>ML675610.1:64875732-65057558 GCA_007922155.1 Mesoclemmys tuberculata
CTGAGACACATACAGTCTTTGGTAACCTGCAAGAATTCCTGACAGAGTATGGCTGGGAGTGGCTGCAAATGCAGTTAATACCTTATAACATATCTCAACAAGTTTGCATTTCTATTGTGGTTCCAGTATAAGGCCTCCTGCCTGTATTTTTATTCCACAATGAAGAGGAATTTAAAGGGGAATTGATGTAAGTGGATCCATCCTCTTCCCCTGAACAACCCTCATCTTTAACCTAGTTCCTCTCTCTACCCTCCTAAATAGAAGAAGCAGAAAAAAGATTTAAAGTTGTAGCGATCATTGCAGTTAAGGGCATGGAGGTATATAACGGGAGGGACAGACGGAGTTGGAATTGGTATCTCTTTGATTACTCCTTACAGTAGCTTAGACCCCTTTAGATCTATATATACCAGTGTTCTGAAATTTAAGGGAGTCTAAACTGATATTAATCATATGCTGGGGAGATAAAAGAAGCTGTATGAAGATGTAAATTAAAGTAGCGTGAAGTTAATATAACTTGAACCTATTCTTGTTTGTTGGTGTGGAAATTCCACTGATTTTGACTCCTTTATATATCAGCAGAGATTATGGTGATCAGATAGCAAGTGTGAAAAATCAGGACAACGGGTGGGGGGCAAAAGGCACCTAAGTAAGACAAAGCCTCAAATATCAGGACTGTTTCTATAAAATCAGAACATCTGGTCACCCTAGCAGAGAGTGTATGGATGTAACTCCAAGAATGATTGAAGGTCTAAGTTAATGTAAAGGAGACTAAACTTGGTTTTATATGTCATGAGGAGATAGGATTTACTTAGAATAAATTTTTGGCAATTTGTGATAATTTAGCAAATGTTTTCATATTAGTAGAGCTGGTCAAAATCAGTCTTCCAATTCCATGGAAAACTTGTTTATGTTGTGAACCAGTATGGTAAGTCAAAATATCATTTTTTTCCCCCATGAAAGTGAAAGTTTGGAAAAAATTCTATTCTGAAATTTCAAAACAAAATGTTTAGATATTTCCAGTTGAAATTAAACATTTCAACATTTCTCAATCAAAATGTTTTGTTTCAGATCAATTTAACATTAATCTATTTCCAACTGAGTTGCCCAGTGTCTCATGGGAGTTGTAATTCAGATGACTCATGCCCCTGTTCTACTCTGTATACTGTGATTGCTGGCTGGACTATATCTCCCATGATGCATCACAGCTTCCATGATGCACATCATGGGTTCAGTCAGAGGGAAGATCCATGGTGCATGGTTAGATTTAGCCCCCTCCCCCCAAATCAACATTTTAGCAAAACTGTCATTTTCCCAGGGGGAGGGGAAAAAATCATTTTTGCAGAAATTATATTTTGTGTCAAAACATTTTGATGAAAATTTTCCATCAGATCTCCATACAAATAATAATTTGGCTTTCGTTCATGAAATATCATGTTATACAATGAGCACTGTCTGTTCTCCTTTCTTGTTTAACCATAATCTAGTTACTGCTTTTATGCATCTATAGATTTATGATATTGTCTTCAAGAACTCAGTCCTCCAATTTTATACATTTGGCAACCTCCTGATACACTTTGTAACAAGATGTTATGTCTCAAGCATTTTTTCCCTAATAAACCAGTAATGGGAAAGACCAAAAAACAATTTCCCATTATTAATAGATCAAATGGATTGTTCTGGTGCTTTTCCCTAGTAAAAAGTGCTTCACTGTCTAAATACTTTTCTGTTTCCCACTGGTTCTGGTAATTTATCTTATCTGAATAATTTTTACATCATTTTCATGTAAATGAACATATCTAAAATGATATGGCCTAGAAAAAATAACCAACATAGAGTCAAATTTTATGTTCTAGAGTTCAGAATGGTTGACAATACCTGCCTCAGTTGCAGAACCCTGATATTGACTGACACTAGACACAGGAATGTAGAGAGAGACCAGTTTTGAAAGCAGGAGAAAAAATTAGCTGGTAAAAAGGATCTTACTAAGAAGGCTGCCTAATAAGTCACTTTTAAATGTATTATGAATGCTAGAAGTGTGCCTATAGTGCAAAGTGTTTGTTTGTCACCAAGACTTGAAAGCTCAGAGCTGTAAATGAAATTCATAGCTCAATAAAACAAGAAATGCATTAAAAAGTTGGAAAAATAAACAAATATGCTTTTACAGTTTAGAGCTGAAATTCTATTTGTCTGTCTTCTAATATGAAATAGAAGAAAAATAAAAGTAAAATTTGTAGCCCACTAGAGGATTTCACACCAAAGATGGACAATCTAAACCAATGAATTTAGAGTTAGAAATCCATTAAAATAAATTAATATTGTACAACAGTTGTATCTTCTAGTGGTGAAACAATTACCCTGTCTATGAGTCACTTTATTTATTTTGGACTAAAAGAGCAAGATTATCAGCTACTGCAAATGGCTCCAAATACTGCAGTGAAAGTTGTAAGCAAGGTCTTATGAAGGGAAGGTATATTAACAGAGTATGAATGGAAAAATTATGTGCTATAACTACTGAAGTAGTAGTCTTAATTCCAGAGATATAAATACAAATACACACCACCACCCTTTTCACTTGAGGGTATTTTGAGTGACAAATATTTCTTTTACAGCTAAGGTTGATATCTTTGTAATTCTCCTGGTTAAGATGATTCTACCGCTATCTGAGAACTTGGTACTGGTATTTTTTTATCATTAAATATTGTCTCTTTTTGCTTTTCTTTAACTGAGATGTTACAAGATAAATGAACATGATGTATATTCAAAACATATTGTCTACAAAGGGAAATGCAAACTTTTTTTGAAGAGAAGATCACTTAGAAGCCAATTGTGTAACCAATTGATGCCTCATGATACAGTATCTTAAATGCAATCCAGATTCTTTGCTAAAACCCTGAGAATCATAGAATCATAGAAGATTAGGGTTGGAAGGGACCTCAGGAAGTAATATAGTCCAACCTCCTGCTCAAAGCAGGACCAATCCCAACAAAATCATCCCAGCCAGGGATGCACCTTAAAAAACCACTAAGGATAGCAACTCCACCACCTCCCTAAGTAACCCCTTTCAGTGCTTCACCACCCTCCTAGTTAAAAAGTTTTTCTAATATCCAACCAAGACCTCCCCCATTGCAACTTGATAGTATTGCTTCTAGTTCTGCTATCTACTACCACTGAAAACAGTCTAGTTCCATTTCCCCTGGAGCCCCCTTTCATGTAGTTAAAGGCTGCTATTAAATTCCCCCCTCACTCTTCTCTTCTGCAAACTAAACAAGCCTAGTTTCCTCTGCTTCTCCTCATAAGTCATATGCCCCAGTCCCCTAATAATTTTTGTTGCCCTCCGCTGGGCTCTCTCCAGTGTGTCCACATCTTTTCTATAGTGGGGGGCCCAAAACTGCACACAATAGTCCTAATGTGGCCTCAGCAATGCTGAATAGAGGGGAATAGTCACTTCTCTCCATCTGCTGGCAGTGCTCCTAGTAATGCAGCCCAATATGTCGTTAGCTTTCTTGGCAAGAAGGGCACACTGTTGACTCATATTCAGCTTCTTGTCCACTGTAAGCCCCAGGTCCTTTTCTTTCTAAATGCTGCCTAGCCAGTTAGTCCCCAGTCTGTAGCAGTGCATTGGGATTCTTTCATCCTAAGTGCAGAGCTCTGCACTTGTCCTTGTTGAACCTCCTCAGATTTCTTTTGGCCCCATCGTCTAATTTGTCTAGCTCACTCTGTATCCTCTCTCTGCCCACCAGTGTATCTACCACTTCCCCCAAGCTTAGTGAGCTTGATGAAGCATGTTGATTACCACTACTTGATTGACTCAACATATTTCTCCAGAGTATCATTAAGTATCAGCCCCACAGATATTCTGATTTTAAATTTGTCATCTTGCAATAATAAGTCCAGTTTATCCTTCTCAGAATACTAGTTTCATACGTTACTGAGCATTGTAATTATCTTTACTTGGAGATTTACAACTTCCTCTGAGGCTTCTGTTCCTAGCAACTGTCAGCAAGAGGATAAGGAATGAATAGAGCTAGCTGGGAATTTTTCAGTGAAACAGTTTTTCATCAGAAAATGTGTTTTTTAATACCAGAACTTTTTGTAGTAACGTATCAATTTCAATTATACTTTTCTCAAGTCCTGGATGGATTTTCTGGTCAAAGAAATGCCACCCTGAATAGCCTTGGGTTCATTTCTTGTGACAGCAATTTCCTACAATATCCTTCAACAACCTTATTAAGTTTAAATATTTGTGGAGTCTATTGTGTTCATGTCAGGTTTATGTATTATTGTGCGATTGGATGTAACTTCTCAAGGAGGCAGTCATGGCCAATGTAAATCTTGGAAAGTATTGTGAACTTCAGAGGATTATTTTAAACAATGTGCCAGATAAAAAAGGAACTTTCAGGACAAGCAAAGTTTAGATGAGTTTCCTAGGAATATCAAGGAGGAGGTGAATGTAAATTCACACCTCTGGACACAATCTGCTGAAGCTACATGTTGGGGACAGAACCATTGTCTTCTGATTACCTATTTTTGGAATCCAAAAATCAAAGGCCCCAGCTGTATAAAAAGGAGATTGATTTATTCATGTATGTGTTTGTTCTGTGTAAAAGCTGTTATGAACTTGTGTTATGAACACAAAATCCCTTGATGGGATGTGAAGGACTGACTACTGCCAGAGATACTTCTGGAGTTTGGGAGGTGGGTGTGGGTCTCTGGAAAGCTGATTAGCATGCATGTAGATGCTTTTACTACGTTAAATATATTTTCTCCATAATGCTTTTACCTTGAGAGTAAATGTGCTTGTTTTGCCAGGGGTGTGCGGTAACTTATATCTTGGGTAATTATGCTTTTTATAGCTTCTGAGAAGAAAACAAAGAGAAAATGCAGGCCTTTTTAGGCAATCTGGCTTGTTGGGGAAAAACACACAGAATAAACAGAGAATTGTTCAGCCTGGAAAAATCCTAGTTATGAAGGAGAGAGATGTAGGTCTCCACCCAAGAGAGGTGTCAGCTGGGTAGCCAGAAACCCATTAGTGGGTGCACTTGCTGAATCACAGAAGGGAATATAGGTGCGGTTGCCCTGAAATGTGACAATACTCACTTGGTACATGGGAGATCCAGGTTCAGATCCCTGCTGTAAATTAGGAAGAGCAGGGACTTGAACCTGAATCTGTCTCCCGTATCCCAGGTGAACGCTATAACCAACAGGTTCTTGAGTCAGCCTCCCTTTCTAGCCCAATGAATATTTAATAATTTATCAAAAGTGGAACAGCTCCACCATGAGAGACCGAAAGACACCCACCCTAGAATAATCAGGAGGGCTCAGTTTCCACTCAATGAATAATGGGAAAAAATATTTTAAATATCATAAACTTTCACGGAATGACAGAACCATTTCCTGCCCAGCTCAATAATGAAATTGACAGACCACTTGCCTGGTCCAGTATGACAATTTTCAACTTTTAATGTTCTTGATAACACACATTTAAATTTTAGGATGAAAGAAGGCAGTCTCATTGAGAACCATGAGTTAACAGACCTAATGAAAAGCTGGAGGCTCACATCCTTGAAGACAACCACTGCTAAGAAAATAGTAGAATTGAATATGCACTGTCATTTAACCACAAAGTGTACAGTAAATAATGAAACCATATGCTCTGATACCTAACTACATATCTTGCATCTGTAAACAAGCACTGATCCATCATTATTGAAAACGCACTGCTGTTGTTGCCCTGGGTTTATAATTAAATTTATCCATATTTATAATTGAAATCCAGATAACTGTAGTTCATCTGTAGGGACAAGGTCTGCTGTTGTGCAGCTGAACTGTGTGCCAGCACTCGCAGAAATCACAAACTGATCTAAAAGAAAATTACCTTCATCACACCAACATAAGCATATCCAAAAGGCAATGCCAGAGAAATCAGCAATTTCAACAATGGCCACTTCCTGGAGTCTTAGGAGTTTTGTCATAGGGAATAAAAAAAGTTTTTATTTTTATTTTTTTTAATAATTGAACAAATGACATATCTCTTTCTAGTTGAAACAGTGAACCACTAAAAAGATCAGTGATAACCATCAACCTTAAAATATGTCCAGGGCAGAAGAGAGGTTTTCCAGCCTTGATTCTTGGATTCCATTCCTCCAGTGTCTGTTGCAGGTGGGTAACTGTAAATATTTTACAACTATGAAATGAAGGATCCATATAGTAGTGATCTATTCTATGTCCCAAGCTGTCCAGTTCTTTTCATACCTACATTTTATGATATATAATAGTTTATTTAATGTGATAGCCATTCTCATAAGCATTAAGGCCTTGTTTCTGGGAACACTTCTATGTGCTTTACTTAAAAGCATATGTAATCTCATTGAGTTTCTGGGGACTATTTACATGCTTAAAATTAAGCACATACAGAAATCTCCATAGAACTAGGGTCTAATTCTGTGTTGTGGTTGTGATTTCTGTACACTTTTGCTGCATTACAAAGATCCCGATACAATACTGAAAATCTATGCATGATGGTCATTTGCCCCTTCATTGAGAAAATATCTAATTATAAGGAGGCTCAGTAAATTACTTCTCCTGTTTTCGTGCCTTGTAATTACTTGCCATATTGATTTTCAAGTTGACAAAAGGAATTAACTGCGTGGACTTGAATAAAACTAAATTTAATAAGAGAGAAAAAAATAAAAACACCCTTCATGCTTCAACAATTTGCAAAAGGCCATTTTAGATTTTAAATGTTCTTCAAGCTACATTACAGCAGTAACTGAATGTAATGTCCAAAATAAAAGGTGTGCAGTGAGCAAATTGGCTGACACTTTTTCTGTGTCCTTTTTTATTTGGTGTAGATTATTTAATGTACTTACTAAAACATATATATATATATATATATACATATATAAGGAGAAAGAGAGAGAGAGAGTAGGACGTACAAATACATATGTAGCTGAGGCCTATATAAAACCATTGATTAGAAGGTGACAATGTGTGAACAGCTACTCTAACTGTATGGACTTTGCTATTACTTACCCACCCCCCATTCTTGTTTCTTCCCCTTGACTGTATATATATACCCCCTATCTGATTTTCATTCCCTGCATCTGCCGAAGTGGGTTACAGCCCACGAAAGCTTATGCCTGCAAAAATTAAATTTGTTAGTCTTTAAAGTACTACAGGACTCTAATTGTTTTTACAGTGCACACTAAAACTGGTATTTAAGTATCTTTGTGACCAGGCCTAAGTTCTTAGCTCAGCAAGAGAGATTTCCACTAAATCCTGAGCTATCTAGAGTAACACTTCTCAGGTCCTCAAAAGATTGAGATATTGCTTCCACTTTCAGTCAGTCTGGCTACAAAAAGGTGTCTCAGGAATATAACATAAATTTGCTTTAAATTTCATCTCAGTCCTTCTCTGTAATGAATGCATTGTTTTGCTTATGGGGAAATGACAAAACTGTAAGACGATCGTGACTATTCTAGGTCTAGTGTATGTTTTAGCACAACTCAGGAAAAGCCTCAGTCTAACTTTCATTGGAGAAATTTCTCAAGAAGCAAAATAGTCAGAGAAAGTCACATCCACCCAATGTTACTTTTTAAATAAAGCATTTATATATGATTTTAATTTTATAAAAATGCCAGTTTAATCTTTACGAAATGAATGGAAGTGCTTAAATTTAAATTTAGAATAATTATAACGTGAAAGGTTTTGTTTGTGTGTTTGCTACTCATGTTTGCTAGAGATAATTGCTAAAGAGGATTATTTTATTCAATTTTAAAATGTAAAAATAGGAAATAAACTGCCTTTTCCCACTAAAATACTAGTTTATTTGAAAGGGAAATGCTTCCTTGACTTCAGTTGTTTCTCTAATTAGTGACTCAAAGCTGTAGGTTTTTCCATTTGTTTTAAATCAGGGCTCTTTGAATTCCACTTTAAAATAAAGTACAGTCTTTCAGAACTATTTACTTGAGCTTAAATAGGTATTGCATTACATGTCTGTAAAACAATTCTTCTTGCACAGTAGCCTGCTGAAGCCAAACTGCTAGTAATAGCTGAGATTATTTTAAATACAAATACTATTGAAAGTCAAGGTCAAGTGAATAGTGTTCAAGTCCTTAAGAGCAAAATTATAGAGTTTTGCTTAAAAATCCAGACTACACACTCAAAGATATTTTTAGAGTCCTTAAAAGGTGTGCTAAAAGGAGCATGTTATTGGGGCTACAATACATAGTTTAAAATACATAGAAGTAAGTACTTTCAAATCTCCTGTTCTTCATGGATTTATAATATTCCAGTCACTGCAATTCCCTTAATACAAAGGCAACAACCAAAACATTTTGTTACATTATCAGTTGCCCAGCAGGGAAGACAAATTAGAGCCAAGAGTAGAACGACTTTAATTGATCCTTTTGCAATTGTATTGTGCTTATCAGAAATGGTAAATAACAGTTTATAGACATAGATTGTAACATGGAATGGCTGATTATGATTATGTGCTTCCTGGACTGGCATTCTTTGAAATTTTCTCTTTACTTCCAATAAGACTATTTTGATAGTGTTTTAAACTTAGAATCATCAAAGCACAAAGCATAGTTCTACAGCAGGGAGTACACTGAAGTAAACTACAATAAGTAAAAAGCCTGATTCAGCACTCTACTGCTCCAATTTTACGTTGATGTCACTCCCATGCAATAATTTAACACCATGGTAGGTCCCCATCAGCTTTGCACTGCACCTGCTACAGAGGATAATAATTATATACAGGTATAACCATGACTGAAGTGAGTATTGTGTGGTAATTAACTGGTAGAAAGTTTCGCTATTTTAATCTCCACTTGTAATTTGTTGTGTCAGTGGTCACATGTTATCCTGCTCCCAGTGAAGTTATTGGAAAAAATTCCCATTAACTTCAATGTAACGAAGATAGGCATCAACTTCTAAATATTCAAATGTGGCAACTAATTTTTCATGCCTCATTTTAGAGATTCCTCATTTGAGATACCTTAGGGGGTGGGTATGTTTGTGTTTCAAACTGGGCACCTAGAACTTGAGACTTTAAAACTTAGAGGCACCTTCTGAAACTGGTCATTAAAGTGCAGTGTTCCTTACTGTGGCTGCTGCAGTGCATGTGTGGAAGCAACTAGCAACTTCAGCTGCATAGTAGAGAGATAAATGTAAGGAACAGAAATACCAAGGGAGCAGCAGGCTTTATAGAGAAACTGCAAAGCCTTTGGAGGATCATCACACATCACTCCATTCCTGCAATGATCATATATCTTTACAATATGTAGTTCAACTTACCATCAATAAACATACACATGGTTCATATGCAAGACTGATATTACTGTGGCCTGCTCCAAGAAATGATTATGTCCAAGGATAAGAGAGGATCATGTATCATGCAAACACATAGCTTTTCTTTTCTGAAATCTTAATTATGGCAAATGGAAGAAAGGGGAATAAGGACTACAGCTGTTGTTTGGGCACCATTCATTTTATACATATTTTCAACAAATCAGTTACCAACTTAGTTAAAATGGGAAGTTCTAGGAACTGGCAGAAGTTACATGGGAGGTGGAGGGACAACAATGTTCCCAGGTTAGGTCTATCATGGACCCCAGACTTTCTACATCCTGTGCACAGGTAACTGCTGCCACCACCAAGCTTTGCACTTGGAAATGTTATATTTTTTCCCTCATTCATTTACTCATTCACTGATAAATAAAGTAAGTGCTTTTTGAAGGCCACTGCAGAAAAAAACCCATCACTACTGCTCCATTCCAGACTTACTTAATGAACTCTTATTTTATTAATCACAAGTAAATCTAAGAATGGACTTAGTTACGGTTCATCTTGAGATGCCTTCTGTACCCTGTCAAGCACATGAAAGTCTTATTGCAGATCCCAGTTCTAATTTCTAAACTGCTGGGTCCTATGTCCTCTAAGGACACCTTCCTGGTAGCATGGATTCCTAAAGACAGCAATGGACTAGTTTCTGGTATGCTGAGACTCTATTCCTGGCACCTTCATTGAAGTTCCAGAAAGAAACCCACTACTCTCTGTCAAGCCTCAACTCTCTCTTCCCCCAGTTCTTGTCCAAATTCTATCACTTGAAAAGATATTTCACGGTGGCTCTTAGCATTCAAATGGGCTTTTACATAGTCCTCAGGAGTGAATTCATTGTCTTATGTCCAACCAGAGGTTTTACTTCTCACAACTCAATACATAACAAAACATTAACTCACTACGTTACCTAGCATTCTCCTCACAAAGTGAAGCAACTTTCACTGAAGTCAAGAGCACAATTTTTATTGACTTCCGAGGATGTGGATCCTATTTGTGGTCATGTCCATTTCTTCGAATGCTCATCGGCAGGCACACAAACTCTTCAGTTAAGACAAATTACTTGTGTAATCTATTGATTAGTTTGTGTTACAGATCTCCCTCTGTGCTTGATCCACAGAACATATGAGTACAGCTGAGCAAATAACTGACTGTTCAGTTCAACGGCTGAACTGAAAGTTTGAAATGCAATTCAGTTAGTTTTGAACCAAACCTGATTTTTTTTTAATTTTCTCACTAAAACAAAAAACTGAAAAATGTTATTTGTTAAATTATAACAAAATGTTTTGAATTGACATTTTCTAAATGAAATGCAATTCTGAACTGACATTTTGAAGTGTTTCATTTTGAAAATGGCAAAACAAAACATTTTGATATTTCTGACTTTTCTCAGTTTTCACCCAAATTCACCAATAAGTTTTGATGCCTCTTCCGATTTTTGTTTTGGCACGTTTACTACTTGTAATAAAATCAATTCACCTAGCACTACAGGAGCCTGTTATAACATGAACTGAGGTGCTGTAGCTCAAGCAACTCATGTTCTTAGCTCTAAGGGTGTCTCTTTTAATCCCTGGTGTGTAGACCAAGCTGGTGGCCATCACACTGGCATATAGTTGTTCCCTAGATTGAAACTGCGTTCTCCTGGAATGTTCAGTTGTGCAAACCTTTGAAAATTAGCCACCAATAAAATTTAGGCTCCTAAATGGCTTCATCCATTTTGAAAATGGGTCTTAGGCTCCTAAATCAGTTAGGCATTGAAACACCAAACACTGCAATGCCTGAATACTTTAAAAATCTAGGCCATAGGAAATATGTACCACGTGGTGCAATGGTAATTATAGTTGCTGTACTCAGATATTATTCTCTAAAATATGCTGTGTACTTAAAAATGTGCAGCTTTTTAACTGCTAATATTTCCACAATGTCAAATTAAAATAACTAATTTAAAAGATTTTACATTTTGAAGGAAGAAAGAAATGACAGTTCCATAAATAAATAGGGGGAAATACTAGAGCTTTGCAAAATACATTTGTCTCAAAATGCCCCCATTTAAAAATGCAAAGGAGTCTATCATAGGGATGGGGAATCTCTGAGTGCATCTTGACATTTATGATTCATGTATGGGTGTGAACTGAGGTAGAACAGAAAGTTAATGTTGGTTTAATTGGTGATGCGTATGTGTATGTATTAGCCTTAGTGTTAGAGGGGCATGTTTCACTGTCTATTATTACACTACTCATTATAAAACCTTGGTTTTAGTTGCTTTTAACTTTGTCAAACTTCAACTGTTTGTGCTGACATTTTTCATGCTGGTGTCTGCCTCAAGTGTTTTTTGTTTCGTTTTGTTTTGAAAATGTAAGCCACAAACAGTTCAGCTGTTTCTGAGAACAAGGGTAGGGAAAAAACATATTATATGTAGTCTGCTCATGTTAAAAAAATCTACCAACCTTTTCTTTTAGAACCACTAGTGCCCCTCCGACTTTGGAGCAAGAACTTGAAATTGGCAGAGTAGGTCGCCTTTGTATCAGGGATGTACCATTTGCAAACACTGTGAAAATCCATCTAAATTTGGCCAAGTTATAAGTCTGAGGATATGTCTATAGTGACAGTGGCAAAGTCACAGCCGTCAGATCAATGTTTCTGGATCAATTGAGCGGTCAGTGTAAACCTGCTCAATAGATCAGGAAGTCGACGCTGGTAATCCACCCCCTCAAGTGGCGTAGTGCTACTTCGATGGGAACACAGACATCACACAGAAGGGAAGCACAGCAGTCAACGGGAGTCACGCAAGCTATTCTGTGTAGCTTGTGTAACTCCCGTTGACTGCTGCTGAATTTCAAGGTAAGTGTAGACCCGGGCTGAAAAATAGCAATCCACACATATTCAGAGACTTGCTTCACCGCTAAATTCTTCAAGGCTCTGTTCACACTGCCTGCTCCAGTCCAAGGCTGCAGAGGGATGAGCAGGACTACCCTAGGATAGCAGACCTGGGCATTGCCCTATTAGAGATGAGAGGTACCATTCATCAGTGGGTAGGCCAGTAGTCGAGACACCTGAGTTCTATTCCAATCTCTAACTTTCTCTGTGAACTTGAGTGAGATTTATATCTTCACTGTGCCTCAGATTTCCTATATGTAAAATGGGGATTGTGGGAATAGAATTTTAGGAAAGAGACAGCAAGCCTATGGTGACGGACAGGAGAGAAGGCAGAAAGGGAAATCAAGTGAGCCTAGGAAGAAGGAATAGAATCCAGGACGTTATTTTCTGGATGTAAATAGATAAATAGGGGCTCATTGTAATTTACATGTAGGTTAATTTACACTCTGACATTATCAAGACTCTTAAAATCAGTGTAAATGCATCTTGTCCACACTTCAGGCCCCTTACTGCTATCAGAGCAATGCAAAGTTAATGACATATAGATTCATTAATGTTTTTTCCTTGTCAATGTAGCTACTAAGTTAAATGGTTTCACAAATTAGCATCCATCTGCCATGCACAATATCTTTATTCTAAGCTTCTCCAGTGCTGTGCTATGATAGCTGAATGCAGGGCAGCCATAAGTTCTTCTGTGAAGAAGGGAGAAAATAAACCAAAATACATAATTGGAGGCTTGTAGGGAAAATGAAGACAAAAGACCATAGTAAAAAAAATCAAGCATAGCTAGTTCATTGGGTTTGTGACTGCACAATAAGGCCAAAAATTTTCAAAGCTGGAATGTCTGGAATAAAACTGCTAAATCCAAATATAAGCATCTAAATAAGTGGCCTGATTTTAACAGCTGTTGAACATCCACATCTCCTTTTGATGTTTGTAACTGTAGACACTCAAGTTTGAAAACATCCCATGATTTTACACAGAAGTGCAAAGAGCCCTTCCATGCTGCTTCCCACTTCCAGAGCCTTCCCCCTTCACAGGGAAAGACTCTAGTAGCAGAAAAAGGTTTGTCAACTCAGACTTCCCTTCTACCTTCCCACTGCAAGAGCTTTCCTTGCCACGGTGAGAGGCTTCAGGAATGGGCAGCTACTGAAGCCTTTCCGTGCTTCCTCCCCTCTGCTAGAATCTTTCACTGACAAGTGTAGCGACAGTGTGGACACAGACTACTTTTCACTGCAGAATGTTGCTACCATCAGTGCAGTATAGTGTAGACATAGCCTAAGAGCAGTTCCTCTGCTGAGCTATATCAGTATCTGTTGCTTTTTAGATGTCCCATTAAATCAATTACTCAGGATAACTATAGCAGGAAAATAAAATAAACCTACTCTCAGGCCCAAAATCTGCTCCATCTTTGCAGAGTACTAGATCTAGGAAAATGACAAAAATAATGGAGAAGAGTAGATGGTTAAATCTTCCCTGTGTGTATGAAATGGTATTTTGTAAGCCTAGTCTATCACATCCTGAAAGAGATTACTCCATTGTTCAACTGGGCTGAGTACTTCTTTCTCATAGGCTGGCTATTTCCACAGTGATGTTGTGGGAGATGTAGTCCAGAGAGGGAAGCTGGTCCAGAAAGGAAAATGGGGTCATGAGGCACCATAACAACAACTCCCATGAGGGACCAAGAGCAGCTCAGGTGGATGCAGTTCTATGACAAACTGAGCTGAAACAAAACTTTTAGATTCAGGAATATAAAAAAGGTTGAAACAAAATTGTCAATGTTTCTCAATCAAACATTTTAGAACTTTCCATTCCACAACATTTTTTTGACATTTTGACTTTTCGTCTCAAGTTGGGAAAACAATTTGGAAATATCAGTATTTTCCAGTGGGACTAGATTTTTCAACCAGTTCTATTATATTGTTTTTTGCTCATCTTCTAGTGCCAAATAGTGGAAGTCCTAGGACTCACTTTTTCAACATCAGAAAAATTCCGGGATCCATGAAGATTACAGAATCTCTACTGCAGCTCTCATAAATTCAACAAATCTTCATAACCTCCCTCATATAGATATTTCTTTCAGGTTGTGCGCATGTCCCCTATACAAACGCTCATGCTCTTCACACAAAGAACTTATTTGTGTTCCTCTTCTTTCTATCATGGAGCCTGTTAGTTCTTTAGGCTCTCTCTCTCTCTCTCTCTGACTTTCCTGCCTCAATGGCACTGAGGCTCTTTGCTCAGCTAGTTCTGTTCCCACAGTATTGACCTGCAAAGTCTTTTCTGGAAAGTCAGGCCAGGTTTCAACTTCACTGAGGCACAGTGCTGGCCTCATTGACTTCACAGTGCTGAGCTTTAAGCCAATCAGATGACATCACACTGCAGAGCCAGGATGCTCCCCCAATGTCTCTTTCCTTTCGCTCAGAATTGCACAACATTTCATTGCCTCACTCTTTGATGCAAAGGCTTTTACTAGCAGATAGTGTGAGGTCATCAACTGTGCACTTCCTGCAATCTTGAACAATGAAAATATTGCAAATTTTGACATCTCTGTCACATTAGTTGTATAGTCATTCACAATTTGGTTTCTACACATTTTGGGTCCTTTGTATGATTCCGCCTCCGCCCCTCCCCCAGTGTTTAATGTATTGTCCTCTTAAATCTATGCTCTTAAATCTATATTGTTGAATTCTGAAAGAGGTAATTGGATCTGTGGTTCTGGAGGTCAATGGTGTTTAGAGCTGGGAGTGGTAAGACCTATCCTACACCTATGACAGTCATGCCTAGTCCCAGCTTCAACATCATTACCACATCCCCAGAACTCACCAGTCGGTTAAATCTTAATAGTCTCTCTGCTCCGTGGATTTCCCCAGTCTTGCTTCTTGCTTGCACACATACACTTACATCCTTCACTGAGAATCTCATGTCAATTGCACAGCACAGTTTCTGTATTATTTTTTCTGTCTTTACTTTGCTGATGTCATTGTTCATAGTTTGGTATGTCAACAAGGGTTTGAAGTTGTTGTAAATATTGTTTTGTGGTATCTATTGGTTTTGAAAACCTTATGGAATACTGGACTGTGTTACTGACATTAGTAGGCAAAGTAAAGGCGGCAAGGATTTCTAAAGATTTTTTTCTTATTTCCATGCTTTTAAGGTTTTGCAAAATCAACTGTATTGAATGAAATGCCATTCTTCCATGAAACTCCATTAAATATTTTTTAACCACTTTTGCATAGCACTAGAAAATACAGACCTAAAAATCAAAATAAAATTAAAGAGCAGAACAAGTACTGAAGCACTAGGAAGCAATCCTCAGTGCTTCTTTAATGTACCATACAGGTTCATGGTGGATCACACCATAGAAGATGCCTGTTCTCCATCCTATTTAGACATTTGGTCATAAATTGGTTTTTGATTGACATTTCCTTGATCAGATTTAATCCACAAACTTGCTTTGTTTTTCTTTATCATTACTAGGTTCTGTGCAATTAAAATGTAATCACTTCAGACACAGCTATAAAGATGACCTGGTTTTACCAACTCCAGTAATGCAATAATTCTGTAAACGGAAAACTATTCAGATTTCCTGGAATTATCCCTGTTAAATTAGCACTAAATTCATTTTTTTCAGTCAAAATATTTAAATGTAGTACATATTTGTGGACAGTTGATTACCATGGAAAGCAAGAGGCATAGCCAGTAGAACATATCTCTGTTGCTACTGAATATGCTAATAATACTTTCATGTTTTCATTTCATTGTAAAGTCAGTAGTACAATGGGCATGTTACAGGATCATCAGGGACAAGGTTAAGCTGTCTCTTGTTCCGAATCAGTGGTGAATAAATGCACAATGTGAAAACTTTATAAATACCCATCTATCAGTGAACAACTGTTAGAATAATGGGCCTGTAATTAAAGGTGTGTAGGTAGTACAATACCTATAATCTGTTTCTATACATGCTTACTAAAAAAGAACCACCTGCATTTCCAAGAAAGTGAGATCTGCTGATTACTGATATAGTGTGTAGTACTAATATCTAATATCCAATAAGCTACCAAAGGACACCACTCTTTTTTATGTTCAGCTGAAAGGATACTCAACATTTTAATTCATGGTAAATGCCACATTACTTCCTAGTTCCTCTGTAACATACAGATTTTTACAGTGTTGATAGTCACTTGCTTAAATGCTGATTTTTCAAAATATAGTGTAGCACTAATTCTAAATTGCAGACATGATTCCAACACATTTTGACACTTTTTGTACTCTTTGTTTTATCTGGTCTGAACGGAGAATCTAGCTATTACGCTGATAATATGTAGCACTGGGATTTAATTCTTTTTATGTATTTTGTGTAGAGGGAGTCACTCCAACACTTACACTCCATTCCACAATCTCTTTAGTAGGTTCTGAATATTTATGGGAAGTGTGGTTTTAATATATGAAAGAAGAGAGAGAATTCTCCTAACATTTTTGGGGAAGAAATCAAATACACAGTAAATTACACCTCCTCTCCCCACCCCATTTATGGTCAAGATTCTGGCACCTTTACTCGCCCTGATTAGCATTCTACTCCACTAGTTGTTTCATTGACTTCACTGTGACTTTTCCACATGAGTAAGTATACTATTCCACATGAATAAAGGTATTGGAATCTAGCCCCATGATTTCATTCATCCTTTAAATAAAATTACAGCTCTAAACTGTAACAGAGCCACACAGATAAATATTATGTGCATCTAATCATTACTTACAGCTCAGCACCCTTCTTTTCAGTAAGTTTGTCATGGAAATATACTAAAACACTATAGGAACAGGAAGGAGGGGGAGGAAAAAGGGAACAGTTAGCAATTTAAAGACAAGGTCAAAAGATACTTTCATTGCATTTCAGCATAATGTAAGTGACAGGCATGTAATCAATTTAAAACAAAATGTCAGCTATTCATATTCAGGTAACAAATAATTTTCTAAACCGTATTCAGCCGTATTTCCCAGCAGTGGCATCTTCATTTAGATGAGCTTCCTTCTGAGCTAATTGTGTTAATAATACTTTGTATGTTTCAGTTTTGCTTGAGCCAACAGGGAAGCTTGAAAGCCCGATTAAATGAATTAAGGGTACGAAGCCAACAATGTTCTTCTATGGCTACAAGGTGTACCATAGAAATAAATTACCAAATTTATTTTGTAGAATAAAATACCATAGAAATAAATTACCAAATTAATAATTACCAAATTACCAAAAAAATAAATAAAATAAAATAAATCTAAACATTACTCCTTCCTCCCTGTATCATACTAGTCATACTAGATAGGACTGCATCCTTAGCTGGTGTAAATCAGCATATTTCCAAACATCACAATGTAGGTATGTCCATTTACACCTACTAAAGATTTGATTAATAGTATTTTCCTGCTCCCACAGAAAGAGGGCTGGATTCACAAAGGAATTTAGCCATTACAATGTTGAACATCATCAGGCCTAACTTTTAGGTGCTAAAAAATCCCTTTGATTCACAAACCCTGAGTTAGGTGCTCAGGCTTTCAGTACAATGAATGGAGGGACATAACTGCCTAAGAATGGGATTCACAAAAGCCAGTATGCTAGGTGGCTCCCTGCCCAAGTTAGACAATAAGAGATGCCAAGGCAAGCAATATGTCCTCAGCTCTGCTCTTCTTGAAGTGTTTACAGCCTATCTCTGATTGGCATTTTCAGTTGTGAGCCCTCTCCTAGTGTTGGCACCTAAGGTGTTTGTTGCAAGAAGATGGGAGTGGAGGCCTTCCCTCATACCTTTTAGCTCAGTGATTATGGAATTCTTTTGGGATGTGGGAGACCTATGCCCAGAAGTTCAAGCCCCTTCTCTGACTGAAGAAGAGAAGGGATTTGAATTGAAATAAACTATTTTTCAGGTGAGAGCTTTATCTACTGGGCTATAGGATAACCTTATGTGGATCTCTCTCAATCTTTCTTGTTGAAGTCATTCCACTTTGGATTAAATAGGTAGTCTCGAGAGAGACTTTTCATTTTTAAAAACACTTTTAATAAAATCAGTCCAGTAAAACAAGAAAAACAAGAATATAAATTACACATTTATTATTAAATTTGTATTAATAAATTAAAATTATTACAAAAATAATTGCCCATCCCAAAAAATACAAATACATATCCAACATCCCAACACTGAATAAACTGATCCAAATTGCTTATAATATCTATATATATCTATCTATGCCAAATGAAGGCATAAGACTTCTAAAAATCTACAAATGAAGAACATTGGCAACCCCAGTAGCAAATAAATTATATCACCTAAAAATGTCATCTTTGCTCAGAATAAAGTTTGTAAGGCATACCGCTGACCTATCTGTGAACCTATATTTAACAGTAAAAATAAATAGAGTAGGAGAAAAAATGGGACAATAACTGAAAAATACCCTGAAGAAAAACAAATAATGGCCTGCAACAACTAAGAAACATATATGAAAAACAGCTCCCTCCATATCACAATAAGGAAATGACACAGATACCTCTGGAGTCAAACAATGCACAAACACTTTCCTGAAAATAGTCCTATGAAGAATTCTCCATTGGAAATAATACATCCTCTTCACAATTGGAGCCTTGTATACAGTTTATCAAACTGGGTGGCTGGAGTCCATCACCAGAAATTCTCTTCTTCATACCATATCAAGGTAATCAACAAGTGTTCGAATATGACAACCCTTTACAACAAGCATCTACATTGACTTAAGGACTAAGCTATTAAAAGGAAATATAGAAGACCCAGTGAAGGCAGGCAAGCTATCAGACTTGTCAACATCCAGGAGAAACAGGTAAGAAAATGGAAACGTTAGCATAATCAGGAATGGCTCACTCAAGGTAACTGTCTCGCCTGGCAATACTAGCCCTAAGAAGGTCTGATTTCACTCTGATAAAAACTGAGACACACAGTGATTAGAATGAAAACCAAGCTAAGCCAAGATATCCAGGTAAAATTAGTAAAACCAATTAAGTTAAAACATTTCTGTTATTCCTGGTACAATAGGAGAAAAAACAACACTTCTAGAAAGAAGACTAAGAATTCTCATGGCAGAGCTATAACCAAGAGCTTCAGCAAGTAACCCTGGGAACTTCAGCTGCCTATCCTAAAGCCTCATCTTAAAAATATCTCCAAGCATTGAAAAGGCTTTGATATATACCAGGTACCACCTCAAAATTGAGGCACCTGGCATCCATCAGAAAAAATTCACAATGAAAATACAAGCCCCCCTACCTGCAAAAGGAAAAGCAAAGGCCAGTTGCTTCCACAGAACAGGCTTATTCACAAACAGGTGCTGCATAGACTATAACAAAAAAGTAGAAACTCTGCTCAAAAGTTCAATGAGACCTTAACCCACTTCCACAATGGGCAGATATAAATACTCTGCCTTAGCCAATGATGGCCATTTCCCAAAAAGTCCAAAAGAACCTTCTGAACCTTTTCTAAAAGGAGTGGAGGGTGTTCCAAAACAATACACTGATGCCACAACATAGTGGCAATTAAGTTATTAAGGACTACCCCTACACTAGGAAGGAGAGTTGAGGAAAACACCACTTCCACTTTTGGAATCTCCCCTTCCAATTTTCCATAACTCCCTCCTAACTCTGACTCAAAATATCATCTGGTCTCAGCATAATTCCCACTGTCTTAAAGCCAGTTCGGCTTCACAATATCCCTCTGTGGCAAGCTTGAGGATGGGGGTGCAGGAAATCACTCAAGCCCCAGCAGGAGCATATCACTCTTCACACAATTTATATGAACTGAAGAAACCTGCTCAAAAGAGTGTAACATTCAGTCAAATCCTGGACATCACAATCATGAGTAATAAACACATGATGTACACAATCAAAAGTCTTGTCTTTATTAAGGGACAAACATACGCATCAAACATTTTTGTGGCTGACATTTTAGACCACAGTAGGAAAAGTTTATCAAAAATGGACCTGTTAGAGGTGCAATAGGTATGATCCTGGTGCACAATCAAACCAATCACCATTTTCAGTCTGTTTGCCAAGGCCTTTGAAAAAAGTTTATAGTCAGAAAAAAAGCAAGGACACTGGCCTTTTCTTCTTCACTTCTACAAAGTCCCTTTTTTAGGCAAAGGATAAGAATCACTCAACAACAGAATGGCAATACCTTCTTTCTGATGCTCTCTTTAAAAATTTGGAGCAAGCCACGTCCAAGAAGGGTCCAAAAGACCTTTTAAAATTCAATAGACAAACTGTCAATTCCACATGTCTTCCTTTGAGCAAAGCCTTTTAGGGCAGAAGTCAGTTCTGAGAGTGTCAGCATCTATTCAAGTCTGTCTGCATTCAATGTTGAGACCTCAGGAAGATCTTCAAAGACCTGCCAATTCTCAGATGATACACAGGCTCTGCAGTATACAGGTCGAGAAAAAAGTAACAGCAAAGTTCTTAATCCCCAAAGTATCTGAAAGCACTCAGCCTGATAACGTGTTGAAATGGCCAGTCAAGTTCTGCCCTGCTTGTTTCTTTTCCAGGCCGAAGAAAAACTGAGGAGTAGCATACATTTGAGAAAGTCAGGGAAAACAATCCTGAACCAGTGCTCCCTGAACTTTGCTATCCAACATGTCCTACAAGAGCTACTTGTTATATCTCAATCAACCTAGGACTCTCACTGACATGAAAAGCTTTTTCAAATTCCACAATCCCCAACTCTAACTTGGGAAAGGCCCAGGGATTCCTGCTGTGTGTACTGCTGACAAAAACATTTAATATTCATTTCACCCACTTCCTGCCATTGCTTCAAGGAAAGGAAAACATCCTGTAGTCAACCCAACTTCCACAAAAATAATTGAAAGAGTCCTGAAAGTGAAAATTTGGTAAAAGATAAGTGGTAAAATACCAAGTATGGATGATGGTCTTGAATAGAAGGAAGAGCTAACACAAATAAGACCAAACCCTGATCTGAAATCCCATGGTGACAATACAATGAGAAAGCAAACAAGACAAATGATGAGTAAAAACATAAAAATCGTCCAAACTAGTAGTAGAGAAAGAGCTAGCACTCAACAAGGTATACTACTGTGCATAAGGGAGAAAATGTTGCCACACATCAGTCAGGCAGTCCCTAACAGAAAAAACCCCCACAGAGAACAGCAAAGATTCACAGAGAACACACACTTTCAGAGATGATAGAGAGAGAGATGGCCTGGTGGTTGGAGCAATCATTTGGGAGACCAGAATCCAGTCAACCTATTTCCATCACCTTTTATTTATCTACAGTGGAACAGCTTCAATAGGAGAGGACAATATCCTATTGCCCAATGGATAGGGGACACCCATGAGAGGTGGCAGATCCCTGTCATGACCCCTATTCCTCACCAAGCAGAGGGAGGACTTGGAAAGGGGTGTTTCCCATATCCTAAGTGAGGACCCTGACCACTGAGCTAAAAGCAATGAAGAAGCTCCTCTTCCATTTGTTTTATGTGGAGTTGGGTGGCCTATGAACATGCCTCCCGGTTGGGGCCCCATAGGCTAGTTAGGTGGAGGAGTTGCTATCTTCTCCTGGTTTGTGACTCTCACTGGGGCTTAGACAACTGGATGCCCAAAGTGAGGCTGCAGAGTTCATGCTTAGAGGCAAACACCTAGATGGCTAACGAACTTTATATTAAAAATTTAGGGACCAAATGAGTTAGGTGCCTGCAGGGTTAGGCAGCAGCTGAATGGGGATTTTGTGAATCCCAATGGCATTTATATCTAGGACTTAGACACCTAAAGTGACAGTTCCTTTGTGACTGTAGCTCACAGAACCTATAATAATCCTACTCGGGATGGATGAAGCAAGCAATGATTTCATCTGAAGAGATTTGAGAGCTATGGGGAATAACTAATGGGATTCAAATTTGATAATAAAATTCAGAAAAGAGGGAAATGTTTTCTATACTTACATCCCATTCTTAGATTCTGGACCACTTAACTCCTGATTTTCAATGACACTAAGGCCACTTTACACCATATGTAAAGAGGCCTTAAATTGGGAATAAATAATTTGATGCCCATATTAATGTCCTTTGTGTTCCAAAGTGGTCTTAGTGTAAATGAGAATCAGGCCTGTAATATTTTTTACATTAGTGGGTTTTATAAAGTTGTCCTTGACCTCCATTTTTTATGTAAAAACATATTCTTTTACAGTAGGAGAGTAAAGAGTTAAAAGCTGGGCAAATGGTCAGGCCTAAGTTAAGGGAACAGGGTCATGGCACAGGCAAACCTTGTTTCTGCTAATTGGTATGAATTCTAGTTAGAGTTTGTTATCTCTCTTCTTTTCCTCCCTTCCTGGCCATCTGCGCAGGGGATGAGACTGACATAATAACTATCACCACTTCTGCACAAGGCCTTTTGTGGGAAGAAAGCATTATCTTCCTTCCCCACCTGGCATACCAAAACAATGACATTAATATGTTTAAAACAATAAGAAAGGCAGTGCAATAGGGAAAATCCCTCAGTTCCAGCAACAGCATTCAGGTACCTATCTAAAGCATGGGTTTTGATCTATTCTTCCAGTGCTGACATTACTCAAAGACAGGAGTAGGTAGAAAGATCTATTCCATTAATGCACCTTCACAGCTTGTTTTTAAGAACTTTGGACACAGGTAGATCAATATGCAAAAAGTATGATACACAATATGACTCATTAGCTTCGGGGATTTTTTCCGAAATCCCTTTGTTTAGAATTTCTGATAGCCTATAATTAATTACTGGTATTTTTAAGAACCTGAGAGTAATGTCACTTCTTTACCATTATTTCCACAGCAACTAACTTGATAGCACGAACAGAGACTGATTATTTTGAGTGGCACATAAGTATCAGGAGGAACTAACTCTTCAGGAGTTAGTGTGGTTGTCATGTAAATATTCCTATTAATGAAATACAGGGAAAAAGAAATATAACAAATATGCTATACAAAAGAAAGAGAATGGTCTCTAAATGGAATATTTTAGAATGAGAAGTGACGAATGCTCATTCAATGAAGTTTCAATGGATATTATTCAAAAGAGTCTGCTCAGCACTGACATGGTACACTGAAAGACCCATTATGGTGCATTTTGTCTTAATAATGATGAAAAAGCAGATTAGCACACCCTGACCTTTTGATTCAGTGTAATTCCAAATAAAGTGTCTCATGTATTTTCATCTTTTTTACGAGGCTTTGTAAAACTGTAATAGCTCCTGCAACCTAAAACAATGTGAGGAATAAAGATAAAGGAAAGGGTGAATTTTTTCAACTGAATAGTTTATTCATTGAATTTGACATGAATTTGCTGACTTGGTTTGGCCAGAAATCTCTTTGGTGATGCTAGAGTAGCCAAACAAAAAGGCCAGGCATGGAGTACTTACTTGGGATGTGGAAAACAAATGTTCAAAGCCTCATTCTAGATTAGAAGGTAAGTTTCTACTGTCCTAGGTTAACTCATCAGGCTGTACAATGTTTTAAGGTGGATCATTCTCAAACTCTCCTGTTGAAGCTGTTCCACTTT
This sequence comes from Mesoclemmys tuberculata, assembly GCA_007922155.1. Lineage (NCBI taxonomy): Eukaryota > Metazoa > Chordata > Testudines > Chelidae > Mesoclemmys > Mesoclemmys tuberculata. Next base: position 64,899,491 of record ML675610.1, read on the forward strand.
GTAAAAAATAAATAAATATTCACTGGGGCAGGGTCTTCCCCCATCCCAGATGAATGTCCTAAGCACTAGGCTCTAGAGTCATTAACACTCAGTGGCCCAATGACTAATCAAGTATATTATGCAAAGTAGCACAACTACAGTAGTAGCCAGATCCATCCTGCTATAGCCTGGTGGCTAAGCCTTTTACCCAGCAAGTGAATGACTGGGGTTCAAATCCTTGCTTTAGATCAGTGATTCAAGTCTGGGTTTGCCACAGCATAGGTGAATGTCCTAATCACAGGGCTAAAGGGTTAGGAAAGGGGTAGATTTCCCCCCACTTGGCTTTGTGAATAATAGTAAAGGCTTTAAAAATACCCTGAAAGTCAGCCAAAATGGACTTTTATATTCACTAAAAAAAATTATTATTTTCAGATTCTATTTGACTCAAACTAAAAAATTTTTTCAATTTCATTTTGGAACTCCCGCCAAAGGAAAAAATCAGTTATTCACCCAGCTCTGCTCCAAACTGAAAATCAAAATGGGGCTACAGCTGAGACAAACACTGATAACAATCTATGAAAATTCGTAATTAAATAAAGTTAGGCACAGGATCATGTCCTTTATATGTTGCAAACTCTAAGAACCGACAAGGGAGTTAAGAAATAAGACCTTTAATAAAATTTCTATGCTTTGTCACATTCTTGTCTTAGCCTTCATATTATTTTAATGTAATTTTGGTTTTAGTATAAAGTGATTACTTTCTTCTTGTGCTCTAGAGATGATCAGCAATTTTCTTTATTTCAATGGACAGCTAGTATTAAAAAGCAGGGATGCCAGATGTATGTATTAGTTTGGTCAATGTCAATTATAGTAACATCATGGCAATTTCATAGATACTAAAGTCATAAGGGACCAGTGTGATCATCAAGTCTGACCTCCTGTATAATACGAGAGATGGAACTTTCCCGAAATGATTCTAAAAGCATATATTTTAGAAAAACATCCACTCTTGATCTAAAAAGTGTCAGTGATGGAGAAGCCATCACAACCCTTGGTACATTGTTCCAATGGTTAATTAGTCTGATTGTTAAAAAATTACACCTTGTTTCTAGTCTGAATTTGTCTAGCTTCAGCTTCCAACCAGAAGATTGAAAAGCCCATTATTTAATATTATTTAATATTAATTATTTAATATTTATTTCCCATCTGCATACTTATAGACTGTAATTGTTACCTCTTAACTTTCTCTTTGTTAAGCTAAGTATATTGAACTCCTTGAGTCTATCTCTATATGATATGTTTTCTAATCTTTTAATCATTTTTGTGTCTCTTCGCTGCACCCTCTCCAATTTCAACATCCTCCTTGAATTGTGGACACCAGAAATAGACACAGTATTCCAGCAGCATTTGCACCACTGCTAAATACAGAAGTAACCTTCCTATTCCTATTCAAGATTCCCTTGTTTATGAATCCAAGGATTGTATTAACTATTTTGGCCACAGTGTTGCACTAGGAGCTCATGTTCAGCTGATTATCCACCATGACCCCCACATTTTTTTCAGATCACTGTATCCCCATCCTGTAAGTATGGTTACATTCTTTGTTCCTAGATGTATACATTTATAGTTATCCATATTAAATGCCTATTATTTGCTTCTCCCCAGCTTACCAAACAATCCATATTGCTCTGTTTTAGTGGCCTGTCCTGTTCATTATTTATCACTCCCACAATTTTTGTGTCATCTGCAAACTTGATGAATGATGAATTTATGTTTTCTTCCCAGTTATTGATAAAAATTTTAAATAGCAGAGGGCCAAAAACAGATCTCCCTGGGACCCACCAGGAACACATCCGTTCTATGATGATTCCCTGTTTACAGTTACATTTTGAGACCTATCAATTAGCCATCTGTGACAGATGAAGCCCAGAGCTCCCCTGGAAGGGGGGAGAGGGTGTTGTACAACTCCTGCCTATGCAGGCCCTGAAGAGCTGCGCTTGGCATCTGGCTACCTATGACACAAATCTTCAAGAGCTTCCTGGGTGCAATGAGGCCCAACAACCCACCTGGGTTGAGCAGGAAATGGTCCTGAAGCCCCCAGGGTCTGGCTGGGCTCAACAGACAATAGTGCTATGCAGTGAAGCAGTCCAGCAGCTCCCCGGAGTGTGGTAGGGCTCCACAAACAGCAATGCTGTGAAGTAAAGTAATCATGAAGCCCCTCTGTGCATATCAGGGCTACGTCCCTTTTGGCGGGCTCTTGGAATGAGTCTTTTTCCTCTACTGTTCCACCCCACTCTGAGGCCTTTGTTGGGCTTTTAAGCCCCCACCTCCTGCCAGAGAGTGCACAGCATGCATGACAGGGAGGGTTCTTCCTGGCCCATAAAAAGCTAAGGGTTCCTCCTTTGGTGAGAAGAGCTGGTACAACCCATCACAACATCTTTTAATCCATTTAATTTGCACCATGTTAAATTTATGTTGTTCTAATTTTTTAATTATAATGTCAGGCAATACCAAATCAAATGCCTTACAAAAGTCTCAGTTTATTACATCAGCATTACTACCTTTATCAACCAAACTTGTAATCTCATCCAAAAAGGATATCAAGGTAGTTTGACAGGGTCTACTTTCCATAAACCCATATTGATCTGTATTATTTATGTTACCCTCCCTTAATTCTTTATTAATTGAGTCCCATATCAGTCACTGCCCAGAATTAATTTCAGACTAATAGGACTATAATTACTTGGGTCATCCCATTTACCCTTTTTAAATAGTGGCACAGCATTAGCATTCTTCCAACCTTTGGAACTTCCCTGATGTTCCAAGATGTGTTGAGTCAGAGTGTCAGCTTAGTGTATAATGTAGACATATTCTTTAGAGGCCATGACTGAGATTGAAGTATTATTGTGCTGATACAAATACATAGTAAGACATGTTTCTTGCTCTTTGAGAGCTTACAATTGAAATAAACAAGATGGACAAAGTGTGGAAAGGCATTACTATAATACCAATTTTACATAAGGGGGTCTGAGTCACAGGGAAATTATGTGATGTACCCAATGTCAAATAGCAGCTCTGTGGTACAGCCAAGAGGTGATCCTGGATTTAAGTCCCAGTCCAGGTAATTGCTGCATAATTATCCTTCAAGTTAGCTACCAAGTTGTAAAGAATTCTGGCATGTGTCTTTGAGCCTATGGGAAAAAGAGGATTTGAACAGAAAATGAAAGAACGGAGGAAACCCTACCAATAGCCAAGCTTAAAAGGAATCAAACTACGTATGTAACTGTTTTTGAGTTACTAGTAAAGATAAATTAAAGGAAGGAGTTGATCTAAATATGAGTCCCCCACCGTGCAAAGCTCATTGAAGTGTATGGGAGTCTTTTATTGCCAGTCTTTGCTGGATTAGGACCTAACTCAAGGTCTGCATGTTTTGTCAAGGACAAAATTCAACCCATCACATACTCAGTCTCAAAGGCCCATGGACTGACTGGGCAATAAGCCTGAACTACTTACTCATGTCTCTAAGTCAGGGCTGAGAAACAGTGGAGGAATTTTGCATTTCCATTGCCCATGTTCTGTGGAGAAATGCAGGATCTCTGTGCCAGTGTGATACTTGTCACCAGCAATATCTCACTCAAAACATTTAAATGACTGCAAAAATTGAAGAGCTTTCTTGGACATATTTTTATAATCCAATAGAGATACTTTGACCAAGGTTTAGTACTACATCCCTGTCAAAGTAGGGTAAGTACAAGAATTACCTTCATAGAGCAATTGTAACTAGCCTTCTAAAACACTTCTAATATTTTTGATCCAAAAGAATTACCTGAAGTCAAGAATATCTCAGCACTTTCACAAGTAAATTCAATGTAGAACTTATCAGTGAATATCTTTAAAAACTCACTTTTTAAAACTCGAAATTATACTTGTGCTTCTTATATTTTGCGGACACTCTGCCTTTTCCCCATCATCTCCCTTTTCTCCCTAACGTATGTTATAAGTCTCTTACATCCAGGCAGTTCTGACTCCACGAATCACTGAATTTTAAAAATGGTATGTTACCATGGAAAACCATTGAATTGTGACAAGCTGTATATTACATTGTGTTATACTTCAAATATAAAACACGCACAGTAAGATATTGTTGCTATTTCAAATGTTATAAAAGGCATGTTGGTGTGAATTAATGGGAGAGGAACATACAGTACTTATCATGGATAACTGATTGAGTCCTGGACTAAGCAACATGGACAATATATACATCTTGGTACATTGCTCTCATCATTTATTGAGTGGGTCTAGAAGTAAGACTACCCAAATGTTCATAGTATATATGTGTATATATTGCGTTATAGCAAGGACAGAGGGCAGTAGGAAAGTTCTGGAAGAGCGCTATGTACGTGCTAGAATGATCCGGGCCTTATACCCTATAGACTAGCCAGAGTCAATAGAAGGTAATTAGTGTCAGCTGACACCAATTAAGGCCCCACCCAGGTGCCTATAATAACCCTCTACTCCTGAGAGACAGTGTGGAGTGGAAGGAATAAGTGTGTGGTGAGCAGAGGAGCAGTGGAGGAGAACAGAAAGGAGTACGGTGGTGGGTGGAGTCATAGTGGATAACAGCGGCGTGTGGGAGAGAGGTGGAGTCCTGAAGAAGGTACTGGGCTCAAGAAGCCAGAAAGACAGAGGGGGGGAGAGTGGCCCAGGGGAAAAGCCTGCAGCTGTGAGTGAGGTGCCAGCAGCACATAGTTGCTACTCAGAGGGCCCCTGGGCTGGGACCTGGAGGAGTGGGTGGGCCCGGGTCCCTACCTTCCTCCCTGGGAAGACAGAGTTACCGACGACACCCTGGCCCACTGCGAGAGGCAGAAGTGCGAGACCCACTAGGGAGAAGCCAGCCGTTTGCCACAATATATACAGTGTGAAGAATGAAGAAATATGTTGTTTTTCATTCTAAAGTACACTTGAAAATTTAAGAGAGCACTTACATTCAACCTTTATACAGTAAAACAAAACAAAACTCACCAACCATACCATTTTGTTCTGTTCTGTGGGGTGCCATGAAATGAGAGCATGGAAAGCCACATTTCCTGTAGTGATTGACATCCAGTCCTGAGCAGAGTTCTGGAAATGACTTGTCATATCACCTAATGTCAAATGACATACTGAAGCCTCAACACATATCCCTAAATGGAATCATTTTACCAACAAATTACATGCCAAAATCTTGACCCAATCAACATTTTTGACCACTGTCAGTCAGTCAGTATCTGTCAGTTCAAATGCATTTAGTCCTTGTGATGATTTAGATCCACCAGCATCTGAAATATAAAGAAAAATGTTACTAGACTTCAGAAAAAAGAACGACAAAATTGCTAAGTGTCACAGACATAACAATACTAACATTCTAAGTATCAATCATGCTGAATGTTGTTTGATATAGAGTACAATAATGATGTCTTTTCTCTCTTTTGCAAATGAAAATGACCAAATGAGAGGAAATAAAAGAGAGGTCACCCAGGTTCCCCACTAGCAACAATGGTTGTGAAAATTGTAAAACAGAGGACTTGCTGATCATTGGGAGATAAAGAAAGACAGTAAGAGGACATATCATGCTTTTAACATTGACTGTTTCCCCCATCTTCTTCTGCTTTAAACATGGTCTGAGGATACCATTAGCACTGGCTTTATTGCTCAGATGCATGAAATATTGTTTCAGCATGACAATTTACAGATTTTTTGGCAATTCAGTTATTGGAAGATGATAATCTGGAAAATTTGCAGTAGGCATATAGACCTATTTGCAAAATATCATTCAGCAATGTGACAAGTCAATATTATCTACCATCTACTTCAAATCACACACAAAATATCAATTTTATTTAGATCTACATAACAGATTAACTACATGGAAAGACTGATAAATAAACATGAGGTTCTCTTTTACTAGAGATTAATTGGTTGTCCTCTTCCACTAATGCTTTTGCTGAACTCTAAATGTAACCCTTTCACTATGACTGCTAAATTCTTGATTTATGCAATCAATCTCTAATGACATCACATGTTATCAGTGGCCATTAGAACGTACACATTCTAAGACAATAATGAAGGAGTGTGACACCCTGAATCACCCATGGTCACACTTATAGCATAGTGATGTACCATCTAATGTAAAGTATGTCATATAAGATGTCTTTGGTATGCTCATGACCTACTGATCCTTATTGTTGTGGTAATGTGTCTGTTGTAATTTTATGTGTATGGTTATGAGGCTTCACTATATAATATTCCCAAAGATGTGTCCTCATGGCTTGAAACATATCCAGGCAAAACTCTTCAGAAGCAGAGGGGCAATTTACACCTCATCCAGGCATGTACAGGGCAAACTCAGCTCAGACTTCCAGGAATAAAGGACTGGCCTGGGCATCAACTGAGAATCAGTTGGACTCTTGAGTGAATCACCTCCCTTCCCTTGGGCAGCTTGGAACCCTGAAGAGGTAACGCTCACTGATTCAGGACATGAATGAGTCCATATAAAGACACTGTTTGTCACCTGACCCTGAAGAGGGGAGCAGAGCCGCAGAGGGAGATGGAAGATTACAAGCAAAAGGAGACATTTGCCCTGTGCACTCTCTTTCACCTCCATCTACAAACACCACCAAGCAACTGAAGTGCTGACCAAAGGAGTGAGCCCAGGTAAAGGGGAACCAACTAGCCTATGGTAAGAATCACCTAAGTTTGTAAAGTGGCTGAAAGTATTAAGCTTAGTTTAGAATATGTTTTGGTTCTGTTTATCTTGACCAAATTTGACTTGTTATGCTTTGATTTATAAGCACTTAAAATCCTTCTGTAATTAAAACATTTGTTTGTTTGTTTTTCTAAAGCAGTGTGCTTGGTTTGAAGTGTGTTGAAGACTCCACTTGGAGAAACAAGGCTGATGCATATCAATTTCTTTGTTAAATTGTTGAACTTACATGAGCTTGCATCATTCAGTTGGCATCACTGAACTTTGTAAAATGAAGGTTCCTTGAGCTGCATCTGGGACTGGCAGTATTGCCTGAGGTCATTTTGTTGTATAATCCAAAGAGTGACTGGCTACAAGCACTCACTCAATTGGTTGGGGGCAGTTTACTGGTTGGATGTTATATGTGAACATCCCAGCAGTGGGGTGTCTCAGAGCAAAGCGGAGCAAAATAGGCTCCAAGAGTGGGGGATTGGGGTAGCACAGCAATACATCAGTTCAGATTGCACCAGGGGAATGTCACAAGGAGAGACTGGTCCATGGATTTTGGTGTCAGGATTTGTTAACTCATGGCCTGGAACCTAGAAGAAGCCTAGAAGAAAGAATATATTTTTAAATGAAAACTTCTACCATATTAAAAATAATTTGTGAGATTTTATGTTATCAGAATTGAAACCTAGTCTTGATTGGGCCTCACATTAGAACCTTATTTTTGTCCTAATGCTAATGCAGATAAAAATACCACCTCTGGACCGTATAGTAATAATGAGCAAGAAATCACAAATAGAGGATTAAAGTTTGGAGGTTGCATGGGAGAAAAAGGCGTGGGATGAGAATTAGGAAATATTTCCATTCTGTTTTAGATATATAAATCAAGGAAACTGTTATGCATTAAAAAAAGATAATAGTGGTACAGCAGGGTCTCCCACTGGTACCAGTTTCAAAAAGTGGAATTGGAGCCCCCAAGTTCCTGCAGAGCAACAGGGAGCTACACTGCCCTCTTGTTACCAGAAAGGTTATAGAGAAGCCAATTTGTTAGCTGGAGAATTTAGAGTAAGGTGTTACCCCTAAAACCTGCAGGTGTGGTGGTTTACCCTATTGGAATTTCCAGGGAAACAACCTGCTTCCCTTGAAAGGACAGGGATACAGCCCCCCGATCAAGATAGGTTACAAAAGCTGTGATACTTCGAAAACAGATATAATATTTATTTAGAAACAAATAGTTACATTAAGTAGAAAGAGAGAGAAATTAAGCTTGACTTGTAACCATATTACAATATATTCAATATATAGAAATAAATATTTAACAGAATAAAACTATTAGAAGATATTCAGTACAGAGAATAATACTTAAACTACTAGAAACTATATGGTACAATAAAGATAATACTATTACTATAACTTAACACTATAATAATTTTTCACTATAATCCTTGACACTGTTAATCTAACAATACATTAATTAATTGAATACATAGAATAGAATCATAGAATAGTAGAGTTGGAAGGGACCTCAGGAGGTCATCTAGTCCAATCCCCTGCTCAAAGCAGGACTATCCTCAGCTAAATCATCCCGATGAGGGTTTTGTCAAGCCTCAGCTTAAAAACCTCTAAAGATGAAGATGCCACCACCTCCCTAGGTAACCCATTCCAGTGCTTCACCACTTTCCTAGTGAAATACTTTTTCCTAATGTCCAACCTAGACCTCCCCCACTGCAACTTGAGACAGTTGCTCCTTGTTCTGTCATCTACCACCACTGAAAACAGCCTAACTCCATGCTCCCTGGAACCCCCTTTCAGGTAGTGAAAGGCTGCTATCAAATCCCCCCTCATTTTCTCTTCTGCAGACTAAACAGGCCTAGTTCTTTCAGCCTCTCCTCATAAGTCTTGTGCTCCAGCTCCCTAATCATTTTTGTTGCCCTCTGCTGGACTCTGTCCAACTTGTCCACATCCTTTTTGTAGTGGGGGGCCCAAAACTGGACACAATACTCCAAATGCGGCCTCACCAATGCCGAATAGAGGGGAATAATCACTTCCCGCGATTTGCTGGCAATGCTCTTACTAATGCAGACCAATATGCCATTGGCCTTCTTGGCAACCAGGGCACACTGCTGACTCATATCCAGCTTCTTATCCACTGTAACCCCCAGATCCTTTTCTGCAGAACTGCTGCCTAGCTCGTCAGTCCCCAGTCTGTAGTTGTACATGGGATTCTTCCGTCCTAAGTGCAGGACTCTCCACTTGTCCTTGTTGAACCTCATCAGATTTCTTTTGGCCCAATCCTCCAATTTCTTTAGGTCTTCTGTATCCTATCCCTCCTTTCCAGGGTATCTAGCACTCCCCCTAGCTTAGTGTCATCTGCAAACTTGCTGAGGGTGCAATCTACCCCATCCTCCAGATCATTAATGAAAACTGGCCCCAGGACCGATCCCTGGGGCACTCCACTTGTGACCGGCTGCCAGCTAGACATGGAGCCATTGATCACTACTAATTGAGCCCTTTGCTCTAGCCAATTCTCTGTCCATTTTATAGTCCATTCATCCAACACATACATTTTAACTTGCTGATAAGAATACTGTGGGAGACGGTATCAAAAGCTCTGATAAAGTCAAAGTATATCACGTCCACCGCTTTCCCCTCATCCACAGAACCAGTCACCTCTTCATAGAAAGCAATCAGGTTGGTCAGGCATGACTTTCCCTTGATGAATCCATGTTGACTGCGCCTGATCACCTTCCTCTCTTTTAAGAGCCTTAAAATGGATTCCTTGAGGACCTGCTCCATGATTTTTCCAGGGATTGAGGTGAGGCTGACTGGCCTATAGTTCCCTGGATCCTCTTTCTTCCCTTTCTTGAAGATAGGCACTATATTTGCCTTTTTCCAGTCATCTGGGACCTACCCCTGTTGCCACAAGCTTTCAAAGATAATAGCCAATGTCTGTGAAATCACATCATCTAACTCCCTCAGCACCCTTGGGTGCATTGCATCTGGCCCCATGGACTTGTGTATGTCCAGTCTTTCTAAATAGTCCTGGACCTGTTCCTTCAGCACTGCGGGATGTTCACCCCCCCATTCTGTGCCGCCCAGTGCAATAGTCTGGGAGCTGACCTTGTCTGTGAAGACAGAGGCAAAAAAGGCATTGAGTACCTCAGCTTTCTCCACATCCTTTGTCACTAGGTTGCCTCCCCCATTCTGTAAGGGGCCTACACTTTCCTTAATCTTCCTCTTGTAGCTATCATAGCTGTAGAAACCCTTCTTGTTCCCCTTCACATCCCTTGCTAGCTGCAACTCCAATTGCGGTTTGGCCTTCCTGATTTCATTCCTGCATGTTTGAGCAAGATTTTTATAATCCTCCCTAGTCATCTGACCAAGCTTCCATTTCTTGTACGCTTCTTTTTTGTGTTTAAGCTCACCCATGACTTCTTTGTTAAGCCAAGCTGGTCGCCTACCACACTTGCTATTCTTTCTGCACATCGGAATGGATTGTTCCTGTTCCCTCAATAAGGTTTCTTTAAAATACTGCCAGCCCTCTTGGATTCCTTTCCCCCTCATATTAGCCTCCTAGAGGATCCTGCCCATCAGCTCTCTGAGGGAGTCAAAGTCAGCTTTTCTGAAGTCCCTGGTCCATATCCTGCTGTTCTCCTTTCTTCCTTTTGTCAGTATCCTGAACTCAACCATCTCATGGTCACTGATGACTAGGTTGTCACCCCTTCTACTTCCCCTACCAAATCTTCCCTGTTGTGAGCAGCAGGTCAAGAGCAGCACGGCCCCTAGTTGGTTGCTCCAGCACTTGCACCAGGAAGTTATCTGTGACACAGTCCAAAAACTTCCTGGATTGTTTGTGCTCTGCTGTATTGCTCTTCCAGCAGATGTCACAGTGATTGAAGTCCCCCATAAGAATCATGTCCTGTGAACTGGGAACTTTCCCTAGTTGACTGCAGAAAGCCTCATCTACCTCATCCTCCTGGTCTGGTGGTCTATAACAGACACCCACCACAACAGCACCCTTATTGTTCTTGCTTCTAAGCTTAACCCAGAAACTCTTAACTGGCATATCTCCAGTTTCACACTAGAGCTCAGAGCAATCATAGTGCTCTCTTACATACAGTGCAACTCCTCCACCTTTTCGTCCCTGCCTGTGCTTCCTGAATAGCTTATACCCATCCATGAAAGTGCTCCAGTCATGTGAGTTATTCCACCAAGTCTCAGTTATTGCAATCATGTCATAGTTCCTTGACTGTGCCAGGACTTCCAATTCCTCCTGCTTGTTCCCCAGGCTTCTTGCGTTTGTGTATAGGCACTTGAGATAAGTAGCCAATTGCCCTACTTTCTCAGTATGAATGAGGAGGACTCCCCTGTTGCCCCCTTCTCCGTCTGCTTCCTTTTGGTGTCCCACTTCCACACTTACCTTCTGGCTTAGTTATCCGTCCCCCATTGAACCTAGACTAGGTTAGCCAGCCTGTCTGCAAAAATACTCTTCCCTCTCTTTGTTAGGTGAATCCCATCTCTTCCTATTAATCCTTCTTCCTGGAACAACAGCTGATGATTGAAGAATCCAAAGCTTGCTCTCTGACACCACCTGCGTAACCACGCATTTAACTCCACAATGCGACGGTCCCTACCTGGGCCTTTTCCTTCAACCGGGAGGATGAACGAGAACACCACTTGTGCCTCAAACTCCTTTATCCTTCTTCCCAGAGCCACATAGTCCACAGTGATCTGCTCATGGTCATTCTTTGCAGTGTTATTGGTGCCCACTTGGAGAAGTAGGAAAGTGTAGCTGTCTGAGGGAGTGATGAGTCTCGGCAGCCTCTCCGTCACATCCTGAATCCTAGCTCCAGGCAAGCAACACACTTCTCTAGTTTCCCGGGCGGATGGCAGATGGATGATTCCGTCCCCATTAGGAGGGATCCCCCGATCACCATCACTCTTCTTTTCCTTTTGGGAGTGGTGGTTGTGGAACTCACATCCCTAGGACAAGGCATCCCTTGCCCTCTAATCAACAGGGTCTCCTTCTGATCCATTCCCTCAGATGAATCCTGCAAATCGTGCTTCGCCATACTACCTGTGCAGAGAGCCTGAAAACGATTCCGCACCTCTATCTGCATGGTGGGCATATGGGTTCTCTTTCTTCAGGAGGTCACATGCTGCCAATTTTCTTCCCCATTCTTCTGTTTCCTCTCCACTGCCTTCTCTGAATTTTCCTCACACTGTGCTTGTAGTAACAAATCATGTCTTTGATTGAGAAAGACCTCGTTTTCTCTAATGCAATGCAGGGTTGATATTTGGGTCTCCAGTCCTTTCACCTTCTCTTCCAATATGGAAACCAGCCTGCACTTCATACAGATGAAGTTGGCTCTATCCTGTGGGAGGAAGACAAACATAGCACATCCAGTGCAGGTGACAACAGCATATCCCTCAGTCTTCATATCTTCCCTCTGAGAGCCTCTTCAGATGCTGCAATTACTGCTCAGCTAAGTCTGAAAGGCAAAACCCTACTATGGGCTCTCTCCCCAGGTGACCTCTGAGGCAAACTCTGCCTATTTGCCTCTCCTCTGGTTGCAGCTCACTCGATTCACAGCTGGCTGCTTCTTATAAGGCTGCTGCCTTGAAGCAGTTACCCCAGCTCAGCGCCTCCCTCTGCAATTAACCACTCAAGGCCTACCTGGAACAAAGTACTCCCAGTTCACACTTTGCAGTTAATCAATCAAGAAATCACCCACACGGCCAACTGCCACAGTCCCTATAACTGCACCAGTCACAATCACACACATAGTCAGCTGAAACTTGCACCAGTCAAACAAATGGTCTCTCAGATACTCACCCCTCGAGCACACAACACAGCTCCCCTCACGTAGCACTCACCTGGGCTCTTCTCAGACAGATCCCAAGCAAACTTCCATCTTGCAATGTTCAGTACTGCCCACTGAACCTTGCAATCTCATAATTAGTTTGTCAATTTATCAAATAAATTGATATGCATCAGCATTGTTGCTTTAAATGACACACACCCAAACCACATGCACTGCTTGAGATAAAACAAACAAATTTATTAAGTACAGAAGATTTCAAGTGATTATAAATCAGAGGAAAGCAAGTCAGATTTGATCATAAGTAAATACAAGGCAAATCACATTCTAAACTAACCTTAACACTTTCAGCAACCTTACAGTCTTAGATGATTCTCACCACAGGCTGGTCAGGTCCCACCAGGCTCTCCCCTGTGATCAATGCTTCAGTTGCTTGATGTTGTTTGTAGATGGGAGTGGAAGAGAGAGAGAGATTGCAAAATGTCTCCCCTTTTCAACATATCCCTTCACCCCCCCTCTGGGGCCTCGCCACCCTCTTTCATGGTCAGGTGACAGACAGCATCCTATAGGACTTCCTTCACTTGAGTTAATGAGTATTCCCTTATCAATGCCTAGGCTAGTCCATTGTTCCTGGAACAGCTGGTTTGTTTTATGCATGCCTTAGGGAGGCATGAACTGCCTCTTTGCTCTGGGAGAGTTTTGCCTGGATCTATCTCAAGCCATGAGACACATATTTTGGAATATTGCAGAATTTCATAACCATACATCTGACATTGCAACAAACATATCACTATAACAACAAAGTTCAGTATGCCAAGAGCATTTCAGAAACATCTTACATGACATACTTTGAATTAAACAATACATAATTACACTATATGTGTGCACATGAATGATATACAAACATTCCATAAGGGTACACATAGGGGTGCAGTGTGTCACAAAATCATTTTACCTTCTTGTACTTTTCATTGTCTGTTTCTTTATAAAAATCAATGAAACATTAATACAAACATCCATTGATAAGGCACATGCAGAGGCCATACTTAGAGTCTGGAATTCTGTATTGATTGTTTCAGTGATCGATTTTTTTTTTTTTTTGAAATCCATTATGTTTACCTCTAATTGTGCAAAATTTTAAACTAGTCAATAGAAAATTACTTAATATCTAAACAATCCAACATTGAGCTGTATACACAGCAAATTACTATCATCCCCATCCTCTCAGGCAATAGTCTGACTAAACAGATACTTTTTATACCATGCTCTGGGGTGAACATACTCTGCCAAATTATGCTTTCAAACCAGCATAGACATGGAATTAATCTGTGTGTTGTCTCTGAATCAATGTCAGGGTGAATTGCAGAGTCATAGATCCTCCAATGAAAATCTTGTGCTATTGAGCCCCTGGAAAGCAGACCTAAATCATATTGCTGTTTTTAAGATCAGTAGTAACTTCCTGAATTGCACTGGGAATCAACTAGGGAATGAGTGTATTGACAATGTTGAAATGCCAATAGGGATCCTTGGAGACCCTACCTATCCCTTGCTCCCATGGCTAATGAAGCCATACACTGGGCACCTGGACAGGAAGAACGAGCAGTTCAATAATAGGCTCAGGAAGTGCAGAATGGTAGTGAAATGTACCTTTGGATGTTTAAAAGTGTGCTGGTGCAATTTGCTAACTAGGTTAGACCTGAGTGACAGCAATATCCCAATAGTTATTTCCGCCTGTAGTGTGCTCAATAATGTCTGCGAGACAAAGGGGGGAAGATAGTCTGGCCAAAAATTTTGAGCAGCAAGGTATCAATGCAATGCTGAGAGCCAACCACACAGCGCTGTGTCTCAGGGAAGCATCGAAAATCCATTTTTGTAATGAGACTCAGTAATGGGTGTCATTTATCTATGTTGTGCCTTCCCTTCCCATCCTACACTGTTGCAACACTTTACCTGCACCCCATTTTCCCCCCAATGCCCATCTCCATTCTTTTAATAAATAAAGAGTAAGGAATTTCAAAGTAAAGTTTTATTGCTGAACCTTAACAGTGGAGGAAAAGGAAGATAAATTATTAGTTAGCATGCATTCTAATGGGGCTCTTAGGGGATACAAAACCAAGTTTGTCTGTGCAAACAGCAAAGAACCCACATGCCCACTTTTTAAAGTGGCCAGTGCCTCTTCCTGTTCCCCTCAACCGGCATTGAATGGAGCATGTACTGCACCCTGCTCAACGTCCTCCTAGAACACTTGGGGGAGGGTACTAGGAAAGAGTGCATTTGTTACAAGATTTTCAGGGGCTGCAGAGGGAGTCTGTTCTGCTGCTGCTCTTCCTGAAGTTCAAAGAGAGGCCTCAACGTCTGACTGATCCCTCATTATACACAGTATCTCATTCTGCATTGCATGCTCCTGTTCCTGGGCTGCTTTCCTGTTTTCCATGTCTATGTTCAGTTTTTTTCTGGCAATGAAAGCCTCCAGGTTCTTAGCTCTGTGTCAGCAGCCTCAGAGGCATTCATTATCTCATTGAACATGTCATCCTGAGGGAGTTTTTTTTGCCTTCTAATCTGTGACAGCCACTCAGCAGGAGTGGAGGCTGCGCAGAAGGCCATGCTGTCCACTGTAAGACAAGCAAAGCACAAGGTGGTCCCCTTACCCTCCCAAACCGTAGCTGTGTAAGAGGTGGTCCAAAGAGTTTGGGGGGATCGGTCTTTGGGGTTAAATGTCCCTGGATAAAATATATGACCACCCATTCCTGGATCACTAAAGCCGGACTCAGGATGTAACCCCAGAAATGAGATTTCTGTACATATTCAACAGATGTGCCTTCCCTAGCATCTCAGTCAGTCACGCTTTCCTGCATCCGTCTGGGTTGCTCTGGGGTAACAAACAGCTCCTGGATTTTAGGGAGAATGGATACCCCTCTCACCTGCCCCCTCTTCTCCTCCTCCATCTTCCTCCTCCTTGTCCACAGACTCATCATCATTCATCCTGGACTCGGGTTCCCCTGAGGTATCTATGTTACATTGTGGTACAGTGTTGGGGTCACCACTGAGAATCTCATGCAGCTCCTTGTAAAAGCAACAAATCTTTGGTGACAAGCCAGAACGATTGTTTTCTGATATACCTGCCTCAGCTCTTTAATTTTAACATGGCACTGCTGCGCATCCCTCTTGTGCCCCTTCCCCAACATGCCACATGATATCTTCTCATAGATATCCAAATTTATTTTGCTGGCTCAGAGCCGAACCAGAACAGACTCTTCTCCCCACAGACCATTGAAATGCAAGACCTTGGGTCAACTCCAGGCTAGAGCGCATTTGGGGTGAGCAATCGTCATGATCAGTTCTGCTGCCAAGCACTCTCCACATTGACCAAACAGAAAATTGGAATCCAAAATTTCTTGGGGCTTAAGGGGAGGGGCTATTTCCTGTGTATGTGACCACGATGCAGAAGAGTGTGAAAGTCCAGAGGCCAATAATGTCAATTTTTACAACGGTCTGCCTACACTGACAGTCATTCAGCCCATCCAATTTGATTTCAGCACTACGCCTCTCACAGAGATGGTTTTATAAAGTCAAACTTTCCTGCATCTTAAGTCGGCAGAACAGATCTGCCAGCGGAGATGTATAAATTATGTAGTTGACGGAAGACACATTCCTTTGACCTCACTTCGCAGTGTAGACCAGGCTCCAGGTTAACTATCTTACACACGCCCTTCTCTTATGAGCATTAGGAACCTATCTTCAGGGTTTAATGAAAGAGGCACATAACTCTATGTTAATTGAATACTAATGGTGCTCAAGCACATATCACCTAATATTCTACCAGCAACATTATATATGTTGAATAAATATATATATATATATGTTTGCGGTGTTGTTTAACTGTGTTGGTCCCAGTATATGAGATAGACACTGCCTCCAACATGCCTTACCCTTCTGCTTAACAATATTTTCCATCTCTGACTCTGCTTCATTCCCAAAACCTGAAGAAGAGCTCTGTGTAGCTTGAAAGCTTGTACCTTCGACCAAGAGAAGTTGGTCCAATAAAATATAGTACCACATTAAAATTGCCAAACTGGGTCAGATCAATGATGTATCTAAACCACTATCTTGTCTTCCGACACTGGCTAGTGTCACATGCTTCAGAGGGAATGAACAGAACAAGGCAACCATTGAGTGATCCATACCCTGTCATCCAGTCCTAGCTTCTGGCAGTTAAAGGTTTAGGGACACCAAGAACACGAGGTTGCATCCCTAACTATCATGACTAACAGCCACTGATGGACCTA
This sequence comes from Mesoclemmys tuberculata, assembly GCA_007922155.1. Lineage (NCBI taxonomy): Eukaryota > Metazoa > Chordata > Testudines > Chelidae > Mesoclemmys > Mesoclemmys tuberculata. The sequence goes on from ML675610.1 coordinate 64,916,305, forward strand.
TCCTCCATTAACTTATATTGTTCTTTTTGAACTCAGTTATACTTTTGGCTGTCATAATATCCCTTGGCAATGAGTTTCACAGGTTGACTCTGTGCTGTGTGAAGAAGTACTTCCTTATGTTAGTTTTAAACCTTCTGCCTATTAATTTCATTGGGTGACCCTTGATTCTGTGTTATGTGATGAGGTAAATAAAACTTCCATTTTCGCTTTCTCCACACTATTCATGATTTTTAGACCCCTATCATAACCGCCCCTTTAGACTCATCTCTTTTCCAGGCTGAATAGTCCCAGTGTTTTTAATATCTCCTCATATGGAAGCTGTTCCATACCCTTACTAATTTTTTGTTGCACTTCTCTGTACCTTTTCATTTTCTAATATAAGTTTTTTTAAATAGGGTGATGAGAACTGCCCTGTAGCACTGAAGGTGTGGGCGTACTGTGGATTTATATAGTGGCATTATGATATTTTCTGTCTTATTATCTATCCTTGTCCTAAAGGTTTCTAACATTGCTAGCTTTTTTGACTGGTGCCGCACACTGAGCAGATGTTGTCAGAGATCTATCTACAATGACTCCAAGGCCTCTTTCTTGAATGTTAACTTATTTAAACCCCATAATTTTGTATGTATATTTGGGATTCTGTTTTCCAATGTACTATTTTGTCACACAGTTTAAAGAGATCCCTTTGTAATTATTTCCAGCCAACTTTGGAATTAACTGTCTTGAATAATTTGATATTGTCTACAAACTTTGCCACCTTGCTGTTCACCCCCTTTTCCAGATCATTTGTGAATACGTTGAACAGCATTGATCCTGATAAAGATCCTTAGGGGACCCCACTATTTACCTCTCTCCATTTTGAAAACTGGCCATACATTCCTACCATTAGTTTCCTATCTTTTAACCAGTTACTGATCAATGAAAGGACCTTACCTCTTATCTCATGACTGTGTACTTTGCTCAAGAGCCGTTAGTATGGAATCTTATGAAAGGCTTTCTGAAAGTGTAAGTAAACTATATCAACTGGATCATCCTTAATCACATGATTGTTAACACTCACAAAGAATTATAATAGATTTGTAAGATTTGTAATAATTTCCCTTTACAAAAGCTGTCTTAACTCTTCCCCAACATATCATGTTCATCTATATGTCTGTTCTCTATATCTCCTACCTTGTCTCTCTCAAACAGAAAAGGTGATAGATTGGAAGCCTGTGAAACACCATGATAGAGATGACTTGGATATATGAACAACTATCCAATGTATTCCTGTGGGAACTCTCTGAAAGGAAGAAATGAAACAACCCACATGAAACTCCAGCCACCATTTCAATGAAGTCAATGAAACCTTGTGGTCAGTGGTATCAAAGACAAATATGAAAGAATTAGCATGGATTCAACACGAGAGAATCATTACCCAATGTGAACAGTACAATTTCTGTACTGTGCTTAGAATGATAACCTTATTGACTGAGAACAAGGAAAACTGAGGGTACCAGATGATAAATTACCTCATCACCTTTTTCTTTATAACTGTGCCATAAAAGGGAAGGAGAGAGAGTTAGAGCAGTGAAGTTGTCAATGTCAAGACAGTTTTGTGAGCAAAAGCTTGATAGTAGAAATCTTTCTCTGGTGGAAAGTTGGCACCACTACCCTTTCTTAGGGAGGCATTAATGATCTCAACTAAATATAGACCCGGTGCTCTCTATGTAGCTTTATTAGCCATTAGGAGCATGAGTTCAACTCACAGTTAACAGCCTCAAGAAACCCACCCATCAAGTCCATCCAGACCCTAATAGTGAAACTCACCCCTCTTGACATGAAATAATGTATCCACCTCTATCGAAACATCCGCTTCAGCAAAAATCTGCTGCAGCTCTTCCATAAAACAAAGAAAACATCCCACATCAAAAATTGGTTTATGTTTCTTTAGGCAATTGCTGTCTACATTCACCAAACTGTCTACCACCTGTAATATTTCTTCTGGTTAAGGCTGTATAGATGCTATCATCCATTCCAAATAGCTGATAACTAAGCTTAGTAGAACTGTGGCTCTTTTCAGTCGTAAAATGATGTGTCTAAATTGATTTTCTTAATTAATCTCACAATTCAGTGAGAGCAAATTAAAAAGGTCACTTGAAAAAAGTCAAAATAAAATAATTTTAGTAGGGTTAAACAAAATGTTAAATAAGAAACTTGTGCTTGAATTGATTTATATGTAGAACATTTCACACAGCATTAGTCTGTGTGCACTGGTACCAGAATATCGAGTGGATAGTTGAATGCAGCTGTACCATCTATCAGAGTTTCTAATGACGATGCAGGATCCCAGGAAGCAGGCAACATAATGACTTTCCTGAAAAAGAAATGGCTGCTAGATGAAAAGAGAATCACCACAGAAGAAGGGTAAGTGCTTAGAGATATTTAGCTCTCTATGATAATGATCTCATTGCCCTCTGATATCTTGCCCTTAGTTGCTTCAATCATTCTTACCAAAAGACCACAAATATGGAGTGAAACACTGTTTGTATAAAGCGCTTTAGATTAAAATACTAAAATCTTGCAATAGCTATTTTAATGTCATTACAATATTTTGCACTGGCTTATTTGGATGAGAATGTTGTTTTTTTTAGAAATCTAATATTTCCATAATGTTAATATAGAGTTTTCCTCTTGTAATATTTAAAACAGTTTCTTCAACTACAATTTTTTCCTCTCTCTTGGTGTTAAGATAGTTATTATTTTTTCATATCAAATACTAAACTTGTAGTCTGTGACTGTCAGTCATCACATCTAAGAAAATGTACAAATTGGAAAGCTGCTAATTTGGGGCAATTATACGCTTTCTTAATTACTGATTTGAATAAATCAAGATACAGTAATTTGTACGCTGTGGGTGAGAATATGCTATATTTCTATCCAACTGTTTCTGCTACTTCATATAACATTAATATTAATTATTTTTGATAACTAGAATTCATTTCTTTTAATAAATTGACATGCAATTAATGAAGAAAAATTATCATTTTTTAAATCTCAGAATGGAACAACTACTACAAATTAATCAGAGACCTCTAATAAATCTTATATGGTTATGGGGTGGAGCTAAAGTCTAATACTTTTCTACATGTACAAGCCATTCAGTCTTAATTTCTTAAGGTAGCCCCAGCTAGAGACATTATACTACAATTTTTTTAAGATTTCGGGGGCAGACAGTTGGGTTTGGGTTTTTTGTCATCCTTTCTAGGTCTTAAAGACAACAGCAACATACTGTGAATTTGGTAACCAACATTTCACTACAGGACACAATATTATATTAAGGGACAATAAAATCCAATTCCTGCTCACCTTACTTCATACAAACTGTTGTAGATCCATTGGAATTAATGAGACTACTCTTCTTAATAAGATAAGAAGGATTTATCTCAAATGTTCTGAAAGTATTCAGCAAATAAATTGTACAAAATAGCTGTATATTTGATTGTTTTGGAAAAAGGTGAAAGAGTGCAGTATTTTGACAATGAAGTTTTGCAAATACAGGGCCCAGTCCCACTGTCATTTATGCATATGAGTAGCCCCTCATTTGAATAGCCCCTTTAAAGTCAACAGGTCTCCTTGCATCAGTAGAGTTATTCATGTGCTATGCATGGTCAGGTCCTGATTTTAGGCAAAAAGCACTCTCCTCTTGATAAATCAGTTTATTCTTTGACTAGAACTATGAGGCACACTGTTACAATTTTTCAATTTCAATTAGAGCTAGGAAAAGAATCTAATTTTTTGGTTGGTGGCCAAACCAAGGGAAAATACTGTTTTGGGTTAACCCAAATTAAAATGTTTCTAATGTTTTGGCAAATCAAAAAGTAAAAAATAACCCAAAACCCTTTTATTTTGGATCAATTTGAAATGAAACATTTTGCTTTGCATTAGTTTTTTAATTTTTTAAAATGAACTTTTTTAATAAATGCGCAGGAAATTCTAAAACTAATGGTCTTTTTCTGATTTCTTTTCAACAAAACAATTAACCAAAACTGAGCCAAATTTACAGATAGTTTTGATCAAGCTGAAGCAGCATTATTTTTTTCACCAGAAAAAAGTTTTGTATAAACAATTTTGTTTAGCTCTAGTTTCAAGTGTTTAAGTATGAAAACCTGGATTTTGAAAAGTGTTTTTGAGAATTTGACCAAGCAATAGGATTACACTATTTGTCAGTTAAAACCTGGTATATATGTGGGTGTGCAAAACTGTGAATTTGTCCGAAGCAGTTACATGCCATTTTGCAAAGAAATTTCCATTCCACCTGAACAATCTCAAATATATGACTTCCTATGTCCTTTACCCCCTCTTAGCTTTCCTCAAGCCAACTGGGGGACAGACTTCATCGTGACTCCATCAGAAGAGAGCTTGTTAAGCATTTGACAGTTCTTTATTTCACCTTCCCTTTTTGACTTTCCTTAGTTGCTGAACTATAAGATCTTAACCAGCTAGTCCTGGACTCCTGCAAAAATCTTTTTTGCCTAGCTTTCAAATTCTGCAAAGTGGTGGAGATGTCAACATCTCCCAGCATCATTATCTCATGCTCTTTCATGTTGTGATAAAATGTTTCCAGTGTGGAAAGGAGCATATAACCTTATCATTTCTACCTTAATTGGCATATCCTGTCCACAGCATACAGATTAGATATTTTGTTTGTATCTATGACATTTAGGGGCAACTTTTTAATGAAGAGGGTGAAGCTACAAAAATGAACATACAGTGATTCTGTCCTCAAAATATAAATAAACAAACAAAAACCACAAAACCCTTACTTTTGTACATGCAAGTGGAATTTTTCTTTTTCTTTTCTTTGGCATAAAATGGATGGAAGTGTAAGAAAAATTGGAATATAAGTGAGCAAAAATATCCATTTGTGCCCAAGAATAAATAAGTTAGTGGGTACTTTGGGTTAATACACATATTTGTGTCCACTCCCAGCACCTTCCTTTGAAAATTTGGCCCCTTGTACTCAATCAAAGAAAGTTCCACAGCCCACCGAGGTATGAAATCTGCATAACACATGGGATGCTACTTGTATCTCAAGATCCAAAGACTTTTGGGATGTGTAACATATAGATAAATCTGGTGTTATGCAATGAGCCAACATATTCTAGGACAGAGATGGCCCAGTATGTAAAGGGGGAGGAAACGAACACTTTTGCACCATAACTGAAAATAGCGGAACTCTTCTAAGGGTAAGAATTTGTGTAACTGATCTCCCTACATCTTATGGTTTGCGCTGTAGATTTTTATGTTTCAAAAAAATATCTTTGGAAGAAAAAAAGAAAGCAGAGAAATTAAATCTTAGAATTCAGAGGATAAATGGATCACTTGCACCAGTCGGGATTTCCCCTCGTGCTCTATTTTATGTATTTTCGAGGTACATTATATCAATTGTTTCTCCTTTCAATAAACCATTGAGTGTTGCTTGAGGCAAGATGACAATTGAAAAGGTATGATCCAGTGTGGCAAATCTATCCCCAAGATCTGAAATAATCTGATTTTTTTGAGCTCCCTGAAAACCCCCTATTTTTACACAGGTATTGGCAGAGGTTGGAGTCATTTGAGAGTGGGATTTCTGCCTAGAGAAGAAATATAGAGTTTTGGATGGGCATAATCTGATGTTGAGTTTTACCAAAAAGACTGAAATCTCAAAAAAGAGGGAAACCTGTATTTAGAAGAAGCCAGGGATTTCAATCAGCACTAATAACAATAATATCTCTGATCTGCTGGCTGTCCATGGATAGCTCCCCAAATACAAATAAACCATGGGTATATTAGTACTGTTTATATGTAGCTAATATTGAGAAGAATATATAGAGAAAGGCTGGAGATTGAGACTGCAGAGGATCTCAGTGGACATAAATCATGGTAATCAAAGACACAGAAGGAAGAGTAGGATTATAGAAGGTAGAACTTGCAACAGCCATTTGCAGTCTCAGCAAAACGATATAAATGCTTTCTGGCCAAAAGAGATGGTGGTTTTCCTCCCACCAGCCATCACCGCCTTCCACCAGATACAAAGCAGATGAAAAAGCAAGAAAGAAAATGAGAATGAGACTAGTCTGGAGCATATTGGGCAAGATGCAAATTATCATGAAAAAAAATCACAGTCATTTTTCCTAAAGAGAAAATTGCATTGCTCCGCATACATTACCTATGAAAAATAGAGGACTTCAGACACCTGGGCTATCAAACTGACACTTTTTGTGAGTACCAAATCTACCACCTGTTTTTAAGAGAGTTCTGTTTCAGCTGTATATCCTTGATAAAGTCTCAGGGACACTCGAGGGTATGGCTTATCAGTAAAAGCAATAGATCCCAAAATTGACTACCCAGAAAAAAATGAAAATGGTATACTTTGGAATATTATGAATCATAACAATTGGAATAAAAAACAAGGGATGTTTCAAAAAGTAAGCTGCACAGTAATTAATATTTAAAAATAAAATAACATCAGAGAGGACTGTGGTGAGGTGGTGTAGCCTCCCTCTGAGCAAGAGGGGGAGTGGTCACTCCCTGTACCATGGTGGGCAGAGGCAGGCCAGGCACGCCCCTCAAACTAGAAGCTGAGAGGCAGTATAGGAAATATAAAATGGTGGGGCCTCCAGCTCAGTTGAGGGACAGCCAGAAAAAGAGCCAGAGGTGTCTTGCTGGCTGCAGGCCTCCAGCTCTGCTACCTAGCCAAGTGGTGCCCTGACCCTGAAGGAGACTGAGATCAGGACTGAAGGGGAGCTGCTGAAGTTGCCGGTGGCTGAATACCTGACAACGCAGAGGACCCCAAGATGATGAAGCCCCTCCCTGGATCATGGTAGGAAGTAGCCCAGGGAAACCAGACTTTAGTCCATTTCTTGCTGTGGGCATTTGTGTCAACGCATTTCAGTGGTATCCCTGCTGACTCAATGATGGAGCTCTCTGCCACTGTTAGAGTCCTGGACAGAGAGTCAGCGTAGTAGGGTGGACCCGGGTCTCTCTACCCTTTCCTGCCAACCCACCCCTGGGATGACAACCTTCCCACTACAGGCCGAATGGCCTGTGTTTCCCTATAGCTCTGCCCTGCCTGAGGGCTCGAGCCCTAGACTGATTATTTTCTCAGCCTTTTATGAGGGCCTGATCTCCCTAAACTGTTCATTGCTTCCCTCTACCTAAGCACCATAGACTGTTTATTTGCTCTTCCCGACCTACAGGTCAGCGATACCTAGTCTGCTTTGCTGCTTGGCCCTGCTAAAAGTGGCAATACCTTGACACTTGATTGGTTAATTTCCCTGCCAACAGACTGTGATCTGGGTGATGTAGTGACACAGTGTGGCCTTCCTCCATGCCAGACCTCCACTTCACTACAAGAACATATGAGAAAGATAGTGACAAATGAGAAAAGCTAGAAGCGAAATCCTGGTCTTATTGAAATCAATGGCAACACTCAGACTGACTTGGAGTGGATTTCACCCAAAACTGAGGATGATGAATTCTAGTAAAAACAAACAAACAAGGCCCTTAGAGAAAGGCATTAGGAAATTTGTGAAAGCAGATTGTACAGATAAAACCATCATTTTAAGGATTGATATAGGCTAGTCCCTGCATCAGTTTCAAGCCGCTCATAATTCTACAACATACATTTATCATTTTGACTTAGCTGAAAGCAGATCTCTTTCTAATATGTGTGGACCAGCGGACTCTACAATATTTTGTATAATAACAGATATAATACATGACAAAAGTTTCTGTCATCTGGTGTGTAATGTTGGTGTGCTCTGTTGAACAGTTGCTGTATTTCATCTCAGATATGCTTGTATTTCAGTGGTGACTGAAGTGATTTCTATCCCTTATCTACTGTACATTACATGGTGTTGTGATGGGGATTAATTCATGTTTGATTTCAGTGGCTGAAAAGTGCTATAGATGTGCAATTGCAAATATTAATTATTATAATCATAGCTAGGCAGCAATCTAGGTTTAATAGACTAAATAATGTATAGATATTCTGTGATGACTTCATCAGCTGACTTGTTTTCATCTCACTTTTTAAGGCAGTATTATTAACATAATTGTGATTTGCATCACAGTATTAGGCCCTGCACCTGTCAACACTGATGCAAACTTGTAACTTGTTTCATGTGAGATGTCCATTGTGTTCTGAGACACTTCATTAGAATCAGAGCACTGTAGGGTTGGAAAGGACCTCAATAAATCAAGTCCAGCCCCCCAGTGCCGAGGTATGACCAAATAAACCTAGAAAACCCTCACAGATATTTGTCCAACCTGTTTCTGAAAACCTCTGAGGACAGCAATTCCACAATCCCCTGGAAGCCTTTTCCAGATTTTAACTATCCTTATTTTTAGAAAAAAAAATTCTCTAATATCTAACCTATATCTCCCTTGCTGCACATTAAGGCCATTACTTCTTGTCATATCTTCAGTGGACATGGAGAACAATTGATCACAGTCTCCCTGTTCAATCATTAACATAGTTGAAGACTATCAGGTCACTTCTCAGTTTTTTTTTCTGAACACTAAACATGCCCAGTTTTTTAACTTTTCCTCATAAGTCAGGTTTTCTAAGCCTTTTTATAATTTTTGTTGCTCTCCATAACTACTCTTTGAGTAGTCTTTCAAGCAGTTGTGAGTGTACCTTATAGTAATTTCATCTGGACTGTCTTCTCCTGCTTTGCTTATGAGAATTTAATGTGGGACTACGTCAAAAGACTCAATAAAAATCAAAATACATCATACTGACTGCTATCCACTGGGCCAATTATCCTGCCAAAGAAGGAAATTAGATTGGTCTGGAATTATTTGTTCTTGACAAATCCATGCTGACTATTCCTTACAAACTTGTTATCCTCTTGGTGGTGCCAAATTGATTGTTTAATGATTTTTTCCAGTGTCTTTCTAGTATCAAATTCAGGGTGACTGGTCTACAATTTCTCAGGTCCTCTCTGTTCCCCCTCATAATATAGGTACTATGTTTAGCTTTCTTAGTCCTCTGGGACCTTACCTATGACTTCTCAAAGACAATTGCTAATGGTTCTGAGATTGCTTCAGCTAGTTCCTTAAGTACCATAGGAAGTATTTCATCAGGCCCTGAGGACTTGAATATATTTAATTTATCTAAAAATTCTTTAACCTGTTTTTCCATATTTTGGCTCTATTCCTTGTGTTGTTAATAGTAACTGTGTTGAATATCCAGTCACAATTCAACTTTTTAGTGAAGAATGAAGCAAGATAGGCATTAAACACCTCAGTCTTCTTTATGATATCATTTCTAGATCTCCTTCATCATTAAGTAGTGGACCTACACCTTTATTTATCTTTTTCATTCTCCTAAGGTATTGTCTCTTATGTCCCATGCTAAGTAGTACTGATTTTCTGCCTTAACCTTTCTGATTTTGTCCCTACATGCATTTGTTATTTTTTAAATTCATCCTTAGCAATTTGTTCATTTTTCTAGTTTTTGTAGGATTCCTTTTCAATTTTCAGGTCATTAAAGAGCTCCTGATGGAGCCATATTGGCCTCTTACTATTCTTCCTATCTTTCCTTCGTATCAGGATAGTTTGCTGTTGGGACTTTAATACTGTCTCTTTGAGAAACTGCCAGCTCCCCTCAACCTTTACCTTTAGATTTTCTTTCAGTGGGATGCTACCTACCAGTTCTCTAAGTCTGTTAAAGTCTGCATTATTTGAAGTCCATTGTGCTTATTGTGCTGCTTTCACTTCTTCCTTTCCTTAGACTCAAGAGATCTCTCGTTTCCTGATCATATTCACTCAAATTGCTTTCCACATTCAGCTTTGCAATCTGTTTCTCCTTGTTGGTCAAAATGAAATCTAAAATGGTCATTCCTCTTGTTACTTCCTCCACTTTCTGAAACAAAAAGTTGTCCAAATACTTTCAAAGAACTTATTGGAAATTCTGTTTTCCCATATTATTTTCCAATAAATGTCTGGGTAGTTAAAGTCCCCCATTATTAGCTGGTCTTGTGTTTTGGATGTTTCTGTTGTTTGTTCTATAAATGTTTCATCCACCTCCTTTTTCTGATTTGATGGTTGATAATAGGCTTTTACCATAATATAACGTCTATTTTTTTAACTCTTTTATCTTATCCAAAGATTTTCAACTGGCCTGCCTCTGACCTCCTTCTGTACCTCAGAACAAGTGTATGTGTTCTTGATGTAGATGGCAATGCCTCTTCCCTTTTTATCCTGTCTGACCTGCTTGTGCAAGCTTTACCCTTCTATACCAATATTCCAGGCATGAGATTTATCCCATCAAGTTTCTGTGACGACAACTAAGTCATAATTTAGCTTATGTTTTAAGATTTCATGTTCTTCCTCTTTATTCCACACCCCTTACATTTGTGTATAGACATCTATGACACTGAGTAGATTCCCTCTCTGATTTCCCTCTTGTTGCTTCTATTCACCTATTGTAATTTTCCATGTTTTCTCCCCATTAGAGGTGAACTTCTTCCCCTTTTCCGGCTTTGAACTTTCTGGAATGTTTTGCACAGAGCTCCAGGCAGGCAGCAAACCTCCCAGGACATCATATCAGATTGACAGATAGATTCCTGACTTTCCCAAGAAGGGATCCCTGACCACCATTGCCCTGCATCTCCTCCTTTTTGGTGCAATGGCCATGAGCCTCCCAACCTTAGGGGCAGGTAGTTCCTTCTCCTTATCCATTGCAGTCTACCTCTCGTTGCCATTAGCATGCCCAATTACTCACCTTGATGGACAGGAGACCTGGCCAGAGGATGGAGCCATGTCTACTGCTTGAGGTGTCCAGAGCCAGTCTCCTCCCACACAGCATCCTGAAGAGGAAGAAATAATATTGGTGACACTTCATTTTCCTCCTATTGTGAATTCTTCCTTGTAGAGTACTTGCATGAATATATGAGTAAAGTTGTGTGTGTTGTGTGTGTGTATGCTGGATGGGTAAATTAATGTTGTGTTGTTCTTGATTTTTGCTATGTAATAATGCTTTTTATTATTTAAAAATTTCCTACAGTATATGTCCTTTGTTTTTAAAATCACATCAAACTGTTCAATACCTTGGCCATGTCAAGCTATTTCGACAGTGTTGATGTGATAGCTATATGCCTGTTGGGACACTTCGATTGGTTGGTAAATCAAAATAAATAGTTACAGATAACTGTTTTAAATGACAGAATGTAGATGAATGCATCTTCACCAGAGGTAGCAACAAGGCAAGCGCTAGTGTTGACTGGGCTCAGGCATTTTTAACATTGCTCAAAGCAAGTTTTCATGACATGGAATGCAGTGTCACCATGACTGGCAGTTCTCAAACTAAAGGTACTCATTTTGCTAGTGCAGAGGCACCTCCTCCACCCTCCCATAAAAAGTGACAACATTACATTCTGAAGGTTATAGAGTAGAAAACAACCAAATGAAAAACACAGAAGTACAAACAGCATCAGTTTTTTAGTCTGGAATCAACTAACTGTGGAAATTCCACAGGGAGACATTTATTCACAGATTTGGGGCATCAGTGGATTATCTTTGTCCCTGGTTATCCTAATGCACTTGTCTGTGAAGGAAAATGTGGCTAAAAATATTGCATGCTAGCCAAGTCTTCCTGAAACAGACGTGAAACAGTCATAGCTTTTGCTTTTGCACATAACATCTCACAACTGACTGCATTGTCTGTAAACAATTAAACAGCTTGCTTATGGCCTGAAAGCATTAAAAATATTTGGGGTGCTTTTTGGAGATGGGAAATATGGTGCATTATAAATTACAAAAAAAATATGGGCCAGAATCATGACAGATGTAGAGTGGAATTGTTTCATTGGCTTCAATGCAGCTACACTGATTTACAGAAGCTAAGAATCTGACCCAATGTCTTTAGCCTGGGTTGGAACTTAAATGTAGTAGGATCTATGTCTTGGTAAAAAGCATAGTCCTGAGGTTAAGACACTAGTCTAGGATTCAGAAGAGCTGGATTAAATTCCTGGCTTTGCCAGACAGGTGAAATTTACCCCTTGCAATAGTATAGCAAGAGATTTATGTACCACTTAACTCCTATTTTGAGGATTTAAGTAGTTCATAGGCTTTGGGATTATGCTCTGCATGGGAGTGAATTTTATCCTTTGTGTCCCAGTTCCTCCCAACTGTAAAGTTGGAATAATATCTCTTCCCTGCACCTTAAACCCAACAACTGAAATTAGACCAAAGCATTACAGCTCTCAGGAGACTAGATTACTACATGCCACAGGCAGAGGATAGGTTGGACTAAGGTGCCCCAATGCTCGAGGCAGGTAAATGATTGGCATGTGAATGATTAAGTGAGATATACCCTAGCAAGTGATCTGCACCCACACTCTGCAGAGGAAGATAAAAAAAATACACAAAAAAACCAAGGTCACTGCCAAACTAATCTGGGGAAAAATTCCTTCCGAACCCCACATAAGACAATCAGCTAGACCTGAACATATGAGCAAGAACTAGCCAGCCAAATACCTGAGAGAGAGACTACATGGTGCCATTTCAGAACTCTAGCCCACCCCACCAGCATCCCATCACCAGCTGTGGCCATCCCTTATGCTTCAGAAGAAGGAGATTTAAATAAAAAACACCTCCCAGAATTTACTGAGTGTGGGGGGAGTCCCTTTCTTGCCAATGGCCAGCTGAAACCCTGAAGCATGAGTGTTAAGAACATAGGACCAGAATATAAGACCAGGGTGTTGAGCTCTGTCCCCCACTATCACAAGCAACCCTGTGATACAAATTGCACTCATTAATTTGTCCAGCTCTGGAAAGGTACCTATGTGTTAAAATGATTTAGTCAGTAGCACGAAGCCTGATCAATCAGTCCTGGGCATGTCTGTAATATAAGGGTGAGTATGCAGTACTGAGTATGCAATATGAGTATGCAGTACCTTCATTTTGTTTTAATATGAAGAATCACTGGTACTGAGCAGCTTATGAAATATACCTCACACACATGCCTTTTAGCCTAAAGTAATGTAATGCAATGTATTTCCTCTTTCATGCAGCAGCACTGATTGAACTATTGTGATTCTCACAAGTTTAAATAGTCTCTGTCTTCCCTGAAAACAATTCAAGGCCATCAGATAATTTGGCAGCCATTCATTTTGCAAAAAAAGCACATGGCTAAGTATCAGAAAGATGGAAGATTTAGCGCAAGAAGCACTCTTGACATTTCTTAAAACAACTCACAGGCCATTACTGATATTTCCCTGAAATGAATATGCTGCCTTTCTTTACTCTTTTCTCACTGACTTTCCCTTTACTTTGAAATCAATTTGACAAAAAGACTGCCCTTTGCCAGGAATATAGTGTAACCTCCACCTGGAGTTTGCCAGCTCATGAAAACTGAGACTGAACCTCTAATGGGTCCTACCAGAAGGATTACAACTAACATGGCTTCCTCCAGAGTCCTCTGACCTCATTTCCAGATGGGGACAGAGAAACTCAGACTCCTGCTGCAGCCAATAGGAAGGTTTCTACATGGAGCAATCTGGACAAGCAGGTCACGGGACCAAGGAGAAACCAGGGCTGCACAGCACAGAGAGAGGACAGCCTGACTTCACACAAAGAAGAGAGATTTTAGTTTCAGTTTTGGTCTGAAAGGTGAGAGGGACACAACACATCTCAGGGAATCCCTGCTAAACTTCCAGTACCTCCAAAAGGAGTTTTTGCATTGCTCTGAGACTTAAGCTGTTTGGATAAGGCAGTTCAAGAACTATAGAGGCCAGCATCCAGAGATATTGAGTGAGAAAGATCCAGCCAATGCCACAGCACTACTCTTCTTCTCAGGAAAGCTTGACTTTTCACCTCAGGAGAATGCACATTAGGGAGGAAGTGAGAGGTGGAGTGGAGGAAGTTTTGCATATTGAGAGGTGGGGAAACGGTTTATTTGTAAATTCAGTGGCAAAAATCTGTGTTAACACAGAATTAAGGTTGCTTGGTTGAATGTCATCTCCTTGCAGAATGCTGAGTTGAGCAAAACGAAAAACTTCTGAAACCAGGAAATGCACAGTTAAGGTTTCCTATGCAACCTTAGCTCTGCCCTCTTTCAGCAATGCCCCTTTACACCCCGTTAACACACATACCTTTACTCTGCCATCCTCATAGCTGATGAAATATACAATTGCTTCAGCTTCTTTTACAACCCATTCACTCAAACCGACCAGAATCTATCTAACTCTATTCAATGACCAAAAAAAGAGTGGGGTGAAAGGTTGCCCATGCCACCTTCCCTTTGTTCCCCTGGAACAGGAAGGAGCCAGTGGGAAATATTTACATGCTGTGAGTGTGTTAGGTGTACCTACACTAAATGGTGAATGGGAAACCTTAACTGTGCATTTCCTAGTTTTCAGAAGTTTGACTTTTGCTCAACTCTCTGTTCTGCAAGGAAATGACATACCACCAAGCAACCTTAACTTTTGTCAGTGAACATCCCAGTTTTTTGAACAGGAGAAGATATGTTGTTGGTAGGAGTTAGACATCGTTTTACAATTGTACTTATCATGGCCTGCAATTTGCCTACCAAGCCACCTCCCACCCCCGTGCCTCTGACCTATTTACTAAGTGCCCCTTCTAACCTGTATATAGGCCCCCAACCACAGGCAGGAAACACATCCCCCTGAAGTCTCCACTCCTTCATATCCAAAGTTTTTATTGCTCTTCTTTCTTCCAGTCCTCTGATCTGACTCACATTCAGGGCCTGGCACAGAAGACAGCTCCATATTCTTACGTATATTCTTCCAGCTTTATGTGTGCCAATTCATGGGTTTTTACCACTACCTCTCTATCATTCATACTCAGTGCCCTTAGATGTGTGCCCAGGAGCATGTTCAAACCAAGTTAATGCGCTTGTCAGGGTAAGAACATGTGTTGACCTGAGACCTGCCCACCTTGTGGTGTGGATGCAACACTGATGCTGTGATCTGCCCTCAAGACCACACAGTCCTCCACCATCATTCCCACAATCACCTGTTCCTATATTTTGCAGTCTCAGTCACCTCACTTCCCTCTCACTTTCTCCTTACAGACCAGATGCTACCAACTGTTTATATGTCCTTTCTCAGCATTTAATCCTTTTAACCCATGGACTACTCCATTTCCACAACTGACTCGAGGATGTCTATCCCCCAGCTGGCTGGAGAACCACACCAGAGTGCCAGTTACCATCTGTTGTGAGTATACCTAGGCACTTTTAGAATAGACACTTTTATGTGGCAATCTCAGAGAGGCTGACAGAGCAAGGCATCCATCTCACAGCAGGGCAGTGCAGGGAATGGATCAAATATCTGAAGACCCTTTACCCCAAGGCCAAAGTCTCAAACAGCATGTCGATACTGCATCCGGTAGAGGCCTGCTGTGAGGAGTTTGACAGGGTACTCGCCAGAACCCACCAGGACAGAGCTCTCCCTCTCATATAATATCCTTCTGCAAGTGGGGGGGTCTCACTGTGAAGCAAAAGGAAGGAGGAGAGGTGGGTGCAGAAGCAGCTGGGACCACAGGGCAATTGCAGTCCAAGGAGCAAGCTGTGGAGTTTCAAGCCCTGAATCTGCTCATCAAGCAGGATGGGTTGGAGAATGTACTGGGCCAATTTTCTGAGGACCTGTTTGAGGATGGGCCCTGGAACCAGCCTGGAGAGAGAGACTTTGGAGAGAAAGCAGAGGAGGACCAGGGCACTGATCCACAGACCAGTATGAGTCAACCGTCAAGGTTTTTTTATTATTGCCAGGTGGTTAATCTTTGGTTTGTTAGGGGAGGATTTCTCCAGTTATGGAGGATAACGTTACATGCAAGGAGGTACATGCTGGAGTACACAAGAGATTCCCATGGGGCTCCATCCCTCCCTCCCTACATGCCCTCCCTACATGCCCCCATCCACCATGGGTTTTCAAAGGTGGATGCCAAGCAAAGACGGAAAGAACAACAAACTTTCAAACTTTGCTTTCAATCATAGCTTTCAAAACTGCTAAAGGCTAAGAGGCCGAGCAGGTCTGAGGTACATACTTTTGCAAGTACTGTTTTTTGTTATATCTGTGATAGGGCAATTTCCTGCAATGTCCTTGAAAGATCTTATTGTATTAAGTTTATGTGTTACTCTGGACTGGGAATGTGTGTAATCTCTCTAGGGGAATGTAACAGATATGAGACCTGGGAATTCAAAAGACTACACTGAAGTTTTTCCAGATAAGTATGGACTTTTGGGACAGTACGTGTATTTCCTGATGAATCCCTAGGCAAAGTCCCCAATTCTGGTTATGCAAAACCCAGCCTTTTCTACCTACAACCTGAGGAGAGGTATCAAAGTCTGCTGATTATCTGTTACAGAAGGCCAAGACCAAAGGCCCAAGCTTTATAAAGAAACAGCTGATCTGATTATTCTCTATTCTGATGCTGGATCTAAGAGGGATGTACTTGCACCGCAGGGAAAACCCAGTTGTGTGTTTGGAAGGACTAAAGCCTACCAGAGCCCTAGGTTGGATTTGTGGTGACCTCTGGTAAATTTTTAGCATGTGTATAGTTTTACTGTTTTAATATATTTTCATTGTAATACTTTCCCTTAAGAACAACTGTGCTTGTTTAGAAGGAGCCCTATGGTAATATATAATTGCAGACAAAACACTAGTCACTTTGGATAGTTAAGTCCAAAGCAGACTGTGAAGAGTTACGAAAGGATCTCACAAAACTGGGTTACTGGGCAATAAAATGGCAGATGAAAATCAATATTGATAAATGCAAAGTAATATACACTGGAAATCATGATTCGAACTCTACAAAATTATCAAAATTTTGTCTACATAACAAAATTATCGGATCTAAATTATAAGTTAACACTAAAGAAAGAGAACTTGGAGTCATTATAGACAGTTCTCTGAAAAAACCTTCTCAATGGTCAGTGGCTGTAAAAAACCTGAATGTTAGGAACCATTAGGAAAGGGATAGATAATTCTACTGTATGAATCCATGGTATGCCCATGCCTTAAATGCTGCAGGGCAGTTCTGATTGCCCCATCTCAAAAAATTGGAATTGAAAAATGAACAGGGAGAGGTAGCAAAAATGATTTGGGGTATAGAACAACTTCAGTATGAGGAGAGATTAAAAGCCTGGGACTCTCCAGCTTGGAAAAGAGACAGCCCTTAGTGATCCAGTTATACTGACCTAATGCCTGATATAGAGAGCTCTATGTCAACAGGAGAGCTTCTCCTGTTGACCTAGCTACTGACTCTCAGGGAGTTGGAGTACTACACTGGCGGGAGATGCTCTCCTGTCAGCGTTGGTAGTGTCTTCATTAAGTGCTATAGCGGTGCAGCTGCACCAATACAGCTTCTGCAGTGCTGTAAGTGTAGACCTACCCGAAGCAATTTAATAAGGCCTACCATGCCTGGGATAAATGCCAGGTATCTTCAAGACTTGAATTGTTATTTAGCCAGTAGATTTTTTAAAAAGAAACTCACAGTGAAACATACATTAAAACCAGCAGAACTCACTTTTGCTCAGATGAGCCCTTTCTCTAAAGTGAGAGGTGGAAGCTCTAAAACCCACCAGTAACACAAAGGGAAATAAGACTCCCTAATAAAAAACTTTAGTAAAATTTAAACATTACTTGCCTCTCATTCCCTGGCTATTTTGCTTTGAAACAAGGATATAAAATAGAAATTAATGGTAATGCTTACAACCTTGAGATAAAGTTGAAGACTGAAGAGTGGAAAGCTTCCAAGAAAAGTCTCTGAGGAGAGAGGCCTTAATTAACTGATAGGTATTCTGTTGTCCTATTTATTCCTATGTCTCAGTTCTTACTAATTTTAGAGTTGAAAATGACAACAGAGATGCAGACTTATAACATGTATTGCTGCTTAAACGGTATTTAGGCTACTGAAGAAAATGGTCTTAAAGACAAGGCAATATGAGATAAAATGTAGGTCTATTAAGAAAACAAACAAACAAACAAACAAACAAACCCTCTGAATGGGACTGAAGGACAGTCACTGACAGGAGTCTGGGACATTTTATATGGCATGAGATACACAACAAAGAAATTATCTGTTGTAAAAATTTAATCATGATTAACTTACATGGCCCCCATTACCATAATATCTG
The DNA here is from genome assembly GCA_007922155.1 of Mesoclemmys tuberculata. NCBI lineage: Eukaryota > Metazoa > Chordata > Testudines > Chelidae > Mesoclemmys > Mesoclemmys tuberculata. Next base: position 64,934,435 of record ML675610.1, read on the forward strand.
AATGTCTCACACTCTTTAATGTGTTTATGTTCACAGTGTACTGAGAACTGTGTACTGGAAGTTCTATTGTGACCATTTTATGGATGGGGAATTGAGGCACAGAGAGTAAGGAGTAAATCTATGCACAAGCTGGAGGTATAATTTCCATCTTGCATAGATGTCCATATGCCAGCTTTGATCAAGCTAGAATGCAAAAAATTGAAGAGTAGAGGTGGTAGAGAGATTGGCTGGCTGACCCAATTAAATACCTTGGGTTCTGGGAGGAAATGTACTCAGGGAAGCCAGCCCATTCTGTCATGGCTACATTTCTGTTGTTAGCATGCTTGTACATATACATCTGCCTGAGCTGCAACTTGAGTATAGGTGTACCTTGACTGACTTCCCAAGGTCACGCCAGCAATAGGGGCAGAGAGGGGACTTTAATCCAGGTCTCTTAAGTCCTAGGCTGGGGCTTTAGTTATAAGGCCATCCTTCACCTCCTTTATAGACTTGTTAGTTCAAAAATAGAAATAATAGAAAATAGAAAAAATAATTTCTGAAATAGAAAAGGCACAGGCTGCTGTTGAAATAGCAGGGGAGAGAATGAAGAAAGAACAGGTGAAATTAAACAAAACAATCCGCAAATTAAAACTTGAGCAATAGAAAAATGTTTGGGAAGAACTTACTTCTGAATAGTGCCTACCTGGTTCAGAGGGAACCCCCCAAGAAATCTAATTTAATGTGTCTCAGGGACCACAAGAGTAAAATATACTGACAAGAAATGTAGAAATCTATCTATCGTAGATAATTATAAAGCCTGCATTATAGCAGTATCTGAGCATCTCACAATCATTGATCTATTTATTCTCACAACACACAGTGCCCCACAGGCAAGTCTCATGTCTTGGAGAGGAAATTTGTGAATTGAGGATTTGGAAGTCAAAGAGAACTAAAGAATCTAGTTCTTTCAAATTTATCTGAATCTTGTTATTTTTTTCCCTAAATATTCCTTCCTGATAAACCAGCTTTATCATCAATCCATTCCTTTAACTGTCTTCATAAAAGGGACGAGATCCTGACTTTTACCTCCTCTTTTGACTACCAGAATAGAAATGTTTGACCTTAGTTGGAGAATATTAGTTTATTGAGTTTTCCTAAATACAGCCTCTTATAGCACTAGGGAAACTTCTGTTTTCTCCTATACTAAAACTGGTTCAGTTTTACTTGTGTTTGTGATCCCAGAGAGATTCTTAATTTGGTGTTAATTATATCTTTTCTGAGCAGGTTTACATGAGATGATGTTGAAAACAATGGCAGTAACCAGTCTACATTAGGGATCCAAATATTAGTACCACCAGTGTAGAGGAATAGGTGACAGAAATAGCAAGATTAAAAAAAAAGGCCCACGTGAAAGAGGGCTGTACTTTTAAAAACATCTCTTCAACTGAATGTCACATTAATGTTGACTTGCTAAAAGAAGCTATTTCAAGCTCTTTTTAAATCAGCTGTTTACTTTTCCATGACCCCAATATACTTTATAGTCTCAGATTAGCAGTGATTTCTTCATCCTCCTGACACCTGCTCTTTGTTTATAAACTTTATTAAGCTCAAGATTTACCTTTCGAAGATTTCTTACTGCCGACAGCCTTCTTACACTCTACTACAAGCCAAACAAGAAATGTACGATCTTCTTTGGTAAATATACCCAGTACCCTTGGTTTTCTTGCTCTAAAATTCATGTTTGTACTTCTTAATCTCTCACTGTGCTGCTAAATCCAGCAATTCTTGAAATACCAGGATTTGGCTACTCTGCTGCTTTTTCAATTCTGCTACTACCATTTTTCTCCGCAAATACAAGTGGCTACAGCAAGTATAGAACAGCACAAAAGTACAGGTTTTTACTATGTGAGTATTCATTTGAGCAAATTGTTTTCACTAATATTTCATTGAAAATTTAGTACAAGGTTTATTTCTGCCACTTTCCCCCCCAGTTTTCCTCCAAATGTTGTGGTTTAAAAAGAGACAAATTCATAAATATGTAACAAGTTTAACATTAATATTTTGCTCTGTTTATAATAAAAATCTATCTAAGCTTGCAATAACAGGATATTAGGTCACACTTTAAAGTTCCATTTGTAAATAGTTTCTAAAAGGTTAATATATGATTATAAATGTTATACGTATGTTAAAACATGAGAAGCATATGTTATAAGCATAACAGTAGAAGGTGTTACGGAGGTTACAAAGCATGATTCTAAGCAATCTAGTGATCTATGGGATTCTGTAACAATTGATTAGCCGTATATAGAAACACCTATTAATCATTTATGAATGCTTTGGATTTTTTAATTTAATGTTAATATAAATTATGACTAAATATGGTATTCCGGGGGGACTTGAACTATGGACACATTTTTTGACTGATGAATATTCCATCTGTCTGTCTAGGTCAGTGTTTACTGTAGAGTTCAACCTTATAAAATTAATATTCTTCAGTTGTGCTGAGTATTTCAATATCCAGATAATAGAGCTACGAAGCAAAGGGGAAGAGCCTCACCAAGGGCCGGTGATGACTGCAGGAGGAAGGCTGAGATCTGCAGTTGCAGGCATGAAGACAGTATGAAGGGTTCACACTGACCCTTGTTACTTTCCCTACCTGTATGGTCCAGAGGATGTCACATGGGCTGCAGTTGTGTGCTGACTGAGCTGCAAGAAGCCCATGGCCACAGGCTGAGAACCACAGAATTAAACCTTGAGCAAATGAGCAAGAACCAGCCAGCTAAGCACCTTACAGAGATCTGTACCTTTCAGAGTGCTGCCCAACCCCATCCAATGTCCCATATTCAGCCATGGCCATCTCTGATACTTCAGAAAAAGAATCCAAAAAACAAAAACACTAAATTAGAGGGGTGAGAGAGGAAACCATTCCTTTCCTAAGCCCTACAGGTGAGTGGCTGAAGTCCTGAAGCATGAGATTTTAGAAATATAAACATAAATTGACAGGTACAACAAGGGCTGTCAAGCCCAGCCCAGGCAATCTGGCTATACAGTCCCACTTTGCCCACTCATCCCTATAATTTTTATTTTGTATTAGTTAGTATAGAAACGCCCACATTGATATTTCTATTTTTACCACTTCCAAATCCTCTTGAGTGATTTGCGTCAACATTTCAGCATATGCCTTGCTTGAATACTGTCATCTTAAAGACGCTGTCTAGCCTTCGTTGAAAAATGTAGCTACCCAATTTTCCCCCACTGCCCAAGGAATAAAAAGTGATTTTGGAGAAAATTAGTTTACTTCTGATTTCTCCTTATCTCATCTATACAACTTCTACAGTACCAGACTGACTGTCCTCAGTCCTTTATTAAATTTTACTTAAATATCTAATTTGTTCTTCATTTTCTATCTTCAGTTTCCTTCTGGCATCCAGAGCTCTGACTCTACCCACTGGATATATGGGCTCTGCTCCTCTGATTAAGAGTTTGTTCAGTATTTGCATCTTTTTCTTTTCATTTCCAAATCTTTCTTAACTGTGGTGACATTTTGTTTTGTTTTGGATTTTTCTGGTTCTAGACCTAGCCTGACAAGGATATTTTCATAATGATTTCAGGGCAAGTTTGTACCTCATTCTTGTTAAGGTTTATCATCATCAGACTAACTGATTTGTGAACATCATGCGGGGGAAAGGGAGGGTTGAGAAACATTTATGTATTTTAAATAGATATTTGAAAATGGATATTTTGTATTGCTTTAGCACTGAAATCATGCATAATTATCATCAAGCTCATGCTTGCTCCTTTAAATTTTATTTTTTGTAAATATATTATTTGTTCATAAGACCATAAAGTGCAGTGATGTTCAATTTGTTCCTCAGCTTATGTTTGGGCCAACAGCCCAAAATTAAATACAATAAATATCTTAGCTTTGTTGACTCCACTGCAAGCTATGTCTGCACAGGGATAAAAAACCCATGGCTGGCCTGGATCAGCTGACTGAGGCTCGGCTTTGGGGCTGAAAAATCTCTGTGTAGACATTGAGTCTCAAGCTGGAGCCTGAGATTTGGGATTCTGTGAGAGTGGAGGGTCCAGCCTGAGCCCTAAAGTCTACATAGGAATTTTTAGCCCTGTAGCCTAAGCCCCAGGAACCGAAACCAGCTAAGCCAGGCTATCCGTGGCTGTACCACAGGTCTCTTTCGCCTGTGTAGGGGTACCCTCTGATGTGACAGCAGGGAATGGGATTTCTGAGATAGACAGCAAGACACAGTCCAGCTGTAAAGATCAAAGCTTTACAGCTACAAAGAGGAATGGAATGCAGAGCTGGAAGCCCTTACAACCAATTTAGAGGTGATGGTACAAGGATCAAGCACCCATACCATTCCAAAGAATTGCATTAACTCAGGAGGTCATCAGTCCTAATTCTTCCCCTCCAGACAGGAAGTAGGGAAAGGATACAACTGCCCATGTCCCTCTCTTTTACACAGAGGCAGAAGGTGAGGGCAAAGACAATAAGCAACCCAACCGGTAATGGAATATGACATCATGGGACACAGGGGTTGGAAGAATACACATCCCACACTCCATCACAAGAGGGGATTCAATGATGAAAAGGTTAAGAACCATTAAAATACATTTTAACACCCAGTTGTACACTTGTCTCTTCATATTTCCAATATGCTTACAGCTTTGCCCTTCTGCAATTTCTTCTTTTCATGGATATAATTTTAAAGGTCTGAACTTGAATTAAATTTGCATGGACAAACCTTAATAATTCTAATGGTGTCCTAACCTTGAAGTGCTTTTTTCCATAAAAAAAGATTATTACGTTTTATTAGAAAAGACTCCTTAATTTTAAATACCACTTCTCTCTGCTGATTTTGTGGTTAAATCTATTTGCAACAATCATGTCATAAGAATGCAGAAACTGCTATGCTAGCATTAATCAGTGACCCATCCAATTCAGTATCTTACCTCAGAGAGTAGTCAATATCAAATGGTACAGAAATCTCTAGCTGACAGTTATGGAATAATCTGTCCATGTATAAGACTTCCTCCTGACATCATCAATTGGTGTTTGGCTTATACCTGGAAAAATAAAGGTTTATAAACCTTTTAAAAGTCCTATATAATACAATTTGAATGTTTTCATTATCCATATAAATGTTTTAAATGCTTTAAAATCCTACAAAGCTCTTTGCCTCATTGATACCTGATGGCAATAAGTATCACTGGTTAATTATACATTCTGAAAATAATCCTTCTCTTTTCTCTTGGCAAGTGGTGCAGTCCCAAAATAAAATGCATTGCTGAAAGCCATTCTGATTCTCCACTACCTTGCAGCTTCACATTGCACAGCTCTAATTGACAAGATGTAAGGCCATGGAGAAGGAAGCCCCTAGTCTAATAGTGATAAAGGTACAAACTACTGTGGTAAAGACCAAAGCAGAGAGGAAAAAATCCTCTGTAGGATCTTCTTCATACATTGACCATCTAAAGGCAGCCAGGGATACTACAAGATCCTTACATTGCTCATCTTATTAAAGCAGAGAAGCACTCTCTGATGAGGAGGCAGATACAAACTCCATCTTGTTTCAACATTTCCTGCAGCCAAACAGCATTATTTCCATCTTGTGTTGAAGTAGATGCAAGAGGTAGATGTGAATGTCATCAGCATATTGATGCAATAGCAGCCCAGGTGTCTACTTCAGTAGCCTCCTCTAAACCTCTCAAAGGAGCAGTGACACAATAAGGTCTTATGGCAGTGATAGAAGAGAGTCCTCAGGGCAGAAGAACAATCACCTACCTTGGCCCTCTGGGTTTTCCCAGGTATCATCTACACTACATACTTATTTCGGTATAACTGCGTCACTCAGGGGCTTGGATTTTCTAAACCCCAGAATGAGGCAGTTACACCAACCTAACCCCTGATGTAGACATACTATGTCGCTGGGAGGATTTCTCCTGATGTAGTGAAGAATGAAACCATACAGACATCATTATCTTTTCATAGAATCAGAGAATATTAGAGTTGAAGGGTCCTCAGGAGGTCATCTAGTCCAACCCCCTACTCAAAGCAGGACTAACCTCAGCTAAATCATCCCAGCCAGGGCTTTGTCAAGCTGCAGCTTAAAAACCTCTAAAGATGAAATTCCACCACCTCCCTAGGCAATCCATTCCAATGTTTAACCACCCTTCTAGTGAATTTATTTTCCTAATATCTAACCTAGACCTCCACTACTGCAACTTGAGGCCATTGCTCCTTATTCTGTGATCTACTATCATTGAGGACAGCCTAGCTCCATCCTCCCTGGATGTTAAAAGCTGCTATCAAATCCCCCCTCATTCTTCTCTTTTGCAGACTAAACAGGCCTAGTTCCTTCAGCCTCTCCTCATAAGTCTTGTGCTCCAGCCCCCTAATCATTTATGTTGCCCTCTGCTGGACTCTATCCAACTTGTCCACATCCTTTTTGTAGTGGGGAGCACAAAACTGGACACAGTACTCCAAATGTGGTCTCACCAATGCTGAATAGATGGGAATAATCACTTCCCTTGATATGATGGCAGTGCTCCTATTAATGCAGCCCAATATGCTATTAGCCTTCTTGGCAACCAGGATACACTGCTGACTCATATCCAGCTTCTTATCCACTGTAACCCCCAGGTCCTTTTATGCAGAGTTGCTGCCTAGCTTGTTGGTCCCCAGTCTGTAGCTATGCATTGGGATTCTTCTGTCCTAGGTGGAGGACTCTGCATTTGTCCTTGTTGAACATCATCAGCTTTCTTCTGGCCAATCCTCCAATTTGTCTAGCTCACTCTGTATCCTATCCCTACCTTTGAGCGTATCTACCATTCTGCCTAGCTTAGTGTCATCTGCAAACATGATGAGGGTGCAATCTATCCCAAACTCCAGATCATGACTAAAGATGTTGAACAAAACTGGCCTCAGGATGCAGATGCATTAAAATTGTTGGAAATTAAGTTAGTGAGACCACACAATACATAAATACTAGCACATTGTTATAATGTCCTGAAAAGAAAGTGTAGTTCATAATTCATGGAACAGGGGAATGCTCTCTTCAAATGCAGGGATATTTGGGGAATGGAAAAAGGAACAAGATGGAGATTTGGGGAAAACAGAAACAACCAGTCAACCCATCAAAGTATAGGGTTTTTTTTTATCTTATATTTTTTTCACTCGGGAAGCATTTCATTCTATCCCCACGGAAAACTCCATTCGATTTAACTGGAACCAGGATTTCACCCCTTGTATTTCTAGCAGTTGTTCTGAATATTGCTGGACAGGAAACAGTCTTCCTATTCCATAAGAATTTTCAAGGTTTCAACATTTTTTCCTGCCACAAACTAGGATGAAGTCAAAATCTCAAATTTTAGAAGAAAATAAAAAAAATTGATCAGGGCAATGCAAACATTTTATTTGATAATTTCAAAATGTTTTGTTTTTATTTTTGAACTTTTATTTATTTATATTTTTTACTCTTTTTACTATAAATTAATTTAAATTTGTAACAATAAAATGTCAGACTGAAAAATGGAACTTTTTTTTAAAAAATATTGAAACAGGACATTTAATCAATTTCTAAAGTTTGAAACAAAATTGAAGTGGGAGATTTCTTCTTCTTCTTCTTAGCATGTGTGCAACATGCCTCAGGTGGCACGTGACCAGGATTCATCAGCAAATTTGATCCACTGGTTAGATCATTAACTTCCCCATTCCGGGACAGGTACTGAAGGGGAATGCAACATAAACACTGATCCATTGAAACTGACCCTTGCTTGTGAAAATTTTCAGATTTGATGAACAAGCATTTTCTGATTGGGGAAATAAAGGCAAAAAATTCCCAACCAGCTCCAGTTCTGAATTAGATTTTTTCTCCATTTTCCTGTTTTTGCTCCCTAAGATAACTATCCTGATCACGGCTTAAAAGAATAAATTATAGCATGCAATATACATGGAAAGACAGAAATTCAGAAGGTGAAGGAAGTGTGTGTTTTTAAAAACAAACACAGAAAGCACTGAAATTGATTAGATATAAAAGAAAGAGACAAATACTCAGAAAAGCTGTTGTCTGTTCAACATATCTAAATTTTATGTCCTGGAGTTTTTCAAAATAAGAATAATACAGAAAAATACATGTATAAGAACAGAGAAACAATATTGTGTAATACAAATATAAAATATGCAACAGAGTACAAAGTAGTCCAGATTTAGATGAAAAATAAAAACATACCAGAATTATGGCACATGTATGTAGGAGTGGCAGCTTCATAGAAGTAGAGTCCAATATAGTGATAGTCAGTGTGGAACCAATTTTCTTTGTATATACTTTCTGGCTTAATTTTTTTAAAATTGAAAAGTAATTTTAAATGTTTCAATTTTGGAGTATCCACTTCAAGAAATTTAAAGGAGCCTTTTTCTACCTCACAGATATAAGAATTCTTTAAAATGTCTCAAGTGGGCATCTGAAATCACTTTTGAAGATGTAGTCCTTCCAGAGCAATAGATATCTGACAAGATATGCAACCAGTTATGCAAGTATATAATATAGATGTTTTATCTATTGATTGGAATTATTCATTTGCTCATATTAAAACACACATCCACAAAGCTATCAGTGTACAGATCTGAACATAATAACATTTACTAACAAGTCTAGCTATTCCTTCTGTCAGTTTCAAAGAAAACCTTTATAAAGATACAGTGATCCTCCTTGCAATCTAACTATCTGTGAGAAAAGAATGGAATGAAAGGGGAAGTAACTTTGACATGGTAAATGAGCCACTAGAGGAAAATAATGAGTATTAGCTAAGAAAAAAAGAAAGAAATACATATCTGAAGATTATTATATTTAAGCAAAGAAAAGTCCTGACCCTTTTACTGTGAGCTTAGAAAGAGCAGTGATAGACCTGAACTGGCTGCAAACTTTGGTGAAGCTTAGATTCAGATCCAGATCTACACTTCCTGGCTTGGGTCCATCTCTGACAGGAGTAGTCATAGGTCAGTCAAGATGTCCTAAAGCTTCTAATGTGAAATGCTCATTCTTTCATATTTATAATGTTGTCTCACATAAAAAGTTAACAGAATTGTGAAAAGAAAATCCATAGAAGCATGTTTTTACATCCTGGATCCATCAATATCCTCAATAGGCTGTTGTGTTAAATGACTGCAAAATCACTGCATTATCTGTTTGCTGAAATACACAGGCAGAGATAGACTATATGGCAAATGACTCATTCTAAAGACTGTAAAAAAGCAGAGAACAATGCATATGTTCAGACCCTGGCACAATAGGTGCCCATTGCTAGTTTCTTTAAGTGATGTTCAAAAGAGCCAGTTATTCACTGACATGGTCTTGTCTTGAATGAAAAAATCAGGTAATGGACATCAAGAGCACACCAATAAAAACACATGATAAGTACGACATTAAGGATGTGAGTGATGTGACAGTAACAAGTTACATCTTACAGTTATATCAGTATATCTAATATGTCTGCAAGGAACCTACATTACATCCTCATGAGCAGGTGGTATTTCCCACGATGAAATTTCTCCAAGCCAATCATCCACAAAACAAAAAGATACTACTTAACACCTGACAGCTTTCACAGCAACTTCAACTGAAACTAGCCAAAGATCTGAGAAGACACTATGCAACGGGTCATATCTGGGTCAACTCACCTCCAGATGTTGACTGCTGAAAACTGTCAAGACTGTGTTTTAGCAACAGGCACAATATTTTTTTGTCAGAAGTAGATTTTCAGAAGTACTTTTCATGAAAGGAAAAAGGATGTCTAAAACACACAGTAGGATAGCACTGACCAGTGTTAGTCTTTTATGTCTTTTAGTGTTTAGTGTCTTTTATGAGCTGTTCAAAATGTACACACTACAAGCCACTGTAAAGTTTTACCAAATAAAAATAAATCCAACACTGTTTCAAGATCAGTGGGAGAGTAAGTCAGGATGTAAGGATCAAAGAACCAACAACATGATTAATTTGTTTGTAAAAACTAGAGAGCATGCCAGGAGTAGGCAGTAGCATAGAGGAAGCTTTATAATGTGAACAATGACACTTTCTAGTAGTGGGCGCACACTGTCCTAGTGCACAGTGGAGCTGCTGTTGGGGTGGGATGCCTTTGCATTTTTTCAGGTAACATTAACAATGCGCTCCACTCAGCAACAGTTCTCTTGCTTATGTACGTACTGATATTGTAGGCAATTCAGAAAAGATATAGATCAGTTTCATAATAGATACAGAATAAGGGTCTCCACTACTGGCTTCCTTATTTCAGCTATCTTGGCATTTATCTGGAGGAGAAGTTAAGCTTTGTGAAATATATTCGTTCTCTAATTTAAAAAAGACATACTGAAAACTCCGGCCTTTTTGTTGGTCATGTCAGTCAATCAGAGGGGACTGGCATAACATTGATTCCCGCCCACCCCCTCACCCCGAGATCTGTTTTGCAGATGTTCTACCAAATTAGTTCTAGCTGCACTGAATGGAGTTCAGCGACGCTTCAGGGATTATACTTCTCTCCTCACTATCTTGACAGAAACCAAATTTTATTACAGAAAATAGTTATTTTACTATATGCTCCTGATTCTAAAAGAATGGTATAAAGGAAGTTAAGTGCTCCTATTTACCCTTCTAATACAGCATAAGGGCATTTGTCCAGCTGCGCAAATAAGTGAGGAGCAAAATTTTTTCTCAACTCCAGCAGACAACACTACAGCAAGACACATCGTAACTTTGTAACTTTGAAATAACCTTCACTCCCCTGTTACCTCTGTCTACCCCAGCTTTCTGAATCCCATCCCTCTGCAGCATTTATCCTATTAAACATGTCTGTCATCATCAACACTATCATAGCTTAAACCAATCAATAACACTTCTTTAGGGGTCAGGATGACTCATAGACTTTAAAGACAGAAAGGATCGTTGTGATCATCTAGTTTGACCGCCTGCACATTTCAGGACACAGAACTTCATCCACCCACTCCTGTAATAGGCCTTTGACCTCTGACTGAGTTACTGAGGTCCTTAAATCATGACTTAAAGACATCAAGTTACAGATATCCACCATTTATTCTAGTTTAAAACAGCAATTGACCTGAGGCCCCATGCTGCAGAGGAAGATGAAAAAATCCCAGGATCGCTGCCAATCTGACCTGCAGGAAAATTCCTTCCTGAACCCAAATATGGTGATCATTTAGACCCTGAGCAAATGGGAAAGATACACCAGCCAGCCACCTGGGAAAGAATTATTTATAGTAACTCAGAGACCTTCCCATCTGGTGCCCCATGTCCCATAGGGGATTTTTGTTACTAGCAGTCACAGATCAGCCGCATGTCATTGTAGGCAATCATATCAGACCACCCCTCCATAAATGTATCAAACTTAGTCCTGAAACAAATTAGGTTTTTTTACCCCCACTGCTCCCCTTAGAAAGCTACGAGAATGTCAGTTCTCTGATGGTTAGAAACCTTCATCTAATTTCAAGCCCAAATTTGTTGATGGCCATTTTATATCCATTTTTTCTTGTGTCAACCCTGATGCTTAACTCCTCTCCCTCCTGGTATTTATCTCTCTGATATCATATCTCCCTTCAGCCTTCATTTGGTAAGGCAAACAAGCCAAGCTCCCTGAGTCCCCTCTTGTAAGATACATTTTCCACGAGAATTGCACATAGTATTCCAGATTAGGATTTACCAGTGCCTTGTATAATGGTGATAATGCTTCTCTATCTCTACTGGAAATAATTTACATGATGCAACCTAGGACTGCATTAGCCTTTTTTATGGCCAGATCACCATCCTGTGATCAACCAATACACACAGGTCTGTCTCCTCTGTTGCTTCCAACTAATATGTCCACAGTTTATAGCAAAAATTCTTCTTGAGAGTCCCTAGGTGCATGACCTTATACTCTGCACTGTTAAATTTCACCCCATTTAATTACTCTAATTTTCAAAGTCCTCCAGATCTTGTAAAATAATCTAGTCCTCCTCCGTATTACCAATACCACCCAATTTTGTGTCATCCACGGATTTTATTAACACAGTCCCTCTTTATGTGCCAAGCTAATCAATGAAAATGTTAAGTAAGATTGTTCCCAAGGAACTCCACTAGTAACCTCCCTCCAGCCTGAAAGTTTACCTTTTGTAAAACCATGTTGTATTTTTCCCAATTACCACTAACCTCTACTTTCTCTACTTTCTCATTCAAAATTTGCTCCAAGATCTTACATACAACTCATGTCAAACTAATGGGCCTGTAATTTTCCAGATCCCTTTTTTAAAAATAGGTACTATATTAGCAATTCTCCAGTTATAGGGTGTAACCCCCGAGGTTACAGATTCATTAAAAATCTTTTCTATTTGGCTTGCAATTTCATGTGCCAGTTCCTTTATTATTCTTGGAAGGTGATTATCTTCCCTCTTTATCCCTCTATTTGGTCAAGTTGTGGTTGGTTCTGCTTTAGACTGCCTGAAGTCCCTTCCAACCCTAATCTTCTATGTTTCTATGAAATGGACCTGGGGTCTGATCTAGTCAGGGCAATTTCTGTGTTCCTGTGTCTTATGTACCAGTACTGATCTATTTGTTGATCATGCCCAGAATCATATACGACTGAAATGCTGCAAGTGTGCTTAGGTATAATAAGGATTGCATATCTTGTGAGGTGTCTTTATACCTTGGGTAGTGAATGCAAGCAGAGGTATGCGCCCAGAATGTCTACAGAGTTATAGATTCAGTTCTGAGTGCCTTGATTTAGAGATACTCAGATTCCAAGCTGTGGACCCTTGCTTCCCCAAGGGATGGGACAGCACTCAGTATCTACTTCTTATGTCCAATGTTGACTTACATAAAACCACCTTGACACGTATAGCAGTGGGATCCAGTGAAAGCCTTTGTGTTCTACTACTGTTAAAATATTTATATATTTTCTTTTGTGTGTGTTGTAAGTAGGGGTACATCTTTTCAGCTCTGGTACCTATACACATGCTAGTTCTAGCTGAGATAGCATGCTTAAATTATTGGTGTGGTCATGGCAGCATGGGCAGTGGCTTGGGCTAGCCACACAAGTACATACTTAAGATCTTGGATGGGATTGCATTTGGATGGCTAGCATGAGTCAGCACTTCTGCTGCCATGACCACACTACTATTTTTAGTGTGTTAGCTTGATCAGAGCTAGTGAACGTACATCTACCTTTATCATCTAGACTTTTTAATGGAAAAATCATGCCTCAACAATGTTTTAGAATTCTTTGATGGGATCAACAAGCATATGGACAAGGATGATCCAGTGCATATAGTATACTTGCAGTTTCAGAAAGGCTTTGACTAGGCCCCTCACTAAAGACTCTTAAGCAAAGTAAGCAGCCATGGGATGAGAGGGAAGGTCCTATCATAGTTCTGTAACTGGTTAAAAGACAGGAAACAAAGGGTAAGAATAAATTGTCAGTTTTCAGAATGGAGAGAGGTAAATAGCAGTGTCCCCTAGGAATCAGTTCTGGGATCAGGGTGTTTGACATATTTGTAAATGATTTGGAAAAAGTGCTAAAGTGTGAACTGGCGAAAGTTGCAGACAATACAAAATTACTCAGGATAGTTAAGTCCAAAGCTGACTGAAGAGTTACAAAGGAATCTCTCAAAATTGGGTGGCTGGGAAACAAAATGGCAGATGAAATGAAGTGTTAATAAATACAAAGTAATTCACATTGGGAAAAAATCTCAACTATACATACAAAATGATGGGATCTAAATTAGCTGTAACTCAAGAAAGAGATCTTGGAGTCATTGTAGATAGTTCTCTGAAAACATCTGTTCAGTGTGCAGTGGCAGTCAAAAAAGCTAACAGAATATTAGGAACTATTAGGAAAGGGATAAATAATAAGACAGTAAATATCACAATTCCACTATAGAAAGACATGGTACACCCTCAGCTTGAATACTCCATGCAATTCTGGTTATCCCATCTCAAAAACAAACATATATTAGAAATGATATGGAGAAAGTGAATAAGGAAGTGTTATTTATCCCTTCATATAACACAAGAACCTGGTGTCACTCAATGAAATTAATAGGCATCAGGTTTAAAACATATAAAAGGAAGTACTTCTTCACACAACATACAGTCAACCTGTGGAACTCATTGACAAGTGATGTGAAGGCCAAACCAATAACGGGGATCAAATAAGAATTAGATATATTCATTGAGGATAGATCCATCATTAGTTATTAGCCAAGATGGTCTGGGATGCAACTGCATGCCCTAGGTTTCCCTACCCTCTGATTGTCAGAAGTGGAGACTGAATGACAGAGGATGGATCACTCAGTGATTGTCTTTCTGTTCATTCCCTCTGAAGTACCTGGTATTGGCCACAGTCAGAAGACAATATTCTGGGCTAGGTGGACCATTGGTCTCAACAAGTATGGTCATTCTTACGTATCTAAGATGGAAATTACATCTCCCAGCTATAGTGTAGATGTACCCTGGGACGATGGGTGATGGTGATGGGAGCACAGATTTCCTGGCCTCTGCAAATATAGTTTGTGAACTTTGATCTTTTGCATCACTGATGTAGACCAATATATTCATTTTATATGGGTTTGTACTCACAGTCCTCTTCAAGGATCTGGTGATTTCCACTTTGAAATAATTGCAATTAATGTAATAATTAAGAGGTACAACAATATCTATGGTAATGTTTCCCTTCTTTATTTTAAATTCAGGTTTCTCAATGATTTGTGATCCAATAATATCAGCCAACTCTGCACATTCCTGTACTGCTTTGTGCAATAAAATGAGAAGTAAACAATCTGCAGTTAATTAACAGTGGGCTCTGTCCACAGTGTTTGAACCCAACATTATTTAATGCATCATTACTTTATTGAGGTCCATCAGAGGACTACAAATTGCATGGTTCAGATGACAATCATGGTTTCCCTAACAAACCTGTATAGCATGATTTATTGAATACAATCCTTTAGAAAGAGGTCAATATAAATTTCTTTCAAAAGAGATATTTTACCTCCAGAAATCTGTTATCAGATGCCTTCAGTAATGAAGATATGTAAGTGCCATTGTAGACAGGGGGCAGAGGAATGACCTAACGCCCTGTGGTTGCATCATTGTTATCAGTAGCTCCCATTTCCACACTGTATGTTTATTAATCTAGCAGTAGACCAGCCTCCCTTCTGTTGTAGTTGATGTGAAAAGTATACCTGTCCTATATAATTAATTGCATCTCTCTCATTTTCTTTCATCCTCATGAGAAAAATAGGGACTATTGGTACCCTATTTTCACAGGGTTATCACTTACCTTTCTGAAAGTGATATATTGTATGTAAGTGTCTGTGTCAAACACCCTCGGAATGAATAACACTTTAATTACAGAGAGACAGTATCTAGAAACTTTGCATTTCTTGAATTTGTGAAAATGAAAAGGGAGTACACAGCTGTGAGTGCAGCTCAATGTAAATAAAAAGGAACTAATTAAGGGTCCAGTCCAACATTAGTTATACATCGTAAACTCCCTGTGATGGGGCACAGGGATGAAAGGGTTAAGGTGGCCAGGCAGGCCAATCAACTGCACTGTGGCACCTGGAGGAGGAACCAAAGAGCATGCCAATAATTAGAAATAGGATCAACAGGGCAGGAGCAGGCAGGGCCAGGGAAAAGCACAGGCGTGGTGAGCAGAAAGAAGGCTGCAGAAATGTATGGAAGGAGACTGCAGCTGCTACCTGAGTGAGTTTGGAGACTGACTAGCCAGAGAGGGAAGAAGTCAGATGCATAGGAAGAAGCCGAGGGAAACAGCAGGATGGAGTTAGTGTGTGCTAACCTTCTCTGCTTCTTATAGGATCCCTGGGATGGAATCCAGTGTAGAGGGTGGGGCTAGGATTTCCTACTCACCACTGGGAAGTGGCAATGGCATTGGAGATACTAAGCAGCCAGTGGGTCTTGAGGACTTTAAATTCCTTGGAAGGGGAGAACCTTACTGACCTAGCTGGAGGGCCAACCCATCAAGGGGTGGCTGCAGATCTGACAGTGAGTGGGGTTGCCCAGCAGGACAGAACAGAGGAAAACACCACAGAAGGGAGAGCACAAGCCTGGCAGACTTGGGGGAAACCTAGTGGTAAGTGAACCCTCTGACACTCCCACTGAGGCACTTTGGATGCATTAGAAGTACATACACTGTTCCCCATATAATTTGGTAGCAAATAGTGGCAAATGTATAAAAATCCCATAAACTACATAATGTGTGCAGGGAGAAAACACCTATGCCAGAAGAGGTACTCTCCAATGGGCTAGTTGGGGTTTGGGATCAGCATCTGGGGACTATAAAGGACATGGGGTACTCTGTAGAGGAGGAAGACCCAGGAAGACAGAAGCAGCAGGAGTCAGGAACTGGAGAGAGCAGCTAGAACTAGAAGGTTCCTGTAAAGGTTGATGGCAACAGACCAGCAAGAGGGTTTGTTATCTATCATCCCCAATCCAGAAAGCCATGGCTAGGGTGCTGAAGGCTGCAGCAATAACAGTATCAACAAGGGGAAGGTGTCTGCTGTCCCTGAGCTGGGGAGCTAGAGCCAAGAAGCAGAGATGGCTGAAGGAAGGGTAGCAGCAGAGGTGCTTACCTGTGGACATCTCCAGGGCTGGACAGCTGGATCCAGAAGAACCACAAGAGGGCCAGGTGGAGTGAGGGATGCTCTCCTGGTAAGAATAATCTCCCAGTAGAGATGGTGTGGTCGTTCCTGGTGGGAAGAGTGATGTTACACTCCATATGGAAGAGCTGAAGTGGCTATCCAGGTGGAAGGACAGAAGAGGACTGATAAGGCGCCTAGATGTGGCAATAAACCTTGGCCTGTGGTATGCTGGGCATTGTGTCATAGGACTACATGCACTGGAGTGATACGTGGACTATGTTCAGGACTTTTGGTCTGGGCAGATGGACTATATTTTTACAATAAACCAGATCTAAGGAAGGGTATTGTTGAAGCAAGAGAATCTGAAGTGGAGTTTTTGAGTTATCTGAGAGGTGAAATTGAGGAATGTGCACTTGTGCTATGGTCTGCTGCAAGAAGTTTTCTTCAGTTATGGCAACTCTGTGACAGCACTGAAAGTAGTATTTGGATTGATTGAAACAGCATCAAATTAATTTTGTGCACATGCAGATGTTTTAAGGTCTTCCGCTGGTGTAAGTCTCTGAAGCTAGTGGTGATATATAGCTTTACATCATTTGAGGCACTAAGGCCCAGACCCACAAAGCACAGATTTAGACACTACAACCCATAAAACTCCCCTTTTGCTGCTGCCTTACCCTGTCGGTACCTAAATTCACATGTGCATACATATTCTGAGTAAAGGTTCCCTAGGTATCTAAATTTTTGCCTCTGAACATGAACACTACTGCCTCCCGATAGGTGTCCAGATGCTTATCTCCAACCTAAGTACCAAGGATTCACAAACCAGGAGAAAATAGATACTACTCTACCTATCTTACCTATATAGCCTGAATAATTAGTCAAAATTAGACCAGATTAGACACCATTAGAAATACATGAGGCAGTGAATAAGGTGTTGCCACTTCATAGTTTTTAGCCCAGTGGTTAGAGCGCTCACCTGGGAAGTAGAAAACCAAGGTTCAATTCCCCTCTCTGCCTGACAGGGAGAAAGAATTTCACCAGGGGTCTCTCATAGCTCTCAGGATTGTGCTCAAGCCACTGGGTTAAAAGATGTAAAATGAGCACCAGCCCCACCTTCTCCACCTGTTTTGTGTGGAGTGAGGCAGGTGTCTTAATCATTCTCACACAAAATGATGTAGGCAGCTAACCAATTAACTCTAGGAAAGTGGTTCCTGGCTGGGGACTGCAAGCAGAGATAGGCGCCTACCTATAGTCTGGATTTAGGTGCCTAAATCCCTGAAGAGGATGAGGTTTAGGACACATGCCTCTAATCAATATCTCCCATCAGTTCACTTAGGTGGATCTCCACCTAGCATGCTGGCTTTTATGGATACCAGTCTTGGGCGCCTGGCTCTCTCCATTCATTGTATAGGGAGCCTAAGTGCATAACTCATGCTTTACAGATTCCATTCAGTGGCAGAGAAAAGTTTTGGAATTGGGGTGGGAGGGTGCAATGGGTCATTGGTGATCCCAGCTTCAGTTACACCTACTGACTTGCTAATTTCAAACATTGTCATACCCATGTATTTTACATGGTATCTGTGCTGTAGACCGTCCCACAGCAGTTGCAAGGAGGACTAGTGCTAGCTGCACCACTGCCCACTCAGGTTGCCCCATGGTGGGTTGGAAGGCAGGACCAAAACTGAGTGAGTTGAGTGGCATTTCAGCCTGACACCACTCACGTTTGGCCATGTGTCCCCTCCCTCATGAAGCACTGCTGTTATTTATTATTTGTATTATTGCAGCACCTAGGAGCTCCAGTCATGAACCAGGACCCTATTGAGCTAGGCACCGTATATGTTAGCACAACCAACTGTGATCATGTAAATAGTCTAGGACAACAGGACTAGTTATAATCTTAAATTATGTATGATGATGAACTGGGGTGATATAGTTTAAGAACTGACTAGGAATTCAGGCCCTGATTCCACTCCCACTGGAGTCTGTGTCAGTGTTTCCATTGACTTCAATGGCCGTTGGACTGAGACCTTAGAGTGAATTGGGTAGGAAAAACGCCTAGAGACAGTCAGGATTCTGAATATGAGAAAAATAAATTTTGAAATCAATGTTATTTTTCAGGAGCCAATTAAAAGTTTTGGAACAAGTGTCATGTTCAGAAAAGCATGTCTACATAAACATGAGCTACTTCATAAGAAAACATTAACACATTTGGACAAACTGAACCATAACAGAAGTTCTCCAAAACTAGAACAGGAAAGATGAAGAATTTTGTTTATCAGCTTAATCCCAGATCATGTCAAGCACCTATATATCAATATTCCAAAAAACAAACACCAAGTGTAACATGTTTAGAGCTGGTTAGAAAGCTTTTCTAAGGGAATGTTTGAAAAATCTAAATTTTTCATTTAAATAAAAAGAGTTTTCACAGTGTTTTGTTTGTTTCAAAACTGAAACATTTTAAAATTTCAAAAGAAAAGGCCATTTTTCATTAAAAACAAACAAAAAACCCCAAAATATCAACCAGTTCTAATAATCTCGATTAGAAAACAATATTAACTAAAATAATGCAGCATTGGACTTCTTTACCAGGACATTGATTAGAAGGTAATTATCCACAGAATGTCAGTTTCGTCCAAGGTTTTGTATTAGGTCTATTCTTAAGTATCTCTACAATAAAACAAAACAAAACATCACTTTCAGATATTAGTCAATCAAAAACATTCATTTGGCCAAGTAAAATATCAGCAATGGATTACCAGAAGATCTGTTCCTGCAACTATTATTTGGCTAATAGTCTCCTCTCTGTAGTTTATCTTGTAGCTGGTTACCACCTGCTGAAACAGATTGTGGTGAGTGACACTCTACTATGAGCTGTTCCATTATTTATTGACAGTAGTGTCAATTAACTGGAATATATTTTGTACCATTTAATTCGTGTATCAGTTAGGGCCTTAGGCATCCTGGAAACAAAGATAATGCACTATGAGTACTTATTTAGGTACATTGGGAGGTTTGTCATGGCTGAGCAAAAGTTCTTGATAGGTTGCATTTGTTTTGTAAACAAACTCTTTTCAATTATAACATAGATTAGAATTTGTCTGATACTTATTATTTTTAGTATTTACAGTTTTACAGCATTTCTTGGAAATAGGGCTTAGATTAAAATGACAATGAAGTTCTTGAGCTTTTCTTTGTCGTAGTTTAAAGTTGTCTGATTTCACTCTTCAGTGCATGCAGCCTTTTTATGACATCAACTACAGACAGTATTGCTATTTTTTTAAGTTGTGGGGAATGGCGTCTGTCATACCAGGCAGAGAGGTAAAGGGCTTAAAGCAAAAACTGCACTGAAAACAGTAAAGGAAAAGTTGATCACCAAGTTAAGTGTATGCTACTTTTAGATAAGTGGAAAATTGAATTGTTTATTCACTAGGGGTGTGATCCTAGAAACAGTTGAAGGGCAGCTATTGGATAGACAATCATAAGAAAATACATACAGCACAAGACATTCAGTAAGAAGGAGAACCCTACAGCAAAGACAAGAAGATCTGTGGATTCAAAAAGAAGCATGCTAATTACATCTTGAGGCTAGAAGGCAAAGATAATGCAATGCCAGAGAGATCAGTGCCTTACATACCACTCTGCATATAGGTACAGGCTTATATGAGAAGGGCCAAATTAAGACATAAGTATTATAGATATGTGTTACGGGAGCCAGGTCCTGTAGATCATGTCAGGACATCAGAATCTCAAAACCTTGAAAAGGTGATTCAGGTGTAACTGACATAGTGACGTCTGCCTGAGTCTGTGGAAAGATGATAACTATAGCTGTGACATGTCCCATCTGCCTTAAAAGGTTGTCAGCTATGAAACATGCTGCTCCAGGGGACTGTGACAACATCACTCCAGCAGAGGACTCTCTTAGCCACCAAGTTCTGCTGGGCTGGTGTCAACAGAGGCTCTCTCTACACACGGACTCCTTTGCTTAGATCAGTGGGTACTGAGTTTTTCCCTCTTCAGGACAGACCCAAACGTGCCTGTCAAGTACAAAGAGGTGGGAAGTCCAAGTCTGCCCCAAAGGGATTGATTTTGGGCTTTCAGCAGGCAACTCTTATATGGATGCCCCTGCTATTATCACCTGCAAGCAGGGGTGGAGCCACAACATAGGGGTGGTGCTGTGGGGGATCACATGAATATGTGTTTAGGGTCTTAGATTATCTTAAACCTACCTCTGACCACAGGCTAGCACAAAGAATCTTTGCATAGAATCTTAAACACATAGGGCTGGAAGGCAGCTTGAGATGTCATCTTGTCCATCCCCTCAAGTTCATCCCCCCATCTAGTCCATCCCCACAAGCTGAGGCAGGATTACATATACCTAGGCCATCCCTGACAGGTGTTTTTTATGTAGAGTAGCCCAGGAGATGAGGCAGAGATGCACACAGGAAAGCAGCAGAAGTTTGAAGAGTATAAATAGTTATCACAGAGATGTGTGAAAATGCTTCTCCACTAGCCAAAGAAACAAAAATAATGACTGAAGTAAGTCCAACTACATTGTTGTTGCCGTACTATTCATATGCCTTTTGTTAGTGTAGGTTCAAAGCCAGTGCCCAAGGTCCATGTAAATGGATTCACTAGAAGTATGGCTGGGCCTGAGTGCCTTAAGTCTACTAATTTATCATTTTAATCTATTTGTGTTCATTTAATCTATTTGTATTTAATCTATTTGAGTTTGATTCCATTCCCTTAAGCCATCAATATGCTCCTCCCACTCACAGTTTCCCCTTAACTGCTATTTAGCTCAGAAGAAAACTGTTGGAGTTGTTACATATTTTGCAGAAACATTTTTTGCAGAAATGTTGTCCTGATTGTTTTGGTCAAAATTTTGACTTTTGAAAATTTGTGACCAGCTATGATAGCCTCAAACCCCATTGTCCCTCTACTATGCTCATACATTACAGTAACTGAAGCCACACAGTCCATGCTGCTGTAGTATGTGGCCCTAGATTTGGGCAGCTAAGTATTGCCATTAGAAAATTAATATTTACCAACAGTTTCCTCACAGTAATATATGAGACACCTCAGGATATCCTTATAAGTAGAAATAATTGCAATACCAGAAAAACTGTGGTAACTCCTAAAAACTTGGGAAAAGAATATTGGAATAATTAGGATTTTTAAGTAATATTAAAAAAATTAGTTTAATGTAACATTAAACAGAACAGAATCTCCCAAATCCTCATCTGGCACTGAGCATAGTTGTGTGACAAAGGTGAATAGAAATTATTTACATCTCGATATGAAGGGCAACAAAACATGTTTTACAGGCTTGCCCGAAAAGGTTAAGATAACAGGGAGAGAGAGTGTAAAATAATGGAAAGGAGAGGGGCAGGATTGAAAACTCTCACAGGAGTATAAAATCATCTCTTAGAAAAGTAAGATTAGCCTTATTACTAGTTGCACAAAAACCAGGTAGAGTAACGTCCATACATTCCTGTCTGCTGAGACATATTCTTTGAAACATTCTCACAGATTCTCAGTTGGTCTCTTGGTTTTTATGTTGACCTCAGCCTCACAATAATTTGTTTCTGAGCACAAGCTTTATTGTACATCTTTGTCGCTGCTTCAGTGCTTTGGTCACACACTTTTTCTCAGTTCTAGGCCAACTTTTTCTGCACGGGGGCTTCCTCTATTCCTAGTTGCCATTAATTGTTTTTTCTGCCAGGTACCAGGGTGTGTGAAATGACTGTTTTTCCCATTAATCTCTGGCCTCAGTCTCCAGCTTCTCTTTCATTTTAGCTACTTGCTGTTCCAAAATACTTACATAAGTTTGCGCTGAGCACTCCTTGTGGTGGGATGTAGCATACATACACTGCATGCCCCTTTGTTACAGGTATACATTATTCCTGAGGGAATTCTGCACCAAAAATTAAAAATTCTGCATGCAATATTTTAAAATTCTGCAACTTTTATTTGTCAATAAAGAAATGTGAAGACTCCAGCATGGCAATGAGGAGCACAGGCCACTGGCTGCACGGAGGAAAGATCACACTGCAGTCCCCCTCAGCGGTGAGGCTGCACCTGACCCAGACACAGTTCAAGGGCAGGGCCTGTCCCAGAAACACCCCAGGCCATGCCTCTCCGCACTAGGTACACCAAGGTAGCAAGTGAGAGGGACAGAGTCTTGCAGACCCAGCGCTGGCCCCTAGTCCAGATGTAAAGCAGGCAGGCTCAGTCGAGCAGAATCCAAGTGGGGAGGGGCTTAGTGTGTGAGGGATCCAGATGTGGAGTGAGAGGCTTCTGTGTGGGGCAATTTGGGTTCAGGAGGCTTGGGAGGGGTCCAAGTACAAGTGATTCTGGATGCACAGGGGCTCACTGGGAGGTTCTGGGTGCAGTGGGAATGGGACTCTCCAGTGGGGCCCAGGTGAAGGTGGTTGGGGCTCAGAAGGGGGAATCTAGGCTTAGTGGAGGGTCTGGGATGTGAGGGAGTGGGGCTCAGTGGGGTGGGGGTCTGGGTGCAGCTGGTTGAAGCTCAGTGGGGTGGATATCCAGGGTGAGGGGCTTGTTGTGGGGGTCCCAGTGCAGGTGGAGTGGGGCTCAGCGGGGGCTGGTCTGGATGCAGGAGTGAGGCTAAGAGTGCAGGTGGAGGAGCTTGGTGGGCTTCTGGCTAGAGGGGATGGGGCTTGGTGGGAGGAATCTCGATTTGAGGGGCTCAGCAGGGGTCTGGGTGCTGGGAAAGTGGGGACTGGTGGGGAAGGAGCCTGGGTAGGGAGAACTCATTGGGGTGGTCCAGGTGCAGGAAGGGTGAGGCTCTTTGGGGTGGAAGTTCGGGTGTAGATGGCTCATTGGGGAGTGGCTTGGGTGCAGGGCTGGGGTTCTAGATGCAGGGGGTGCGGTTCATTAGGGTTGTGTTTTGGGTTTGAGGGGCTCAGTGGGGGGATTCTGAGCAAGGAAGGTGAGGCTCGGAGGGGGAGTCTGGGCATGAAGTGCTCTGGATGCACAATGGTTGGACAGATGAAGGAGCAGTTTCCCATACATTGATCCCTCCCTCCATGACTGAGGACCGATGGGGGCAGGAAGCGGGGTGGGAGGGTGGAGCTTACTGTAGATGGGGGAGGTTTCTGTGGGTGGGTCTGACCCAGCCCTGGCCTTTCCTTGCAGGGGAAGAGGACCTGAGCCCAGCACAGGGTAAGAGCTACTGGCCAGGGCATCTTCAGCCCTGCTTTGCCCAGCCCCCAGCGATTTACCTCTCCACTGGCTTCTTCGGGTGCCTGAAACAACATATCCTCATTGCTGGGGATGGACATGTGACTGTTCTTGTGACTTCCTTTTGCTTCCCTGTTTGAAAGCATTTTTTCTGTGGGGAAGCAAAGAAATGTGTGTGGGACATGAATTCAGTGCTCGCCCAGTGCTGCAGCATTCCCCCAGAAGTAATAAGTAGCAGGGTAGACAATGAGGCACTGCTTAAACAAGCAGAGTACTGACATTCCTAAACAGAACATCTGCTCTACATGGTTCTCTACACACACAAGCTATGCCTCACATATACAGGCTATTTTTGCAGTGTAGTGTCCCACTGCCTCCCCACCTGCCAGAATCTTTCACTGCCACATGTAGCTACCTACTGTAGTACAGACACACCTGCTTTTCACTGTGGTGAAGTATACATATTCTACACATTGCTGCTAGTGGTGTGAAGTATAGACATACCTTTGGTTTTCTCCCACTGCGAAACATTCTCCTTCACTGGGTCTCTGGACTCCTCTAGTTTCTTACTTTCCGTGCATCATCGTTCAGGGAGCTGCTCCATCTCCCTGTTCAGGTCTGAAACTTCCTTCCCTTCTTTGGTCTGGGACAGGGCCTTTATCTTCTTCTCTCAAGCTTCTACATCAGCAGTCGCACTCTCCCATGAATTGCCCAGAGAGTCTTCTCCTCAGCTAGTGGCAGATTCAACTCTTTCCGCCTCTCTTCCAACATTGAGACGTTCTGTTGCCTGTGATCTACTTTCACCAACAAACATTCCTGCTCTGTCTGAGCTATTTCTGACCTGGACTTTTGTTTGTCTATATCTACTCTCAGTTAAAGGGTTTTCTTTTGTCTCCTTTCCTTTGTTTCTTTGCTCTGAGGTGGCCCCTCTCATCATCCATCTATTTCATCCAGGCGCTTAGATCCCACTTTTGGCACATTTTTTTCTGAAGTATCTCATGTGCTTTCTGCATCTTTGACCCTAGATCCAGGGAGTCTTCCCCTAGATTAATTGGCTGTTTCCAGGCAGCTACAGCAAAGGAACTTTTTTTTCTTTCTGAGCACCTCTTAGGCTTCTTCTCCAGCTGCCCTACTTCAGACTTATGGACCTGACATGAATCTGTTACTAAGTTATACCATTATTAGGCCTGCTGCACCCTCTGCCCTGACACCACAACTTTAATCCTAGTTTGGTGTGAAGAACAGTCCCTGGGGACAGGTTCAGGAGAGTTAGTCTGCCCTGCACACATTCAACAGTGGCAGATCCTCCCCCATGGGGCTCTCCATTCTTGCTGTTTGCTGGCAAAAGAGGTCACAGCATTGTTCAGTTATGGCCCAGCCACCCCTCCATCCTACACCACAGAGATCACCCTCCCCAAGGACTTCATTCTTCTTCCAGCATCCCATGGCCTTCTACTCTGCCCACAGGACTTGAAGCAGGGCTTGAGGCTGTTGCTAACCAAATATGGGGAATGAAGTGAGTGCCCACAGGAGGAACTGGCCGGGACAGAGACAGTGGAGAGCCTGGGGCTGGATTGTGGTGGATACACAGGGGTTCAGTGTACCATGTGAGAAATTTCTGGGGAAGCCCCTGGAAACAACGATGTAGTTTGAGTAGAAGTGTTGTCTATTGTATCATGCAGGCCAAGGCTAAAAACACATATACATGTTTAATACAGTTTATTCTAGTTCTTACATTATGATAATTTTATAATAGTTGTTCAGAGCTCTGAAACGTTGTGAAGGATGCTCTAAAAGTACAAATTGTTGTTGGTCCAATATTTCAAGGAAAGAACTATGGGTTGGCAAAACAAATTCATAACTAAGGCAGAGGATGGGATTTTAAGAAGCATTCAGCATAGGCAGAATATTGCTTCCATTAGAGATAAGGGGAGTTTTATCATTGACTACAGTAGAAGCAGTTGGGCCAACATCCTCTGCCTATAGTTTTTATTTTTTTAATTAATAAAGGGATATTCTTTCATATGAACATTTTGCAATAAATGTTTCATTTGAGACCAAACTGAAGAATATCAGATGACGTGGGAGGAAAAGAGAATTGTGCAAGTGGGAGAATATGTAATATTGCTAGGGAGGTATGGGTTATTGGAGTGGAGTTAGAAGTCCATTTTCTGTGTGTGGTGTTTTTCATTTTTATTTATGTATGGATTTAGCATCCACAATAGACATTAAGGTTTTTTTTTTCTGGCAAAACTTGAAGCAGTAATGCTGGGAAAAGTTCAAACTTTTCTGAAAACTTTTGTGGTTGGCCACAAATCTGTCAATCTTTAGATGTAGTGTTTTCTTTAAAAAAATCAACTTCTTTATAGAAAAAATCAATGCCTTGACTGTATTAGATTTGAAGAGTTAAACAAAATCCTTTGTTCAACTTTATGATTAAGGCAGAATAAATGATGTATTGGCTATTAATATATTGATTCCAGTCATTAATTTTATTTGAAGCACAGATAATTTAATATGGTTTCTGGAAGATCTACAGCTCAAACAGACTGCCTATTGTAGCTGGCATTAATTACATTCCTTATTGTTTCTTCTATCCAGAGTAAATGAATTAAAGTTGAGTAATCAAATAAGATACTGAAAACTTTACTTAGCACTTAGGACCTTAACCAAAGCCCAATGAAAATTTTCCCATTAACTTCAGTGGGCTGTTAACTTTTGTGGGATCAAGCCCATAGTTCTGGATAAATTCTGTGTTTTTCTGTGTCTGTCTCTCATAGAGAGAGAGAGAGACAGACAGACAGACTCTAGTCTCAGCTGTGATACAAGCCAAAAGTTCTAAATAAGCACAAATGCCTTTGCAAGATTAGTTGGACCAGCAACCAGACATTTCTTGCATGATTGATTTTGAGGATATTTAAAGATGTTTTTAATGGGCAATAATACAGTTGATGTGCACGTCCCTTTTTGTTTTAGAATTCCTATTGCTGGTGCCTTCAGACTAAATCACCTGATTCTGTGGCTCAAAACAATGAAGGTTCACACTTTTAATTTGAGGGTAATGACAGACACATGCTTAGATATTTCTATATTACATTAAGGTTACTGTAGTAGAAAGTGAGAGCCCGAGACATGAGGCCTAGCGTAAAGGCCAGGTACGAGACCTGAGCTAAAGTAATGGCCAAACCCTGCTGTTATAAAGGAAAGTTAGCAGGAGTCAGGCTGTAAATACTGGCAGGCTCACAGTAACTGGGAAGAACAGAGCTGGTGTTGCAAAACACATATTCCTAAAGCAGTGCTAGATACAGAATAGTCAGCAAGCACAGTCCAGAAAGCTGGTACCAGAAATCCCAATACCAGGAATGGTAAAAACTCACCCTCAAAGATAACGAGGACACACTGACCCCCTCTAAGGCCAAGTTGACACTGAGAGTGAGAGGGATGTCTTGATAACATGATGGATAGAGAGAGATGTTTTGATCAAACCATCTGGTACAAGATAAAATGTGTTATCTTGCCAAAACAGAGGACGGCAACTACACATGTCAAAGGGGCAATACGCAACTGGTTTGTATCGGCTGATCAACCAAGATATCAAAGGGAGCGTGTTTGTCTGGCCGAGTGAGGGATCAAAAGTCCTGCCGTTTACTGAGCCAGAACCATTGTCCTGGGCATACATGTATTAAGTGTACTTGAAGCACATATAAAGCACTTTTTACCATGCTCGATTGGCAATAAACCTAGCCTAGAGCCTTTGTTACTGAAACAGATTTCTATCTTGTTGGATAGTTCAGCCATGGTCTGGTGTCTCAGTTATCTGCACGTACCTGGGACAGCACACACACTGGGATAACACACATGCAGCCAAGTCAGGTGCTCAAAAGTTAGGCTTCTTTTGGCTTCTGACCCAATCCTGCTCTGCTACTATTTTCCTCCCACCACATCCTACTTCTCTATCCTCCCCCCCGTTCCTATCCACCCCCCATATTCCTGGTCCTGTCCCTCTCCTCCTCTCCTATTCTCTTCCAGCTCTTACCTTCTTTTCCCCCTTCTCCTATCCAACCTCACTGTCCTATGGGTCCTATCCACTTTCCCCTTCTGCTCTATGCACCCCTTCATCTTCTGCCTCCTGCCCTGTTCTGCCTGCCCTTCCCAGGCCTCTCCCCAATCATTTTCTCTGCTTCTATCATCCCCTCTGCTGTCCCCCTCTTTCACTTTTGCTGTCACCCCAACTTCTGTCCCTCATCATCCTCTGCTCCTAGTCCCTCCCTCCCCCATTCCTCATACCTACGCCTTCCAGAGAGCCTGGACACCACCAGCAGCAGAGCACTGAGAACACAAAAGAAACTGTTTCTGCTTTCATTTCTTGTGCCCAGTGCCACAGTGACCTCTTGGCACCAGAAGGACCCTATTGCAGCCCTTGGATGAAGCATGCTCAATGCAGATGGAATCTTTGGAGAATTCCTCTGCCACACTCTAACAAATCTCTACTGATCATGTGCAAACTGAGATTTTTTTATTTCTTCAGAAGTTTATAACTTGACCACATTTGAGCAGATTTTCCCAGCAACAGCAAAAAGGCTAATCTCTAAAGGCTAAACCCTTCCTCCCTCTCCCAAATTTTAAGTTCATGCTCCAAAGCACTAGAGCATCTCAAAGAAAAGGTCATCAGAACTTAACATGGTCAAAACAAAGTATCTTACCCTAATCACATTCTCAGAAAAGCTTTAGTTTTAGTTTTAGTTCAAACTAAAAAATAAATAAATAAATAATAAAAATCAGCCGCCGGCAGACCCCCTGGCATGGAAAACTTCAGCCCAAATGGTTACAGTCTGGCAAAGTTATAAGTAACTGAAAACTTTTTGGCAACCTTATAAATATGTGGAACTATCAGCTCTGTGAAAAAAAACTGTTGATTGATATAATTTTGTTTATGTTACCAAATCAGTCTTCATTTTTTTTTGGGAGGGGGTGTATCTGCAGGTTAGGT
This sequence comes from Mesoclemmys tuberculata, assembly GCA_007922155.1. Lineage (NCBI taxonomy): Eukaryota > Metazoa > Chordata > Testudines > Chelidae > Mesoclemmys > Mesoclemmys tuberculata. The sequence goes on from ML675610.1 coordinate 64,963,267, forward strand.
AGCGAAGAGTAAGGGATTGTATGAGTAAGTGAGAGTGAGGAATGCAAGAGGGGACTTGAGAGGGAGAAAGGTGAGGAGGGGAAAAAGTGATACAAGGAGAGTGACCAAACAGACGAAGTGGAGAGGATAAAATTTGCAGATATAATATTACATGGGGATATATGTTTTCATACTGAGTTTCCATTAACTGCCATTAATTTTTGCAATTTTTAAAAAATGCTTTCCTTATAAAGAACAAAACTGAACTGAATTTGAATCCAAGTATAAAACAGAAAATCAAAATAAAATTGAATGGGAGAAGACATTTCATCATATAGTTTATGTGCATTTATCATTCCTCCTTCTCCAGGTTTGCCTTTAATCAGACTTCTCAGCTCCCTGTCACTTTACACCTGATTCTACATGTGCTCCCACTTACTGGACCCTGGCCTTTATTTAGTGTGTCTGCTGTTCTTTTATATGGAACTTTCACATACTCCTCAGCCAGAATATATTTAACTGTGATTTTCAGCGTTGTGATGTATCCTGTTAACGATATTTTGGATGGAATTTGCTAACAGAAAAAAATGAAAATGAACCAAACAACAATGTGCGTTCTGTTTTCTTTTGTAATCTCCTGGGTCCTCAGCCCAACAGAGTAATCAGCCATTGTGCATTAATAGGAATATTGACTAATTATGCAATTAACACAGTTGACAGGGCTGCATTAAATACTAATGAAAGGTTTTTTTATTATTATCTTGAAGTGGGTTATGTTTGTCCTTCCTACAGCAGGCATCACCAGGGGATTGTACAGCTGTGCTGTAGAGCGTTGCAGAAGGCTCAGTCAGGAGAATTTTAAAGAGGAAAAGAGGAAGCTCTAAAAATCCTGACTTTAAATAGAATACTCAGTGTAACCCTCACTGATATTAACTTCCCTTCCTTTCTGTTGTATAATAATTGCTGTAGTGGAAATGCCCATGAAAAAAAAGGAAGGAAATCTCCATGACAGTTTCCTCTCAGGATCATTATATTATGGAGTAGCCTCCCAGCAGAATAAACTAAGGTGCCTAGTCAGAAGCCTGAGAGGTCTTCTGAAACACCAGCAGCAGATTAGAGCCATCTCCATGTGGACTCTAGGAACTCGATACTATACTGCAGCTCCTCACACTGGGTATGATGTCCTGGGTCTTAAACCGAGCCACAGCACTCCTCAGACACCTGCCACATCCTGGCCTCCATCCAATATCTGCTGTGATCTAGAGGGGGATGAGAAGCAAGTAGGACTATAACCTCAGCCAAGGCACCACCCACAGGATCCCTGACTGGAAGATGGCCTGGCTCCACCAATTGGCCCAACCACGCTAGTTAAGACAAAAGGAGACACATGATGTTTGTCTGAGTAACAAGATGATCTCCTGTTGTGGCTGTCTTGAATGCTGCTTGTGTCCGACCCTGTTCCTGGTCTGATCCTAGCTCTTGTGTTCACTCCTGTTCCCACTCCTGCTCTGTGTTGGATCCTTGTCTCTCTTCCAGTTCCTGACCTTACATCTTCTCTCCAATTATCAGTTAACAATCCTTGGTCCAACTCTGGCCTCTGACTTCTGAATGTGACTCTGGCTGGATCTTTGTCTCTGGCATTTGGTATCTGACCTCTGCTTTTACCCTCAGCTTTGATTCCTGGTTCTGACTCTTGCTTGACCCATGGCTCTGGTAACTGGGAATTGATGCTGGTGCTGACCGTTGGCTTTGTTCCCCAACCTGGATGCCTGCTCTGTCCACTAGGCCTGACTCATTCTCTGACTACTAGGCCGTCCTGCCTACATCCTGGTCCATAACAGTGTGGATCAAGTAGATTCATGCTAGAAGGGCTTCTGCAATACCTCTCAGGGGTCCCGCTTAAAAAGAGGACCCCTAATGCTCAATGTGTATCCCACTCCTAGCTCCCTCCTTGGCTTACCCACTCCTCTGGTCTGCTAGTAGTTCAGCAAACATAGTCCTTGAAATCAGGTCAAGGCCTTGTATTTCATGAGGATACAACTTCAGCACCTCTGACATGATAGGATGCTCACAAGACCCATAAGAGATTACTGGTTCAGCACCTCTTAAACTGATGTCAAGACACAAAGCTCTGAAGTTACTTAATTGAACACCTATAGCTTTTTGGGCTGATGTCAAGGAACAAAGCTGTGTGAGGCAAACAACAGAGCATTTCTAACTTGTTGGGCTCAGTGAGGTCATTTATTCAGCAGTTATAGATTGGTGGGATGATGTCAAGGTATGGATGTCAGGGGAGTTAATGCCTCAGCCACTCTAGCTTCATGCACTTATATCGCAGTCTTCATTTGCTTTGAATCAAAAAACAAAACTAAATCTTCAGAAATGATAACTGGATCTTCTTCGAATGATGTACCTGTGGGTGCTTCACTTTTGGTGTCGTTGCATCCTGCACCCTTGACTGGAGGTCTTTTAGCAGTACTCGTCCAGGTCGCACATGCGCAGATTCCATTTTGTGGTGCCTTTGGCATCCCTTTGGCAGATCACGACCTGACCCCCTCAGTTCCTTCTCAACTTTCCACAGTCTGAGATGGAGTGTCAAGAGCAGAGAAGCTTTTTCTTGTCCTAGATAGAATAATAGTTAAAAAATTAGTTACTTTACTTTAGTCAGTTTTGTCAGTATTTAGTTAGTTTTTTAGTTTTTTGTGCAAAAAAAAAAGAAAGAAAATGACAGTAAGTTTCAGTTTTCTTTCTTTTCCTTTACATTATTAGAATAGCGTTAGGGTTGATCCTTTCTGGTGCACCAAGCTTCAAGAGGTGCACCTCACATAGAGAGGCCATGCCTGTCTCAGATGGCCATTGAGAATGTGTCTGTTGTTTAGGGGAAACCCATGTGCCTCAAAAATGCACCCACTGCAGAAACTTCAAGGCAAGGGTGAGGAGAGATAGAGACGTGAGGTTAAAACTTATCCTCATGGAAAAATTCCTCAGATCCTCCTCCAATCTGGGACCAGAAAAATCTCCCTCTGACAACAGGACACATGCTCCCGGAAAGAAAGCCTAATCTCTGCTGGAGACTGTAGCATCAAAGAAAAGGCCTAAAAGGCTGTTTCCAAAAAACAGTACCAATGGGGTGACTGATCCCTCAGATACAAACCAACCTGTGCTGCCCAAGAACTCAAAACGTCCAGGCGAGGAGACAAGGAGTAAACAAAAGCATTCCTCCTCTGACACACCACTGAAAAAGGATTCAGTGTATAGAGCGCATGAGCACTGCTCAACGGTGCCAACTACGGCACTGTCAGTGACTGCGGCCCTGAGCGTGGCACTTGAAAAGAAGTCGGCATCAAGAGAAATCACGACACCAAGGTCAGCACCCAACCCACCAACGACACTGACAACTGCTGAGGCACCGCAGCTGGTACCAACTGTTAGTACGGGACCCATGACAGACCCAGCACTGACAATGGCACTGCCTATAAAGCGAATACTTAAAGAACATCAGTTAACATCTTCTCCACAATCAGATATAGAGCAATCTCCAATGCATTTCGCCCACAACGAGGCCCTTTCACTAGTGCACTCTATTATATCAGGAGACAGTGACCTAGAGGAAGCCCAATTTTCCTCAGAACACTCTTCACCCACTAGGCCATCAGTGGAGTCACATGGATATGCACCCCAAAGGGGTAACATGCCATATCCATGGTACAGACCACCATGGTTTCCTCCTTATATGCCATACCAAATGTGATGGCACGATTGGGATGGCACCTACTTTAGACCTACTTTTTCCCATGCAGGTAAAGTCAGGTGACCTAGTCAATCACATCCAACTACATCTGCTAAGGCAGTAGAACAAACACAGGCTACAGAGGCAAGTGGGGAACAGGAAACATCCCTCCCTATGCATGACTGATCTTCATCAGTAGACAAAGCAGTCATTCCAGCTAAATCCACTCTTGTGGATGACCCCAAGCAGTTTAATAACTTGTTCAAGAGGCTCACCCAAGAGCTGAAAATCCCACTGGAAGAGGTCACAGAGTCTCATAATAAACTACTAAAAATCCTGCAGACCACGACATCTTCAAAAATTGCACTCCCTATGGATGATGCGTTAATGGAGCCAGCAACATCATATGGCAGACACCAACTACAATTCCTCAACTAATGAGAGGAACGATAGAAAATACTATACCCCAGCCAAAGGGATGGAATTTTTATTCACACACCCACCTGCAAACTCATTAGTCAAGATGCTGCAAACCAGAGGGGAAAACAAACAAGCTATCAGTCAACCCCACAGGACAAGGACTGGAAGAAGCTTGACCTCTTAGGAAGAAAAGTATACTCATCCTCTATCCTGCTGATGAGAGTATCAAATTATTCGGCATTACTCTCAAATTATGACCATACTATTTACAATAAACTAGCCCAATTCACAAACGTATTACCTGACAATAAAAAGGAACAATTCAAATCTTTACTCACTGAGGGACTACTTGTATCCAGGACTTTGCTACAAGACTCATTAGATGTAGCAGATACAGTGGCTAGAACCACAGCCACAGCCATAGTGATGTGCAGGGCTTCACACAGCCGCTCTTCCCAGATATCTACAAACAAAAATAGAGAATCTCCCCTTTGATAAGACCCAGCTTTTTTCAAACAAAAATGATGACATGTTACACTCCATGAAAGATTCTAGAGCCACACAACGGACCCTAGAAATTTACACACCTGCAGCAAAAAGGAAGCAGTGTAGATTCCTACCTTATACCCGCAGGAATCAGCCTCACCCCCAGTATAGGCAATATGAATCACAGAGAGGAAAACAGAGAGTTCATAGATATAGAAACCTCAACAAACATTTTGAGGAACTCAAACTGTGTATCCCAAACAGCAGTTTTGAGTCTTTGGTCGAGGGTCTGAGAAATCACACTCAGCATGCAGTATCAAAACCACCCATAAAAAATTTCAAATGTCGCCTAGATAATTCCATCTAAATTTGTCAATGATTACAATGGAAAAATGGGTAACAGAGATCATCAATTTGAGATAGACTATCCCATTTATATCCATCCCCCTTACCCACAGCCTTTCCCTGTCCCTCTTCATGGACCAACTCATGTACAAGTTTTGCACCAAGAAATAAACCACCTAATACAAATAGGGGCCATAGAACATGTCCTGCCTCAACACAGAGGCAAGGGATTTTATTCGCACTACTTTGTAGTAAAGAAAAAGAATGGAGGATGGAGACCCATTCTAGACCTGAGAGCACTAAACAAATTCGTGAGATGACAAAAGTTCAAGGTGGTCTCTCTATCTGCAATAATACCAACAATACAATGAGGGGATTGGTTCTCAGATCTCAATCTCCAAGATGCTTATTTTCATGTTATGATCCGCCCTGTGCACAGATGCTTCCTAAGATTAATGGAATCAGGCAGCCGTTACCAATACAAAGTGTTGCTGTTTGGCCTTTCTACAGCACCAAGGGTTTTTTCCAAAGTGTTTGCAATTGTTTTACTGTGCACCTAAGGGGATAAGGCACTACAATCTTCCCATATGTGGACAACTGTTTAATAAGGGCAACTAGTGAAACTTCAGCGAGACACGCCACTGCACAAACCATAACACTATTCTGTCAATTAGGACTCAAGATAAATACCAAAAAGTCTACTTTGAAGCCAACAGAAGAACAGGAATTTATTGGACGAAGCTCAATTTGATAACAGTCAAAACATCATTACCAAGGCCCAGGTTTCAGGCCATCACAGACCTAATATCACAAGTAAGGATCATCCCAAGAATAACAGCACATCTTGCTCTTTAGCTTCTGAGGCACATGGCAGCCATGAAATTTGTTGTCCAACATGCCAGGTTACATATGCGAACCTTTCTCTCATGTCTAGCAACAGTTTACAGACCAAACAAACAGCCTCAACAAACAGCTGACAGTGCCAAAGAACATCATAGACTCCTTATCGTTGTGGACACACAAAAGCAATATGATGTCTGGAGTTCAATTTGTACAGTCTCATGCAACACTTATGATTATGATAGATGCCTCCTCATAGGCTGGGGAGCACATTTACACCACCACATGATACAAGGCAGGTGGTGAAAAGTAGAGTCCATTCTTCACCATAAATGTACTAGAGCTTAGGGCAGTCCGCAATGCTTGCCGACACTTTCTACTCTTCATAAGAAACAAATCAGTAAGAATAATGATGGACAATATAGCATGCATATTCTATATCAATCACCATGGAGGAGCAAGATCACACTCCCTGTGTACTGAATCAATAAGACTATGAATCTGGTGCATACAACACTACATCCAAATATCAGCTGCATATCTACCAGGAAGAGAAAATGTTACTGCAGACAGCCTAAGCAGGCACTTCCCACAGAATCACGAATGGCAGATGAACAACTAGATCTTACAAAATATTTTTTTGACAGTGGTGTTTTCCTATAATCAACCAATTTGCCACAAATCAAAATCAGAAATGTCACCAATTCTGTTCCAGGGCAGGACTAGGAGCAGGGTCCATGGGTGACGCATTCTTGCTCAACTGGAGCAAAGGACTACTTTATGCCTTCCCACCGATCCCAGCAATACACAGGACTATCCACATAATCAAGACTGACAAGGTCATCATGACAGCACCAGCATGGCCCAGGCAGATATGGTTCTCAGATCTACTCAGTCTATCGGCACGCAAACGGATCACACTTTCCCCCCAGGGAAGACCTCCTCTCACAAGATGATGGTCAAATTTATCACCCAGAAATACACAAATTACACTTAACAGCATGGTTCCTAATTGGTTCCAACCAGAGGAGTTGGAATACTCCTAACATGTTAGACAGATACCATTAGATAGTAGAAAACCTATAACTAGGAAGACTTACCTTCAAAGATGGAACAGTTTTGATTCCTGGTGTACAGAAAGACAGATCACGGTGACATCCTCATCTGTACTGATCATCCTAGACTACATCCTAGAACTAAAAAAATCAGGGTTGTCAATCAGTTCTTTAAAGGTTCACCTGGCATCACACTCAGTATTCCATGACCATCTCAATTAAACTATGATCTTCAATCACCCCATGGTATAACTGTTCTTAATGGGGTTACAGAGAGTATTCCCTGTCATATGTTCCCCCAATAACAACATGGGACTTAAATTTGGTATTAAGGGCTATTATGAGAGCACCTTTTGAACTGCTGGCAACATGCTCATTGTTATATATGTCCATGAAAGTCTCATTTTTGGTTGCTATCACATCAGCCAGACACGTAGGGGAGATCAGTGCACCCATGGCAAATCCCCATACACAATATTTCATAGAGATAAGGTCACTCTTAGACCCCCTCCAAAGTTTCTGACAAAGATTGTCTCAGATTTCCATATTAACCAACCCATTCATTTACCTACTTTCTATCCCAAACCGCATGCAAATCCAAAGGAAACCACACTCCACATGTTGGACGTCAGATGGGCTTTATTGTTCTACCAATAAAAAACAAAAGCATTCAGGAAATTGAATAAACTGTTTATTTCATTGGCTGAACATTTAAAGGGCAAAGCCAAGTCCAGCCAAAGGCTATCCAAGTGGATAAAAGAATGTATCCATGCGTGTTACCAACAAAAAGAGCTAAAGACTCCATTAGGTACAAGAACTCACTTGACCAGAGCGATTTCCACTACCATGGCATTCCTAAACAATATCCCTGTCCTGGATATAAGCAAGATGGTCACATAGACTTCAGTCCACACGTTCACTAGACAGTAAGTAATACATCAGGCATCTGCCAGAGATGCCACAATATCAGCAAGATATATCTGTACTTTCGTCAGTACACCAAAGTCCCTCCACCAATTGATGGTCACTGCTACATAGCCACCTAAAGTGGAGCACCCACAGGGACATCACTCGAAAAAGAAGGAATGGTTACTCACCTAGTGCAGTAACATGTTCTTTGAGATGTGTGTCGCACTACCCACCCTCTTCCCCTCTACTTCAGAGTTCAATAAGGGGACTCGACAGTAGAGAAGTAACTGGAGGGGTCGGGTCACACACATGCCAAAGATGTGCCAAAGGCACTGCAAGATGGAATCTGTTTGCGCGCAACCCAGACGAGTACAGCTAAAAGAGCTCCAATTAAGGGCATGGGACATGATGACACCAAAAATGGAGCACCCACAGGGACACGCATCTCAAAGAACATCAGTTACTGCACTAGGTGAGTAACTATTCCTTTCAGACAAAGGTGAGGCAATAGCTTACACTGCATAACAGTCCGCTGAACTGGTCCAACTATTCATTTTCTTTAACACTGTAATATTTGGAAAAGGCAATAGCTTAACATGGGTTAAAGAACAAGAATGAAAATCACATTTCTATGGGTGGAGAAGGGTGATACTTTATGTTAATTGTTGAATATGCAAATATTACCAGGACCAGGGGAAGTAAGAAAACAGAGACGCACTTCTGCCTTGTTGCACACCTGGGATATTTGCATAAAGAAAGATAAATAACCACTTACTGATCTTGTGATATTGCTAAAAAATTCACTTTGTGGGTTTAGCATGGGGTAGGAGTGGAAAAGTGAAAAACACAATTAACAACCACACAGACAAAACCTTCAGGGAGGCTTTTTTTATTAAATGAAACTGAAAACAAATCAATTATGATGCAATACCTAAGCCTACTTATTCCTCAATCATAAATCACCACATATTGACCAAAAAGGGTAGGAGGAAGAATTACAATCCTGTAAGTAAATCCTCAAAACAATAGTTGTGGCTCCAGAATACAAATTAGTTAGGCCTCCAATTTTTTTGTGTCTGCCCCTATAAAATGATATTTTTACTAATATATTTTCTTTTTCAGCCCTTAACTTATTACAATCTCACTCTAGATGCTCTAAAAGCCAATATGGTCCTTGTGGATAGGTATAAAGATCGGATACCACGTCTTAAATTCTGAATTAAACTGCCCCATTTTACATGTGCCTTTATTTCCATGGACTCCCATCATTATCATGCAACAAACTATGACATAGCATTTTTCACAAAAAAAACATAGTTCAGGTTAGAGTTTAATTTTCAACTGTAAAGCTAGAAGGAAAGATTCTTATTAGCCATGTTTCAGGGTTTTTTTTTAATGTGTTAGCTAAATAATAAAATTTGCATAGTTTCTCTGAATTGTGGGTGAGGGGTTGGTGAGATTCTAGTTGTTAGCTGTTAATTAAGTTCACCTGAAACCAAAACAATATTGTCATCAGTCTCTAATCTGCCATGTCCCTTTCAAATTATCCCTCTCTTCCAATTTGTACAAATGTACCACTTTGCCTGTGAGTCACAAAGCAAAAGAATCCCTTTATTTTATACCCACATTAGGTCAATGCTGTGTATTTAGTGGAGTAAATCAGGGGGTTATCGTTCAGCTCTATACTTAATATTTACTTGCATGTTTCTATTTTTTAAAAAAAGATATACATACATTCAGGGGAAAACGAGCAAGGAATTTAGACTACGGAGATGGTCATATTAGCTGTGTGGTGCACTGCTGCATCATCAAAAATTGCTGTGTATCTAGGTCAGAGATTGCAATCAAAATCCTACATATTGTAGAAGGATTCAAACAGTGTTTGAATGCTGTTAAGCTGCCCCTTTGCTGAAAGTTCTGTTTGGAGGTGGGTCCCTATTATATATATGATGACTCTTTCCACGCGTGCAATCCTTTTGGCAGTTGGTTCTAGAGCATATGCTGGATATCACATGACCTCCCACTATCTCCTTAAATTTTATTAGTTGGAATAACTCCCTAATTCCCTTGACAGACCTTTACAATGACCTTGCTGTTCATCCAAACATAGCTGTAAGAACTTTGTTTTTATTCATAGAGAACGTTCAAACTCTCCCGCATAGATGCTGGAAGGACTGCAAAAGTGTGTGTGTGTGGTCAAGCAATCCAAACATCTTGCCATCCCCCTCTTGCCCATATTAGGTTTGCCTTTCTCACATCCCCTGGGTCCTCAACTGTTCTCAATGAGTTCCTGAAGATAATCACTAGATTGTGAGATTGCTTCAGCTAGTCTCTTATGTATTCTAGGGTGAATTTCTCAGGCCCTGCTCACTGCAATGAATCTAACTTTCTTTAACCTGTTCTTTCCTTATTCTAGCTTGTGTTCTTTCCCCCTTGTTGCTAAAATTAATAGTGTAATTCATATGGTCACAATTAATTTTTAGTGAAGACTGAAGCAAAATAGGCATTAAGCACCTCAGCCTTCTTGATGACAAGCATCATTAGCTTTTCTTCCCCCCTAAGTGGTGGACTGTGGTGGGGCAGGAAGCCCACTCTGGCAGAGAAGGGGTTAATAGAGCCCTGTAGAAGCTGCAGGGATAGCAGCCAATCGGAAGGGACAAGGGGGAAGCAGTCCACTGGGGCCAGGCAGGCCTATATAAGGGGGCTGCCAGCCAAAGGAAGGGGGCAGACATCCTCAAGAGCTCAGAGGGAGAAGGTTGGCTGACCTGCAGGGTGAGGTGGGCCAACACCCTGAATAAAACAGTGGTGAGCTCCAGAAAAGGAGCAGCCCTGGGCCTGAAGCCAGGGCAGGGGTGGACTGCAAGGCTGGCTCCAGGGGAGGAGCAGCTGCTAGAACCTGGAGTAAGTGCTGGACAGAGACAGCAGGACTGACTCCAGACAGGGAGCAGCTGGGCCTTGAAGTAAAGGCCTGACTCTGGACAGCTGTGGCCACTGATATAAGTGGCAAAGGACTATTGAATTCCCTCCCGCTCCTGGAAGGGGAAGGAGCAGAGATGGGGATGCAGCCAGAGGGCTCTGCTGCAAAGTTGACACTGAAACTATGGGGAGACTTGGGTCCAAGAGCGGAGAAAGGATGGGTGATGCACCACTGGAGAGGGAGCAGCAGCCACTAGAGCGATTCCCAGAGATGGCCTACAGGAGGTGCTGTTGTGGTGAGCAGGGACCCATTACATGGGCCTACACATTTCTTTATCTTTCTCTTGCCTCAAATATATTTATGGAAGCTCTGTATATTGCCTGTTATGTCCCTTAGTGAATGTAACTCATTTTGTGCCTTAACCTTTCTGATTTTGTTGCTGTGTACATTCTTCTCTGTTCATCCTTATCATTTTTTCAGTTTTTTGTAGGATTCCTCTTTTATTTTCAGGTAATTAAAGAGCTCCTGATGAAGCCATATTGGCCTTTTACTATTTGTCCCATCTTCCCTTCATATCGGGATAGTTTGCTATTTGTGCCTTTAAATATTGTCTCTTTGAGGAAACTGCCAGCTCCCCTGAACTCCCTTTGATTTTCTTCCCATGGTACCTTAGCTACCAGTTCTGAGTTTGTTAGTCTCCCTTTTTGATGTCCATTGTCCCTTTTTCTGTTGCTTTCACTCCTTCTTCCTCTCCTTAGAATCACAAAATCTAACATTTCATGATCACTTTCACCCAAATTCCCTTCCACCTTCAGATTTCTAACCTGTTCTCTGTTGGTCAGAATCAAGTCTAAAATGGCATTCCCCCAGTTATTTCTGCCACCTTCTGAAACAAGAAGTTGTTGCCAATACAGTTCAAGAATTTATTGGAGACTTTGTGTTTTGACATATTACTTTTCCAACTGATGTCTGGGTAGCTAAAGTCTCCCATTACTACCAGGTCTTGTGTTTTGGATATTTCTTTTATTTGTTCTAGAAATGCCTCATGTAACTCCTCCCTCTGGTTTGGTGGTCTATAGTAGACCACTATTAGGACCCTATTTTAGTATCCCTTTTGTCTTCACCCAGAGATTTTTTTTTCAACTGGTCTGTCTCTCACCTCTTTCTGTACCTCAAAACAAGTAAATATATTCTTGTTATATAAAGCAACAACTCTTTCCTTTTTTCCCCTGCTGTTCTTCCTGAACCAATGTTCCAGTCACAATATTTATCCCACCAAGTTTCTTTGACGACAATTAAAAATATTTAGCTTGTATATTAAGACTTTCAGTTCCGCCTGTTTATGCCTTATACTCTTTGCCTTTGTGTATGGAATGTTCATATCACTGTCAGATCGACTTATCTGGATCATCTGAGCAGCCAGTGAAGATCCGCTTAGTCGATCCAGAAGTCAATGCTGTTAATCCACCCCCACAAATGGTGTAGCGCTGCACCAATGGGAACATGGTTCCCATTTGCACAGTACAGTGAAGATGGCACACAGAAGAGAAGCACAGCAGTCGACCAAGTTAGGCAAGTTTTCTGCATAGTTTGCGTAACTCCTGTCGACTCCCACCGAATCGCCAGGGTAAGTGTAGACCAGGGGTGGGCAAACTTTTTTTACTCACGGGCCACAATGGGTTCTAAAATTTGACAGAGGGGCCGGGCCATAAATAAACACATTTATGCACAGAACACCCAACACACTCCGCCCCACCAGCCAGCACTTCATACCACACTCCGCTGTGAAATTGACTCTCCCTTGTCAATTTCGGCGGCGGAGCTGGAATGGCAGGGTACAGTCTCCGCCGTGAAATTGACTCTCCCTTGTCAATTTCGGCGGCGGAGCTGGAGAGTGGGGCTCACAGCGGCAGGCCGGAAGAATTTTTGCCGGAAGAATTTTAGTCACTAGGGGAGCCACGTGCCGGAGCCGCGGCTTACCGCGGCTGAACACCCGCATGCGGCTCCGGAGCCACGGGTTGCCGACCCCTGGTGTAGACCAAGTTTTATTGAAGGTGCAATCCATTCCATCCTCCAGATCATTAATGAAGATGTTGCCTCTGATGAAGATGTTGTCATATAGCCTCTAGCACTTACCTATACTCCAGGAGTGATGGGAACAGCAGCAAGAAGCCTTCAGAAGGTTTAAACAATCAGAACCTTCTGATGTCAGACCTGCCATTCTAATTCTAGTTTTCCCAGGAAGCCCAACAATTCCAACCTCATTGATTTTGCCAGTTTATGCAAATTCTAATTCCACCAATTGCTTCCCTGTGCCAGTCTCCCAATCATCAATATCCTGATCCTCATCCTTATTTTTCCTCCTCCATAACTGTCAACCCCACCCCTCACCTGCTCCATCTTCCCTCCATCTTCTCTTTTTCTCTTACAGTCCCTCCTTCCAAAACCATGCGTTTCTCATCAATTTGTGCCCCAACCCTTCCACAGCAATAAAGGTTCAGCATGAACAGTCCATGTGATAATTAAGTATATACATGTTAAGATGTGAAGTATCATTAAGCTTACTCATGATCTTGTAACTTTTATTTTGCCTTTTGTCTGGTCACTGCTTTGACCTTCATCCTCCAAAGACCTCTTCTTATGAGGAATTCTTTGCAATGTCAGACTCTTTGACCATGGCCATTTTATGTGTTTGGAGAGCACCCAGAACATTTTTGTGTGTTCAGTAGAACACATTAAGCAATAACATTAATAGTAATTTAGATTGCTCCTTTGATTCTACCCATATTTTTACCTTTCACCATTTGGGCTGGGTGAAAAGAAATTACTTGAATTGAAAGTGGTGGGTTTTTTTTTTGTGATTTACCAGTTGGGGAATAGCTTTCTTATCTGTTAAAATTTCTGTCTGCTTGGCAAGAAAGAAAAGAGTTGTATATCACAGCGGAGGAGGAATAATTGGAGTAAAAATTCAGAGTAAATGTAGCCTTCTTTAAGTTTTTGGTTTGATCTGATTCCTACCAAAGTAATTGTGTTGCGTAATGATTAAAGATGACCATTTATATAATTGATATTAGTTATACAATTGCAACAAATCTTGCACAAAGTATGTCACATAAGGTATCAATACAAAAGTTATGATTTGCTAAGTATGATTACCTTGTTTATATGTCATCTGTGTATCCAAAGTTATGAATATTGGCTATATACTTGTATCTTAAATATGTTTGTTCCTGGTGATACCGCCCAGATAGAATTTACATTAGGGCTACACAGCTATGCCTTGATGGCCCATCAAGGACACTCCACTTTTTCAATGGGCCATTGAAGAAACTCGTCTCATCCACATACTGACCACCTCCTGTCATTCCAGGACACTCCAGTAACGTTCCAGACACCTGGGCTGTGAGGTTTGTTTGGGACTGAAAATTTCCAGGCACGTAGCAGAGGATATAAGACCTCTGACACACCTCCACTTTGCCTCTTTCCTTCTCTAATTCTCTGGACTATGGATTTACAACTAAAAGGAGCATCTTGAAGTCGGGACGAAGGATCTTCCAATTTTTTGGAAGTTACCAGAGAGACATTTTCAAGCTAGCAGTTTATTCCATCACTGCTACAAACTTGATCTAAAGACTTTGCAACCATTTGTATATGATCTATTAACCATTTATCACTCTCTTCTTTTCTTAATAAATCTTTAGTTCATTTACTAAGGATTGGCTGACAGTGTGATATTTGGGTAAGATCTGAGATTTATATTGATCATTTGGGATTAGAAAGTATATCATGTATGGTCCAATCTGTTTTCAATAACCTCTCTCTAGACTAGATTGGGTTGTCTGGATGGGAAGCAAGGGCTGGAATGCCTACAGGGGACTGTATTTGGCTTCTTGTTAACCAGTGTGGTACTGCAGAAGTTCTTTTGTTACTGTCTTGATTAATCTAATAGAATAAACCAGCAGTACTGGGGATGGTCTGCCCTATTTCTTGCAGTCTGCCTTGAGTGTGGTATTCTCAGTGTGGTCTATCCCAGGCACATGGTCACAGTAATAAGCAGTGTTTACACTTTTAATGGAGAGAAGGCCAAGGGAGGGAAGTTTCAGAGACATTAGAGAGAAAACCATCAGGAATATACAACATTTGCAAAAATCTCTATAGCTCATTTTTTCCTTTTGATTCTTCTTTGTCTTTTGACTAGGAACAATTTAGCAAAGATTTTCTATTTGTTTTTCATTTTTTAATAAAAGTGGGAAAACTTGAGAATCTTACATTCAAAATGGTTCGAATATTGCCAGTTCAGACAACAGCTTCAATTTTCTGAGCCAGCACTGCAGTGTTGGATCCAGTGTAGAATAAAACGTCCTGTAGTTATGCTTCCATGGAGGAAATGACGCAAGAACCCTCCTAACTCACGAGAATCTCTTGTTGGGAAATGTTGATCTTGATTCTTGTCTGGCTGATGCAATTCCATGCCAACTTCAGTGGAGTTACTCCTGATTTGCAGTACCGTCAAGGAGAATCACAGCCTTCATGTTGAAATTTCTCTGACTCAGACACAGAGTAAATCATCCTAGGTGGATGGAGCAATGCTATTTTACACCAGCTGAGGATCTGTCCAAGGATGTTTGGGTTTGGGTAAGCATGGATAAGTTCTCAGACAGCATTAATGACTAGATTCACTGATATGCTATTATTACTTGGCACTCATCCACCAATACAAAGCAACTTTAAATTTGACTGCTATTTTAGCAAATCAATTAATTCAATAGTTTTGCATTGCTGTATTGGCCAAAAAAAAAAAAAAGCATCCAGAGTGTACTAGTGAAATGTAGCTTCCAGAATTTTGTGTACTTAATTTACCAAACCAAACTGAATCTCTGAATTTATTGAGGTCCATTCCTGACTGTTTTAACTTAGATTGTAAATTTTTCAAAGCGGGATTTGAATTTGATTTGCCTATAAAGTGACATACAAACCTATAATGTTTTAAGTGAATAATAAATAATACTAATAGTCACGGGTTATTTGGTTTTGCTGTCAATGGAGATTTTGATGCACAACTGAAATGAAATTATTACAAAATATTTTGAGATAAAACTCTCCAACACAGCAGTTATATTTCTTGCTTCTATTTTAAAAAAAAGTCTGTCTTGATCTGGAATTATGGAAATATGTAATGTTTGTTTCAAAGCAGCTTGGGGAAGAGGCTGCTAAAAGGATCCTTTTCTTTAAGCTTTACAAATAACAGGACAGATTTTGTTTTTATTTATACCAGTAGTTATCCAAAATAACTCCATTGCAGTAAGTGCAGCTACAATGGACCAGATCATTGGCTGGTGTAATTCTATATTGAGTTACAACAGCTGAAGGTCTGATCCACTAGCTCTATATTGCAGTAAATGAGAGAAAAAATTATCTGTGTAATTTAGATACTGTTCTCATTTACAATCCTGTAAAACTGGAGTAGCACCATTGTCCTATATGGAGATACTTTACTTTTACATCAGTTAACTTTAAGTTGAACCTGAATCAGTGTTGGTATGTCTGTGCACATTCGGTGTCCTTTCTCTGGCAGAAAGTTTCCTATCTCTCAGATATAGGATAACTATTATGGTTCCAACAATGCAGGGAAGCTGTATCCCCCAAGTCAAGGGAAACTGGACACTTGAGCTGGGACAGCTACCAGTGAAACCTGTCTTAAGTAACCACCAGTCAGGTCAAATCAAAACTATTGCTTAATAGAGGTTTATTGTTAACTGAAGGCTGACTAAAATTCAGAGGATATATTATAATTATTTAATACAGAGTGGGTCCTAAATAGAGACATCTCAGTAGCTGAAATATGAATAGTGTAACACCCACCTGGGTGAAGAATAGCTACAGTTTAAGAAACCAATGTTGTGGGCTCTATAAAAGGTACTATGCATTCTCAAATTAATTTTTAGAGATTGTTTATATGATAAAATCCACTGCAATGTTTGTGCCTCATAAGATAAACCATAAGAACAACCTAACATGGAACCATCATAACTGTGTGCTCATTTAATAGATAATCAGAAGGAACTATGATTTCTTCATTATGTATTTTCCCATTATAGTGCATTATATGAAGTGAAGATGATGAAACTTTTTAGTCGATTATGAAAAAAATACCTTTTCCAAATCTTTTCTTTTCATATTACGAACTAACAATAAATTTTTTCTCCTACTGACATATATCACACATACACGTGTCTGTTTAATTTAGCACCAATCTTCAAGCCCACTCTCACCCTTGTATTGAATCTTCCAGTATGAAATAGGAAAGCCTCAACTTAGTTTTGGTTAATGAGGGAGCCAATTTGCTGTTTAGTGTAAATGTAGTATATTGTGTCTCTTTCTGCTAGTGAAAGACACATTAAAGAAAATTGGTTACAGTTATGAATGCGTCTGCTCTCCAAATGAATGCTCATGCAAACATTTATGACACTCCTGTAGCTTCAAATGGTACTTAAAAAACCCAACTCTTTAGTGTATATGAGAAGGACTAAAACAGCATAAAAAGCAACTAAACACTCATCATGCCCTTTTGAGTATCTCAGGATCTTTCATTCTTTAATGTTCTCATGGAAGTTTAGATAGCAACATAGTTTAAATCTGTAAATGCCCAGAGTATCACATAATTGTACCTGAGAGTGGCCAAAAATATTAATGTTCAGGAAAATAAAAAATGTAGCATTCTATAGATTTTAACACTAACGTGATACCTAATGTGCCACATTTATCTAGCAAAGTGCACGTGCAGTGCTAACTAAAAGGCTGAAATATATTCTGTTCCAGTGTTGTCAATGAAGCTTCAGTAGAATGAAGCTGAGTAACAAGTGATTTGGAGGAACATGTAAAGTTAAATTTAAAACATGGAATAATTATTAATATAAAAAAATGCATAAAACCAGTAGATCATTGTGGGAATGAAACTCCCTAAAACTACTATTCTGTCTTGTTTTATACTTAGGGTGTTGGGGCTGGAACTGTGTTTTTGTTTTGTTTTATACAGAACCCAGGATAAAGAGATCTGGGTCCAGACGGGCAGTGTGAGCTAGTAGATAGGGCACTGGGATAGGGATTTTATTCTCATTCCTGTCACTGATACTGCAGGGTTGCCAGTCCTCATAATTTAGAATGAGGACTGAACCCAATGACCCAGAATGTCACTACCAATCCCATGTTCCATGACTAAGGCTCCTAAGTGCTACTACAATATAGATAGCAAGAAGTATTAATGGATTGTGTATAGTATGTTGTCACTTATAAATAGTGCCTTGTGGTTATTTAATGTAGTCAGTAAACTCATTTCCATATCGAGTTACAGGGTTGATTTAGCTGTTCATTGTGCTCAACTAAATCATCCCCCCCCAATATTTTGGGTATGGCATATTGACTCTCTTGTGTGGGTGTGTGTGTTCTAAGAATCCTTATCAGATGAATGGAATTTGGAATCTGTACATACATGTTTCTTTAAAACAAACAAAAAACAGACTTCAAGACTTGCTGATATTCTGTACTTTATATTGATTTGAGTTCACTGCTTGCATAATTTATTTAATGTAAGAAAAGAAAGCAAATTATGCACCATAAATAACTTGTCAAACAATGTACTATGAAGTGTCACTCAGCAGTCTCAAAGCAAACTGCTGACTCAGATTTTTCAAAGAAAAGCCCTGACTATATTTACTTTATGGAAAATAAATTGGTGAATAAAACATTAAAATAAGAGTCCAATTCTGGATATCTCCTTTTCTGCTAAAACAGGCATTTGTATAGCTGTAATTTTCAGATACAAAACTTAAAGCTGTATTTTAAATAATTAAAAGACACATATAAAATTGATACTTTCCACTTGCCATTAGTATAATCAGTGCTGGCAGAACTTAACAGTAGAATGTTTTATTAAACTGGTTACTTTTTCTAGGATGAATGCATAAATTGTAGGGGAGGGGGGTTCTACAGGAAAACATCACTGATATGTTGTATAACTTGGGGGAACCAAAAACAAGACAAAGTAAAGATGTCCATAAAGCTTTTAACTGTTCAGAATCCAACACCACTGGTTTGAGTTCCGGATGGATTTGATGATGAGAGTGGGAAGATGTGGCGATTATTCAGGAGTCAATATCAAAAGGTTTAGTGGTTAAATTTTAGTTTGGATGAGCACTGTAAGCTTTCTGGGCCTGATTCTTCTCCCACTTACAATGGTATAAATCAGAATTCATTCCATTAAAGTCAATAAATAGAGAGAAAAATCAGGTTTTCTGTGTTTATCCAAACCTTAATTGAACCAAAGTTACTGAATCTCTTAGATCTCCAAGAGTGGACTGGAAACTGGATGAGAATAGACATTCCCATGGCACTTTATTTCTCATCTTAAACAGAAGTGGGAATTGCAAATGTGAAAGATAACTGGAGTGAAGGGGGAAGACAAAGAAATATACGTAGACTTTTTAAAATCTAAATAATGGATAATTTTTTGGTCAGGTTTTGCACAAAAGATTGAAGTAGTTCCTGTTACAGCAATGCAGTTCATGTGGCCCTGGTACTCACTTTCTGCAATTGTTTGTTTAATATCATTAATCAGTTGGGCTATTAACTAGTTGCCTGGACTGGTGGGGTAACAGTCAAGGGGGGCAACTTTCATCAGTCAAAAAAGTCACTCAGTTTGTATTTCTATATGTCTCTGTCTGGTCTTTCAGAATGCCTCTCAGATTACTTGTATGCAGTATTTTTGTAGCCATATTGGCCCCAGGATATTAGAGAGACAAGGTGTTTGAGGTAATATTTTTATTAGACCAACTTCTGCTGCTGAGAGAGTCAAGCTTACACAAAGCTCTTCTTCAGGTCTGAGAAACTAATTCAGAGTGCCACTGCTAAATACAAGGTGGAACAAATTGCTCTGCATAATTACTTAACACATTTCTATGTTACACAATCTTTTCCACCTTGTCTTTAGCAGTGACACTTTGAGTTAGTTTCCCAGACCTGACAAAGAGCTCTGTGTGGCTCAAAATCTTTTATTGGACCAACTTCTGTTGGTGAGAGGAACCAGTTACTACTTCACTCACCTTGTCTCTCTGATTACTTGGCCACTGTTCAATGAAGTCTCATCCCTGCATAAAGTTTAGTCTGGTTACTAGCCCCTAGTTTGCAGGCAGTGGGCCTTGGTTTTAAGTTTCTATTATAAATGAGGTGTTAGGTGGGGGACACTTTTCGTTTCGGATCAGGATAACAGAGAAGTGTGGCAGATACCAAACACTAACATGTACAGTAAAAGTGAACAATCCCCTCACTTGGAAATGTATTTAAAAGAAGTATTTATAATAGCTAACTTCAGCCATCATGAAAGCATGTGTCTTCCATAATCTGTTGGGAAAAAGATAACAGTTTTCTAAATTGCAATGCAGGAGGACAATTAACAGCAGTGATCTTCTCCTGTGGGTGCAAGAAACTATTTGCTTACAAAAGATGTTGATATCCAGTAGAGAATGGCAGAACTTCCTAGGAGCTGGGTACCCTTATCAGCTACGTAGATTGAGCCGAGTCCTTCACCTCCCTCTGGCTGGTGACTAATAGACAGCCTCTCCAAACCCTGTTGTCACCCAACCCAGCAGCCCGTGGCACCAGGCACCCAACTAAGTATAATGAATGCTTTCCAGCCATTCAAGAACCAATAACAGAGAAACTCCATCTATGTCCTCAGCCCCAGGACCACACTGTTTACCCTGGTAAAAAACCCCGATTCGTGGAGATAATTATCCAGTCCGCCCTTCCGTCAAGGTACACCAGCTTTTGCTATTGAGCAGTTTGTCTAAACACTTCACTCAAAGACATACTGGTTAAGATAAAACATTAAACAAGTTTATTAACTACAAAAAATAGATTTTAAGTGATTATAAATGGCCCGTATAAAGAGATTAAAAAGTTACCAAATGAAATAAACATAAAATCACAGTTCTTGAATTAATAATGTCTCACCTTTGTTAATCAGTGCAAACAGTTTCTTAGATGCAGACTAAGCAAGCTTCCCTGCCTCGGACTCCCCTCCTCTCTTTCAAAGTCCTTTTGCCTTCCAGATGACCCTTCAGGTGTTCAGTTGAATGGGAGTGAAGCCCAGTGATGTAATGTTCCTCCTTGCTTGCTTGCTGGAACAGTCCATGCATGTGACATGGCAGCTGCTTCTCATAGGTCAAGCAGTCTCATTGTGAAAGTGCACCCTACAGGGAAGCCTTCACTGTAAGCAATTCCTGGTAGTGGATTCTTTCTTTAATGGCCCATTAGCACAGCTGGCCACTTCATTGTTGTACCTGAAAATCTGGTTTGGATGGTTCCTACCTCACAACATCTTCTAGTAGCATTTACAACAATATTTTATAACTGCACATACTATAGTAGCACATACAATTCAACAAGATATTGTTTAACAGATCAAGACTTTTAAAATAACACCAAACCAGGCATATTTTGTACAAAACTTATCAGAATTATGACATTGGTGAATATGGGGGTATTTGGGGTGTTGTTTTCAGACAAAGAGTGCCAGAGAGTGGATAGGCAAACTTATTTTCAATAATTCCCCAATGAGACTCCTCTAAGAAGTCTTAGCAACCTCCCCTGTTTGATGCTCCTCTTTGATGCATTCAGACATCTCTTTAATCTCGATTAAGCTGTGTTTGCACTTCATTTTTGCTAATTCTTAAAGAAGTAGTACATTATATGGGTCACATCTTGCTTATCTTGTCGTGAAAATAGACTCATATATATTAATGTACATTGTATATAAGCAATTAAAAGTTTTGATTTTTAAAGACCCTTGTGTTTAGCACTAGCCAGAATCTAATACCACATATCCAATTTTTCAACAGATTCTCTGAAAGTCTCATTTGCCTGGCTGGGCCTCATGTTCTGAATGGCCAAGTCGAGCAGTGGCACAGTTAATTCTGGCAACACAGAATCTGTCTCAGTGTCATGATCACTAGGAGTATTGAGATCCTGGAGGTAGCAGCTCTGCCAGCTTTGAAACTGACAGCTAAGGCATTAATACTCATATCAAAAATCAGATTTGGCCAGATGGCACATCATAGGCATCAAACCTTAGGTGGATGGTGCCCAAGAATGCCGCCATTTTGCTTCCCTAATTCTGTGTTTCACTAGGGGTTCCCAGAATAAGTTAGAATACAAAAGCAACTCCCCCTGATGACACTGACCTATCCCTGGCACATTTTCACGCTGGGAATCATGCAGGAGGATGATGTAGGTCTGCTTATGTCAACCTTATGCTGTGCTTGAAATAGGGGATTCTCCAGGAGGCAGTCCTTCCATAGCAGCATAAAAGAAATGACAGAATTTGCTTCATTGAGTTGGATTCCTACAAAATGACCATTTAGACTTAAATCCACAAAGGGACGTAAGGCATTGCAATTCTGAGCATTGAGGCACCTAACTTTTAGGCACCCAACCATTCAGAGGAATCCACAAACTTAAGTTTCTTATACCATACATGCCTAAGAATGGATCCACAAAAGCCAACATGCCGTCAGGGAGCTATCTAAGCAAGCAAATAGCACACCAAGGAGAGCAGTGTGTCCTCAGCACCCCTCTTAGGGGGTCTAGCACCTAGGTACAGGTCAGAGGAAGGACCCTATCTCTGATTATGATCCACAGCCAGGAACCCTCTCCTGGAGTCAGGTGCCTAAACTGTTTCTTGCCAGAGCATACACCTAAATCCACACAAAACAATTGAGGAGAAGAAGACCTACCTTATAACTTTTAGCTTGGTGGTTACACCACTCACCTGAAATCACTTATTCAAATCCCTTCTCACCAGGCAGAAGGTATAATTGAATTGGGGTCTTCCACATCCTGGGTACATTTCTGATCCACAGGAATAAAGGTAAGAAGGAAGATGGTCTATCCACCTTTCCTCTCCCACATCTGTTTTGAGTAATTTAGAAACAACTACTGGATCAGACCCAATAGGAGAGATAGGAAGGAGAATGCCTATCTCCAGCTGATTTGAAGATCTTGCTGGAGCTTGTGTGAGATAGGCATCGGTATTGTGCATGTGTCCAGTGGCAGAAATCGAGGCACCTGAGGGACTTTCATCACAAAAATTTAGGTGTTGATGGCTCTTAGTTTCCTCTCAAGTTAGGCAACAGGGATTTTGAGGGCCTCAGCTGCACCTAGATTTTGGATGTGAACCTTAGATCTTTCAGAATGACAGGAGTATGCAGTAGGAAAGTATGAAGTGGAAATCTGATGCGTTCACACAGCAACACCAGGGCTTTGTAAGGGAACCTAGCAGAATGCCAGTTATATTGTCCCTTGTCTGCTCAATACTTTATTTCTCTTTTTACTGTAGTGAAGTCTGCTTAAGCAAAGCTCTACTTTTACTGATAATTCCCTGGTTTGCAAGTCACCTGGGACACTTTTTCATCTACTTAGTATAAAAGATCATTAATAATAATAGTAATACCTAGTTCTTATACAGCATTTTTCATCAGAAGGTCTCAGAGTGCGTTACAAACAAGGTAAAAATGGAAAAACTGAAACACAGAACCATTAAATGACTTGCCTAAGGTCACCCTGCAGTGGCAGTCCCAGAAATAAAACCCAGATCTCCTAAATCCCAGTCAAGTGCTCTGTCCTACAGGCCACAAAAGCAGCACTTTGGCTAACATTTCTACAGGCACGTTGTGAAAGAAATTTTAAAAGACAAACTTGTTACCTGTATAACATAGATTGAGGCACAGGATAAAGGACAGTGAAGAGGGAGAAAATGACAATGGCCAGCTCCTCCCACAAAATCAAAGCAGGGTGATATGATAAACCCGCTCTTAAAAAGGATTCATCTACCCTGCCTTACTAATGCTTAGGATGCAGGGCAACTATTCTGTTAATGGCAAGCAAACAGAGAAGTTAGACAAAAAACATCAAATTCTCTTGTTGGAAGGTCACAATGAAACACTAATTTATTTCTTAGAATTCAGAATAATAACACAAGAGTGAGCAAAAGAGAAAGCAGGCTTTTCCCTAAACTTATTATCGATTGGCTGGCTGCAGACTGACTGCTTCTAGATCCAGATCACACTTCCCTTCAGAGGCCCCTTGTCCACTAGCAGGAGCAGGAAAAAACACTGAAAATTTCACTGGACAACAAAGATTTTGCTTCCCGAATTCTTTTGGGTGTATATTATGGATTTTGAGCTGCTGATTATGAAAATCACCATGAAATTTCCCTATCACGTACTGTTTTTTGAAATCGCCTATATTTGTTGTTTCAATTCATAATTTCAGTCTATTAAAATGTTACCCACAATGTAAGCTGAAAAGTTTTCTATCTTGTGTCCAAGCATGGCTGGGCATGCAGTGACACTGCACCTAGTGCAGGCCACACAACATTCAGTGGGAATGCTAAGGCTTAGGCAGGGCGGATGCTGGCAGGACAAGTTTTAGAAAGGCTATAAAAGCGTTTCACACACACCCTTTTATGCATTGCATTTATATCAGTTTGCATTCATGTTGATGCGCATGCTCTATGCGAATAGCATATTGTGTGTACTCATAATAATAAAGCAATTGTATTTTCAGGAGGATTCGTGATAGCAAATTTTCTCGCCAATGTCGCAACAGCCGCAATCTTGGCAACTACAAAGCACCAAAGTACGTGCAGCTGGTTGACAACATGCTTCAAACATACAAAAGCATGAAGTGCAACATGTCACTAAAGATTCATTTTCTGCATTCGCATTTAGACTTCTTCTCTGCAAATCTTGGTGCAGTCAGTGAAGAGCATGGTGAAAGGTTTGACCAGGACACCATGATCATGGAAAAACGATATCAGGGCAACTGGAATCCATCAATGGTAGCCGATTATTGTTGGACAGTTAAATGAGAAACCTCAGACACTCAGTACAAATGAAAATCATCAACAAAACATTTTTAGCTCAGTTGAGCTATTGCAAAGTGTCAGCACTGTTATGCAATTAAACACATTACATTCAATAAAAGTCAATTTCTTGTTTCTCCAAATTCCTATGTGATGCAAGCAGTCTGAAATTATATTTGTGTTTAGCT
Organism: Mesoclemmys tuberculata; assembly: GCA_007922155.1. Taxonomy (NCBI): domain Eukaryota; kingdom Metazoa; phylum Chordata; order Testudines; family Chelidae; genus Mesoclemmys; species Mesoclemmys tuberculata. Next base: position 64,988,054 of record ML675610.1, read on the forward strand.
TCAAGCGGTCTAGCATAATCAAAAAAAATTTCTGAGGAAGCAACACTTTCAAAAAAATTTGTTGTCCACTGTTTTAAATGACAGCTTGTAAGTTCAGTACAGTTTTCAATGTCCCACAGTAACCTCTTAAAGATGTTCAGAGGTGGAAGATGGCAAAATATTTAAAATGTTCTAAAATGTCCTGCACCTGATAATTCCCTTTGTGTGTGCTTTCTGTGGAGGTATTATTAAAATTAAATTCTTTGAACAAATGTCTTAGAAGTCTGAGTCAGTGTGTTTGAAGTTGATGAGGAAGACCAGCTGATATATTGCAACTGCTTGTGTGGGAAGGTTGAAGTCCTCATGTTGAAAAGGTATCAATACAAAACTGTCTAGCAAAGAGACCTATTCTTGAGCTGAGAGAGGGCACAGCTGGAGTGAGAGAAGGACGCACCTAACAGAGGGCAGAAAGCGGAGTATAGACTGTGTTCAGTGTTCAGCACTGAGGAGAGGAGGCTGGTGAATTAATTACTGTTAGTGGACTAAAGTAAAGAAAATCCAATAAATAGACCAATTAAAACAACAAATAAAAAAAGCTTCTAACTTAGAATGAAAGATAAAAAATGTTTCAATCTAGTAATGAGTCATAGAGTAAACTAAGGAAATGGAAAAGCAGGCACAAATAGGTCTGATTGGGGTTACCCAGTTATTGGGTAGTGGGGATACCCATGGAGAAGAGCACATAGAATCACAAAGAAGAGAATATACAATCACTTGTATTGTGGTCAAGTGGCATGTAAGTAGCTCATGTTCCTGAGAGCTCCTGGACAACAGTCGCTGAACAGATGCAGCAAACTGAAGTGAAATTATTTAGACTGACAACATATGAGGACATTGTATAATCGAGCCTACGGAGAACCAGCTGTGCTTTGGTCCCCCTGTTAAGGAAAAATTGGTCTCATTGCAGGATGGAACCAACAAAGTGGTATGAGGAGACATAATCCCTTAGTAGACACCTTCTTCTAATGTTGGTAGAAGAGTCTGAGAATTCCTTATGCACCACGGAGAACCCTCCAGGAGATGGAGGTACAGTTAATGGACATATTCAGGCTGCAGAGACAGAAGATTTCATAGACTGGTAGCTTGGTTTGTGGTGACTGTGAGAACCACAGAATGATTTTCCTACTGAGTACCAAACGTAAACACACAGACTGTGATCAGGACTGGAGCCTACTTGTGCTAAGTATGGGGAAAACACATGGAATGTCATCCATTAACAAAACAGAATGTATACTACATAACTTAGGTAACCAGTCACACTGACCAAAACATGAATTCCAAATATCAAATTCTCTAAGATGTTCTCATTTTTGAAAGGCTACAGATACATATAACTCTCCAAATGCTAATTGCTCAATTATTTTTAAAAAATGGGGGAAAAAAATGAAAATCATCAAAAAGTAACATGCTATTCTCAAAAAGAAATAGGACCAAATCTGACAAATTAATTATTTGCACCAAACAGATCATCTCTGCTAGGTTTAATTTCCAAGTTATTGTTCTCTGTATGGACAAAATAACAATAACTACAAGAACAAGAAAGATAATTAGTCTTGAGACAAACTGATCCTTTGTGCAAAGTAACTTTAATCGGTGGATTTACACCAAGAATTAAACTGGCCCTGTGTTTTCTACATGTACTAACACATCTCACTAATTAGATAATTACTTGTTTTCAGTAAAAAAAATATAATCGTTTTGCAATGAAAAAAATAAAAGTGATTCTGTAATGATCATGTATACACTAAACGTCCAGGTGCTATATCTTGGTTAATGATTTCTCTCTATCATCCATGCAGTAGCTTTTGTTTCTTTCTCATTTACAGACTTGTCAGGAAAGTATAGATTAGGTCAGACCCGGCAGAGATGGAAAACAGATCTGCAGGACTGTATAATAAAGACTGTGGTGCTCTTCCTTGCTTTATAGTCAGGTTACTTTGAACAACAGTTTGAGGATAAGTAGAAAGCATCAGAGAGCATCAGACTTTATCCTCTAGACACCACTTGAATTTGCATCACAAATTTCAAATATTCTCACTAGCAAAATGATATAACCTTCAGAGTAACCTCTTTCCATCCTATGATAAAAATAATTTTAAGAGCTGTTATCCTCTGCATGCTAAGAGGGAGGAACTCTATGTCCCTTTAACTAGCACAATCAGTAGTGCACTAGTATTTTACAAGTATATACTGCTGATGCCAGTGTTTCATATGATTGCCTTAGAAAAATCATATTGTATGCTATTCCTTTTCTATTTCAAAGCTCAGTTGCAAGCTGAAGACTGCATACACAAATCCCATGAATTACTGTGCGTGTTGACAGTATTTCTTTTCATATGCAGCTCATTCGGAACACAAGTTTTGAAATTTCACACTGTAAGAGTCTTTGTTTTATTTCCATGTTTAGGACTCCAAAAATGTTTTATTAATTTCATCACATTTTTAAAGGATGTTTAAAAAATTATTCCTAAAATTATGTGTGTGAACTTAGTGCTCATGAAAGGAATAGGATTGACAGCCATGATCAAAACCCTCAGTTTATCTACTGAACAGGTATAGCTACAGTTCTCCGTGCTATATCACCTAACGTCCTGCCCATGAAAAACTCTTTACTGGGCTTCTCTCTATTTATGAACAAGATTAGCTAAAAACATAGTTTTTGTCCATTCAACTCGATCCTGGTGTATGCAGGCTTCTTATCATACTCAAGAAACCACCCTTGAGGGTAGGAAACTTCTTGCCTCCACTCCCACCCTGTAATGTGCCTCTAGAAAAATGTGTACTTTCCTGGAATGCCCTATACTGAACCAATATCAGGACAATAATTAATAATGTTAAAATTGAAATACATTAAAACCATTGTTAAGAGCTGCATGTAGAATCCATTTGCAGTGAATAACAACAACAAAAAGTCGTATTGGTCCTATAAAATTCAGGAGCAATGTGCCACATTCTTGAGTGTCATCTCCTGGCACCTTATGTATTTACATGTACATTCCAGAGCACTCCAATAACAATCACCACAGCCTTACCCATCAAGGTTCACTAATACAAGACTGAATAGTGAGTGCCTGTGTTTCTTCATGCTTGTAACGGCATAAACAGCATTTGTTAAGCAGTATCTGGGAAGGGTGGAAGTATAGCATTGTTGTCAACTCTCATGATTTTATCATGGATCTCATGATATTTAGTGTTTTTTCTTAAAGGTCCAGCTTTGGGAGTTGGGTGATTACATGAGAATTTCAGATTTCATTGTAAAAAAGAGTTACCAGCCCTGATAATTCCAGAGAAAAGTTTGAAAACATTATCTGAGTGCACCCTAAAGGTTCATAAACAAAAAGGTAAATTAAAACAACAAAAATGTATTATTAAAAATAAACATCTCCCGCCCGCCATGATTTTTTGGGGTCTGACATGATTTTTGAAGATTTGAGGTAAGCAACAGTGGTTATGTGCCATGCCCATAAATCTGCCATGTCGTTTGCCACATTTCCACATAATGGCTAATACAAGTGAATTTTTTTAAATGTAAAACCCTTCCAAGATTACAATTAAGCAAACATCAACATGGGATATTTATTTAGGTAATTCAGTCTCAATGAATTGTATCCTGTTGTAGCAAATTGTTCCTGTACACCCACTTTCCAGATATCGGGATTGGTTTTACCATTGTAGACTACTACTAGCTAGACAGTCCCTTTTAAGGACCTTGGCCATCTAACCAATGTAAGAGATTATCCCAACTGAGATTTCCTTTGACTTGTGCCTGAGATAATAGAGAATCTTTGAAAAAACACCATGGTGGATCATGCATCAAGAGTGACAAGAAGTTCCCATTTCTCTGCATATGGTGCATATGGTACCAGACCTGTCAAAAAAGAGCAATGCTGATCGTTAGAACCCTGCACAGCACAAAGCCTTCATGTCCAATCCCCCAAGAGGCTCCCAAGTGTCTGGGGGAACACTTAGTAATGTGACAGAGCCATGGGCACCAGAATGACTAGCCTATAAATAAGCAAAGGAATTTTTCATCTCTTTTCTTGTTCTAATCCTGTGTTATTGAAATTGAAACGATGGATAGTGCACAACAGCGGGAAACTGTAACATTGTTTACCATTGTTTTGACATCTGGGATGAACTAATCGCTTTTGATGGCCTGACTTTTTGGAAGCTGGAGAATGAATAGCTTGATAAGGAGATTCCCGTTTTAAAACAGAGCTTGTCTGAAGCTCCTTCCTCTCTCTCTCTGTAAAAAAATAAAACAAAACAGAAAAAGGAGACCAAGTTCTGGATATGGCAAGAGGAAAATGGCCCAAGAGGAGACCTCTAATATCTTCAGATTGTTGAGATAATTGTCCTTTAAGGCTGAAATTCACCCTTAAGAGAGGATCAGTACAAGGTCACACACCAAGTAAGTCCCAATAAACCTTCTAATTAGAGTTTAAGAAGGAATTAAGTGGAACATAGGCTTTCTGCTGGACCTCTGCACTGGGGTGAATTTTGCTCATAGTGATTACTCCCAATATGTATTTAATTCTGCCCTCATAAAGGCACTATGTGGTGTAATCTGAGGATGGTGCTATATGCCTAGCATATCCCAGGGATCAGCATCCATTTGTTCATGGAAATGGACTGTGAAGCCCTGGCAAATTTTAGGCTGACAATATTTAAACAAATGAAATTAAAATTCTTGATTCATGCAGGTGCTGATAGAGAGAAAAAAGTTATCACCTGCTGGATTTTTTGTAGTAGTAAGGAGTCATCAGCAAAAGGAGAAAAGCAGAGAAGGAAGAATGAAAAAGAAGTGCAACAGAGAAATTGCCAGTCATCAGTTTTAGTCATAGACACATATGGGGTAAACAATGATGGAGACATAAACATCAGTTGTCCCAAGACCACAAAAGAGAACTCTAATGCACTCCATCTTTCATCATCAACAAGCTATGTATAATAGCAATAATTGCCATTTCTTTCCTTCCCAAAATGATGACTTCTTTTCATTCCATATTCATAACCCATCTTGTTTAGTGTTGTGAAGACAGTGACAAAAACCAACACTACATGCAACCCATTAGCTGAAAGCAAGCAGTATAATTGCACTTTTATGTATCTTTTTGGACTAATTTACACAGTTTGCACAGTTATAATAATATTATTCTTTATTACTCTTCTCATAAAAATCCAGTTCTGTGGTAAAATTTATCCGAATATAAAGCCAGGGAAACATCTATGCTAAGTAAATACTTCATTTTATTACATATAGCAATGATTGCCTGATATTACAGTGCTCAGATTAATGAAGCAAATTAAGCAAGGATATGTGACATAACCATAGAAAACATGGACAGTCCTCTCCTCTTCTTCCTCCCCTTCCCAAGTAGCAATAGGCGTGAAATGTCAATACAGAGCACTCCTTATGCAACTCAACCACCAATAACAGTCACAGGGCTCACACAGGGCTTGGTAAATGATCAGTGTGTAGCCTCAGCAGCAGATGTGGCATTCTTCCTTCCATTCACAGATATTGCGAAGTATAAGGAGCAATGTCTATTGTGATGTGCTCAGGTCCATGTAATTTCACTTCAGTAGGCATTTCCATCTTACAATCAGCCTCACAAAATCACTGTCAATTTACATCCAGACACAACTGAGGTGCTAATTGAATTCCCATCTGTTGACATTTTTACAGTCTGGGTATAACTTGTTCAGTCAGAGTAACGAACATTAATCTTGGAACAGTGCTGATATTTCTGGCATATGTTTCTTCTTGTACAAACTGGAATTCTTTAACATTTTGGTACCATGAACCTTGCCAGCTTCAGCCAATGTTTACCTCCAGGAGATGGCCTGTGTGATCCCCCATAACTAGCTAGAACCTTCTGCTCATGAAGTCTTATAGCTGTAGAACTCTATGGCCTCTGTGAATTGAATGCAGAGAAATGGGGACTGAATATTATAAATAGGTCCAGCACAGTATGAGAAGTTCCAGATTCATTCAATGTCCTCCATTACATTGAGGACTTGTAACCTTGAATATGCGGGACAGTGTCACTTGTTTTATTGGCATGAACAGTTCTCACTGCGGTCTTTCACATATTAAAAAAATTATGCTACAATCTGGTAATTGTGTCAGTGTCCAGAATGTAATGGCAACTCATTTGTCAGTAGAGACAGCAGTTCTGAAATATGGTTTTTTTTTAATTTCCATAAGGCATGTGCCATCTCTACACATATAAAAGTCAAAGTGGTCTCAGTCATCTTCAAGTGCCTGAGTTACTTTCTGTTGATCCAGATAGCTACAACATTGTCTCACCAGTGGGATGAGCTTGGCTTGGTCTTGATTTTGCCGCCTTCTTGGTTCAATTCAGCAATGTAGACAGACACAAACCTGTGCATATGCTTCTGCTTTCTTTGCAGACACCACTTCCAAATGCTTTTATTCTGTTATGTTTTCTGTAATGTTCTGCTTCCAGGTTGCCAAGCATCAATATCCATGTCCAGAAAGAAGCAGCAACCTGCAGTGACAGGGAGCTTCACATGGTAGAAAATGGTGGCTTTGATTCTTGAGGTGAAACACTGTGGGTATGAGAGAAATAGCATATGGCAGAACACAGATATGATGTGAACTTTAATTACTTGTATTTCAAAGGAAATTCATATTTATAAGTTTAAAAGCGACTTTCTACTTTTTTTATGGACAGTCACTAAAGGATGACCTCTTACCCAGTTAAGGTACAATAGTTAGTTCCTTCATTCTTTGGTTTTAAGAAATACAGACAGGATGCTTAAGAAGTGTGGGTGAGTGGTTAGGCAATTCATTATTTTTATAAACCAGCTGAGGACTTTCTCCTGTTATTCAGACCATGTTACCCCATATCTATTTACTCTAAAGAGGAAGGCAGTGGGTAACTACCTCAAAATTGGCCTCATGGTTTTCTATTCTTGATATTTTGTGGGTTTGTTGAAAAAATGGATATTTTAAAGAAACTTCTGGTTTAACTGGAATTTTCCAAACAATGTTTATCGGCCAAGGCTTACCCAACTCAACATGTTTAAACCACATTGTCTGTACCAGGGTGTTCTGCATCCCTGTTTTGACCATAGGAGGTGCTGGTGGTAAAGTGATTCAGAATTAGCCCTAAAGAGGAAAGTAAACGCTTTGCCTTTCAGATCAGAAAGCCATCTCAGAAATACTGTTACAGAACCCATATGATTGATCTTCTCTGGGTAAGGAAGTCAAAATGTCAGCCACTGGCTACACCAGCCTGGACTAATTTCCTTGTACCCAAGAACACCCACTGCTGTGCTGTGCCGTTAACCATCATCTGGTCCTTATTTCCTGCTCCTCTCCTGTTCACGTGAGCCTGAAGATGTTGGGAGTTGAAGAATTTGGCCCTTTTTTATCTTAAATGCCTTATTTTCCCTTTTTCTGTGTTTATTAACTGGAAGACATCCTATTTTTTATTATTTTAGGGTGTGAATATGAGTACAAATGTGTGTGTACAAATACCTGTGAAGACCACACTAGGAGGCACAAATCAATAATACCCAAGTAAATAGCCCTAAACACTGCCTTTAAATGGTTATCCTGGGAAAGTGTGCAAAGAAACTGAGCTCTCAGCTATACGTATTGTTTAGTGATAAAGACGCTAAACTTCCTCTTATCAGCATGTTTTATTTAAGTTTGTAATCTGTGTTGGAGGGAGGAAAAATAAACTGATTAGCTGCCATATAACACTGACATTTAAGGAGAAAACTTCAATTGGCTTTTGAGGCTATGATGGAAACAATAATTTGGTTTCTATACTAAAATATTCACCTGGCAAAGAGTTGAAGTCAGTGCTATGTGTTAATTTCTTAATTGTGGGTATAATGAAATGGACACCTATCTCTATTAATTTTCTGTTTTAAGATTTAAAAGGATTGACTACATGCTCTATTAATCTGATGATTTGACTAAATTGAATATTGAATTTCAAACTTGTTGCTAACTTGTATATTTGTTCTGATTTTGACTTTAGTTTGTTAATGCTATAGTAGAATCATAGAATCATAGAATATTAGAATTGGAAGTACCTGAGGAGGTCATCTAGTCCAACCCGCTGCTCAAAGCAGGACTATCCTCAGCTAAATCATCCCGATGAGGGTTTTGTCAAGCCTCAGCTTAAAAACCTCTAAAGATGGAGATGCCACCACCTCCCTAGGTAACCCATTCTAATGCTTCACCACTTTCCTAGTGAAAAACTTTTTCCTAATGTTCAACCTAGACCTCCCCCACTGCAACTTGAGACCATTGCTCCTTTTCTGTCATCTGCCACCACTGAAAACAGCCTATTTCCATCCTCCCTGGAACCCCCTTTCAGGTAGTTAAAGGCTGCTATCAAATCCCCCCTCATTCTTCTCTTCTGCAGACTAAACAGGCCTAGTTCTTTCAGCCTCTCCTCATAAGTCTTGTGCTCCAGCCCCCTAATCATTTTTGTTGTCCTCTGCTGGACTCTCTCCAACTTGTCCACATCCTTTTTGTAGTGGGGGGCCCAAAACTGGACACAATACTCCAAATGCGGTCTCACCAATGCCGAATAGAGGGGAAAAATCACTTCCCGCGATCTGCTGGCAATGCTCTTACTAATGCAGCCCAATATGCTATTAGCCTTCTTGGCAACTAGGGCACACTGCTGACTCATATCCAGCTTCTTATCCACTGTAATGCCCAGATCCTTTTCTGGAGAACTGCTGCCTAGCTCGTCGGTCTCCAGTCTGTAGCTGTGCATGGGATTCTTCTGTCCTAAGTGTAGGACTCTGCACTTGTCCTTGTTGAACCTCATCAGATTTCTTTTGGCCCAATCCTCCAATTTGTTTAGGTCCTTCTGTATCCAATCCCTCCCCTCCAGGGTATCTACCACTCTCCCTAGCTTAGTGTCATCTGCAAACTTGCTGAGGGTGCAACCTACCCCATCCTCCAGATCATTAATGAAGATGTTGAACAAAACCAGCCTAGTATATTGTAGTTTAGTCTTAGTGACATATTTTATTGCTTTTATTTTTGTTTATTAGCTTTAATACCATATAAGAAGGCATATTGAGTTATATTTCTTTCAAAAAGCAACATTGGCCAGAACCACTGAGGATCTTTCGTGGGTATAAACTGATGCACCTAAAAGCTTAGTTAATGTCCTCTAAATGAACACTTTAGTTGTCTCATGGGTTGTGTGTAAAAATCTCATAATCCTTAACAGGAAGTGATAATTGGTGCAGGCAGGTGCTTCTGAGAAACTATGGGACAATGTGCCCAAAATAACACATAGTGCAGACATGAAAACACAGGCAGAGTGCTAAGAGTGTCTGCAAAATCATGGTTGTGATGCAAGAAAAACTATTAGGTGGACACAATTCAAATATGTAAATTATAACTAGCTCAACTGTGCATCTAATTGATTACAAAATGAAGATTTAGCATGGATAGGCCTCAGACTTTGTCCCTGATGAAAATTTGCACCAATTTCAGCAACCGATGGTTGGCAGCTTGTGGAACTAACTGCACTGGTACAAACCTAACCCGAGAACTGGAAATCTTTGATTTGTGGTGGTGGAACATTCCCCTCTTTGAAACCATGGAATTCAATTTCTAATATGAAGGGTTAATCACAATCAAACACATTTTAAAATATTGCCTACACTAGGTGCTAAGTGGTGTTAGCAATGTGTTCACTCAGATTTTTTAGCAGATCTTCTGTCACAACTCTCTTTTTCAGTGTAGACCAGTGGTTCCCAAATTCTACCATGCTACATACAGCCTATAGGGATGTGCGGGAGGGGTGGGACCAGGAGGAGGGAGCGACTGCTGCACTGCTTGGGGGCAGGGCTGGTGTTGGACTGGCTCCTGGCCAGCCACTTTGTGTCCAGGACAGGGAGGGGAGCAGAATGTCTGGGCCATCGTGCCACTTGGGGACAGGGCCAGAGCTTGAGTAGCTCCTGGCCAGACCCCAGCAACAGGTGGACACATACCATTAGGAGATGACCTGTGTACCACTGGTGGTATGCATACCGCAGTGTGGAAATCACTGGTGTAGACAAAGCAAGTCTGTTTCCAGAGAATGTGCAATTTTTGCAGTGGAGTATTGGTTTTTCTATACACTGTGGAAAGACTTCAGTGTTTATCCCCTTATATTTTCTAAACCATTGTGCATATTTAGCATGTAATTCTGACTGACATTAGTGGGAGTGCTGAGGCCAAATACAAGTCACCTCACTTTGAAATGGTTGGAGCTAACCTTATATTTCACAATTTTTGCAGTTCATTTCTCTGAGAGAGAGAGAGAGAGAGAGAGAGAGAGATAGAGAGAGAGAGAATGAATTTAGAAATTTAGAGCTAGAATGCCTTTTTAAACTAAAAACTATGACTACTTGAAAAACCTTGTTATAACCTCGTGTAGATTTTAGAAACTATTTTGTGAATAGTTTTACATAACTACACAATTAATTTAATGAATCATATTTACTGTTCCCTTCTCAAGGGTACACTGTATATTCACCTCTGAAAGTATGTCTAAAGTACAGCCACTACAGCAGCACCACTACAGCGATGCAGCTGCCACTGTAGATTCATTGTGTAGACATTTCCTATATCAAATATACAGGGAGAATAAGCCTTTACTCCCAATTTCATTCAAGCCAATTATTCCTAAACTGATAGTACAGCTCTTTGAGAATTCAGGATGTGTGTTCTGATGTAAATGCCACATAGATTAATTTCTCAGTAGTCCCTATTATCAGTAACCCACTGAGTGTCTTTAAGAATACAATTTGTGTGTTACTAAATTGCCTTATGAAGGTCTAATGAAGAAGTGCAGCTCTGAGGAAGATGCACTTAAAAGAAAACCATTCTGGAGTTCTAAGTGTCATTTGACAAAATGTATTATCTTCTGTGAGTTTTGACTTCTGGCTTTTAACTCAGGCATAAGAGGAATAGTAGGAATCTGAGATTTAAAAGGAAATAATTTGTTTTATAAAAATGGATATTTTTAATTAAGTCTTTATACTTATAGGTAGAGAGAGACAGAAAGAGACTTTCCACTTTCAATAGAGCAACTTTGCTTCACATCATCAGTACAAAGCTGTTCTTACTGGAGCTGTCTGGAAATGATTTGATTAAATACGTTTTTATCATAAAATGCCAATTCATCAAAACTGATACCTTTTTGGGCAAGGGTTGGTTTCAGCAGGTTTACCATTTCAAAAATATTTTTAAAAAAGTTTCAAAATTGTCAAAACATTACATTTTGGCACTTTAGAAATTGCAAGGTTTCAGATTTAATTAGAAATGCCTTTTTTTGGGGGGGGGAGTAATTTAAGCGTCTTTATTAGTAAAAAACATTAAACAAATAAAATTAATTTAAAAAATCAAAAGGTGGAAATTGTAATGAAACATCTTGAAATTATTGAAATAAGATGCTTCAACTGACCAAAACATTTGGGGGATTTTTGGTTTATAAATTTTTTTAAGATTTCAACTTTTTGCTCAAGTCAGAAGAGGAATTTTTTCCAAAATATAGAAAATTCTCTGCAAAATGGGAGCACAGTTTCCTACCCAGTTCTAGACTTAACTCTAGTTTTGCCAGATATAGGAGGATCTCTCCAGAACAGGATGATTTTGGGGTAACACTGATACAAAATTGCATAATATATTTCCTCAAACCGAGCAAATATTTCTATCATATCCATGGGATGGATTTATCATAAGAAATAGAGAATATTTTTTAAATTTCATTGCATTTAAGGTATGTTGTTCTCTGAATGTGTCTTTACTGCAAATACTGTAGGGACTTTTACCAGATATACACCCTATCTGTTTTGGAGAAAAAAGTTCTTCTAAATGAAATATGTGCATGTATATGTGTACGTGTGTGTTGTGTGTGTGTAATTTTAAGGCAAACTGTTCACCTCTTTGCAGGCTTTATGGGTTTCTTCTGGAACTTTATGTCTTTTTGAGAGGAAAGACAACTTGACAGAGAATCTGACAAAGGAGTTATATGATCTTTAGTCTAAGTAATATATATACAGTGCAACCTTGATTAGTTCCATTAGCCAACACAGGTTCATATCTCCCAGTGTCTTATAACATATTGTCTATATTTTATTGCATCAGAATAGCTTCAACAAAAGTTTGAGAAAGACCTACATCAGAATATCCCATAGTCCAGTCAGTCAGGCACTTGCCTGAAAGGGAGGGAAACCCTTTTCAAATCCCTTCCCCTAATCCTGGGTGACTGCCCTAATGACTGGGCTAAAGGTTATAAGGGAGGTTTCTGCCTTCACCTTCCTCCCCAAATCCAGTCATTGTGTATGTACCATATTGGCCCCAGTGGGAAAAATGTGTGGGGGGGGGATGTCTGTCTTCCCCTGGTTGTGAACTGGGGCTTAGGCAGGAGATAGGCATCCAGACGCCTGACTGAGGCAGCAGTGTCCATGGTCAGAGGCAGAAACATAGGTGCTCATGGAACTTTTACAGTAAAAATTTAGGCAGTGAGCAAGCTAATGCACCTATGGGGATAGGTGGCAACCAAGCGGGTGTGTTGTGGATCACAGTGATGCCAAAAACTGGAATTTAGGCACCTCAAACTGAGGTTTTCGGTACCAAGTCCTTTTGTGGATCTGCCCTTGAGATATTTTTCCAATTTTATCCTCAGCCTATACCCAGCAGCTACTTGTAATCACTCAGACTGAACCAGAAAAAGGAGAGCGAGTGTCTCAAATTTTGTAAGTATACTAAATTTCCTTTAAATCTGACTTTAGTATATTCATCTTTATTCAGCAATACATTTATCTGGTGGATTTTCAGAGACACTCAGCCCTGGTCTACACCTAAAATGTAGATTGATCTAATTCACTCTCAGGGATGTGAATTCAGAAACTGAGTGCCATAGTTAAGCCAAAGTCGATGGAAAAATTCTTCCATCGACCTAGCTACTGCCTCTTGGGAAAATGGATTCCCTATACAGACAGAAAAACCCCTTTCATTGATGTAGGAAGCATCTACACTAGGATGCTACAGCAGCGACAGCTTCAGGTCTGCAATTGTGGCACCTGTAATGTAGACATATCCGCAGCATTGGCCTAATTTTGCTCCCATTGAAATCAGTGGAAATTTTATCACTCACTGCAGTGGGATCAAAATTGGGCCAATATGGCACATTTGAAAATCTTACCCTTAGTGAATTAATTGTTATATGTTTATTGCAATCTTAGTATTGAAATGTAACATATCTCAGAATGTTTGGGTTCAAAATGCACCGCTGGAATACCATTTTTTTTTAAAGGGATCACTTATAGTGTGCTTGTGTCATTCACAGTTCTTATAAAGTTAGAGGAAAACTAGCAGTGCCACGTAACTTCAGAATGCAAGTGCAGAGCAATGTGACATTGATGTAATATATCCTAGGCCTTTCATTTCACTAAGAGCCAGCTGTTCAGTTATTCACTTTCTTCACGTTCACAAGCCGGTAACCCTTACATTCCAAGTGTTTAGGGCACCGAGGAGAATACTCACTGATAGCTGGATATTTACTGAGAATAGCATCATAGTAAATGCCTGCCTGCTTTAATTAAACATAAACAGAAGGAGTTAATAAGGGACTTTTTTATATGCTTGTGTATGAAGCAAGAAATGGAAACTGGAAGAAAAGTGAAATGCACCCAGTTTCTGGACTGTTAAGGAAACCAGTTAATGATACAGGGTGTGAATTCGTGAGCACTCCCTTTTTTTCATGGTATTAGATTTTACTGCAGTGGTTGCAGAAAATAAAATGAGAGCTGATTCAGGTCAAAGCTCTAAATGTTATTTTCCTCATCATATTTTGTACATACGTAGCACATTTCATTTAATCTCAACGTACTTTACAAGCATTAATTAACGGAGTCTCATCATATCCCTGTGAAGTAGGCAAATAAACCCATTTTAAAGATGAGTAAACCGTATCATAAATATGCTATGACCAATCATTGTAAAAGAACTGTGAGTGTGAAGCACAGATGAAAATCAGGCCACTTATTTAAAGGCCTAAATATGGACTTAAGTGTCTGTATTTAGGTATCTATGCTTCAAAAATCCTAAGGAACTTGCCCAATATCATCCTATGGGTAAGAAACACAGATGGGACTAGAACCCAGAAGTCGTAACTTAACCAGGTCAGGTCAGCTATAAATTCCTATTTTCAGCTTCTGTCATCCTAAAAAGGTCCATGTTTAATTATCCCTTCTTAGAGACTTCGTTGCTTTCAGATTTCTTCATCTATATGCTATACATTTGGAATAATTTATATTGTCCACTGAACCTGTTTGTTACAATCAGACATGCACTGTATTCAAGGTTTGTTTCATGCATACCTTTTATATTCATAGAATGGAAACCAAGGCTTTTGAAATGGACCATAAGACTGAAATGAGCTAAATAAATGTAGGCTTTTCTGCTGCAATTGCTGGCATGAACGAAGTATGGGAATTTGCATAGCTTCAACTTCCAGCCATTGGATCATGTTGTATCTTTCCCTGCTAGACTGAAGAGCCCATTATTAAATATTTGTTCCCCAGGCAGGTACTGATAGACTGTAATCTAGTCACCCTTTAACTTTCTCTTAAACTAAATAGATTGCGCTCCTTCAGTCTAACACTATATGGCATGTTTTCCAATCCTTGTTAGGGACTACATTCACATGGCTGAATTCACTATCATATCTTCTCACTATTGATATAAAAATTAAATGGGGGAAAATAACTATTATGAAATGGTAAACAGTGTGAACAAATGTCCAAAACATGGAAAAGTTGATTACTCTGATTATTTTTTCAAAAATAACATTCTAAACAGATATTATTGTGCTAAAAAATATCAGCATAAAGCATGACTCACGGGAGAGAGAGGGAAAAATAGTGTTGCTGATATGAGGATTGGCAAGAACTTTCCAAGTTATCAAATATATTGTACCTTAAATTACAAATCAAAATAATAACAAATTCCCCCCAACAAAACAAAACAAAACAAAAAACCAATCAAACAAAAACATACAGAAAATTACTTTTGACTTAACATACTGTATGCCAGATCCTGTTCATGACAATGGAATATTACATCTCCTTTCAGATCTTCTGGAGTTAGATTCTGTCACTTTATCACAATGAAATGAATCCAAAAGTGCCGTTCTAAGGAAATGGTGAAATGCTACTGGCACAATATATGCAGACTGGCCGAGTGAATTAACAATGGACAGGAATCTGCTCCCACAGAAAAGAATTGAACTTTTACTATTGCCTGTGATGGGATGTAAAATCAGGCCCTAAGAAACAGCCTGCTCCTTCTTTCCTTACCCAGACAAAAATCTTGAAGAAATAAAAGAAAGACAAGCCAAAATGTAGAGGTAGATGGATAAATTAAATGAAAGAACAATCTCAGTCCCCAAACCATTTACCCATCTCATCAAACAGAAGATAGAAATGATTGACTTCTTACATTCATCTCAGAACTGCATTAAGAGCAATATATTCTTCTCTGATGGACACTGAATATCTTTATTACATATTTTACACTTGTATATGTGGAAAATCCACTGAAATTCATGCAAGTTCTGGGAACCACAATATATGCAGTAGACAGCAGAACTTTGAGAAGAGAAACTGGGGAGAAGTTTGTTGTATATATAACACCTAAATTCCCAATCTAGCACAGACTTTAACCCAATGACACAATGCACATGAGTGAAGTTACACATATACATAAATGTTTGAAGGATTGGGCATCTAGATAAATCATTTAATAGACTTTAAATGGTTTTTCATTTTTTCTTTCCTTCCTTCCTTCCTTCCTTCCTTCCTTCCTTTCTTTCTTTGGCATGTGCTTAACCTTAAGCACTAATAGCCACACTGAGTTCAATGGGACAAAACATGCATAAATTAAAGCATAGTGTTTTTTAGGAAAATAGCTGAATAATTTTCACCTTATAAAAATAATTATGTTTGTGTTCCCAATGTAGGCCTCACCCCACTACTTAGGCAGTGGGCTTTGATAAAATTAATGTTGTTGGGATGAAAGTCATCCATGTGAAAGCAACCAGCACAATCCTTGTACACCACTGCAGTCACACCTTTTTGAGGGTTTTAAGTGAGATAAAATGGTGTGTAGGCCTCAGGATGGCCTTTTCCATGGGATTGACTTTCACCCCTGAGATATAAGAAAAGATGCTTTTGTATTATCACGTAGTACAGCCATTGGAATTATAAAACAAAATACACATTCACTCCATCAACTTTCAACACACAGGAGAAGAATAATTCTTTGGAAAACAAGACAGGACAAAATATCATTTCCACTTGTTTGTTCAGTGCTGAAGTTGCATTGGGAAGTGTATAACAAACAAAAATAAAGACAGTTCCCTATGGAGCTTACAATCCAAAAGCATAGGAATTCCATAGTACATACATACTGTGAGCTGCAGTTGAGTCCCATTAACTTTACTCAGTGAGAAGGATGCAAGGGTACCAGTGGATCCCTATGCAGGATTGTGATCATAAGGCCCATTCCTTCGAACATTTACTACCATTGACTTCAAAGAAGGAAAGCAAAATATGGTGACAATTCAGTATTTTGTTTCCTCTGAGTCTTCAGTCTTACAAATACATCCATGCATGCAAACCTCTGCATCCATCCAGATGCAGTTGCAGGACTGAGACTTTAGTTATTACAAACTGTCTTCTTGAATGTGTCATGGGGGAAAGGACATATGCATAAAACTATTTCTATACTTTAGAGCTCATTTCACAAACCAAGGAGAGAAGAAAATGTGCTTTTGACTAGGAAAAAAAAATGTGTGTCATCTTGCATCGCTGGAATAGGGATGCAAAATGGTGTTCTGAAAGACTTAATATGAAAGAGTTAATATGAATAGTTGTTTTTATTACTAATAGGCAAGCAGACCTGTTAACATGCAGCAGATAAAAAATGAAATCCTGAAAAGCTGTTTAGGTCTATACATTGGGATAATTCCCTAAGGAAATTAACTAGTTCTTGGTGGAAAATTGAGTTATACTTTCTTAATCAATCTTCTCTTTTTGCAACTTTTTGTTATCACACAAACAAAAAGACCCCCTGACCCATACCTAAACAAACCCACTGAACTTTTAGACCAAAGTTTAGTCCAAACTTTAATATAAATTGCTTATTTTAAAAATATGTCTAAGTCTAAGGCCCCAATCCATCAGGTCGTTTAGTGCATGCAGATCTTTATAAATTCACCACAGAAGTGAGAACCAGGAATTCCTGGGTTTTGTTCCTAACTCTGCTACAGCATTGTTATGTTACCTTGAGCAGCTCATATAGACTCTCTGTACCTCAATTCAATGGCACCAGCTGTGTGTGTGTTGGGAGAGGGGGGTGGCTAAGAGGGCTGATGAGAGCAATTTTCCCCTAATATTTTTGTGCTTGCTCAGAGTTCCGTAGGTCATGGCACTGCGGGATGGTGCAGGGGGGAGGGTTATGTCCCGACAACTTTCAGGCAATGGTCACGTACTAAATCACTATGCCTGCTGCCTGAGTAGGCCAGAGCATCACTTTGGCTGTGTGGTCACATGCCAATGAAATTTGACCCAGCCACTGCTGCTTCAATGAGGAATATAATACTGCCTCACAGGGGTACTGGAGGATTATTCAATTACACTTTGTAAAATGATCTGAAGTATTAAAGTTGAAAAATACTGTCACAGTCCCCACCATCATTATTTTTATAAAACTGCCACTTTTCAGTGTGAATCCCTTTGACCATATTCAGATGTAAAGATTTTGGATAGCTATTCATTGCTCATACAGCCAAGGCATGTGCAAAATGGAATTTCATGGTTTGAGCTTGTCCTGCTTTAGGTAATGGCAAGCAACACCGCTCTGTTACTATGGCTTCATGAGGAGATGCTATGTTGATTAGTGGTGAACAGTCTTACCATCACAACTAGTTAAGTTATTCTCTGAACCCTACATTGCTCCAAAGACTTCTGGACAATCATAGTGGAAAATAAAAGGGTGATTTAGCCCCTGAAATGGCAGCCATCGTCAGCTTCCAGAGAAGGCACTAAGTCAAGTACTGACATTTTAGCTTATCATTACGCAAGGGTTCCTAGAAATGGGTCCAATTGTGTGTCTATAGATTCCCTAACAGTGATTGTCCCACTCCCTACTTCCTGCCCTTTCTCAAGAGCAACACATTTTCTGGTCTGTCATCAGAACAACAATAATTCAATGGGAAAAGGTGGTGGTGAGGGAAGTTGCCTATACAGTAGTTTTTTTTAAATAGGAGACAATAACAAGAACACGAGAATCACCATACCAGAATGTTCTGTCTAGTCAAGTATTCTGTCACAATTATTCAGTAGTATTCTTACTGCAGACAGTGAATGATTGACTAAGGGACAATATCACTTCTAAAGTTGCGTCTTATTTTGCTGATTATTTTATTATTATTATTAATATTAAAATATTTCTCTTACCTTAGAACCTTCAGGACTTGTTGGCACCCTTTTGTGCTGTAGAGAGAGTGACAGAGATGACCAGTTTGGAAGAGCTAACAGTCCAATGTAATTCTGAATGACATTTTTAATATAGATGTTACAAAACAGGAAAAAATCATAATTTTTTTCAGTGTTTCCCCTTTAAAAAAAGTTTGACAAAATATGAAAAATATCAGCTGCCTTTAGCACTTCTTAATACTCATACAAATGATTAATGTGTTTTAATCCTATTAAGCTCTTTCCCTCACTAGTATCTTGTGCCAGCCTGTTTAAAACACATTTGTATTCATCTCTTTTAAACTGGTTGCTTTTTAATTTCATGGGACAACACCTTCTTCTGCCATTCAGGAGTTCCCAACTGATCTTGTCTATGCCATTCATTATTTTGTATGCCTTATTTTAAATGCATCTGTCATACATAATGTACCTTTTATTCATCTTCTCTAGTCCCAATTTTTTTCAGTCTTTCTTCATATATGGAAGTATTTTCAGACCTTTGATGACATCTGTTTCCTTCTCTGAACCTTTTCTATTCCTGTTATTTACTTTAGGCCAGTCATTCTGGAAGCCAGACAAAACATCATGTATCTGTGACTAGTGGAACTCAAAACTCAAAATGCAATGCAACAAAGAAACCAGAGATCTCCAGAAATATTCATAGGATGCAAAAACTGCAGTATACAAGTTTGACAAAAATATGAGGATTTTAACAAAAATTAATGCTACAATTTAGGGGTACACTGGTGCTTCATCTCATGATTACATACAATAGGGGGGAAGAGGTAATATGGAGGTATCCCAGACACTTCCCTTCCCAATATAAGGGTTGCCCAGAAAAGGAACCCCTGTGTTTCCTCTATAAGCAACTGAGGGGTATGTCTTCACTGACAACAGCAAATTTGCTGCCATTAGATCGATTTATCTGGATCAACTGAGCAGAACTGAAGACCTGCTCAGTTGACCCAGAAGTTGAGTTAGTAAAATCACCTCCCTAAAAGGGTTGCAGTGCTTCAACAGGTAAGTATTTCCTATCAGTGCAGTGTAGTGGAGAAAGCACGCAGAAGAGGATCTATGAAATCAACGTAAGTTATGCAAGCTCCTCTACATAGCTTGTGTAACTCCAATCAACTGCTGCCAAAGTTCCCATAAGTATAGGCCAGGCCTGACTTTTAAGCAATGGGGCAGGAGGAAAAGAGGTCTAGATGTGTCAGCTAGTGAAGTATGCTGCACCCTCTATAAGGGTGTCCCAGAACTTCCTCCGTGTTTCTTGAATTTGTATGGGAAAGACACTTGTTAATGACCATAGGTATTTGTCTTATTTCTTATCTGGTTATTTTTCTTGAAGGTAACATTTTTCCTAGTTAGTCTTCACTTCATGGTATGTTCACTTGTCTTCAGTTACAAATTTTAATTATTTATTTATTATTTGTATTGCAGTAGTGCTTAAAAGCCCTGGCCACAGGACTAAAAAATGTTGTCAGGATGTTTAAAACTCTTTTCTTTTATTAATACTTGTTTGATTATAGTACCTAAAACAATGAGGGGAAAGGATTTATTTGTTAAAGATTCAACACCTCTGTTACTTCAGCTAAGGTGCAGAAACTCAACATTAAACTCAACATGGTATTAAAAATAATAGTTAGCTTTGTCTGTTTACCACTTAACCAATAACTTTTTATCTACTCAAGAAATAATTGTTTTTTTACAATGGTGCTTTGGAAAACAGAAATATTATAGAAATGGAAAAAGAGCACCCTGCCTAGATAAATGCACAAATATGATTAGCTGGCATTTCAGCAAAGCTCACATTTTATTTTGCCTTTCTTTCTTCTTTTGAATTTTCCCAAAGTTGTTAATCATGGTCACACATTTTCCTATTCATGCTGAGAGTGCACAGCATGCATTGGACTGGTGTTGTCAGCAGGCAGCAGCATCACATAAATTATGATTAACTCAGACCAGAGGGATCTGACCATAAAGAAACATGGGGCCAAATTCTCAGATAGTGAAAATGTATTTCAGTAGTGCTTAGCCCACTTACTGCATCAGAGAATTTAACAATGTGAGTCCAAATTTATCCAGTACTTAAGGTTTTGAGTAGTGTTACTTTGTGTCTCTTAAGATTATAATACAAATATATAACATCATAAACAAAATTAATTTGCATTTTTGGGCCCTGATCCAGCAAAGAATTTAAGCACATAGAGTCATAGATTTTAAGGCCAGAAGGGACCATTAGATCATCTAGTCTGACCTCCCTGTGGAACATATGCCTCAAAATTTCACCCAGTCACTCTCTGTAGAGCCCAGTAGATTTATTTGACCAAAGCATATCTTCCCAAAAGGCATCCAGTCTTGATTTAAAGACATCTAGTGATGGAGAATCCATCTTACTCCTTAGTAGCTTGTTCTAATTGTTGACCATACTCACTTTTAAAAAGTTGGGCCTTATTTCTAATGCAAATATATCTGGTTTCATCTTGCAGCCATTAGTTTTTGTTATGCCTTTCTCCACTAGATAAAATAACTCTTTAGAACCCAGTATTTTCTCACCATGAAAGTATTTATACACTGTAATCAAATAACCTCTCAGTTTTCTTTTGAATAAATAGATTGAGCTCTTTAAGTCTCTCAAATTTTCTCGAGCCCTTTACTCATTTTTGTGACTCATTTCTATACTCTCTCAAATTTTTCAACATCCTGTTAAAAATGTAGACACTAGAACTAGATATAGTAGTCCAGTATTGGTCTCCTCAATAATGATATTGTAGACAGAATAAAAAAGTGTCTCAATTATAGTAATATGAGATAACTTTAAGCATGTGGGTATTCTCATATACCTTAGTAAGACTTCTCACATGATTAAAGTTAAACATGTACTTAAGTGCTGAAAAGGAATGGAATTACTCATATGCTTAAAGTCAAGTCTGTCTTAAGTGCTCTGCTGAATCCAGGTCTTAATGCTAAGCCATTAGAATTTCATAACTAATGCTGCAAGGCTTTTGTTTGTATTTTTGAACATTGCAAACCGTTAAAAGAGCGTGGATTGCCCCTCCCTGTAAATCCATAATAATGATTATTGTTGAATCACTGAATTATATATATAAGAGATGGAAAAAACCATTCAGATCAGCTAGACCATCCTTCCACCAATACAGGGTTGTTCTCAACCATATATTTTCTAATGATTTTGCAGTCCAAAAACTGAATTGTGTATGCAAGGCTGGGAAATGAAGGCAAGGGAAAACTAAAACCTAAACTAGTAACTGAGTTTGGAGATGACTGGGCAAGAAATAGTTGCAACTTGAATCACAATGCTACTGAAATCATGCATGGTAAAAACACAAAAAAATGGCGGCATGAGAGTTAAAGGGTATTGCTAATATGTTGCTCACCACAATAAGAAGTGACTGAGTACTGCTATCAATAATACATACTGCCTGCATAAACTTTTAAAATTATCTTAAATTCTTATACATTAATTACCTTCTCTTTGTTTCTGTTGAATTATGGTCCAGTTTGTTGATGTCATACATGGCTTTCCTTGCCAGCACATGCCAAAATTAAGAGTGCCATTGTGAGGCCTCATGGCCCTTGGACCATGGGTCCCAAGGCAATGCTCAGGCTGTGGCCACCACCCAGCAACTCACTGGAACCAGTGGAGAAGTAGGCTGGTAAAGATCTAGCTCATAAAGGGATGCCCATCCCCCAAAAGCTCCTGATTGCGTGAAACATCCTGCCCTACTGACTGGCTAGGATGCAATACTTCAGCGAGAAAGAGGCAAAGGAAATTATCTTAGCAACTAGGAGAATCCCTGGCTAGCTATTACTATGGACTTTTTTCTAATTGCCTTACTCCTGAGTCCTGCCAGTTCCTTGTTCCTGGCTCCCAGCCTGTTCCTGGTTCCTACCCTCCTTATCCCAGATTCCTATTTTCCTGCCTTGGTCTAGGTCCCTACTCTTATGCTGACTCTGACTTTGAACCTTGGTTTGTACTGTTTCCAGCTCTGACCTTTGGCATAGCAATGTCTCTAATCATGGTTCCTAGTTCCTGACTGTAACCATTAGACTTGACTGCCCATTCCTGGTCCCTACATCCATTCTTTATCAATAACAGAGCAAATAAATGGTCCTAGTGGACACCCAAAATCAATACTACACCATAGCTTGAATGCAAGAGGCAGAATAAATTGGAATCTAGAAGGATTCAGACTTTATTATACCTTAGAATAGTTCAGAATACTGTGCTGATAGTAATATGCAATTTGACTGTGAGGATTGCAATAGCATGCACATTGCTTTTTAAAGCGAGGCATTACAATCTCAGCAGAAATCTGCATCTCACATTACTTAGAATGAATTGGATATTTGATTCGGGCTATAGTTTGTGTTTGTGGTACAGTTTATCAGTTGTATTTGTATTAAAATGATAATTGAATCCTGCCTCCACCACATAAAATATAAACCAGTGTCTGTTCTCACATTAGGATTGTGATGTCAGCTCTCAGAACTAGTCCTACTATATTTGTCTGGGAAAAGTTGCTAACAGCAGTGACAAAAGCAGAGTTAAGGTGGTTCCCACTTTTCACTTCAGCTGTGCCCCTCTAACTCCTAAAAGTAACTCTCTTCTAAGAAAAAAAGACTTTCATCACCTTCCCTGTTGCCTCATCCGCCACTGAAATTGGGTCTTCTCATAGAGGCGTCAGCCTCACCTCTTCCACCTGGTGTCTCTGTAACCCGTCCGTGCCCAGGGTAGCCCACTGATAATGCCAGGGTCAGGGCAGGCTGCAAAAGGAGAGCAAATTCTCCCAGCCCTGGTGGGTGACACTGCAGTCAGACTTCCCAACCAGCCACAAACAGTGCTTCTGATTCCCCCACACTGGTTATCAAGAAGCCACTGTGCAAATACACACAGCCCCCTTTACTGCATTTCAGTCTCTGGCTCCCCAAAACCGACACTAGGTCCAGTAAAGAGACCAGTTGCTTTAACTCTATGCTCTTTACTAAAAGATTCCCTCTGATCCCAAAGGATCAGCCACAGTACCAGTTCACTATAAGTTTGGATCTTACCCAAAATACCACACTGCCAGCCAATCCTTTAGTAACTAAAACTAAAGGTTTATTAATAAAAGAAAAACAAACAATAAGAGAAGTGTTAAAGGCTCAAAGCAATCAGATACATACAGATGATTTAAAAGTCCATATACATCAGGTTTCTAGAACAATTGTGGAGTTGCAGGCTTGTATAGTTCCTCTGGTGTACATCCAGTACCTGGATGGGTCTAAGTCCTTCAGTTCAGTTGCAAAGTGTGTTAATCCAGAGGTGTGTCCGCAGCTGGACAGGAACAAAGAACCAGACAAAAGACAAAATGGTTGCTGTGGTTTGATCTTATATACCCTCTGTTTCTGGCCATGAGGCTTGTGTAACTCTACAGGAACCAAAATGCAGTCCATAGTCACATGGGCCAATCCTGGTAACTCTTCAGGTATGCCTTTAGCTTCTTCCCGGGCCTCTGGCTCCTGTAAAGGTCTTGATGGGCCATTAAGCGGGCTATTGTCCTGTGGCCTCTCTGTCTGGGGTGTGTCTTCTACATCACAGTTTGAAATACAGGATATCACAGATCTCCATAACTTTCCTCACACATATCACACATGAACACAAATATTATCATCTTATTCAGCATATTATAACCTTTCTAACAGTACCTGACATGGAGTGTCTTACATGAATCATTATGATTTTGACACATTAAGGTCACATAACACAAATGCCCCCCCCTCCTAATGCAGTCCGCATGACAGTCTCCATCCAACTTTGCTAGGAAAGGGGAAAATCTCACATTTGGCACCTCCATTTCCTGCCATGAAATAAGCCCTAAACAAAGGAAACACGCTGCCATCAGTCTCCTGAGAAAAAATTCATAAAAAATTAAAGTTGCGAGAAGTTAATTGATTTTTCTCAGAAGTCTAGAGCAGGTAGGGCTCACACTCCTCCATTGTTAACATTTGCTTTTGCTGTACTAACTAGTGATATCCCAAGCCTGGTTTTGACTCTTCCTCTCCCAGGCACGCACAGTAGGAACATGATACTGCCGCTGAGAACTGACATCACAGTTCAACCAAGAATGGAATTACTCCATAAAATAAATAACCCTAGTGAATGAACACTCAAACTCAGAGTTGTAATCTGGCTGCTTTGTGCTGCTCCAGTCATGCGAAACAGCTACAAACTTGGTTTCAGTAAGCTGAATTTATGACATATATTTGTTCTCAGAGTAGCACAAAATCGTTGAAGCAAATCAGTGAATCCAGCCCGGGGAACCATTATGAAAGAAGAATAGACTAGAATCTGAATATGTTATTTTCAAGTTGAACCACAGCATCTGTAGACACTACAACTGGGCAATGTGGGCACCTATAATATGATATCAGAACCTAACATCTTAAAAAAAGCCATTCATTTCAGAGAGATAAATTTGATAAATGTAATCATGGTGCACATTCATACATCTTACTCTGCTAACTGATAACCATTTTAACTCATGGAGTGCAAGAGTAAACATCACTCTACCATGTCACAGAGCATTTTGCTCTTATCAGTTTTAATTGTATGATTTTTGACTGACTTGGTGTTCAGTGAGAATTAGACTCTAAGAGACAGATTTTCAAATGTATTAGGTGTCTAAAGATGCAGATAAATGCCTAGTGGGATTTTGAAAAGTACTTAATCAATTTATACACATAACTCCCACAAATCCCACTAGGCACCTGTCTGCATCTTTAGGTGCCTAAACATCTTTCAAAATCTTGCCCAAAGTGTCTCCTTACACAACTAGTACACATTAGAGTTGGTAAAAAATGAGAACATTTTTTCATTAAAATTTCCACACCACAATTTGTTTCTTTATTTATTAAAAAATAGCTAAACTTTTCAAGCAGCTCAAGTTCACATATCTAAATTTATTTTATAGTAGAGGCATAAATGCACCATGGAAAAAATAATACTGTACTTCTCATAACAACCTTCATCCTTATCATATACATGCCTCTGTCTGTAGAGTTGGACAACATACTTAATTGTGGGATGGGAAATAAGGTTGCTTTTCCTCCCACATATCCAACATACATTGTAGTCACATCAGCCGGACTCAAAGCCCAATGAAGCCAGTAGAATTCTTTCTTTTACCTTCGGTTAGCTTTGGTTCAGAGCCACAATTCACAATCTCACATTTTCTACATATTCATGGGGTATTCTAAATTGCATTATTTTTAATCAAACTTTGCTTGAAGTACATTGTATGTAATTCAAATTGCAATCTGGCTGTCTTGCTTCAAGTTACAGTCCTACTTCCACTTTTCATATTTCCTTCAGTTTTTGGAACAATTCCAGGCAACAATTTGTTAGTATTCACTGAATAACTGCATTAAATAAGTGCATTTAAGAAACAAGATATGATTGTTTCCATGAGTCTGTTAAGAAATTTACCACTGATATTTTAGATTACTCTGAGAAGAACTGAATGAGACAACTACAAAACTGAAAATATTTGGGTTTCTGGAACTAGCTGGAAATTGGAATGATCTGGTATTTAAAACCTTTGGGTGCATTAGTTATATAAGGCTTTCAGCTATAGTGACATTATTTTCACAATTACTAAACTCAGAAGTGATATTTCTTGGATTGAAATAATTGAAAATATCATGACCATGTCTCAAAGCTTTAAATTTAATTTAGGGAGATGCTTCGATTATAGAAGGTACCTAAATTCGTTAAACTGAGCTATCAGTATTGTTGTAAGGGTCTGTGTATGTTTAGACATGCCATATTATTTTTCACATCTGAAGTAGTCACTTGTGTCTTTAAGATGACATCAAGGGAGACAAAAGTTTGAGTCTCTTCCCATGAAATAAAGTTACCTTTACGAAATTGTTGATAATTTCACTTGAAGCATTTCCCAAAAACATAGTTAATTCTCCCAGACATGGCACAATTAGTGACTTTCCAGCTCTCTGGGATTCTTCAATGGCATGAAGGAAGCTCTTTAAAGTAGGGAATTTTGACATTTTGAACCTCCACTCAGTGTCTACCCATCTTTCTGACAATATGGGATGCTTTGTAACCCAAGACCACCTCAGTGACCCAGGGGTTTGTACCCATCAGATTTTCCTACTTTGCAGGTCTTTGACTTCTGATGCTGGATAGTGACATAGACCACTGCACATTCAAAGACTCTCTTGACTCCTCCTTCCGCCTCAGGAGGATTTCCTTTACTGGTATGTGATCCAAAAGGCCAGAACGACTTCTGGAAGCTTTTCTTGGAGGACACCTTCTGTTACAAAGATACACAGAGCTGTCCACAACAGGAAAGGAAAACTGTAAACATATGCACAGCAAGTGTGTGCATCATGTATCACATGGCTAAATCAAATGTCATGATGGGAAAATCTAATGGTACTAGAAATGCAATTCTTTCTAGACTTACACATTACAGAAAAAGTGGATATGGGGTGGAGAGAGGAGACCCATGGAGTAGAGTGTGTGGCCAGTGATGAACATTGAATGGGTAAGAGATATGGGAGGCCCAGAAACAGGAAATAGTATGAGTGGGAATAGGGTAAGATATGTGTCAAGAGTGGAGTGAAATAAAGGAGGGAAAAGGTGAGAGAGAGTGAAAGAATGTGGGGAGGCAGAGGCTATTGAGAAAATGGATAAAAAATTAAACCAATTGGAAGGGAACAACAAAAAAGACTCAGCAGAAAGGAAAAAGAGAGAGAGAAGAAGGAAAGGGACATAGGAAAGTGAATAGTGAGAGGGAAAAGGGATTGATGACATAAAAAGATAAAAGGTACTGAAAACGCAAAATGAAATGAAAAGAAATAAGAAAAGAAGCATAAGATGGAAGGCGATTGAGAGAAAGGAATAAGGAATGGAAGGGAAAAGAAAGGCAAGAATAGAGAAACAGCTTTATGGTTAGTATGTTTAATTAAAATGTACTTATTCATATTCCTACTTTTCTGTGTTTTTGAAAGTAGCTCAAAGATATGATTTACAGAGGTTTATTGTGATTAATTTTTTATTCATTCTTTAGAAGTAGTTAAAACCAGATGATTAACGAAAGAAAATTGACATGGGATACACAAATCTCACAACAGAATACTTATCATAGAAATTCACTAACACCATAAAAATGAAAGAAAAAAATAGAATAAAACTAACCTTAGCTAGGTCAAATATTCATAAGCACAAATTTCGGGGCCAATCCTGCAAACACTTAAGAATATAAATATAGTAATTTTATTTTCTATATAAGTGAGTTATTCCATAGAACTCAATGGGAATGTTTCCATGAGTAAAGTTACACACATGCTTATATGTTTGAAGGACTGGGGTTTTTCGATTTTGGCCTTCAAATTGATGAGCTGAACAACAGCCAATTTACCATTCAAAGATATCTTAAAATAAAAAAATTTGTTCATCATAAACAGTCAGAATTTTTTTCACATTAACTCAAACACAGCTTCTCCTTATTCATTTAAGTGAGCTTCTTACTGGATATGCCTAATTGTGATAGTAGAAAAATTTTGATGTGTGTATAATTGGAAAAAAATAAACTTGTTTGTGTGTTTGTATTTCTTCCCTTTAATTTATTGTAAATATAACCACACCATGAAAGCCTAAGGACAAATATTTAGGGTACAATGTCAATATCCTTCTCTGATTTTGGTCAGATCTACAGACATCAGAAAACAAAAGTAAATTTTATGTCACCCTGATTCAGAGATATTTAAAAAAAAATATTACCAGCATTTTTCTTTTAGGTATCTATGGACATCAAATACTTTGGGTTCTAGGAAACCTAAACCCATCCCTAAGTGCAAATCCCCAGACTCATGCATTCTCTTAAATACAGTTCACTTTACTTTTACTGATGGCATCCTTTTAATTTGGCTATATTGACATAATCATACTTTCCAGTTTCCTGTTGGTGCTGATGTGTTTGCCCATTGCATGCCCTCATTTGTGGGGAGTTCATCTCTGAGAATGAGATTGGAAATGATTTTGCTTATTTTCTTTAATATATTGAATGTCAGGAAACTTCCTTATATTTCAGGGGGTGTCTGCACAAGGGTTTTTTGTGCAGAGGCTAAAAAAAAAATCTTTTTATTGCTATCACCCGTTCACCTCCACGGGTGGGAAAATGATGGGAGCACTAGTATAGAAAAAGCTGGACACTATCCCATACCACTCTTGGAACTACTGCTGCTCAAAACACCATGTGCAAATCAGGTCATCTATAACACCTCTGCAACCCCATTGTCTTCAACTTATATGTAGAGCTGGTAAAAAAAATCCAATTGTTCTTTCAGAGGAAACATTGAAAAAAATGGTCTTTTTCAACATTTCTCTTGATTTCCCTCTCCAGTTTTTCAGTGAAAAAAGAATTGAAAATCAGAAGACTGGTTTCAGGAATCTGTTTTGGTAGGTGTCCTGGTTTTGGTAACAATTAGTTTTCATTTAAAAAAAAAAGGCTTTGGGGTTTTTTGGTGGGTAGGGGAGTTTTTTTTTATTGTAAAACCAAATTTTTTAATCCAAATTAAAATTTTCTGCCAAAAAAATAACATTGGTCAAAAAGCCATTTTTAATGGGAAAAAATGTTTCAATGAAAAAAAATGTGACCACATCTTAACTGGAATTTACTAGTCAGTTAGGGATGATGACAAGATAAAATAGCTTACTCTTCCTTGGTGGTGCTGATTCAGCAGGTTTAATAAGAATATATAATGACAAAAGCTTGTTTTTGTTATTAAAATAAGCATTTATGATTTGGCACAAAAAGCACTAAGAGGATCTGCTTGAAAAGAAGGTGCCATTTCTAAACAATCAGTTTATGAACCTCACTTTAAAATGGGGCAAGGAAGTGATGTTCATGCATTAAAGAACTAGCACGTGCTACTCTCCATGGCAATGTCTTTCACTTTCCCTTTCTCTTACAGTGAAGTAGGATCTCTATAAATGGTTTAAATAAACTTGGAGAATCAGGCTGGTTCTTGCTTGTGCAAATGGCTTGGTTTAGGTTATTTTATAATTTGAATTGTCTCTGCCTGTAGTAGATTATTTTTAGCTAATTCCATGCAGCTGTTACTAAATTACAGTCTTTGCTTCCCAAGCCCACTGTGGGAAAAAGAAAAGTAGCTCTATTTAACCATGTATCTGACGATGTAATGATCTGAATAAATAAAATGAAAAACATTTGGCAATTCTTAGTTTTACAACAGGGAGCCTGTGCTAGGCAGTCAGGTTGCTGGATGGCTCGTTTATTTACTGATTAAAGTTAAAGACAATGCTTCAGCCAGTCACAATTTAACTTATATAAAAAAGTATAGTGTACTTCTGTGGACACGTTCTTCTTTCACTAGCTACAGTATATAAAAAAGCCTACTCTCTAAACCAATCTGATTTTAGTCATGGATTCTATGAGGGTAAAATATACCCACGTACACAGAATCCGCACAAATCCACATTGTTTAGGCCCTTCAGAGGGTGTCTCGTTTACTTTCTCTGTATATGGGTGGTAGTGGAAAGCCCAAAAGATCACATGAACTCCAATACCAATATCCCCACAGAGAAGATGTTGAACAGCAGTGGCTGATATTCCAGCTCATAGGAATATGGTTGCAGCCTGGCAACCTGACTGTACCTATTTTAAGATGCCTGCACAATTCTGGAAAGCTTGAAGATCATATGCTTTACTGGCCTGAAGGGTATTTTGTGGGGAAAATTTTAGCCATTTCTTTATGTGTAAAATTTACAAAAGTGCCTACATCATTTAGCACCCTAAATCTCATTGATTATCAGAGAGACTTAGGCTCCCGAGGCCCAGATTTTTACAGGCTATTTAGGTGTCGATGTGCTAAGTGTTGCAAGGCTTAAGTGACGTAGATGGCTAAAAGTTACATAGGCACTTAAGACCCATAGAATTTCACTGGGGTCCTTAACAGAGTAGTGAAAAGAAAGGCGGATGTGACTGCTCCAGAATCTTCCCTTTCCCTTGCCTTTTCAACTTCCTGAACCCAAAATGCACATGCCAATTTTGCTTGGTCAGGGAAGAAACAGCAGGGGAAGAGAAAAGGTTATCTTTTCACTGCAGTCCATTGACAGTGCTGCCCTCCAACTGAAGTATTGTTTGAACTGTATTTTCAAGATACTGTAGGGGTCACTGCTTGCCAGTTTTTGGGATCAAGAAGAAATTTTTGCCTCAGGGCAAGCTTGACAAGGTGCTTGATTATTTTTTGTTTTTGTTTTATTTGTATTTTTAACATTCTTTACAGTGTCCTGGGGTTGGATTTTAGGTTAATAAAAAGTAGGGACAGCAATTCAAAAGTTATGTGTTTAATAAAAAGAGGTCATAATTTTCTCACAGCTTGTGTCTAGGGACCAATGTGGATGTGAAGCTGGAGGGATCCAACTTCCAAAGGTAAACATGAGACCCAGGATATAACTGCTAGACCCTGTCAGCCTGAAGGAAGAAGGGAGACCTTGAGTCTTCACAGATGGAGGCACCCTCATGTTTAGCCTCATTCCCCCTCACTTGAGAGAGCATGAGAGGATTCAGTGCTGGACTAAAAGTGATAGAAAAAGTTGCCACTTGTCACTTAAAAATCCATCTCTGCACCTGTATTTCATTTTCCAGCATCTCCTGAGTAATCACTAGGGAGTGAAAAAAAAATGGAAAAAATACAGAAAATAAGTTATTTTGAGTAGCTACCTTGCAGCTTTACACAAGTTTAAAATTGATTCACCAGCAATGGTTTAAGCCTCAAAGCTTAATTAATTGTACAGAACCACTCTTTTGTCTTCTATGTAACTCCTTTCAGATGTTCATGCTGGGAAGATACCTTTCCCTTTATGAACAGTGGAAAATATTTTTTGATGGAGCAAATGAATGCAATGGAAAACCTAGGTCCCATTTGTCTTTCAGATGCATGTTTGCCCAATTTTTCTTGGAAGAAAACTTATTTAAAAGATGCTATGATAAGTGTAACATCTTGTTCTTTAAAATTCTCATAAGGACTCAGTCCTAAGATTGATGCAGCTGTTTTTATCATTTACATAGATAGTAATGTCAGGGCAATGGGGTAATGGCCTCTACAGGGATGTGATTGTTAAAGTGCACTAATGTGTTACATGTAAATTTGTTCATGTAGACTCTGCTGGTGTGCAGAAATGGTTCCCTAGTGCACATTAATGGTCTACTGTTACAAACAGCACTATAAGTGGTAACGTCAGGCCAGAGACTACCAAAAGGTATACCAGGGCTGGTATGTGGGCCCTAAACGGTTACAGTCCCTTCACCCTGCAGGCAGAGGAGAGACTGCAATAGGGCAATTAGAGACACCTGGCCCCAATAAAGGGCGACGCCAGGTATATTTAAACCCTGCCTTCTCAAGAGAGGAAGGAGGGAACAAACCAGGAGAAATCTGCCAGAAGGCTTGTAGCAGCTAGAGGAGAAGGTTCCCTCTCAGACCAGGAGACAAAGCTCCTCTGAAGATGGGGTAGCTGGGAGCGCCCTGGCCCAGGAAGAGAGGTAAGATGTGAGATCCACCAGGGGGGAAGCCAGCAGTTTGCCACATGTGATGCCAGGAGTGGGTTCTTGCACAATGAACTTAAGCCAGGGTGGTTCTACCCCACACCATTCCCAAGATGGAAGAGGTGGTGAAAGCCCTGGTACAAGCCACAGCCACCCAGCAGGAAGTTACCTGAGTCCAGGCAGCCACCCAGCAGGAGGCTGTGAGGTTGCAGCAGGAAACCAACCACCTCCTGATGAGCCAGGCTTCCCAGAACCATGTCTTACTGCAGGATGTGGTGGGCCAGCTGAGATTCCTGGTGGAGTGAGGCAGGTGCCAACAGGGGGCACAGCCCATATGGGCCAGCACTACCTGCAGAAGATGATGCAGGGAGATGATACAGAGGCATATTTTCTAGCCTTTGAGAGGATGGCCCTGCAGGAAGTCAGGCCACAAGAGCAGTGGGCCAGTATCCTTGCCCTGTTCTGGGGGGGGGGGGGGAGGACCAGAAGGCCTACTATAATATGGCAGCAGAAGCTGCTGTGGACTACCCCCAGCTGAAGGCAGTGGTCTTTGCCAGGTTGGGGGTGATGACAGCCACACTGGCCAGGAGGTTCTATGAGTGGAGGTACCAGGAGGGCCAAGCACTGAGGTCCGAGCTTTTTTTACCTGGTTCACCTAGTGTGGAAATGGCTGTGCCCACAGGCCTACAGCATGGATTGTGTTGTTGAGACCCTCGTCCTGGACCAGTTTGTGAGGGGGCTGTTGCCTGACTTGCAGGAGGGGGTTAGCTGGACTGACCTCACCTCATATGATGACGTGGTTGCCCTTGTCGAGAAACAGTTGGCAGCCAGGGGGCTTTCACAGACTGCTGGGGAAGAAGGGTGCCGGAATGAGGAGTTGTTCCTTTTCCCAAGGGCCTGGACTCCCGAGACAGTGGGCAACCCCATACTGGGGAGAAGGGAGGCAGGAGGGGGTCCCGGCCTGAAGTCAGGCAGCCAAAAAGATGGGGGGCTGTTGTGACCAGGATATAAATGTTCCAAATGCAAGGAACTGGGGCATATAGCCCAGTGTCCCATCAGGGACAAGCCCATGCAATGTGGGCTGGATTAGTTTGCTGGTCGCTGCAGCCTGGTCTACCCAGTGGGGGTGGCAGAGACCACCCAAGGATATATGAGGCCAGTAGAAATGAATGGTATCAGGACCATGGCCCTAGTAGACACGGGGAGTGCTATCGCTCTGGTCTCGGGGAAGTTGGTGGGCCAGGACCAGCTGACCCAGGCCAAATGCACCCAGATAATCTGCGTGCATGGAGCGGTCAATTGGTATCCTACCACTCCAGTCCAGGCTGGGATTCAGGGGAGAACTTTGAGGGTAACAGTGGGCATCATCCTGAAACTTCCAAACCCAGTGATCACAGGTAGAGACTTCCCAGGTTTTGGGTCCCTACTCCCCGGGGGAGACTCCCTGATGGGTAGTGACCCTCAGTTCAGTAGGGAGGCCTCCATAGATTGTATTTCACCCCCTCCCTGTCTTCGCTGAGTCTGCCTAGGCCCTGTTTCCTGGCATGGGGAAACAGCAAAAGACACGGCCGAAGAGGCAAGGGGATGGCCTGTTATGGGTGCCCCGTTATGTGACCCAAGTAGCCCACCCCCCTAGGGTTGAGCATGGGGTGAGGGAATATGTGGTAAAGTCAGGCAAAGGGCTATCAATGGGTATACCAGGGCTGGTATGTGGGCCGTAAAGGGTTAAAGGTCCTTTGCCCTTCAGGCAGAAGAGAGACTGCAGTAGGGCAATTAGACACCTGGCCCAAATGAAGGGCGACGCCAGGTATATTTAAACCCTGCCTTCCCAAGAGGGGAAGGAGGGAATAAAGCAGGAAGAAATTACTAGAAGGCTTGTGGCAGCTGGAGGAGAAAGTTCCCTCAGACCAGGAGACAAAGCTCTGCAGCCATGGAAGATGGGGTAGCTGGGGGTGCCCTGGCCCAGGAAGAGAGGTAAAAGTGTGAGACCCACCAGGGGGGGAGCCAGCAGTTTGCCACATATGTTACAGCAAACCAGCAGGGTCTACATGGACCAATTAATGTGCAATATGCTAGTGTGATGTTAAAAATCACACCTCCATAGCACACATTACCCCACTTTGTAGGCAAATTCTTAATTCTTACCCCACTTTGTAGGCAAATTCTTAATTCTTATGTGATATTGGAACTGTTTGTAGAGTACCCTTGTAAGTGAGAGATTTTTCTTCATCTGACCAGTTATGTACATATCAACTTTTTAAAGTGTATGGAAAGAAATAATTATGAATGAGAATTTTTGTGATCTCAGTAAATATACGAATGAACAAACAAACCAAAATGACAAAGGACCAGGGTGAATGGATAGCTCAAGAAATTCTTTAAGGTACATGGAACCTTTCACTGATAACTTGCTGTTTCAAATTTTAATGATCAGCGTGTATTACCAATGTTATCTCTTGGCTATCTGGTGATATTTGTCCAGTTCCCCATGAATTAATGTTGCATAGAAAACATCACAGTAATTGACAACCTCAGGCTCTAATTCAGGAGAGCTTTTATGCATGTGACTAAAGTTAATCATGCTGAGTACCCAAATTTTAAATACAGATAACTCAATAAACCAACACCAATTCCCTGATTAAAAAAATCAGGCAATGCTATTCAGTGAGGGCCATTTCCATGGCAAATTTCTGCATTCATTTCCAACCTGTTTGTTCTTTTACAGCTGTTAAAAAGAAGGCAAGATGGATTTTTTTAAAAAAGTGATTTTTGCTGTTGTGTGTTTTTTACTCTTCTCTTACTCACAACCAGCTGAATAATTTTCTAATCAAGGTTTGTAAATAAATTCAATTATAGGATGGGGGAATTTCTGCTAGGAAGGCAACATATGAAAAAGTTAAGTGCAACTGAAAATAGGAGAGTGTTATGGAAACAGCATCCCACTGTACATACAAATATGATTTAGTTAATCATGTAGCTTGACTTCTCTGACATTGGCTGTTCACCCCTGTGGAGATGGCCAGATTGAGTTCTATAGATGGTACCATTTCCCTTTAAAATAAATTATAAATGGGGCTATCTGGAGCACGGGCCTTGAGATGATCCTCTGTATACAGATGAATTTCTCCCATAAGCAGTGCGTAGAAAACTGAAAGTGTTTCGAGTGAATTCAGGCACTAGCTCTTGAGACATTAAGCCATTCTTTTTGCTTAGCTTACAATCATTAAAATTCCACTTCAACAAAATGCCAAGAAGTGTCACATATTTCACAATAAATCCCTGGCAAATATGTGTCAGCACTGCTTAATTATCAGCTACAGCAAGGGGTTTTCCCATTGGGATGCTTTTGTATTTGGAGTCTTTTTTCTAACTAAACTCCCACTGATCTCAGTTAGAGTTTGCTGGTGAAAAGACAGACTAAAGACTGAGTAAGGACAGCAGGATTTGCCCTCATGAGACTGAAAAGTCACTGGTGGATAATCAGCTTGCTTTGGTTTTCAGAAGTCTGGGCATCCTGCAATATCATGTAAGGCTTTTTGTAGAGTTTAGCATACACAGATTCTCTGCTGAGGACTGTCTTGGAATATTGTATTTTTTTAATTCAATATGCTTTTCATTTTATAGAGTTATTCTTAAAATTAAATAAAATAAAAGCTATTTAGACATTCAGTTCCAGCTTCCTTTACAATACAAAATAGTACAATCTGTGGAAACTACCGTGCCAACTCCCCTTGGGCTTTTGGATAGTGATCTAACCATTTTACTGCTTTGCGACGAATTTGGCGAAGCAACGTTCTGTTATTTGCCTCAAAGCAAAGTAACCCTTAACATAAAAAGTTAAGTATTTTTAAACAAACACCCACACAGGAGAACAGGTAACCAACCATGAGAAACAGGTGTTTTAGAGACATCTCAGCGTGAATATGCAATGATCCAGGACTGACACACTTGAAAAATAAAGCGAGCATGATTTGACACACAGTCTTATGCTGGTAGGTCATCTTATTCTAATGTGTAAATACACAGAGACAACAATGGGAAATAACTTATGAGATCACAAACTGTCACACCTTTATTAGAGCCGTAAAGCATGAAGGATTCTTTCTCCAAGAATCAGGAAACACAGACAATACTGAAGAGGTTTATTCATGATAGCGGGAACTCTGATAAATCTGTTTCAACTTCGTGGTGTTATAGTGGTGAATTATATGTGACTACATAGTATGTTTTGAATTTTTTATCTATTCACTTACAAATACAGACATTGTCCCATCTGGAGAGAACACCCGTGATAATGGTCATTACATACATGCAGAGACACTTTAACTACTCTGCTTACATCAAGGATGCCAGGGCTACACTTGGATGGGGGTAGGGTGGAGGAAGAAGCGGGGAAGGTCCTTACAGATAGGTGGCAGATGAGACAGAATTTCTAAAAGCAAATGTGCTGTTCTCATTGGAATTAGAATCACAAAGAGGACATCTGGATGTTTACACTAGCCATTGTCCTTGAGAATCAGGTATGCTCGTTAGCTATTTAAATGAGTTTCAACCTACAACTTTTTAGCTGAAAACTACCTCAAGCCTTACACAGCCAACCATCAGCAAAGATGATGTGTCAGAACTATATCTTGCAGCTAGTCTTTCCTGAAAGCTGTCATGGCTCTGCTAATCCCCTAATTTCTATCACAGATTTGAAGGTTGCTTTTTCTGTAGGTCATTTAATTTGTGTTGTGTATTTAATTTTCAGAGGTTTATATGTATTCTTTAGACCATTCATAATCTGTAGTAAAACATGCATAATGAACTAGGAATAGATATGACTATTTAAAGAAGCCCTTTATAATCATTTGTACAAGTCTTCTTGTGTAATATTTGTAGAGTCTTTTTCTTTGACGAGTTAGAAAAAGTGAATAAAATAAAGCCATCATATTTGTTTCTTCATATTGAGTTATTTACACTGACTGTTTAATAAACTATTTGTAATGAAATGCACAACCCAGAGGAGGAGGATGACTGACTGTTGTTTAATGCTCTTGCAAAATCAAACAGTAAAGTCAAAACTCACTGTACTACCTTCATTTTAATCATCTGCTGCTGAGGGGAGAGCAAATATCCTTCTGGCCCCAAAGGTGGGGCTCCAGGGCAGAGCCTGTCCCCCCTTCCCCCCCAAACTGCCACCAGGCAGCCTGGGGGCATCTGCCCCTGTCACTCCCGCTCCCTGCTGCCCCACAGCAGGGGAGTGGGAAAGGGGAGAGTAGGAAAAGGGCCTTCAGACTCCCTGTGTGGTGCTGCCACTGCCGCTGATGGGGAAAGGCCGTAGGTATGTGTTGGCTCCCAGGCACCAGAGTCTCCTGGAGACCCATGGTATGCCACGGTCTCCCACTAAAACAGTAGATAATTTGGATGGGACTACTTCAGCACTTTGATCTAAATGACCTGCTTTTGTACATTGATCCACACATTGGCATAGCCCATTTGCAGGACCAATAAAGGCTTATATGAATTACCCAGTCCCGCTCGCTTTGCACAGCTCTCCCTATACTGCAGTTCCAGTCACTTCTGTTTTTCCTGATTTCTAAGTGCAGTGATAGCAGTAGTCTTGTTAATCTGCCCCCACACACACATTTTTACTTCCGACTTAATTAACAATGGGTATTTTACCACCACACAACTGTTGGCAAAATACTGTTACAATGGAAATAACCAAACAGTCTCCAATTGTACCATATTTAGGATCAAATATAGTAACACAAAAATAAAATTCTGAAGTCATCAATTAGTATGTATCTATATATGAGCTTTTGTGTATTTCTCTCTCCTTTGCTAAATTCCAAGAGGCTATGTAGATTAAAATATATCAGTCAGAAAACAGTACTACAATATCAGGCCTTATTCAGCATTGCCTTCTACCTCATACAGTTATTTATGCCAGTGAAAAATGAGTGCAATATAGGTGCAAAATACTACCAAATAAGAATGGTGGAGATTTACTTTTACTTTACACTAGTGTAAAATAACCACATAAGGTACAGGGCAATGTTGAATCAGGTCGGGTTGTATATTGACCTTCATGTGTACTTCTACCCACTTGAACTTTAGCCTTACTATTTTCTGTAGAGAAAGGCCACAGGTACAGTCCAATAAAAAAATAGTATGCAATCATATGACTATATTCCATGTCTTAATACATAAATGGAAGGAGGCTGAATTAAGACAACCCTTTTTTTGGTATTTTCTGACCATGAGAGCTTGACTTTGAAACTTTAATAAAGTTCCTTTTACATAATTTTTTTTGCATTTAATTTCCTACATGTTTTAAAAAAGGAAACTGAAATTAAACAGGAATTTCCACCTGTGGCATCATATTGACACCCACATGGGCCATCATGAGGATTGAAAAACCTTTAAATCCAAAGCTCAGATCTTCATCACTTGAAGTAATGAAATAACTCAGAGCAGTAGAAGGTTGTCATCCTCTATGTGGACCAGCACTAGAAGTGGGTGGGATACATACATTCCCAGTGGGTTTCATAGATATTTACTGACAGCAGAGGAATGGTGAGACTCAAGAACCTTAGGTTCCGTTCCAGGCTCTGGAGGAGAATGTGCTCTAGTGGACACAGACCCTTTTGCTCCATCCCCTCGAACCTGTCTTTGTTGTAATACCTTCTCTTCCCCACCCCAGCTCCTTATCCCATTGCCAATATCCTCACCCAATTTCTACCTCTCATGCTTCTCATTCCAGCCCCAGTCTCTGCACAGCCAGTCCCTGCCTCCATTGCTCCAGGTTATTTGACCTAATCTATTCCCCCCTTCAGCTCCCTAGAAGGCCTGGATCTTGTTGCCTCTGTATTTGAATAATAGACAGCTTCTTCTTCCTGGTGCCTGGGCCCAGCAGGGTGTGGGGATTGAGATGACAGGAGAGACAGGGTTCCTGCTCTCAATGTAGATATCTGGACCAACATGGCTCACAGCATTCTAGAGATGCAATTTCAGGGAAATTGTCTGAGTACAGACAAAATGTAGCAGTTAAATTTTTTGATGTCACCACTGAGTATGTGCAAACAATGATTTTTTGTAGGTTTATACACAGGCCAAATTTGAGCAGATTGTCATTGGAATGGGAGATCCATGACCCCTTGCCAAATTTCAAATCCCTGGTCTTAAGCATAGGGATGCTAGAGTTTCTCAAAGAAAGGGACTACATTTTTTAACATGCACAAAACAATGTCTTCACCTGTAGCCTCATTCTTGGAAACAGCTGAACATTTTGGCGGAAATTAAAAAAAAAGAGAGAGAGAGAGAGAGAGAATCTGAGGCCAGATTTCAGAAAAATTTCAGAAAAGTTAAGAAATGTAATAATGGGCCACCAGGCCCACCTATAAATATAGTGTATGTGCTGGACACATCTACTAAATTAGGCTTGAGGTGATGCCATGAAGAGAAAAAATATGGGGAAAAAATCTGTGTGTCTTTAAAATTAAGTTTGATCCAATCTGAGACCATGAATAGTAAAATGTCTTAATCAGATACATATGGTTATTGCATGATAGCCCTAAAGGGCAGAGCTAAAGCTTTTTTGGTGCCTTAACAGTTCATTTTTTATAACAACATGTTTGGATTTCTTTTAAGGGTAACCTTAAACCTATTTTTCCTAGGTTTATAATACTTGGTTTTGTGGTACTCATAGTATCCATGTGATATTTTTCATCCTTACATTTTTTATATTTACTATCAGTCTTGACTCCATCTTGTCTGTGGAGATGTTACTTTTGCAGTACTTAAAAGTTGTGACGGGTGTTATATGAGATTAATGAACTAGTTTTGACACCTGTCATAAATACCTGAATGCAGAAAAGTGTAAGGAACCCACAACAGCTGAATTAGGGAGGTGTAGAAGAGCTAGTTGGAAAATGCTGGGAAATGTCCAAGAAAGCTTTTGAAAATATGCATATTTTTTCACTTAAATTTTTCATTGTAAATTTCAGACTTGGTCTACTGCTTGAGGTTCCTTCATTTTTGCCTTTCTGTTCCCCCCTTGTTTCTTAAAATGACTGGAGCTGTTTGAAGTTTTTTGTACAGAATGCTTTTTGCCATAGTAATGGGGCCTTCCTTCAAAAATTCAACAAAAATCTGTTATTGTCAAAGCAGTTGGTTCTTTTGCAAAAAATGTTTTTTCCAATATATAATTTATAAGAGATGTAGAGTTTCATTTGTCACAAAATATCAATAAATAAAATATTTTGATTCCCATTTTAAGGTTTTCAAACTAAGTATTGAAAAAATATGCAATAATATTGGGAAAAAAGAAAAATAGTTTAGTTTTGAAACAATAGAAAGCTCTGAAAGTTTTAACAAAAATAAAAATAGTTTTTCCTTTATAAACTAGCTCTAAAAAGTGACAGTGCTTAGTTAATGGCCCCTTATATTATTGATACCACTACCTGTTTAGAACCTGAGCTCCAGTTTACCAAGTTCTGGATACAGTCATTGGGATACATAAAAAGCCTTTTAAAAAATTCATCAATGGCATAATATTGGCTAGAACTGTCAGAAAGGAAAAGGTATAAGGGCTTTTGATTTGCTATGTCATTAGGCTGACATACTGCAAATGAAATGTAATGTAGACAAATTGGAAGTGACACACACAGAGCACAGTACCTCCAAATAGGAACAGAATGAAAGGGATTAAGATGGACTAGGATGAATTTATAATAGCCATCACCTGTTTTATTCTTGAACTAGCGAGAGAAGGGAAGGAAGCATGGCTGGTGTTCATGAAGCGAACAAGTGGACATTTTAAAAGCAAATAGCACATTAATGATTTGATGAGATGTATTTTCCCTGATCCTTCTCCCCTTTATTCCTAATTGGAGCTTTTCCCATTACACATGTAAATGAGGCACAATGTGACAAACATACCATGGAGGTATTCATGGCACCACTGTGCTAGCACCACACAGTGGGGAACACCAGTTGCATCAGATTTTCTGCCCTATCCTGCTTCTTGACCTCTTCCTACCTCACCTCCATCGCCCAATGTTCAGCAACACGCAGGAAGCCCCTGTGGATCCAGGTTTCATGCTGCAGAAAGAATGTACAACCCCGACAAATCCAATGCCTTGCTTGTTTCACAAAAGTGTATTGTTTTTACTGCCAATGGGTCCTCCACACGATTGAAATGGTGAAACCTAGATATGCCGCTATGGCCATAGTTCTGAAAGGTTCTGAGCCCCTCTTCCAGAGGTGCTCTGCCTCATTGGCTGCCATTTACTGGCCTATCATACACTTCAATTTACAAATGGTCTGTGCCTGAAGGCCTCTGGAGTCTAAAAAAGATAAATGAAACTGTAGTAACCCTTGCTGAACACTTCCTACTGGACATTCAGCAGGGTGCTTTACAAGACCCAAACACTGTTGGGGCTGGGCTGAGTTTAAAGACTATCTCGCTTTCTCTCTCCGGCACTAGGATTTTAGGCACAAAATCCAGGTACAGATGCCACATCTGACACCCCTCTTGGCAATGGAACTTCCACAATCCAATTGCCTAGGCCCTGAATCTAGTGGCAGATCACCCACGCTTCCCCATTAGCTACTGCACGTTCCCAGGATTCCACCAAAGCTGTGGACCCTCTGGATTTCCCCCTTTCAGGACTACATGGCAGTGAAAATAAGTGACACAAAGACACTGCAAAGGAATTTCTAAACACACACATTATTCTTGGACAGCACAAAGCAACAAAACCTGTATGCTTCAGTTTCCTCACCACTCCAAGAGCCCTTTGGGATTTGAAGGACGTCTTTTCAGTGCCTCCATGATTCTTCTTCTCCTGCTCAGTCTTCCCTGCTTCTGGCCCTGCTCTGCTTTTCTCTCACCCCCGACTCCTGCTGGAGCAGTCTTCTTTGGCAAGTGACTACCCTAAGATGCTTCAAGTCCCTGGACAGGTGATTCATTGTTTGCTTACAAGCCTACCTGGGAGAATGGATTCCTCCTTGTGATGTCATTGGTTTAGAGATCTTCTGTTTGAATGGAAGATCATACAGGTTAATGACTCTTGATTGTTTTCCGTTGTTAGCACGCTGCGAGGTGCAAGAATTTCTCCTGATACCTCCAGGTGTTTTTGGCTCAAGAGGGAGATTAAAAAACAATAGTGAATTTAGAGTTCAATCTGGCATTCAGTCAAAATGGCATTCACAAAACAAAATGGCCTTTGTAGTTTGATATAGATCTATACAAACATACATTAATCCATCACAGACATTTTTATATCATATTGTGTTTATCTGGCGTTTAGCTTTTTTTCTCTATAGTAATTCTAAACTGCATATTCTTCAGCGTTTAGGTCCCAGTTCTTCAAAGTACTTAAGCATTTTCTTAAGTTTCAGTATTTGATAAAATGCTTCCCTGAACCAGGGATTTATTACTGCATAAATTTTCACAAGGGACATCACTTAATTTATTTGAATAATAAGGATGGGTGTTTAAAAGTAAAGCGTTTATGGGGCTTATATCAGCCACTCAGTCTCAGTCAGAGGGCCTGCGCAGAAAGAACTGTCTTCTCCCAGTGAGGTGTGTTGCTATCAAGCTGCAGTGAGCAAACACCCAGGAAGATCCCAAAAAGGCCAAGGGGAATACATGAGTTAATGGGAGGTCAGGTTATGAAACCACTTGTCCACTTAAATAGATATCAGTTTGATTCATTTTTGTATTTTGTAGGCTACGTCTACACTGACAGTGCAAAGTTTCCACCATCAGATTGACTTATCTGGATCGACTGAGTGGTTCCTGTTGGCGCAGTGCAGTGAAGACGGTGTGCAGAAGAGAAGCACAGCAGTCGACGGGAGTTATGCAAGTTCTCTGCATACTTTGCGTAACTCCTGTCGACTGCCGCTGAATCACGGAGGTACGTATGGACCAAGCCTAAGTAATTCTATGCTTTGACTATTTGGAAATGTCTCTTTTTATATTATTCGGATCCCAGGAATGCTTGCCTTAGGAGACTAGTCCCATTGATTTCAATGGGAAACTATTCATATGATTAAGGCCAGGTGCCTTTGGGCCAAAATGGTAGGAGATCAGGGAACATTTAGAATGATCTGCATAACATACTTTTGACTTATGATTAATGTGGTCATGCTTAACTTATGACTGTAAAATCATTATCTATCTCTCCCTTCTCCCTGTGTGTATGTTAGTGAGAAAAAAATTAAGACATTGGTGCTCCAAAGTTGGAGAAATATGCTCCATTGTTGTTCCCCTTTGACAGTCTGATGAAAAGCTTTCAACAAAATTCTGAAAGCTTTTACCACTCAGAGAAAAACTCCACTGTTCAAAAATTTGATTGTGGCTACCGTAGCGCTATGTGTCAATGTTCTTTAGTCATTTGCTTTACTGTAGTAGGTTTTT
This sequence comes from Mesoclemmys tuberculata, assembly GCA_007922155.1. Classification (NCBI taxonomy): domain Eukaryota; kingdom Metazoa; phylum Chordata; order Testudines; family Chelidae; genus Mesoclemmys; species Mesoclemmys tuberculata. The sequence continues at coordinate 65,031,635 of ML675610.1, forward strand.
AAATAGCTCAGTTTTGCTCTCATTTTTATTAGTGTATTAAAATTTTAATCTCACACTTCATCTTTCTTTCTTGATGGTGCTATCTCTTTTGAAAACTTCTTTTTCCAGAATACATTAAGAAAGGAGATCCATTCTTAGCTTTGTTAATACTTGGAAACTATAAAGAAAAAACGTAGAAATGTTGTCATTGACAAACTAGATTTCTACTAAGTGCCTTCAGCCCAGCTTTACTGTCAATGTAATTCACTTTCTTTTTCAACCTTATCTAGAAACTCCTGCCATAAGGTCTTGGTTTTGTCAGCAGATACACAGAAAAGGATAAATTCCCAAGCTGCTCGGCAGTTCATTTACTGTTTATTTTAGACACTTTGGATGGCAGCCTCTCAGTAGTGATGCATGACCTTTCTACGAAGTTGCTATACTTACCAGAGTTGATTTAATTGCAGAGATGAACTTTAACTTCTAAAGAGTCTTAATCCACTTGTTTGATGCTCTCGTTAGCTTTCTTGTCCTTTATCTATTACAAAATATCCTATTAAAGTTCAAAGCTTGCTAGATGTTTGGTGTTTTGATCTGAAAAAAGTGCAAGGTATTGTTTAATGTAATTCAGTCTTACATTTTTTTTCCTTCTGAGACCATTTGATGATATTGTTAGGATGCACTGAGGGCCTCTGTTAGTCAGATATAAAGGAAGAGTTTAAAAAAATAAACATAGATTTCTTGATATGAGAAAAGGTCACTCTTCCAATGTCTCACTGCGGTACACAAAGACAAAAATTGTAAGATCCAAGAAACAAAGTTCTGCCTCCTTTTTCGTGTACTTATATGTTTAAAAACACTTCTTGGCTAAAATAAATAACATCTGTCAATAAACAGAATGGGAGAGCAACAACATGTTCCTAGGATATTTGTCACTTTGGACTCCATGTCTACTCAGTCAGTAAGCATAATCAATGTCTGCACAAGATGCTTAATCATCAACAGCATGAGCCTTCTACTTGAATTGATTAATCTCAGACTAGAACCAAAGGCGCTAAACAGACCTCCTTTTCAGGCACTCAGGGTATGTCTACATTGCAATAAAAGCCCTGTGTTATGGCCACGGCTGACCCAGGTCAGTTGATTGCAGTGTACATATTCTGACTGCAGCTGGATTACGGGCTCTGAAATCCCATAAGGGGGGGGGTAGATCTCAGAGCTCGAGGTCCAGCCAAAGCAGGAACATCTCCACTGCTGCTTTTAGCCCCACAGACTGAATTCAGTGAGCATGAGTCCATTGGCTTCGGGTTTGAGACTTGGTGCCATAGAGTTTTTATTGTAGTGTAGAGGTACCCTAAGATTTGATTCAAAACCTATTAAGCCAAAGGGAAACCTTCCATTGGCCTCATTGAGTTTTGGATCCAGGCCCTCAGAAAATATAGAAATTAAACAACAATTCACCAAAAGCTCTCTAGTCCCCTTCTTTCCAGTATAATCGAGTAGACAGCAAAGGGATACTCAGCATGTTACATAAAATATTAATGGTATTCTGCCAACATACTGTATGTCATGAGATTTAATTATGTATTTTGATTTTTTTTTATTATCTTGTTCATACTAGTGCTATAACAAAAGCTGAAGCTATAAAGCTTGACTGAAAGCATATACTGGAGACAACAGACGTTTACAAATATTGTTTTTGTTTCCTCCTTTATGAACATTTCAGACTCAAGCTCCAGCTGAAAAGCATGGTCTGATGCTATTCATTAGTATAAAAAACATGAAATTATCATCACTCCCATGAGGCCGTCCCTGTTAATCTACTGACATTGATTGTGCAATGAACAGTCTTTCAACATGGCAAATAATGAATTACAGTGTATGCTGCCAGCAGTTCCAGTAGGTCTCCGTCAGCTCTTGGTTTTCCTGATCATAGCAATATTTTACACACAGGAATCATTGTATATGACATTTTACATGAGTAAACTAAAAACGGACTTGGAGTTAACCTTTGGGGATTTTGCTTAATACGGCTCTTGAATTCAGTTTCTATGTATGAATTGTGATTTATTTTGTAAGTGTTTTTTTGTTTGGTTGGTTTGGTTTTTAGATTCTTAACCTATTCTTGTCTTCTACAGCAATATTTTTTAACTGTACTCATTTGTGTTTGTAGAATGTGATTGTGTGTAATTAGTCCCTCTTGAATCCTGTTGTTCTCAATATTCAGGGTAATTTCTGAATGCTATGGTAATATTTTCTGCCCTGGAAGTGTGGAAATCTTCATAACAAAACAAAACCGGCCATAGCTCTTAGTTCTTAGTATTAGGCTTGAAATGCTTTAAACATTCACTGTCTTTTAGGCTCACAGCACATTTTACTTGGAATCAAACAAGAATCAAATATCCTTGAGAAAGCCAATTTTGCTGAAACGATGGACCTCTGTGATATATGTGACATAAACAGAACACTATGAAACAAAATTGTGAGAAAAGGACATTTGGTGCCAAACTTAAAATGAGGAATGAGTTTTGACATTACAAAGGCCATATGGACTGTGTCTTAAGACAGATAGGAAAGTCACCTGTTTACAAGGGTTTTATGTTATATAGCCATTCTTCACTCTTTATACAAGAAATTTAAAGATAATGTAAATAAATGCATATAAAGAGCTGAGAAAAGGAGTTCTATAACATGACATTTTTCCATAGTATTCCCTGTTGATGGAGTCCAAAGCAGTGATAAAGTTATCACTTCTGGAAAGTAATTCCTTTACCAATAAACACAGCTTATTCTCAGTTTGGATGAAACAGGATTTTTTAAAATTTATAACTTAATTAATATTATCCAATGCCATTTCTGAAGTGCAGCAATAATACACAATGATAAACACTTGCCAGGATTTTCTTGGTATATCTCACTTAATCATTTCCCCGCCACTGGGGGCTCAGGGCTCAGGCACTGATTTACCCCAGTCCTTCCTACTCTCTGCCTGTGACATATAAGAGTTTAATCTCCTGTGGGTTATAGTACTTTGGTCTAATATCAGTTGTTGGGTTTAGTGTGCAGGTGCTGGGGTACCTGGGATATACAGACAGTCAGACTTGATGATCACGTGGTCCCTTCTAGCCAGAAACTTGATGATTCTAAAATGACTGTGGTGTTGATTAGTGAGGCAGGAAATATATTTGAAAATGGATGAGATTAGATGATCAGCGTCCAGCTAAAGTTGTTATTGATATTTAAAGAAACAAACACTTTGGCCATTTAGAATTATTACAAAGCAGGATTTTTTAATACCAAAAATATTTTCATTTGGTGCAGGTGAGAATATGTGGGAAGATGGAGCCACTAAATCATCTTTCTTCTCTCGGATTCTGGTCTAGCTGGGCACTGTAGTAGCCCTTGCTATAATTTAGAGCCATCTCAGGGTTGTTCTATGTTACCCTGGCTGCAGCCAGAGGAGGGACCAAGGACCGAACCTGTTATGTTTTGAAAAGTGTAGATAGTGATATACTGAAAGAATATTTAAAGCTGGTGTCCTTCCCTTCACAGTATAGACCTAAATGATTCATGGCCATAGAGCACCTTCAAAAAACAATCTTTCCATAAATCAAAATTTTCTGCACTTTAGTTTTAATGGGAAAGCTTGTGGACACAATGTCACCTGCCACCATGTGACCTGTCTCAACACACATAGCCCCTCCCTTGAGGATGAAAAATGTAGAGGTCAGTTGCCTCTGCACCGCTCTTTCTGCCTTCTCTGGATGATAATACCTTTATTCACTGATCCAAGGAATTGACATGGGGGCAAATGGAGATTGGGTCAGTTGGAGTGGGAGAAGGTGGGTCAGAGGAAAGACTGGGGTCTCACACTATCTTTCCTTCTGTTACCAGAGATGTTACTCAGGTCTTTGTCATCTTTTGCACCAAGTTCACTTCATGGTGGGGACTGGGGATCCCAGGAGCATTTGCAACCAGAGTGTCACACTGTCTGAAGCTGCTCACAATTGTGAGTGCCTATCTGAGGACAGACTGTGGTGTCCAAACTGGTTGTGTATTTTATAGTTAGATTTCTCCCAGCCAGTAACAAATGTTAACTCCTAGGTCACAATGCTTACCATAGAGTCACAGACAGTCCTCTTAGACTCTCTAGTCTATCTTGCTAGTCTTCCTTAGCCAGATAAACTGGACTTTTTGTTGTCCCCCAAATCACACCACATCAGGTTTTTCACAGTCCCAAGAGACCAGTCACTTACACCATATCAACTGGTACTCCAGATCTTATGCCAAAGTCAATGCTGGCCCTCAGTTCTATAGAAAACTAACAGGATTTATTAGTGAAGAAAAAAAGAATGAGTTTTATTGAGAGGTTAAAGCAGGTAAAATATGTGTGCAGGTGAATCACAGTCTGTAACTCAAATTGATGGGAAAAACAATGAGAGTCCTGTAGCACCTTAAAGACTAACAAATTTCTGTGGACATAAGCTTTTGTGGGCTGCAACCCACTTCATCAGATGCATGAAGTGGAAATCACAGATAGGAAGAATATATATATATATATATATACATCCAATGGTAAGAAACAACAACGGGGAGGGCAAGTGCTAAAAAAGTCAATTCAGTTAGAGTAGATGAGGCCTATTCACAACCGTTGATTAGAGGGTGAGAATGTATGAAGAGTGACAATTACTTCTTGTAATGCAATAACCGGCATCATGATCATCAGAATTCCACTTCTTTTAACAGAACTGAATAACTACAAACCAATGATGAGCACGAGATATTGTACAGTTGTGACTCATCCGTCATGCAATTTTCTTATGAGCATATTCTGTATTACATATGCAAATCAAAACAACAGCAAAGAAACGTTTCCATGGTATTATAATTTTACCCCACTGCAAGATGTTTGTCTTGAAATTAACTCTGCACAGGGACAGGCCATAAGGCTAGATACAAATACAAAGACTGCCTGCTCAAACGCCCCTTGAAATCAGAGGAAGAACTCACCACTGGATCAAGCCCCTAATGAACAGCACACATTTCTTAGCATTCTGAACTCAGAATTTCCATTCAAAATGGAAAGGATAGGTTAAGCCTCTCCCTCTCTGCAGGATAATAGCAGATAGGACCAAGAAGGAGATGATCATGGCCGAGGTGACATGGGAAAGGCATACGTTAATCATGGGTAATAGGCGTTTGGCTAGGGGAAAGGCTCAAACATTTGCTTCTAACTGCCATTGCCTTCTCTGGGATTTGTATGTGAAGAGTGTTTGTACAGAGACAATTTTGTTCAATTAAAATCTGACTAGCTGTGGGATATTTATTATGTTTTGTGCTATGAACTGAAAAACATTCTTACTCATCTGAGGTGATTTTTTTTCTAGGTCATCAGTTTTTCCTATAAACTGAAAGCTCTTGTTTAAATACTATATTTCATTCTAACCTTTAAAATATTTTTGAATCAGGGTCTTGAGGATGACATTAGCCTCATACAACCAAATGCAGGGCAGGCTATTCCCTGATTGAACGTCAGTCATCTGGCAAAGATTTTTAAAGGTCAATGACCTGATGTTATCGATTTGTTCCTTATTGATAACTCCATATTGAAGATCAGCCAAAGAAAAGAAGAAAAGGATTACGTGGCCTGAAGACTGGGGAGGGAAGGAGCCTTTCTGCTCCAGATGATTGATCAGGGAGATAAAGGTTTCTCCAACATTTACCGTTATAGGCATTGTTTCATGACCCTTCCCCTCCCCCCAAAAAGATCCTCTGTTACTAAGGCTGGTCAAAATATTTTCAACTAAATGTCATTGAAAAATAGAGTTTAATCATAAATTAAAGTTTTTACTGAAAGATTTTGTTCTTGACACACAAACATATATAAAAGATGTAATTAAATATTTTTGCTAAATTTTCCATTCTGTAATAGTAAGAAAATCCTTAGTTTTAACTTTTCCTTATTGGAAAAAGAAGCAGGGAAAGGGAGAAGGGTAACCCTTTGTCTCACTTATTTATTTTTTCTCACATGACTTTTTTCTTTTTTTTTTTTTAAGTGAAGGGGGCAAAGCCCCTTTCTTGAACATTTTAACTTTTTTTCCCCAATGGAAAAGTGTTACCATCTCTCATGTTTAAAAACATTTTTTACCTTAGGTGCTCACTAATTCCTCACACTCGCCCCCACACTATTTTTTTTTGGCGGGGGAGAGGAAATTTTAAAAGGAAAGAGAAAGGGTGAAAAAAAAATCTAAACAATTTTTTTTCAAAACAAAATTTTCCCGTTTCATTTTGGATTTTTAATTAAAAACAAAATAAAAGAGTGAGATTCAGACAAAATGAAAATGCTGCATTTCAAAATACTTTATGGCAATAAAAACCTCTCATAATTTCAGCCATCTTGGGCTGGTTTTTGGCGTTGGAGATTTTCTGATTTCATGGTGATATATGCTTTAAATTACGTTAAAGGCCATCTAGAGTATTATTTTAGTGCCCCTCTTTAAGTTATAAATATCACTAATTGAATGTATTTAGAAGAGGTTCTGAGAAATTTTCATCTCAAATGAAAAAATAAACATAATTTTGGTTGAAATTCATCTACAATTTTTTTTAAAGGGGAGGTTGTACAACTCTTCACCAGCTGAAAATTTAAATACATAAACAAGAATAAAAATGATTAGGCAGAGTAAGAGGATCTCTCATACTGGGAAAGAACATTCTACTTAAAAGCCATACTTCCACACCAAGGGCAAAATTTTCAGCCAAAACTTATTTTCACTGAAAAATGCACATTTGGGTCAACCGATACATTTTGCCATTTTGTGTGGAATTCCCCAAATTGTTCTGATGACCTCTTCCCTTCTTTGTCCTCTCTCTTCCCTCTTACCCTACAAAATCCAACCTTCCTAACATTTAGTTTCAATGTGTTCTGAATTAAATTGTTCAATATTTTGAAGAAAATGATTTGTTGTTTGGAATTTCACTTCAATTTTATTATAAAAAAAATTAGCAAAAAGCCCTTGAAAATTAAACATTTTCTTTGACCTATTTGTTTTTTTCAGTTCAGCCACCAAACTGAAAATCCCTTTATCCACAGAGCTCTTCCTCCACCCCCATCTGCAAAAATAATACAGGCAAATGCAACAACAACCATAACATCACCTCTGCAGTTTTGCTTGCGGAAGAGAAGAGTTCAAACACATAAGTTCCTGTCCTCCTGAATTTTTCCAGTACTGAGTTTTGTGACAATCTACTTCCTCATCTTCAGTAACAGAACCAATGAGAGTTACAGCAGCAACACACTCCCCAAGTAGTACTTTTACCTCCCTCCCCTCCACCCGAATTGGGAAGACAGGGGTAAAAGAATCCAGAATAGGGAACAGCTCTTGGGAAACATTATGCTAGCAGTTCTCTTTCTTTTATACTATAGGGCAATGTTTCCCAACCAGTGTGCCATGGCCCACTGGTGTGCCGTCAGGCCTGAGCAGATGTGCCATGACATTTCTTGAAAAACTACTCGAAGGGTTCTGAGTTCGCTCATGAATATCCATGAGTTCATTTGGAGACTATATGGTGGTGTGCCTCAAAATAATTAAATGGTATCAAGGAATGCCATGGCAGAGAAAAGTTTGGGAACCACTGCTATAGGGTCTCCAATTGGAATGTCTCTGTTGACTCCAGCTGTGGCAGGACAGCATAGTGAGAGAAGCTGTATCTCAAACAGGCAGGTCCCTGACCATTTATTGACCTGTTCTCCAATAAACTTATTTCTAAGATTCTTTTGTGTACCCAATGGCTTGACTTACTCTTATTCAAATGACTTCCTTACCTCCTATCTCCAATCTGGCTTTTATTCATTCAACTGGTTTATATTTCTTTCCTCATAAAGAATCATTACAGACTGCTTGAATCTATGCTTCTCCCTCCAGAAGAAATTTCTGTTGCTCAGTATGTTCAGTTTGAGTTCTGCCATCAAAATCCTATTGAACCCAGCGAGTGAATCTAGCTCAGAGACTGTAAACCCTTCAGAGCATGGAATTTGTGTTCAATGTTTTTAAAGTACCACACACATCAGTGGTGCCACTAAATAATAATAATCTACAACAGAAAGTGTTCAAGACCTTCTGAAGCATGCAAACCTCAAGAGTACACAGATATATTCATGTAGCTTAGGCCCATAATTAGCACAATTTGTTCTTTATTTCTCTATGCCATTATGTTTTTGGATTAGTGTGATTATACAGCAGTAAACAATCATATAAAACATTTTCTACCCTGCTTAACAAATGATGCTTCCCAAACTTTATTGGCAAAATGCAGACAACCAATGAAATTTGTACAACACGTTTTTATCTAAAGAAGGGTTTACCTGCAACTAGATTAATTAAATTTCATGTTGTAGCTGTGCTAAATCTGGAAAATGTTAGCAATTCCCACCAATTTGGAAACCCATAAGAACCAGTCATATGCAAAAAATTAAAGCAACTTTCCTATGTTTACAATAGTTCCTCGTACTAATCTATCTGTACCCAGTGTAATATTGAAAAACAATACGTTTTACAACAATCTGTAACATTTCTCTTGTTGATGATAATCCTGCCTTTGAAGTTCTCTAGCAGATTGGAAACAGGGTAATACTACTGCTGGCCACTTTGCAATGACAGCTGGGTGAAGTCATTGTAAACACTGAAGATAACTTTCCATATGGCAAGAATTTCCAACTGCTTATTTGATGATCACCAGCATACTCTCATTAGTACCCAAAGCTGCATAACCTTATTGCATGTGATTGGTTGTTTAGAAATTCTTTTGTGTTAGATGGCCCACTAGCATATTACATCTAAAGATGGGTCCAAGTCATACCAGTTGGATCCAAATGTGGATTTTGAAAACCAAAGTTGGGAGGTTTGGAATCTGGATTTTTTCCTATCCCTTTATAGAGACAGGAGTCAAATATAAAATTCACATCCAAATCCAGTTTTCAAATCCTAAATTTGAAATCCAGCTTTTTATACTAGCCCATGAAGAATTATATCAAATTCTATCCAACACTTATAGGCTGGTATTTTGAAATAGATATATGTAATCCCCCTTTTCGCACAGGCTTAGTACTTGGATGATGTATGAACAGAAGAGGGGAGTTTCTATGCAATACCAAAGTTTGTGTGTCTTGGGCTCGTTTCACAGTGCTGCTGGGAGGTACCTGTTGTGCTAAAGAATAAAGCTACTTGGCAGTGCATCCAGTGAGACAAAAGGTTAACCGCCCTAAGGCAATGGCTACCACACTGAACTCACAAATAATTCAACCTCAAAAAAGCAAACAAATTAAAAACATTAACTAGAAACTTCATGCAAGGATTTGATTAAAGAGAAATATGCAATCACCAAAAACATTAAATTGTTCAAGTGATTAGAGATATTAATAAATCATTTGAATTACTAAAGGCCATGCCAGCAAGCACACTAAGTCACATGACCACACATTCCCAAATGCTCCTAAATAAAAGTTCCCCCTCACATCTGTTCTATCTGTCCCCCATGTCTCAGGCGCTGAGGTGGTGCACATGCAGACACATTGCAGGCCTGTAAAGAGATACTGTTGGAAACACATTTTATTATACTGGAAATGGGCAGTGCAGGTGCTGATGAACCAGGTAGATGAAAGCCCTCTCACAGATGCAATATTCCATAATGGTGCAAGATTAAATCCTAATTATCTATCTAACTATACTACATGGCACTCACTCAGGTTTCTCTTCTGGCTGAGTGGTCAGGAGACTGATGCGGATAAACCATTCTTCCCTGGCAACTGCTGCAGAGGGACTAACCACCCTCTCTCTTCTGGAATGAGGCTGAGAGTCTTTAAAACTTTGAATCCACAGGTTCAGTTGTGAGCAGAATGGGTCTCTGCATCCAAAATCCCAGATTTGGTGTCAGCTGACTGCAGGGGAGACAGGCTGCAGGTGATGGGAGGCTAGAAGATCTATCTCCTCCTATTGCTGGCAGGCTTGTGACAGGAGGTATGGACTGTTCCCTTCCAAGGCTTTTCTGCAGGCTGAGGACATAGACAGGCCATCTGCTGGGCCAAGAAGTGCTGTGCAGGACAGGTGTAGGGAAACTTTCTAGCCCCTTTCTGGTCCCCAACTGGACTATTTATAGCCTCCCTCCTGATTTCCCCAGGCATCTGGGTCTCTGCACAGGTCAGAGACTGATTGCAGTCTGCATGGCTGTCTCCTGCTTTCTGATTGGCTTCTGGGAACAGCTGCTGTCTTCCCTCCTCCCTTTGGCTGAGGGAGAATGATTACGAGGGTGACTGGGAGATAACACCCCATCCCCTTCCCTCCTTCTGCTGAGGAAGTCAACAGTGCAGGACTCAGCTACAGACCCCTGGGAGCTCTGAAAGGGGGATGTCTTCTCTTGGGGCACAGCTCCCGTGCTAAAGGGGTGAGGACTGGGGATTTTGAAAAAAAGTATAGCAAATAGACTATTTTTTCTTTGTCTGAATTAAATCCCTGTTCTCTACAAATCCTTATTATACACTGATTTTAATCAAATCATGCTCGTCAATTATGGGACTGATTCAAAGTCCATTAAAGTGAATTGAAGTGTTTCCATTGACTTCTATGGGTTTTGATTCAGGTCCTTAATGTTTAGTACCTGAGATGTATAAAATTATTAGTTAAGCCTTATATTTTTTCTTTTAACTGTATGTAAAAAAATGCAAGGGGAAAACTAGAGAAATTATTGCTATTTTAAAAAATGTTTTGATTTTTAAGTTCTTAGAACATGGTAGAGAGTCACAGAGTTCAAGGCCAAAAGGGACCACCAGATCATCTAGTCTGATCTTCTGTAGATCATAGACCACCACCATATATTAAACCAAACAATCAAAACTAGACCAAAGGATTGCAGCCCACAGAGGATGAGAATATAAGGTGCCAAGGGTAGAGAATAGGAGGGACCACGGTGCACCAGGAGCCCCCTGCAATGGCAGGGAAATTATTGTGATATAACCAGATAATGCTGGCAAGTCACTCACAACCCAGATTAACTCATTGGGTTTGAATCTGATCTGCACCCGTAGAATGGTGCAAAAATGTTGGAACATACTTTTGAATCTGTCCTTTTATTTATAGACAATTCTACGTATACAACATTTCCTGTATCTCTTTCAGTTAACAATAACCAAACAGATTGTCCTGGGAATGGATTGGGGAGATGAAACTCGTTCCATCTCGATGACGTGAGTGAGCAACGAGGGGTTACTTTACAATTCTTTTACCCATAACAGTATATAAGTATATACATTTCCATCAACTCCCCATAGACCCTTATTTGGTTACACTGACACCTATAAAATGAATATTAACGACTACCTAATTAATACAGTTATACACGCCCCTGTTTGTTGTTTACAGGATTACCATACAGAGGACAGGCACACCACCTCAAAACCTATTAATTTTGCCCTAACATTCTTTGAAGAAAAGGCATGCCAGAGGGGAAGGAAGATTATACTTTCTTCCCACCAAAGGCCTTGTGCAGGAGGGGCAAAAGACTTATCCCCTGTGCAGATGGTCAGGAAGGAAGAAAAATAAAAGAGATAACAAACTCTAACTAGAATTCACACTAATTAGCAGAAACAAGGTTTCCCCGTCCCATGACCCCATTCCCTGTAACTTAAACCTGACCACTTGTCCAGCTTTTAACTCTTTACTCTCCTACGCTTTCCTTCTTCTAGGGATATTTAATTTAAAATCAGACCTCTCAGTTTGTTTCATCATAATAAATTGCTGTGGAAATTACCACGATGTTACAAACAGAAAATTAGGACACGAAGTTGGAAATTGTATACAAGAAGAACTAAGAAAGAAAATCCTACAACTGTCTAAATAAAAAAGAGCAAATAAAGTTAAATCAGAAAATAGAATACCAATTGTAGAAAAAAATTTCTAAACAGAATGTTTACAGAGGTTTTTCTGAGTCCTTGGAACTTCAGTGGAATTCTACTGACCATGAAACAAACAAACAAACAAAAAATAGAAGATCAAGCAGTATGATTTGCTGCTAACAAAATGTCACTCTAAGAGCATCACCTACCATGCTAATGTGAAAGATTGTAACGAATTTGTGCAATGTGATGAATATAGTTGGAAAAGGAAATTCTGAAAAGCTGGAACACAGCTCTGCAGTGTGGATGTTTTTCCCCAGAGACTTTTATGACTTTGCCCCTTTACTGATGTTATTCAATACTTGAATGTTGATTAATCTATTATAAAAAAATGCATTATAATATAAATACTGAGAAGTTGGGCACTGCTGAAAAATAATAATCTATTTAGCAAATAGATATTTTCTCCAAACACCATCCAGTTTTTAGATGAAATATTACATATGTCAAACCTCAAAAATGTCAGTAGTGGGGAAGTATGATAAACATTTATGTTCTTGTAATATTTACAAGAATAAAAGCTAACATTATTTTTAAAAAAATGAAAGGAGAGTTAAAAGGCATGTTATATTTATTAATAATAACATTAATGACAGTCTCAACATTTTTTTCAAAAAGACATCATTTTTGGAAAAATGCCTTTTTTCTACCCCCTCCCCCCCCCAAAAAAACAAAACCTTTTATATGAGTATCAGGACTCTTCCTATAAAATCGGAATATCTGGTCATCGTAAAGCCATATAATGGGTGGAGTGTCTTTACAACAAGCAAACCAGTGTTGAAAGAAGTTTTTGAAGGGGATGGTATGATAAGATAAGGTTTACAATGGTATATACTAAATATGCTAGTAGCAAAATTCCACAATTGGACACTGGACGGGGAGGACTTCGAGTTATTACAGATAGTTTTTTTCCTGGTGTGTGACTGGTTGGTCTTGCTGAAATGCTTAGGTTCCAACTGACCATCATATTTGGAGTCAGGAAGGAATTTTCCCCCTGGTCAGATTGGCAGAAACCCTGGTGGGATTTTTTCTTCCTATGCAGCATGGGCCACACATTACTTGCAGGTTAAAGTAGTGGAAATGGTGGACTCTCTGTAACTTGAAGTCTTTTTTGATGTTCAAATCTATCATGATTTGAGGCATTCAGTAAGCCAGCCAGAGGTTAGGGGTCTATTACAAGAGTGGATGGACAAGATTCTGTGTCCTGCAGTGTGCAGGAGGTCAGACTAGATTTTCATGATGGTTGCTTCTGGCTTCTGAGTCTGAGTCTAAGATAAACCTTTTATCATAAACAGAACTATATATTACACTGAGGTAACAAACTTTCTACTACTCTGTACAGATGCAGCCTGTGACTGCTCTGTCCTGGGCTTCTTTGTTTCTGGCCCCAGGATGAAGAGTTGTCAGAAAATCCAAGGACTTAATGAAGAATGTGTAGGAAATGTCACATCTCTACACTTCTTCCAGGACTTACTCTGTAGCACAATGGTAAGTAAGGTGAAAGATCAATTAATAAAAACCAAAAATGTAACAAGTTTAAAATAACAAAGCATGTCATCCAATTTCAGAGCTCAAGTCAAACTTCCAGACACTCATTCTACTGTCATGGCAAAAGATAATGACAAATTACACACCATCTTCTTATAATAAAACTTGGATAAAAAGTAAAAATCTGAGCAAATATATATTGGATTTTGAAGCAAGATTTGAAATTGAGATGATGTTAGGGATTTTTATGGCATGTCTCAAAAATGTTGCCGGTTGTTATCACGTGAGTCCTCGTCTATGACCACTATTCATCAACTCTAAAAGCTCCCACTCATACGTACATATATATTTCTTATGGTACAACTCCCACCGCTACCTGTACTCCTACCATTCACCCTCTGGTGACCATGTAAGGCCTACACTCTAACTACCATTTTTCACCAGTGTTGCTACATAAATGGCTAAACACTTAATGTAGACCAGACCTATGACTTTGACCACACCTTCTGTGGTTCTGCTGCACTGGTAGGTGGGTGGGACAGGATTCAAAGAGCTTTCTGCAGGCTTCTATATTGTAGGCAGGGAGGCACATGGCAGATGAAGCTCAATTTTCGGCCAATGGATCCATAGCTGTACAGATTCACAAGCTGTGCCTCAGTGGTAGACAAAGAGGAGGGATCAGTTTCCAAATCGGAAGCCAGACTGAGACTGTCAACACAAGTCCATGAACAGTTACTTTTGACTCGTGTTGGATTTGAAATAGAAGTCTGTGGGTGAAGGGAGCTGTATTTTTCTCTGATGCCTTTTTTTCATGCCATCCCCTATGTGTGGAATAACCTCCCATAAGCTAAATGCCCTCCTTTGCCCTTCAGTTTCCTTTGTAAAATTAACTTTGTAAAGTTTCCTTTGTAAAATTCTGCAAAGCCTTCCTCTGTTGAAATCCTCATAAATATCTCTCTGTCTTCTTTTATTATAATAACTATTATTACATGCATCATTTTTACCTGATATAGACTATATTCTTTAAGGTGGATCTTTCTCATTATATATCACATGTATAGTACTACATAAGTAGTATACAATATTCATTTAATTTCCCATGAACCATCCAACAGGACTACAAAGAAGGCTATTAAAGAAAATAAAAATGAAACAGCTCTGATTTCAATAAATCCAAAATACTAAAAAGAAATGTTTTTATTTCCATTACTTTCTTCCCCATTTCTATTAATTTATCTTTTATGTGTCATTCCTTCCTTGTCTATTTTCTGTCTTTTTAAGGCTATTATTTCATCCTTTACTTTCATAATGCTTGTTTCTGTGTGGTGGGGATTGATGTTCAAGATGGAGTCACTTTAGGTAAACAAGGAGAACATCTTTACTCCATGTCTCATGAATTTATCAATTGAAATGACAATTTTATTGGAAAATCAATGTATAGAAAGCAAGAGACCTTTGAGATTTTTAGGTAAACTCAGGAAAACAGACCACTTCACAATCCCAAGCTTAACTGAGCAGGCTGCAATACGAGAGATTTCAATTATATCTTGCAAAGCAGACTTCTCTTTCCATTCCCTAATCCATGTACTCCTTTCCAGATGTTCCATCTGTCAGTCAAATAACCACCAAGAGAAATTACAAATGATAGTAGAAACTAACTACACTTTCCATCTTTGGCAGTTGTCCCTGTGTTTTCTTCTATTTCTGAAAAGTTCAAACTTGTAGTGTATCTAAATCTTTAATGCTCCAGACCATCTGGTGTGCTATTTGGCAGGCTTGCATGTATTTGATGAACAGTGTCACTTGAAAAAGTAGTCTGATAAAATATTATATATCTTTAAAAAATGAGTTTAAATAATAAATAGTTACCCAACGTGAAATATAATGATGATATACATAGGTGGGGCCAATATTGGAAGACAACATGATTATCAATGAATTTCACTTTCCAGCAGTTTTCAAAGCTAGAAACTATCATTATAAAGTGACTTCACCATGAGATCTTAGAGGAAATTATATGGAACTCTGCAGGTATGAAAGAGCTTGTGCTTAGTCTCCTGGATCTTCCATGTTCCTGGTAAAACAGGATTGGCATAGCTGATCAAGCCGATGTTCCCTCTTTTCTAATAGCCCATCTCTGACACTGGTCAATATCAGATGCTCCAGAGAAAGGTCTAAAAAGCCTGTAATGGAAAATCCAAGGATCTTCAGCTACATAGGTACGTTCAGAACACTATGTCCACTGCATCTACAGCCTACTTTCAGCTACCTATATTAGTAGGTTATCTTCATTTTCCTGTCTCCATCATGAAAATTTGACTTTAATAATGAATATTTTAATATGATACAATGTGTCCACTATTCTAGAAATTCCTACCTTCTTTTCCTACTTTTCATCAAGTTATGTTTTCTGGCCAGCTAAGCTTCTAGTTTTTGGCTTATTTACTGTATTTACCAGGTTAATTTTTCTTGTTCAGTGTTGGGCCCCAACTCTGCAAACAATTATACTTTACCTGATATTATATACAAGTAGTCCCATTAGGTTAAACACACAAATAACTGTTTGCAAAACTGGGGCCTACTTAATTACTTTTTTTTTAAGTTAGAGACACATCACATGGAGATTGTATTTCACATTATGTTTCACATATGCCTTGTGCTTTGGACAGGTGTACTTTGTAAAATCATTATAAATAAATAAATAGATATACAAGTATGAACATATTTGGCACTCAGATACGTATTTACAAACCAATTGCCTCTGATTTTTCTGTTGGGGGAAATTCATGTCCTGATAGATATTACTAGTAAATAAATACAAATACTTGTAATACTATACGGATGGTATAACCTACTTTGGGAAGACAGTTTACAAGTAAGGAGCACCCTTTTCTATTACTTGATGCAACGGCTTTTTCTGTTTTCAGAAATTGTTTATGAAAAAGGAGGGCAAGAACTGATAATATGTGTATTTGTGTGAATTAGCAGGTGTCAATCTTTAATTTTCCCAATTTTGTGTTTCATTTTATTGTGTGAATGCAAGACACCAATGGATTTTTTCGTGTTGTATTTTATTGATTTTTATTATGTACTCATTCTGTCTATTAGTAAAAATGTATTTTTCCCACTCTTATATTTGATTTTTGAAAATGTGCTCCAACCTTATTTATTTGTCAATATTTTCTTTCAAAATATTAGCTATTTTTTTCTTTCCAACTGTGCATACAGAAGTACTCTGATTCCCCTCTAATAGCCAGTTTTCCATTATGGGATTCTTTTCATTGACTTCAATAGGCTTCAGATTAGGCTCTGAAATATCTATGGCCAAATTTCCTTTTATTGTAACAGCACAATTTATTGTAAGCTTTGTTAGAGAGCAAGATTCAGAATCAATACTGACTGGTAAACGGATCCTGAAATTTGAACATGTTATTCACTCTAAATCAAAAATAGAGCTTATATATATACATATACATATAAATTCCTACATTAACAGACAATGCAACCTTAACCCTGATACTTTCTGCATATACTTTACAATAAAGATTTTAAATGCCTAATCACAGGCTCATATTATTTCTCAACATATATATTATTATATTTTTTCCACATGTTTAGAAATATATTGGTAGTTTCTCGTAATATTTTGTCATTAATTAATACCTACCGTAATTTCATTGTTGTAATAGTCTAGTCTATCCATTATGACTGAGCACTTGCAATGGGAGTCAGGCAGCAGGTCCACAAATTTGGTCAGATTGCAAGATCAGGGAAGGCTGTTTACCTTATAAGTTTTCTTCTTACGATTAACTGTTATTCTAAATGTGTTTTGAATTTATATATGTGCCAATGACTTTACACTTTTTTTCAGCGTTATATACTTAATATATAGTATGTTAAATATGTACAACTTGCTGGCTACTTTTTTCATAAATGATTTAATGAACTCTGGCATACACACAATAAGCATTATATTAAGTGTTTATTTAACTAAGGATTACATTATAATGCAGGTGCACAAGCAAAAGGGGGGAGGAGTTAAAGTTGTTCATGCAGCTTTAATGTTATCCAAAAAACATTATCTTAGAATGTGCAACCATACATCCTGAATATATTGCTTTAAAATATATTGCATTTTAAAAAAAAGTATTTACTAGGGCTATTTTTAATTTTTTCAAAGAACAAACATTGAAAAAAATCTTAAAAAGGAGTTTAATTTTACTGGACTGACGTTCCCCTTTTTTAGCTAGTAACTAATTAGAAATAATAGTTTTACATTCAATAGTCTGGAATTGTTGGGTTAGACATCACTAGAGTGCCTGGTCCCACAGCAGAAAATACCTTTTCTTGCCACCTTTGGAATTCCTTAGGAAACGGTCTCTCTCTTGTGATCCTCTAAGAGCTCTGCAGCTGGGGAAAAGCCTTTGACCAAGATTTCCAAAAGGACTTAAGCACTGAGATGCTGAGCATTGCAACACCTAACTTTTAGGCACCTAGAAAATCACAGGAACAACACTGTGATCCACAAAGCCTCAGTTAGGTGCCTACTACCCATGTACAATGAATGGGATGAGATAGGCACTTCAGAAGGGATCCACAAAAGTTAGCAGACGAGATGGAAGCCTTCTAAACTAACCACTGAAAGATACTGAGAAGAGGGATGTGTCCTAAGACCCACTCTTGTCATAGTTATGTGCCTCAGTCTGGCAGAGAAATGCCTATTTATGCTTCTGGTCCACAGCTGGGAATCCTCTCCTGGAGTCACATGGCTTTGGCACAACATTGTTTCTTTCAAGAATAATTTAGGGCTTGTCTACACTTACCTTGGAGGTTTAGTGGCAGTTGACCGGAGTTATGGAAACTACCCAAAAGGCTTACGTAACTCCTGTTGACTTCTGTACTTCTGTTCTGTGCTCTGTCTTCAATGTGCTGCACCGATGGGAACCACATTCCAGTCGACACAGCACTATGTCACTTGAGGAGGTGGTCTTAATACATCAATTTCTGGATCAACTGAGTGGGTCTTCACTGACCACTCAGTCGATCCAGATAAGTTGATCTGACTGTGGCAAATTTGCCGCCATCAGTGTAGACATAGCCTTAGTCACCTGCTTTAGTCCACACACAACTGCTGGGGGAAAGGAAGAGGAGACCTCCCTTATAAACTTTAGTCCAGTAATGAGGGTACTCACCTGGGATGTGGGAGAAAGGGTATGAACAGGGGTCTCCCACCTCTCAGGTGCATGCTCTAAGTACTGGGCTATGAGACATTCTGATGTTGGGCTTGCTGAATTTCTCTTATTGAAGCTATTCCACTTTAATTAAACAATTCAATCATTACATATTAATTGGTTGAGAATCATTCTATAGAGGGAACTGAAGCAGGGTCTCCCACAGGCTGTAAGAATGTCCTAATCACTTGACTGATGGTTATAAGGGAAGCCAATGCCGCTGCCTGCTGATCAATTTGTGCAGAGTTAGGCAGCCTCTGAGCATGAGATCAGGTAAAACAGGCAAAGGAAACCCTGTCTTTTTTCAGTTTGTGGATTGCACTGGGACTTACATGTGAGAGAGGTGAGAGGCTCCTAGAGTGAGGTCACACTGCACATGCCCGAGGCAGAAATCTAGGTGCCTTGGGGTCTTTTAAAGGAAAAATCTGAGGCATCTACACATGGTTAGTCTGCAGCCGTGACCATGTGTTATGGCTCATGATAGTACTTAAATCTGGACTTTATCTTCCTAAGTCCCTTTGTGGATCTGGACCTTTGTGCCTTTCTCAATTGTAGTGTTCCTAAGATGCATTGGGGCAGCTCCCTTTAGCATAGCTATCTGCGGGTTGGAGTAAACTGGGAGCTTACACTAGCATAGCTGTGTCTCCCAGGGATATGAAAAATCCACCCAGCTGATGTGCCAACCTAACCCACAGTGCAGACAGTACTAGGTCAACAGAAGACCCTCTGACCCCTTGAATGGTGCCAGAACTCAGGCTCCAGCCTGAGCCCGAATGTTTACACTACTTTTTCAAGACTTGCAGGCCAAACCCCATGATCCCATATCCGCTGACATGGTCCAGCCATGGGTTTTTAATTGCTGTGTACACATACCTATAGACTCCCACTGAAGTCAATGGAAGTTCATGCACGTACATCCAGTTGCTTGATCTGACCCTTATTTCATTTAAACTTTCTTTAAAGAAAGTATCAGATGAACTATGCCCACATCTCTTTTTGTTCCAATTGTTCTGTCGGCTGGAACTTTTTGTTTCCCTGCATTCCCTTGCCCTAGTCCAAACCCAAACCCAATCCATCAATGGATTATATCATATTTATTTTCTCTCCAATATTTGGCTCTCTGAGAGTTATTTCCTTCTCGCAGAAATCTGTGTTATCTCTTCAGACCTCTCATAGCACCAATCTATTTTTCTTTCCTCCCTGAATATGATATTTGCCATTAACCCCCATAAGGCAATCATATTAGATGAAAGCGTTATCTTAATATTTCTGCCTCTAAACATGTAGTTGGCTTTGAAGTCCAATGACAGTTGCAATCTGCCACAAAATATGTCCTACTATTTTCATGTAAGCTTAGGAGACATTATGAATATCAAAGACAAATTGGATGTGGTTTATCATAATGGATTTATTCAATTCTAACAATTAATCTTGTTAATCAGCTTTCAATTATTGTAGCTAGAGAGGGATTTCTTATATCTTCTGGGTGTAATGAATTATTAATTATATTATTGTTGTTTTCAAAATGTATTTCCAAACTAGATTGTCATAACCATTTTGGAGAAAATATGAGGTTCTTCATATACCTTTGAGACTTGGAAAAAATATTCACTACAAATTCTGAACATAGCCCTTTCTTCATAGATCTTCACAGGAAGAATTGGATGACTTCATGAAAGAGAAACTTGCCTGTGTGCTTTAATAAAGATCACAGCCAATTTCCTTATCTATACCTCACAGTCCTCTTTCATACGTACTGCACACTAGCTACTTTGTGGGCCAGAGTCACCACAGTGGGTGTAGACCCTGAGCAGGACTCTTAGCAGTGGGTAGTCTGTCTGAATGGGAATTGTGGTGACACAAAGTACCAGTTAAATTTCCTCCATCAAGGGGCATTCAGCCAGCCAACACAGACACTTGCAGGTGTGTAGCAGACCTGATTCAGTGCACTGCTACTACACATTTTTGTCATGACTTTTAAGCCCATTGTTTAATGAAATGTTTCAATTACTGTTTATCATTTTCAAAATAAGAAATATTTGTAAAGTAATTTTTGATCAGCTTAGTCACATGATGAATTTTGAAAAAAATCCTTCAACTTTAAAAAGAAATGTTGTTGAAAATGCATTGCAAAGCCAGAGAAAGATAAATGCTGAGAAACAGAAAGTTTTAATACAAATATTTGATTAAAACGTATTGAAAATTTTTCATGTGATTTTTTTTGTCCAAAAAATAATTATTAGAAAATTCTCTACCAGGTCTGACAGTTAATTGTATTCATAGAATATGAAAATGATTTTGTGACATAGAAAAAATGAGCCAAGTTCACTGTAGCTGCTTTGTAATGAACCATATGCCGTATGAAGCAGCCATAATCCTGGCCAGATATGTCAGTTTTCATGTCAGGAGTGCATGCATCTGATGAGATGATTCTATTTATTCACCTGTTGAGTACCTTTTAATCCAACTCTTTTCTCCTCTCATCCCATACTTATGAAGATATAAAGCAAGAGCTTCAGCTGCTGTAAATCATGTAGTTCCATTGATTAAAGTGGAGCTGTTTCAATTCACATCTGATAAAGATCTGGCCAACATCAGCATTAGCACTAAAAAAGAAATGAAGACACAGAGCAAGCTGCAGCAGTAGCAGCATTGCGAATATCTCTTAGCAGAAAAGGAAATGTTCTGGAGTGCAAGGCCTTCTGTCTAGCAGTGACGTTAGGAAGGTTACCTCAGGTGATTGTATGCAGAGCAGTTGTAGCCATGTCAGTCACAGGACAGGAGAGAGACAAGGTGGGAGAGGTATTACACTTCAGATGATTAGAATTTTATTTCACACTACCTGTGTTTTATGTAAAAAAGATATGAGTATAGGTAAGGTGCTTGTAAAATTGAGGTCTACTCCTAAACTGTTCCGTGTGAATTCCTTTCCAGCAATTCTACCCCACGTTTTTCCACATTTCAGAAATGGGAGGATATGATATGGGAGATCGGTCTGGGAATATGAAGGTAATAATGTGATAAACTGAATTGGACTCTCAGATGCACTTTTTGCGTTATAGATTACAGAATGCATTTGCAAAAGTATTGCAGCATCCACAATTACCTTGTTCCAAATTTTGTTTCCTTTGCAGTAATAAAACCCATCAGAAGTAATGAGTATAATGATGTTGTGACTGCTAAATCCTTGAATGGTTCGCTAGCTCTGGACCAGATATTCAAATAGTGTAGCTCCATGCACAGCTGCATGGAGGTCAGTGGACATAAATGAAGTTGGTGGAGCTATGAGTTTACACCACCTGAGGGTCTGATTCTCTGTCCTTTATACTTAACCTGTGATGCGTATATTAGAACTAGTGAGCAATAGTTCTCCCAGTATTGTTACAAAAGATACTTCTGTCTGTATACTCAACAAGGGATGAAGCCTGCCAGTGGTGTTGCTGCAATGGTGCAAGTCGTACGGTCATGCCAAGACACACAAGGTTATAGGGGCCCAACAGTTATCAAAGAGTGTGTCTACACTGCAATGTAAGCCCAGGCTCAGACTCAGGCTTTAGCCCCAGCCCACCTTCCATCTGTACTCGAATCTCTCGGGCTATGTCTACACTGCAATTCAACAGCCATGGCTGGCCTGTGTCAGCTGATGCAGGTTCCCAGGGCTCGAGCTATGAGGCTATTTATTTGCAGTGTAGATGTTCAGTCTTGGGCTGGTGCCTGGGCTCTGGGACCCTCCCCCGTTGCAAGGTCCAGCCCGACCCTGAATGTCTACACCACAACTAAACACAGCCTGAGCCCTGGGAGTCTGAGTCATCAGACATGGGCCAGCCACAGGTGTTTAATTGCAATGTAGACATACACTCGGACTCTGGCTCGGATGTAGGAACCTAGAATCCTGTTGTGGTGGAATGTCCGAGCCTGAGTCAAGCTCGGATCCAAAATGTGAGCCCTACTGCTTTGCAGTGTAGAAATCCCGCCCCCGAGCCCCACTCCCTGTGACCATACATTTACCTGTGTAATTTTAAATACACATCATATGATGTGTTTTGTTTTTTCTTTAAGGTTCTGTTGTAACTGGTGTTTTGGTGTGGTAATGGTACCTGACCTGTCTGGGATTGGGCGAATGTTGTATTTTTCTAATACATATTTACAAATACAACTTTTTTATTTCATCAAGAAAGTTTATTGTTATCACTGCATCACATCATATGAAGTGTATTTAAAATAACACAGGTAAACGCATGTTCAGGGGCAATTAGGAATTAGTATGCAAAGACTGTTCCTG
Organism: Mesoclemmys tuberculata; assembly: GCA_007922155.1. Lineage (NCBI taxonomy): Eukaryota > Metazoa > Chordata > Testudines > Chelidae > Mesoclemmys > Mesoclemmys tuberculata. Next base: position 65,054,562 of record ML675610.1, read on the forward strand.
TGACAGAGTGCTGGGGGGTGAACCCCGGTTAGCCCTCTGCCACGCTAGCTTAGCTAGCTCAGGGGCAGCAGAGCGGGCAGCTAGGCTTGGGCTTGATTGCTTGAGGGGAGCAGCTGTGTGTAGGCACAGGCTGAGCAGCCTCCTGGGGATTTGATTAGGCCATGAGCTGAAGCTGCTCTGCTGGCCCAGAAGAGTTTATAAGCCAGGACTCAGAGGGTTTGAAAGGCCAGAGGGGAAACGAGTTGGAGGGGGAGAGAAAGAGCAGAGGTGTTGCCTCTTTCCCTGGGCCCTGAGCAGCTCCAGAGATGTTTGGCCCAGGCAAGGCCCTGTTTGGTGGTGGGAGATTCTTGTGCACGTTGTAAATAAACCACTGGTGACTGCAAGTTTGCAGATCTCCAAATCCTTTGTTGTCCAGAAGGGCACCAAAGAGAGGGATGGTGAGACGATGCCAGGCTACAATTCCTCAATATAGTTAACTGCGTCAATCCATACTTCATGCCATTCTGTGAATCACCCCCATTTTAAGTGGTCATGCCATTCATAAGTACATTTCATGGCAATCAACCCCCTCTCTTCAAGCACTGCAACCCCCACAATCACATCTTACAAGTACTATTCCCCCTCTTCCACTGGCTCATGCAAATCCATAAGGGGGGGCACAGAACACCCCTGACTTCTGTTGCCTGGATGCACCCAGTTCCAGCTCTGGTTTTACAAAGGTTGTGAAGAGTACAGCAAGCTACAGTAATGCAGACAGCATTGGAATCCAAATGGGTCCATAGACAGCTCCAATGGGATTTTAATCTGCCAAAAGCACATTCAACAGCCATTCTGCACCTGTTGAGAGTGTAATTAAACCATCTTTTGCCAGGGCCTCTGAAATTAGGGTATGGTTTCATAAGCCCAAGCAAAAGGAAGTATATAAAGTCCCTCAGAATAATGGTGGGGATAGTAATTCCTCTTATGACAATATCATTTGGTAGGAATAGTGTCCTAGCCTGTCCAAGAATGTAGACTCTTGATCGTCAAAAGATTGGGGCACCCTGAACTTTCCCAGTTCTATCCATGTAGACATTCATAAATCACCCTCTGTGGTCCACAAGGGCCTGAATAACAATGGAGTAGTTTAGGTAGTTTGCAGTTTAGGTAGTCATGTCCTCCTTGAGGAAGACAAACTATGGGCACATGAGTCCCATCAATGATCCCAGCACACTCCATTCTCTCAGAGTCAGCAGTTACTTCAGGATTATTTTTTATGCCTCCTCCCCCCATACCTTGGTATAAACTACATGCTTGATTGCATCAGAAACCTCAGCTACCACTTTACCCACAGTCAAATTTCCAACACCAAAATAATTGGCAACAGACCTGTAGCAGTCTGAGGTATCCAGCTTCCAGATGCTTATAGCAACCCACTTCTGGACTAGGAGGATTGGGGGCAAGCTATTCAGAAAGCTCCAAAATTTAACTTTCTTTATGTGAAAGTTCTGGACCCACTCTGGTCACCCCAGGTCTGCATGATTAAGTTATCCCACCAATCTGAGCTTGTGTCCTGTGTGACCCTTTCATGCCCAGGGTAGCCCACTGAAATGCCAGGGTCAGGGCAGGCTGTAAAAGGAGAGCAGATTCTTCCAGCACTGGTGGGTGACACTGAAGTCAAACTTTCCAACCAGCCACAAACAGTGCTTAAGACTCTCCCACACTGGTTATCAAGAAGACACTATACAAATACACACAGCCCCCTTTACTGCATTTCAGTCTCTGGTTCCAAAACTGCCACTAGGTCCAGTAAAGAGACCAATTTTTTAAACTCTATGCTCTTTACTCAAAAGATTCCCTCTGATCCCAAAAGACCAGCCACAGTACCAGATCAATATGAGTTTGGATCTTACCCAAAATACCACACTGCCAGCCATTCCTTTAGTAACTAAAACTAAAGATTTATTAATAAAAGAAATAAACAAACAATAAGAGAAATGTTAAAGGATTAGAGCAATCAGATACATACAAATGATTTGAAAGTCCATATGCATCAGGTTTCTAGAAGAATTGTGGAGCTTGCAGGCTTGTATAGTCCCTCTGGTGTACATCCAGTACTTGGATGAGTCTCAGTTCTTTGTTTCACAGCTTCAGTTCAGATGCAGATGGATTGCTTCAGAGGTAGATAGTTGGCTGAAAGCAGAACAGCTGAAGACAGTCTGACTGAAGACAGACTGAAGACAAAATGGATTCCCAGACCTCCACCTTACATATCCTCTGGCCCTTGCCACACTGCTTGTGGAATTTTACAGGAACCAAAATGGAGTCCAGAGTCACATGGACCAGACCAACCAACGCAAGATTGGTGTAGAAGGGAGTAATCAGAGTTCCTGAATGCACCTCAAGGGCCCCCTTAATCCAGTCAGCGCAACACCCTGTTCCAGAAGTGCCAGGCTATGCAGGCAGTCTCAGTAGCTATACCAAGTGTCATGAGCTGCATCAGCCAGTGAGAGTGTACTATGTCTGTGTTCTCCTCATCCTGATCCATCATAAGCTCTATCAGATGTCCTTCATGGGTCAAAAAATGCTGCTGAAATGTCCACCAGCCTCCCACAGAAGTTCTGTCCATTTTCTGATGCAGAAGTGAAAGCACAAGCAAGACAAAATCTTCAGAAGAAACCTCCTCCATGTTGCTGGTCCCACAAGGTGGGCTTGCACAGACCAAAATGACTCCTTGGCAAGCTGAGTTGGCAGGCTATTCAAAGTTCCTGTAATATGCAGGGTGGAAACTCAAGTTTTCCCCAAGTGCACTATGGATAAAGGGATAGATAGGCCACATTTTGGAAGGGTGCTAGGGAGCATGGTGCATGTTTGATTTCATGTCTGTGAGCTGCAGTGTGAACAGCAGAGCCACAGGTTTGAGCCTGGGTTAGAAAATTCTTAATGTGGAGTGTGACAGGACGCCTATCCCTCACTGCCAGGAATGGGTTAAGAGGGCCCTTGCAAAGGCAGTGAATA
>ML675610.1:65066437-65091529 GCA_007922155.1 Mesoclemmys tuberculata
CTGTATGTCTTTTCCTCCTTAACTATTTTCATACTGTAGTCTTACTCCAGTATGCCAAATGCTTCCCTGACTTATAACCTCTGCAACCTTATTACTTCAGTGAGGTTGGAACCATTTTAGGAGTCTGTAAATGTTACATACTTGAATAGTATCTTGGTTGTTGCAAGGAGTCATAGGACACATCAGTACCAATCACAATACAAAATCAAGCCATTCTGATTGGATGCCTCTATGATCCACCTCTGACAAGATGAATAATAGTTTTTTCCAGCTCTCCAGCTTCTTCTGTACTGCATACATATTGAATTAATATTCATTGTGGGATTCACAAGGGGAACTTCAAACTTTAGATTCTCAGAAACTCCACTCAGCTGTCAGCTCAGGTGCCTACATTTCCCTGGTTTCTAAGTTTGTATTGGTAAAGTCCCCTGGGCACCTAAATTTCTGCCAGTGGGTTTGTGCACAGCCCTCTCAGCGCTGTCAGCACCAAGCAGCTCAGTGCCTAACACATGCCTACGACCCAGTGGGATTCACAAAGCAAGTGTTCCCCCATGTACCTTGCCTGTTGGACCCAATATGGTAGGTGTGTCTTCAGTCAACCTCTGAGCATGTCTACCCTCATGCGCCTTTCCCCAAAAAGGAGGTGGTGGCGGAGGCAGTCACCCTTTATAACTTTTAGCCCAGGGGTAAGACAATTAATCTACGATATAGGAGACCAAGGTTCAACCCTCACTTGTGCCTGATAGAGAGCAGAAATTCAAATCTAACTCTTTTACCTCTCAGGGGAGTGCCCTCACCATTGTACCATGGGATATTTGAGGGTGGGAACCTCTTAATATCTCCTGTTGAAAATGTTCCACTTTTTAGAAACGACTAAAATAGTCTTTGGAGCAGGGACTACACCTTGTTCTCTCACATCATAGTGATTCAACCACTGGGCTAAAAATTATTAGAGAAGGGAAGGGAGTGGGGCGCAGGTGGGACAGCACTACCTCCTCCACAGATTTTCTTGAAAAATGACTGGCCTTGCTTATGAACCTAACTCCAGGAGATGGTTCAAAACTGTGAATCCCAAATGCAGGGAGGTAACTAATTCCCTTTGAGGTTCTGAGCATAGGCCATACCCCCTCCTTTGAATTTCCTATTGGCTATCTTAGGCAGCTCCTTGTTTAGCATGCTGGCTTTTGTGACTCATATCCTTAGGCATCCCTGAAGCTCCCTTGTACAGTGAGAGTGGGAGCCTAACTTGGGGTTGTGAATTCCTTCAGAAGCGCAAGCTTGGTCTAACATGTAGGATTGTCAAATCTAAAAGAAGTAGTGGCTGATCCAATCAATGGGCATCTTTCTAATGACTTTGGTGGGCATTGATCAGGCTTTTATTGAATTCGTAACTTAATCAATGGATGTACATCTCGACAAAACACTCACCACACATCACATTGTTTTTAGAAAGGCATCACTGGGCTTTCTGAATTTCCCTTTTTCTCAGTTTCCCGATCTGTAAAATGGTGATGATCATTTCACTGATGTTACTGAAGAAATTGTCAAGGATAAATACGGTTAACACGGTATCTGAAATACTTCCCTTGAGGGAAAACGCCTTGAATTCTGAAAATTATTGAGGTTTGCTAACTGAAAAAACGTAGTTATTTAAAGCAATAGGCAATATTATAAATCTCATGCCTGTCTGCCTTGCAATGAGAATGTGAGGATTAATTAGTAAATGTGCAGCAGCTTTAAGAAACAAATCATTTTATAACAAATTGCTAAATTACAATGATTAATTATTTTTTTGAAAAAAGGCTTTATGACCTGATTATTATTAGTGAATATAGCACCTGCATCTTTCTAATGAGCGAGACAGAGAGATAGAGAGAGAGATCTGTTCTAAACAAAACCAAATCTGATCAAGAGAAAGTAGGATGAACACATAATAGTCTTTTTTGATTTTTCTGTCTCCCTTTTTTAATATAGTTCAGTCATGAACAAAAAAAAGAGTGTTAACCTACTTTCATTTCTTACTGGTAAATTGAGTTTACAGTAAGCTTTTGAGCTTCTGGTTGGTTTCTTCTTTTTGCTATTGTCCAAGCATTTAGAAGAGAATGAAGGCAGTTTTTCACCCCCAACCAGAAAGGTCATAAATGAAGTGGAATGCAGCAATGCTGACAACAAACACTTCGGAGATCTATCGGAGGCCTGTTAAGGACTGTTTGCTCTTGGGTGAAGAATTGCCTATTAAATCTGAAAGTGGTTGCAAGCTGAATAAACACCGTCTAGTAGGGTCAGTACTCTAAAGTTTAAAGCCATGCGATAGAAAAAACAGAAATGCTCTAGGTAGATTGGTAATGTACTGTATGTCTAAATCTGACTGAACAGGTTGGGAGGAACTAATATGAAATGGCGCTAACAAGAATGGCAATTTTCAATAGTTTTTCGCATAGCTAAAGTAAAAGAGGGAAAAATACACTTTTCTTATGTTGAAAATGAAGTGAAAATAAAATGCTATTCTTCTGTACTGGCTCACAAAGATTATATCTGGTAAATAAATAGTATACCTCAAAGCAAGTTGATGGTTTAAGGAGGCTGGCACTGGGATATGGAGGGCCAAATGGTCAGCCTCTCCAAGATCACTGCTGTGACACAAAGGGTATTTAAGCTGTTTTAAGGCAGCAGTCATGGATTTTCTGCTGTAGCAGCCCCATGATGCCTGCCTTTCCATGCACTGATGTACAAGCTGTTCCAAGGTGGGCTGAGAGGGGAGAGAATGGGGATGGGATTGGAGCATAATACACTTGGGTGAGCCTGGCTGACAAAGGAATTGCTGTTAGCTGGTACAAATTAGAACTGCTCTGAGGTTGTTCTAACTTGTAACAGGACCAGGTGTGGCTGCTATTAGGAGTCAGGATGATTGAGATGGTAAGGTCCTGTAAAGCCAAACATTCCCACCTGTGACACCAACTGCGGGGAGGGTGTGAATTCCTCCTCCCCCCTTTCCCCTCCCTACCAAAAAAAAAAGAAAGAAAAGTTTTTTCACTTGCTCAAAGTTCCATGGGCTGAAGAGCTCAGGGCCAATTTTCAGTGAGTGGTGTTGCAACCTGGTGCCTGGATTCTCTGTTCCTGTAGAATAGAGTGCCGGGGAGTCTGACAAAAATTCAACTCCTGCTGCCACTGGCTCATGCACAGTTTGAGTAAGAGAGAGTGGAGATTCCCCAGCTTAGGGACACTTGGGGGTTCCTGCAGGAGGAGGTGGTAAATGGAGTCCATGCTGGTTGGCTGTGTATGTGACACAGGCCAGAATTTCTACCCTCCCTTAAAATAATTGAATTGGCACCACTTATGGCGCACCCTCCCTACGTTTGCTGAGTGCAGTTCTATTATACCACAAATTATTTGACTCAGACCATTTGTGACAGAAACTTTTTCTGGTGGCTACTCAGAGAGGTTGCACAAATACCTAATCAACTACCATATTTGACCAAAGCACACAGGTGGAGCCGTGTGGGAAGACTTGCATTGGAACCACCTCGGCTTGTGTGATACACAGACTTTATTTCACAGGTCAATCAGGCACCTTTCATTAACGGTGAGGGGGGGAGCCACAAATGTCACATGTCTATTTATCTAATGTATTTATTGTTGGAAGAGAGCAATACCAATGCACAATTATGAATACCTTCTCTGAATAAATTAATTGTGAGCTCTCTCTGTTTCAGGCTTTTAGGAGAGAATTCAGGGACTTCATTCCCAATTGGAATTAATAATTCCCATTTCACTGATTTATTGCCACTAAAATGAGAGTCATTCTTCTCCTTATCCCAGACCTCCAGGACCCTCCAGGGGCACCACACTCTGGAAGGAATTTATGAATACTCCCACTGCTATTCTGATTAGTGCTATGAATAATGCAGGGTATTCAATGATAAATATTTGAAATGAATGTTTTATATTCTCTCAACCTGACCTTCCAAAGCACTTTTGAAAGTCAAATCTTTGTCTTGCCTGAGTTCCTGAGGGGGGAAAATATCTGATTGATAAAGTCAGCAACAAATAATGTTCTTTTTAAACTAACTCCCTCTCTTAGACAAGTGTACAATTAATTTGCTTTCATATCTAGATCAATGATGCCAGGTTATTATCCATGTACACTGGCTTCTGTTTGCTTATTTTATCACTAGGGTATGCTCAGTGAGAAAAATTAATGATAAATAGACATTTTATTTTCTTTCACTTTTGCCCAGGGGTTTAGAATTAGATAACTGTAATAGATTGGACAGTTGGCACCACGTCTGACCTTTGTTTTGTTTTCGTGTGTTCTAACATATAACATCACTGCCCTCCCTATTAGAATATGTTTACAGTGCAGGAAAATTAAGATAAAACCTAATATTCAACTTTTTAAAAATAATCTAAAACAAATAGTTGTTGATGCTTTAAACAGCTTAAAGGATGAAATGATATGTTTTTCCCCCCTTGGATTAGTTTCCATTTGCTTTTACTAGATTAAAAACAACTGATTATAGCTCATAAAGGATTTCCCCCAACTTCTCTTCCTAAATATCCTAACCTTTCACCATTGTCAGATTGTGATACTGCAGCAAGATGGAATGCCTGAATTGTCTGAGTGTGTTTATATTTTTCTTCAGTGATGCCTCTTGTATTTTCCTGTAAAATTTCATACAGTTAATGTTTAGATTACTGGATTTATACCTATAAGCGCCAAATTCTTTTTAAGGATTTTCTTCTAGGATATACTTGGTCTTTTATTGAGCTGGATGGGATGATTACTTATTGCTTCTAGTGATGTCAGAGATATTAATCTTTCCTTCAGTTCCAGTACTGATACCGCCTTAGGACACTAAGGAGTTCTCTTTTAAGTTTATTAATATGCATACCTTTTGTCACCTCATTTATTTCAGTAGGTTCTTGCAAGATAACATTCAGAGATTCCTGGCAATTGAAGCAGTCTTTTCTTGCTCCAGACTTTATTAAGCTGTTCATTTTGTACCCATACTGTAATCAACAGAACCCTTAATTTTAGTGCAGCGGCAATGGCAAGCATTTTATTAAGTAAATAGTTTTGTTCCTTTTCTGATTCTTCATAGCTGCCTATGTTTAAGAGTAATTTTCTTATTGTGTTGTCCATTGTGTTGGCAGATTGTGATTCCTTTTATGTAGCTGATTTTCCTTTGTACGTGATTATAGGAATTATTCTACTCACCTCTGAAACCGATCAGTTCTTACTTATATATGTCATTTTTTATGTGTTTATAATAGTATGTTTTCTCTTTCTATTGTAACCATGAGAAATTTCTTTAATGCTACTTCGGGATATATTTTCATGGGTTTTGTAACTGTAATTGTGTAAACAGCAATATTGAAATAGGCTCTAGAGACTGAAAATGAATCTTTAAAGTATCTGCAAGGATGCATTCCAAGGCAGGAGCAAATCCAGGATGACAGATCCAGTAGGAACAGATAGTCATTAGCACAGGGGTTCCCAGTCTTTTTGGCTTAAGGGCTACAGATATCATTTTTACAACCCTGAAGGGCCACCAGTCTCTGCCAGCAGCACTCCCCTCCTCTCCCCCACCACTGTAGCCAGATGGAAAAAGTTCAGCAAGGATGTCCTCACTGATCTCCCAATCCTCTGACTACAGCAGGGAATCAGCAGGGGGGTGCGCTTCACCTCGGTCCCTAGACCGTGGTTCCCTTCTGCAGCCAGGGGGACGGGCAATCAGTGCTCCCTTCCCTCTGGCTCCAGCAGGGACCCCAGCACCTAGTGACCCAGGGAGAGCACTTTGCTCCCTGCTAAAGCCAGGGGGAGGGTAGCGCTGATCTCCCATCCCCTTGGATGCAGCAACAAGCCTAAACTGGTTTTGTAGCCTGGCGGCAACGTGCTCTACCTGGGTCCTTAGGCAGTGGCTTCCTTCTGCAGCCAGTGAGAGGGGATATTTGAAAGATCCCGTGGGCGAGTGGCTAGTGTGCCTAAATCATGTCAATAACGCCCAATCTTACAGACTACAGACACACTCCTATAGCCCACTGCCACTGTGGGGATGAAACTGCTCCACCCCTAGCAGTATTCCCTGCAGAACCTGGGCTGTAGCCATCAAGGTCCCTGAGTTCTCAGTGAAGATTTCACACCTTTACATGTCTAAATTAGATTGGCCCCATAGAGGGAAGGTCTGAGGAATATATTCCCCAGTTCTTTGCTTTGCTTTCTTCTTTAAGCCCAGTAACAGGTAAAGGACATGGGTTTGAGCCGAGGTATTTGGTGAGAGGGTTATGTTAGTGAGGAGCCAGTGTGAGACGGGAAAATGATTGTGAGTGTCAGGGTGGGATTTCTGAGCTGTGGGTGTATTGGAAGCACTGGAGGATGATCGCAGTGCTGGGGCGTTCTGACTCGTGGGACATTTGCTAGGCAGAGTTGGAGGATGTGAATTTATGAGATGATTTTGAGGTCATGGGGGAGTGTGTTCTCTGAGCCCTGTGAATCCGTGTAGGAGGGAACAGTAGTTGGAGCCTACAGGATTTCTGAGTAGTGAGATTGTCAGGTGGGGGAAGGGGATTAATCCTAGGCCTTCTAAGCAGAAGGATTGAGGCAATGGCATGTAGGAGATTTGGAGGAAGACCTGATCCCAGAGTGGGATAGGTTTTCAAGGTTGAATGGAGGGGAAGGGGAAAATAGGTGAATTGGTGAGTGAGCTCTTGGGGTGTGAGGGAGATATGGTAGATTCTTGGGGGTGGTGAGTGGATGAAGGGGGTGAATTGGATGTATGTGTGTGAATAAGTGTATGTGGTGGGAGGTGAAGAGAAACAATAGGAGAAATATCAGGGCAAAGAGTCAGATTGGATTGGGGAGGGGAAAGGAGGAGTGGGAGGGAGCTGATGACAGAACACCACTAGGACAGGAAGGAAACAGTAAAGGGAGTTGCAAGGGGATAAGAATTGTTTTTTTCTCTTCCTGTCCTGAATATATAACATGTCTCAGTTTCAAATTCTAAAAGGAAGTGGGTAGTTCAACAGGAGTCTTCTTTTTTGTCCCACTTCCAAGCTAGCCTGTTTCATTTCTCATAAAACTCTTCTGCATAACCCCCAACATCTCCACTGGTCTCTTAGGGTTTTTACCGTGAAAATTTGAGTAATGTGGAGCCCTCTGTGACTGGCCACCACACCATTTCTTCTTTGCAACCATAAACACTGATTTTGTAGATCCTTGGGGCATTGAGAACTCCTACAGTTGATCCCACAGGGACACGGCACTTCTAAAGTGACAAGACTGCGGACAGGAAGGAGAGGGGGATGGAGGTGAGGATAATGCAGAAACGGTCAGCTTCTAAGCAAAGAGGCCTATATTTTCAAATATGAGTCTTTAAAGTTACATAGCTTAATAAAGCTGGACAAATAGTGGATTTTTCTGTTTGCTGAAAATTAAAATAAAATATAAACGGGGCCCGGGGCGGAGGGGGGGGAGGCTATGGTCAACCAAAACACGCCACGTTGACTTGACTTGATATTTTTGGTTCCAATTTTGGCATTTTGACAAAAGTGAAGGAGAACTAAATTCATAACACATCTGGAGGAAGGGAGGTCAGTGATGACTTCCTTTATTAATCTTAAAACCAGTGGTTTATAATACTCTGCTGGGATGTGAGAAGACCAGATTCAAATCCCCCCTGCTGCCCAGAGTGGAGAAGTATTTGAACTAGTAGGACACTTGTTGCCACTGGACTACATACTCTTTCTATGTGGGTCTTTCTCAGTCTCTCCTGTTGGAGATGTTCCACTTTGTATAACTACTGAAAATAGTCATTGGAGCAGGGACTTGAATGTAAGTCTCCTGCATCCTAACTACCAGGCTAGTGACATTCTCATTCTCTTTCCCTGGACCAATGACTATTCATTGTCATTATGAATTGCCACCATAAAGGCCTTCTGAAAGATAGCTATTCCTGAATAACTCCATATGTGGATGCTTTTTTCCCCAGAATAAAACTGCTTGGGTTAAATTTAGTGTAATCCATTTTGCACTTTAAATTCACACCCTAGTGTAATCCAAATTAGTTTTCAAGGGCAGACAAGCTGTGCTAAAAACTTCAGTTTCAATAAAATCGAAAAGGAAAACTTCTTCCCACTTACAGCCAGTCTGAGCTGTGCAAGAAAGAGTACTGAACTGATAAAAGCAATTTCTTTTTGTGCATCTGAATAACTAAAATGCTAATCACAATGGGTTCCTGGACTATGACTGGGGCTCCTAGATGTTACAACAATAAAAAATAAATAAAAATTAATAATTCAGTTTCACAAGAAAATATAAAGCTTTGTTTTTTTTTAAATCCTAAACATGATCCATTTCTCTTATTTCTCCATGCTTCAGACATGAGCTTATCTTTGTCAACTGAAGTGAATATAACAATGTTCAGTGCAAAGAAAAAAGAAGCTGGAAAACAATCTAAATGCAATGCAGAATGCTTTAATGATCTTCAAAGATGGCTCATAATCCCTTCCCCAAATTATTTCAAATAATAAAGGAAGTTTATCACTGAGATCTGAGCCTCTAAGTGATCAGAAAGAACCATCACTCTAGCACTGCATGAATTAATATTATATTCACAAAACTCAAGTATTTCTCAAAGAACTATGCTATCCCTAATCAAAGCATCTCCAAGGGTGCTTTCCAATATAGTCCAAAATTCATTATTTCTCCCCTCCTTTCTAAAAAAAACAAAAACACTTTCTCTTCTGAAGAGGTAGTTTTGAGCGCTATGTTTTTTAGGGTGCTTACAATTAGATCTGAGCAAAAAATCAGAATTTCCAAGTACTTGGAAATTCCAGTAATTCAACACTGAATACAAATGAAGAATAAGAATAAGAAAAGATAGCAAATGTACACTCTAATCCACAAACATATTCATGGGACTACTCGTGTGCACAAAGTTAAGCATGTATGTAAGTGTTTGCGGGTTTAGGCCCTGGTATCAGAAGTCAAGAGTGGAATCTAGTGTTCTTGTTTCTATATGATGACTGATCCACTACCCCATAGTGTCTCCAACCCATTGAACTTCTATGTTTTAGGTAATTCATCTGAAAAATGTGATGGACACATTATACCAATTAAATTAACTAGTTACTGTCCTTTAATCATTTTGAAGATAAATTCTATGAGGGCTAGTATTGTTAATTATATTTACTATTATTTATTTCCTATCTCTTTGATGGGATAGTAACATCATCTGCAATACACTATTTAGGATGGGTAATATAAATACTTGCCTAATCCAAAAGCATCTGTCATTTTCAATGGCATATTACGAGGAGGCAAATTTCTCCTAATACATGGTCTTAAATCACTGAGTAAAGTGATCTGAAAGTACAGCGATTTCAGGAGTCCAAGAAAATATGCAAAAACTCTTTATGGTTTACACTTAGCAGTTTTCCTCAACAGACATATAAATGTGCCATATCAACTAGTAATAGGTAAATGTTAGATGATTTGGCATTTCACTTTGGTTTGATTAAACCTCAGTTTTTAAAAAGGGAAACTTTAAATCTATCTTTAAACTTGGGGTTCACATTAATGAATTTTTGTTTGGATACAGGACAGGTGGAAATCTGGGGTCAGAAAATTGGGTTACTTATACAGGCAAAGGTTCAAATGATCAGAGAAATTCCTGAACTCATAAAATCTGCAAAACTGAGCTGACAGTATAATGGGAACTGGTTCTCTGATAACATTTCCAGTATTTTTTGCTTCTGTCCTGGTCTGACATAATGCAAATCTTCTGAGTTGCATTTTAACAGCTGCTTCTGTTCCTACCCAGAATTAAGAAACTTAAATTTATAATTATTGTTTACAAAAATAACCAAACTCTTTTTCTCCCTTCAATAGGTGTATAATTTGATTTTGGAATTTAGGCTTGTTCTTTTTACTGTACTTGTTTGCACATATTTTAAAACTCAGCAGTATGAGTACAAATGGTTTTTTCAATAGTTTAAAATCTGCTCTTTAATCAAACTGATTGCATCAGTTACGTCTGTTTTTGGGCCTTATAATTTGTATAACAAGAAGCTCAATTTTATGCAATTAGAATTAAATAGACTTCAGAGTTTTGGACATGCTTTCAAAAACTGATGGCTGAACATATATATATATCTGCCTTAGAATGTATGTTTTCAAGAGAAAGGATAAAGGACATTGTTACACAGGTTGAGAATGATATATTGAGACACCCTCTGTATGTATCAGTAATTCATGTAAGTTCTATTACTTGCTTACCCCTTCTTTTCTTTTCTTTTCTTTTCTTTTCTTTTCTTTTCTTTTCTTTTCTTTTCTTTTCTTTTTTGTCTGTGCCTCAACAGTAAGTGAGCTACCAATCTGGGGAGAAAATATAGAAGATCTACTCAAAAGAAAAAATTTCTGTCACTCTGATATAAACATCCAAGTGTAAACTAACACCTTAAAATTAATATAATGAAATGCATGTAAATGGCAACAACAACAGCAAAAAATCCTCTTCACATCAGCATAACTGTCACTTATAACAGATGTGCCATCTTAACCCTGACTGACACAATTCTTCAAAGAAATGTCAGGATCTGCTAATTTCCTCCACGAGAGACTCAAGTGATCAGGCACTGAACTCTGTGCATGAACAGAAGTGTTAAGCCTTTCTTAGGTACAGTATTTTGTACGATATGTACAATAAATTAATATAAAATATAATACAAACTCCTCTACTTAATGCAAACGGGGGGAACACATTGGTTGGTCAGCTCTTTAAACAAGTTATTTCTCTTCCCTGAAAAGGATTTACCACTTAAGGCCCTGAGCCTGCCATGGGTTCCACCCACAAGGAGCCCTGGCTGTGGCAGCATTTTGATACACATCACAGAACATTTGGACATGTTTGTTTTAACAGTGACATTATTTTGCTACCATTTTATTAATTCTCTAAACTGTTCTTTTTGTACTGATGCATCAAACTCCTTCTGACCTTTAATAGCGAGTCTCTGATCAAGAGTAACATTTTATTCAGTTTGAAAATGATGCTTATTTTCTTCCATTATTTTCTACTTTGAAAGGTGCATGTCACTATTACTGGCATAATTTTTCTGCATGGTGTGATTGTAGATTCATCCTAACTGCACTGCATTATAAAACGCTGATGAATCATATAGAAAACTGCCTATTTCTTCTATTTCCAAATCTAAAGCACCTGGCTGTGTAAGCAATGGTAAATACTAAAAAATAAGAACACTGAGAATGCATCAGTGGGTCAAGATCAGGGATCTATGTGTCAGGTGTCCTGCATTTAGGAATAGTGAGTGCTTCAGAGAAAGACAAAATTTCCCATAAAGTAATGTTGTATTTATGTTTGCATAGGGAAATCTTCCTACCACCTACGGGCAATCAGCTTATTCTAGGAAGCATGATATTTGATTTCCCTTACCGCTAGCTTCCATAGCTACAGATGTTATTTATGGTTGTAAAAATTAGTCTGCCCTTTTAAAACTCCAGTTGTAATATATGTCTTCCTCCTGCAGCAAAATAAAAATAAAAATAATAAAATGCACTGGTTGACTACATGCTGACTTGTACTGATATTGGACAACACAAGCAACTTTCTTATCCACTACTAGGCAGACACTGTAGACCAAAAAGCCAGAAGAATAAAGTACAGAGGAAAAAATGTGCAGCTCTTGATCCAGGTGCAGCTTGCACACATTACGCCCTGAGAGCTGGCTACGATGCTTCAAATCCAGATGCATAGGCATCACTAGCAAAAAACAATAACAACAAACAAAAAACCCAAAAACATTGCAGGGCTGATCTACCGACCTATGTAAGGGAAGATGCACATAATTTCCTAACCATCAACCCATCATGACATTAATACTTCCATCTCCTGTTCACTTTCTCCAATATAGGGTACCAATAGGTATCAATACTTCCTAGCATGATTGTGACAGGGACAAAAACATGTTCAGGTCTTTTCACCTCACAGTTGTTCTTAGCTGGGGGCAGATGTCACTGAGAATAGTTGATGAGTGAAAGAACAGGAAGCTACTTCAGGGTCTTGGAAAGTGCTACTGAGCAGAACAAATGTATCTAGCACTGCTCAGGACCTTGCATAACCATAAAATACAGGGAAAGGAGACCAACATGGTCCATTATAAATACCACTTTTGTCCATCAGAGTTATGCTAGCCAACTATTAGTTTACTCTATCCTTAATGACACTCATGGTCAGACTCCATAGAACAAAAGTGAAGCTCATTTGTTTTAATTCCCAAGAACTCTCTTGTGGCTTTTCTTAAATCCAAGCCTCCTGTCAGTGACTTTCCTCTTTTCAGGAATAGTTTTTATTTTTAAGGGTCCACCACCTATCCATGCCAATCTCTTTCTTTCACAATTCATTTCCTTTAAACAACTGTGAAGAATACCATCTCGCATTGGTGATATATTGCATTAGATATCAGGCTGTGTCAACAGTCACTAGTGAAGAAAAAAAAGGCAATATTGAAAAAAGTGACATACATTTTTCTTCGCTAAGTACTCCAGCCAACTTAAATTTACATACCACTGTGACAGAAAGGATTTTCCAATGTTATTTCCACTGCTGCAAACATATATTAATGGAAGATATATAGCACCAACACAAGGAAGAGGTACAGCTTTCAGGGATTTTTTATACTGACTAAGTGTTTACATTCAGAATACCGAGATGTTAAAAAAATCTAATTAGCCTAAGCAATGCTTAAATTCTCTTTGACCCTGGAACTGGAGGGTTTATGCAGCAGGCTCATAAAAGAATTCATCATAAAAGAAAGTGATCACATTTTAGAGAGAGACTTCACGCAGTTTAATGGGGATCACTGAAACTCGTTGCAACCAGTGGTTTATTTTGCACATGTGACTAATTGATATGAAGGTGGAACAGTGCATAAAATCAACTTGAGAATTGATATGAAACATGATAGTGATGAAAAAAATGGTTTTTGAGGCTAGTTAGACATTTATATTATTCTCCCAAATTCCTTAAAATTTGTGTTAAAGAAAGATTAACTATTTTGATAAAGAAATCCAAAAGGTGCTGTTTGATTCTTCAATAGCTAGCATTTAGAAGTCAAGATATTAAAAAAATTAAACATTATGATCAAAAAAAAGAAAAAGTCTCATTAATGGGTTTAAAGAAAAATATATACAAATTAGTATTGGTTTCTTAGTAAATGAAGGATTTATCAAACTGTGTAACTTTGCTCCAGGGCAACAATAAAAGGGGTTCTGAAAGCCAAAAGACTAATATCTAGAGAGAGACTCTTTAGGAGTAAGACGGAGTCTGGAAGAGGAACGGATATAAAATAGCAGAGAAAAAACAATCCCATAGAAAGATGGGTCCAGTCTGAGTGCACCAGAGAAGATAGAAGTAATAGGTGTGTGTAGACTAGAGAAGTATTGGTTGTGTAGTGGCAAAACAGTTGGACAAAGCCAGTGGATGGTCCATGATCTTTGCATCAGAGCAAGTCACAGCCATGATTTTCAATCATTAGGTTATGCTCAAGTGAGAAATTGATTTCTGAAGAAACCAGTGATTATAATTAGCATTCACATAAGACATATTGTTCTTCTCCATTTAGCTTGTTCATTTAGTCCTTTGAAAGATGCCAAGGGGCATTTTGTGCAAAAGCTTGAATGGAAAGTTTGTAGTCAGACTCCTCTGTAGAAACAAACCAACGCAGAACTTTTTGACCCCTCTATAGCCGAATTCTTTACCTTCCACCTGTGACTAATAGCTCTGTCATGGAGCTCATGCTCTCCTCCAACAGGGCTTCTGATGCCGCGTCCCCCATCTTGGGGTTTTCTAAGAGCAGATGGAAGATCAACATAACCTTTGCAGGTTGTTTGTGCTTGCCCGCAGTTGTTTGTGATTGTACAGCTTCTACTCTGATTATGGTATGCAATGTATACTATTTCCCGTCTTTGCCTTGTATATTTTAGGTTTAGATTTTGCACACTGGAAATAAGTCTTCTTATTTGTTAGAAAAGTTCCATGTGTAAATAGCCCAGAAAATAAATTTCTTTAATTAATAAACTAATACATAAATTACATAGTTCAACATGTAGGAAGGCAGGAATTCCCTTTCTCGTTGTATGTTGTCACAATGTTCCAAAAAGTAAGTAGGATGAGGGCCACAGGTATGGAAACCCAAAGGTAACAGCTGTCTTCATAATATGGAGCATAACTTGACTCCGACTCAACTAATTTCTGCATCTTTTCTCAAGAATGAACAAGGATATCATCCAGACAGCTGAATTAAACACATTTACTGTGTGACTTCATGATTGAGTTTGTCGTTATCTGTTATTTATTGCTAAAGAAGTCTACTAAAGATGAAATGGATGATTATGAATATGGAACATGAATATGGAAGATGCCTGTGCATGAATTCTTTTCTCATGGAGCACACCAGTGTCCATACAGTGCTTGACAGGATGAGGATTATAATCTAATGGCAAGGAGACCAAGATGATTGGAGACCTTCATTCTGCAGTTGCCTTCATCCGCCTCACAGCCTTTGAGAGAAATCCACCTGCTCTGCAATTGAGTACGGAGGGAGAGATTGGATCGTTGTTTGTCCATAATCTCACCTTTGACCTTGCCACCTTGTGTGACCCTGCAAGGAGTGTGAGACTCCCAGCAGTATCATTCTCAGGATAATGGGAACACTCAAGCTGCCCCACCACATTAAGGTTGCAATCCACTGGGGCAGGCAAGACCTGCACATCCACAGAGGAATCACAAACTACTATCATGGGGTGAATGTGAGGAGTGGAGGGAAGGCACATAACCTTGATCAAGGCAGGCTTGTGTTTCCACTAGTATTTTATGTCCTGTTATGGGAGACTTCCATCCCCTGGTAACCATGGAGGTGCCCTGTGCCAAGCTCTTGTGCCTGGCTTGGGGCAGGAGAAAAAAATTGCCTTTCCTCTTGCTACAGACTTTATACAAGTACAATAAACTGGAAAACATGAGGGTAACTAATAGCAAGTTACTGGAGTTCTGTTTAAGTTCACAGTAAGTGACTAAAGAATTACGGTAACCAATGCAATACTCTGCATCTGTCACTCCCTAATAAAGGAAAGTTGATATTCTAACCTAAAATTTCCCTATACTATTTTTTCTTTAGTCTCTACTTTATGTTTTGTAGAACTGTACACAGAGATCATACATTTAAACAGTAATGTTTTTTTCTAAAGTGAGTGTAACTGTCTCCCTCAACCCTCACAAACATTTTTACTATAAAACAGGATTTTTTTTAAGGAGACAATATGAACACACGTAGAGAAAAGGCAATACTTCAAAAATGAGGCGAAATGGATTGAACTCTCCTCCTCTCATGCTAGAACTGTCAGTTTTAGCATGATGATGCAATCCCCTGGGGAAGAACAAGTATAAATTTAATGCTGAATATACCAAAATGGGCCCTTTTTATGAGTTTTACCTTTGCATTTTTGTTCTTTTCTGCTCTGTTGAACAGTAGCACAAGGAAATTAATATAGTGGCACTGCAGAGGCCACGTACTGTACTCATGTCAAATTGAGAAACCTGCAGGAGTCTTGTCTATGAGGTAAATATGAGAGTTTTTCATGGTTGCATCGCTCTTATTTAAGGGATCTAACTCCTATTTATGTTTTTTTTCTGCAGCGATTATGTTTGGATTAGGCAAGGTAATACACTGCTGTGAAACACTAATGGAAGCTTCACTGAGCAGGGAGTCAGCAACGCCTGCTACAGCTAAGCTCCACAGAGCACACAAATAGTCCAGACAGTGTGGTGGGCTCAACAGTCTCTTCTGTTTTGTTGTCCTTGATGAAGCACTGCTTAAAGTGATTGAGAGAACCATGGCCAAGGGTGCAAATCCACAAAAGGATATAGACATTGCAATGCCTGACTTTTAGGCAACTTGAGAAAAATCACTGGAATCCAGAAAAGCTGAGTTTGGTGACAAAGAATGGGATCCACAAAAGCCAATATGCTGGGTGAGTTGCCATCTAGCTAGACAACAGTAGAGGGATGTATCCTAAGCCCTGATTCTTTGCAGAGAGTTAGGCATCTAAGCAGGATGGAAGGAGGTACCTATCTTTACTTGGGATGCACAGCTGGGAACCTTTTCCTGGAGTTATGCATCAATGCTGTTTCTCACAAGAACAGCAGTGGCACAAGCCTAACTCTGCACAAAATGGCCAGTGGGGGAGGCCTCCCTGATAACCTTTAGTTCATTGGTTAGGGAAATGGAGATAGGCACACTTGTAGAACACCTACATATTGGGATATGCAGACAAGATACGCCCCCGCAGGATCATCAGGCAAGGTGAAGATAGACTTTGCCCCACTTTTGTGTGAGATAAACACCCGGCCACTTACACTGAAGCATTGTGAGCCTGCCCAGTGACAAAATCTCAGGCAGCTAGGGGACATTTACAGTGCAAACTTAGAAGGATTTTAGATGCCTTCAAAGTTAGGCAGCACCTGAGCAGAAATTTTGAGGATCTTAGTGGCACCTAAATTTTGGATTAAGTTATAGCCTGACAACATTAGCTGTACCTATATCTTTGATTACACTCTGCAATAACAGTTTATCCTTGCTCAAACTTCATCATACAGGAAATTGAGATAGTGACAAACCTACAGTAAAAAGATATGATAATTGAGCGGGTAGGAAAAAAATTCCATTTCACAAGAAATGTTGCAGTTATGGAATTTGTTTCCATTTCAATACAGAATGAAACCAAGACCTTTATTTATTAAAAAAAAAAAAAAAAAAATGCTCCAGACATCCAGAGTGGTCAGTTGAGTACGGCATTCATCTACAACAAGAATGACCCAGATTCAAGTCCCTGCTCTGCCTCAGTAAGAGCATGGACATGAACCTGAGTTTTCAACAGCCCACATGAGTGCCCTAAGCACTAAACCATTGGCTATTCTGAGGCAGAGTTCTGTCTCTGACCAGAAATTCCACCCTGGATCTGAGAATCTGTCCTAATGAAAGTTTAACCAAAAGAGGTATGTTTCCACAAAAATGTTGGTTTCATCATGTTTTGAGGGGGAAAAAAATGTCAAAACATTCCTGGCCAGCTCTACAGGAGAGTACCAATACCAGCTTCATGTCTGAGTTGAGTTTCAATTTTTTAATAAATATAAAACCATGTCTTTTCTAGAGATGTACAAAATCTTCATTTCAGTGTGCAGAGGATTTTGAAAACTTTGGTCCAGGTCCTTTTAACTGCTACAGAGGCCAGAGAAGCCTTAGGATAATTCTCTCTGATGATGCAGCATAGGGCACGTTCACATTGCCTTCAGCTGTCCCCCTTCTCCTACATGGACACAATCCCTTATGCAGGGTTATTGGATGTGTGAGGGGCATGTGAGAAGAGGAAGGTATGTAAACGAGAGTAAAAATGATCTAGTGGCTAGGTCATTAGTGTGGGATGTAGGACACACAAGTTCAATTCTCTGCTCCACCAGATTTTATGTGAGCTTGGGGCTGAATACTCCAAAAAGTTAGACTCTTAACTTGATTTCATATTCCTTTGGAGTATTCAGCTAGTCTTTTTGTGCCTCAGTTCCCAATCTGTAACATAGGGATCGTACACTGCTCTACCTTGCAGAAGTGTCATGAGGATGAATACATGTGATCATGCAGCTACTACAGTGATGGAGGCCATCTAAGCAGCTTAGACAGACAGTTAGGTAGACTCACAGAGATGTGGAATCTGGGAGGTGCAAAGGTGCCTTAAATTCAGGCTTGGTCTACACTTACCCCGGTGACTCGGCGGCAGTCGACGGGAGTTACGCAAACTACACAGAAAACTTGTGTAACTCTCGTCAACGGCTGTGCTTCTCTTCTGCACGCCGTCTTTGCTGCACTGCACCACTTGCAGGGGTGGATAAACAGCGTCGACTTCTGGATCGTCTTAGCGGGTCTTCACTGACCGTTTTATCAATCCATATAAGTTGATCTGTCGGTGGCGACTTTGAGTTTCAGTCTCAAGCTGTATCTTTTGTACTGTGTTTCCCCAAGAGACACAAGACAAGATCTGGATCTAGATCTTTACCTTCAGTTTTGATCCTGGTGGACTTATACATTAGGAAGTGTAGCTCTGAGTTTTGAGGATCATTTTGACCCATAAAGTAAAGGGAAACTCATCTGAAACGTTTGTGTTGAATTCATATTAAAAAAAGGCAAAACTTCTCAGTTTAGATGCAAAACCACACATTAGCCCATGTTCACCAATATATGGCTCAGATTCACTTGAAGTTAATGATCCTTAATAAACTGTTAAAATAAACCTGATCTGAGCTTCAAGTTAGTAACAAAACCTGGTGTAACTGACTTTACTATGGAAATTTCATAGTTCTAATTATTTCCCTGGTAATTCACTATCTACCTAATCATACCAATCAAATGAAAGAGAGAAGAGAAAAAAAGACATGAAAATGTAATATTCTAGCACAGAAGAATTGAATTAATGATCAGAAAAGTTAAAAGGACCTGTCCAAGTTTAGTGTATGTCTTTTGGTTTTGTTCTTAAATTGGGACACTGACACTGGGATTTCCCTGAATCCCAATAGCAATTACTTAAATGTAGCATTAGGCTTCTGTTCCAGAAGAGTCAGCAATTTTTCATCCATTCCTTTGCTCTTATCTGTCATGCCAGCTACTGTTGTCTATCTTTCTTCCTACTGGGTAATCTGGATTTTTTTTCCTACAGGGTTTTTATAAAAAGTGAATAGACAGTTCATGAATATCTGCAATTTCTGTAGTTTGATTTCACTTTCCAGCTGACAGCACCCACAGGCTGACACTTTTGGCATACACCCGTGGCATGCACTTGCCTTCACTACAAAAGGAATTTTTGATACAAAAAAACAGAAAGACCTAAGATGTTGGGGGGAGAGGAGCATGATACTATGCTGTAGCATTCAGTGCTTTACTCCTGTCATTCATGCTCCTGATCTGCCATTGTTAACAGCCCTTACTTTTCATAAAATGGGACTCCTTTCTTTTAGAAGGGAAGATTTTTAAAAGCACTGTGATGTGAGAATCAGGAATAGTGACCAAGACAATTAGCAATGGGTACTGCAAATTTCTATAGCCCTCCCTCCCTCTGTTCCAAATCAAATAAAATTCTCTCCACATCCCCATTTCAGTAAAGGTGCAGCAGAGGAGGTATTCCTCTTCTGTGTGAGAGCTGGGGAGCAGGGAGGTAGGGGAAACACCTTCCTAACTCCCACCTGCAAAATGAAGTTGCTTCAGGGAGGAGCAGAAATTGGTTAATTGAGAATGCTGGTAGGTCAGGGAGTGGGTAGTAGAGTGACAATCTCTCAGCACTCAGGGCTGGTAGCATAGCAGTCTGAGGTGCATGTGTTGTAAAGCCATGAAACAGCTACTGGCTAAAAAGTAGCCTTTGAACAAAGAAATGAGATAAACATTAAATAATGTGAATTTATCATATCTATTGTATCCAGGAATCAGGAAGAGGGCCAATAAACTGAAAAGATGACTAAGTAAATCTGACTTGGACATAATTTGAAACTTCTTATCACCTGAAACATCCCTCAAATCATCTTGTTCCTAAAGATAGGTAAACTGGTTCTCATCAATAAACTCCCCACTCTCTCCAGAACTATTGCCCCCAAACTGGAACCAAACCTGAAATGGTCCTGAATGAAAGGAAACTTTTGAAAAGCTTTTCCGTGCCTAGTTTTCAGTGTGTGACTGTGTGTTTTGTTTTTAATTTTTATGTGCCAGCTGAGTCTGGAAGTGGAAGGATCAGAATACAGCAAAGACACCTGCATGGAAATTAAAAGTACTATCTGTCTCTTAATATCATCTCTTTTCTCAAGATATCCTGTCCAATTATGGAGAGTCAATAACCATCTATATATTCGAATGCTCAACCTACCCAACTCAAACCACACAGCCTAAAAAGGTTCATCCATCACTATCCATCCCCCCAAGAAGTTGATTAATACACCTTATTATATTTAATGGGAGAAGTAACTCAGGGCATGTGTGCCTAAAAATGTGGAGCTCAGTAAATTAAATGAAGTACTGAGGGCCTGATCCAAAATCCAGTGTGAGTCTTTCCATTAACTTCCATGGGATTTGAATCAAGGCCCTCTATCTTCTGAGGTGCTACTTGGTTTGACTTCAACAGAGGGCATTTTTAGTATTTCGTAGGATCAGAACATTAGGCATTTACTAGTACCTGTTTACAGAAAATGTCTCAGAGTTATATATCAGACTTCTCAAACCTTTGGCCTTTCTCCTGAAGGTATTTTGATGTAATGTAACAGTTTCTATATGGCAGCAATGTGCTGAACATCCAAAGAAAGCCCTATTGGAACATATTTTCTTCCCTTTGAACTTTTACCTCTTTTGATTGGTAATTAGGTTAAGTGACTTCATTCCAAATATTAAAAATTTAGTATGTTTTGTTCATTTATTAAAGAGAGGTTGTTACAATAAATACAATTCTCCTGAATTTCATTCGACTGTCTACTCTGGTGCAATGCAACTGGTTGACTCACAGCAGTTTAAGTATGGTTTGTAAAACATTACACAGTCTCTCCAATATCCTTCTCTCCTCAAAAAAACATAATGATGGACTCATTGAAATGCAAAAAAGCGAAGTTATTTAACTCACTTTCTGCATTAAACATTTTTTGAATTTTATATTAAAATATGGAAGGTGTTAGAAATGTAAAACTGGATTAAGTCAGAGACTAAATTAATTTCCAGGATTAAACTCACTGAAGTAACCTGGAAATATTTGAAGGAAATTGTTCAGCCACTCCACAAAGTAAATTAAACAAGGAGTAGCACAGAAGCATAATTTGCTAAAGCCTTTTCACTGTGTAAGTAAAAGAGGATGTTTTTTCCCCTCCACAATACATTTTGAAATTCTGACCATATAGTTTTCTTTACCATTGATTTGTCCTGTTAGGATGCCAGTGTAATTTTATTGATTTGTGGAATAAAGCTGCTTACAAAATTAATAGTGTAGGCTTTGCACTTTGGTTTTATTTATTTATTAGCACTACAATGGGAATAAGTATCTATGCTTCTCCTCTTTAAGACAGGATTATTATTAATTTGCATCTGGAATGTAAAAACAAACCTTTTTAATAAGCTTGCCAAGTAAGAGTCATATATCAACCCACTTACTTAGCAACACCTAATTCTTAATTGTTTGGAACATACTGTACATTTATATATTGAGATGTAATCTAGACGTAGCTTACAAAGTGCGTTCGAGGTGCACTAATGGGAAATACTGCACCTAGGGCCTCTTTTCCAGAAGTGCTGAGCATCCACAATTCTAACCGAAGATGACAGAATTTTTAGATACTCAGCACTTCTGATAACATGGTCAACACTGCCTTATTTACCAAGGGATGTTCAACAATACAGAGGTTTAAACTGTTCAGCTGATAAGAAAATAATTGAAAACTGCTTGTCTCTGCTTCAAGCTGGAAGTGGCCAGAGTTTCCTGGTTTGTATCTGAAAGAGCCATGTGAACCTCTCTTTGGCTCCTTTGGTGGAATGATCATCGTAGATATTTAAGTGCTGTTGTGGCCTCCTCTTCTTAACCACCTTGATGTATGGGTACTTGAGCAGGTTAGATTTTGCTAGGCTTAATCAAGAAAATGGGTTTGGATACAGCCTTTTCTGCTCCAGTAAGAGAAGTACAAAATCTATCCTATCTATAGTAAACTAGCAGTCAATTTATCACACCATCCTGGTGCATTTGAAAAATTACAGGACTCTCCTTCTCACCTCAGCTTACTTCCATGATTCTGCTTTCTACAGTCTCCTAAAGAAGTGGGTCATAATGACTGCTACCTTCTACTGTATTGCTCTCAACATAGAATCAGGCTCATAAAACCTACGCTTATTTTTCTAGACATCAGGATTTAGGTGTGTCCAAACTGTCCACATCATAACACCTTTAATTTCCTTTTCTGACACGTCAGCAGTAAATTAAAGAGTATAGTTGGTTGTTTCCTCTTTGTGCTGAATGGGAGCTCAGCATTGTCCACTTGGAAGCAGAGTCTTCACCAACTACATAGTTGACCATTCCAAACACTTCAATGATAGCTTTGATCTGGTATTAGGAAGTTCCTGGTTGGGGTCTGTTTTCCTGGTTTATTCTTGTTTGGGCTTTAGAAGTGACACTGGGGGTATGTCTACACTACAAGCATTACGGCAGTACAGATGCAGCTCTGCAGCAGTGCCACTGTAGTGTAGACACTACAGCAACAAAAGCCTTTTTCCCCCCACTGTTCTAAAATAGATCAACCCCCTTGAGAGGTGGTAGCTAAGTCAACAGAAGAATTCTTCTGTCACCCTAGCTGTATCTAGAGTGGGGGATAGGTTTGTCATACTGGCTAGATTGGTGGAGGACATTTATTGTATTGTTGGACATAAGTATGTCAAAATCATAGTAATCCATGTGAGATATGCC
Organism: Mesoclemmys tuberculata; assembly: GCA_007922155.1. Lineage (NCBI taxonomy): Eukaryota > Metazoa > Chordata > Testudines > Chelidae > Mesoclemmys > Mesoclemmys tuberculata. The sequence continues at coordinate 65,088,972 of ML675610.1, forward strand.
ATGTCAGGTACTGTTAGAAAGGCGATAATGTGCTAAGTAAGTGTGCTAAGTGTTTATGTTCATGTGTTATATGTGTAATGGAAGTTATGGATATGTGTGATATATCAGTGTTACAAATGGTGCTGTTTGGGCCACTCCTCAGCCAGGATGGCTGCAGAACAATAGCCTGCTTAATGGCCTATTAAGACATTCCCAGGTGCAGGGGCTTTGGTGCAGGGGTAGCCAGAGATATCCCTTATGAGTCACTAGGTCTGGCCCATGTGACTCTGGACTCCATTTTGGTTCTTGTAAAAAAATTCTACAAGCAGCGTGGCAAGGGCCAGAGGATATATAAGGTGGAGGTCTGGGAATCCATTTTGTCTTCAGTCTCTCTTCAGTCACCCACCTACCTCTGGAGCAACCCATCAGCAACTGAACTGAAGCTGTGAAACAAAGGACTGAGACCCATCCAGGTACTAGATGTATATCAGAGGAACTATACAAGCCTGCAAACTCCACAATTTTTCTAAAAACCTGATGTATATGGACTTTCAAATCATTTGTATGTATCTGATTGCTTTAATCCTTTAACATTTCTCTTGTTTGTTTTTCTTTTTATAATAAACCTTTAGTTTTAATTACTAAAGGATTGGCTGGCAGCGTGGTATTTTGGGTAAGACCCAAACTTATATTGAACTGATACTGTGGCTGATCCTTTGGGATCAGAGGGAACCTTTTTAATAAAGAGCATAGAGTTTAAATAATTGGTCTCTTTACTGGACCTACTGGCAGATTGGGAGCCAGAGACTGAAATGCAGTAAAGGGGGCTGTGTGTATTTGTATAGTGGCTTCTTGATAACCAGTGTGGGGGAATCAGAAGCACTGTTTGTGGCTGGTTGGGAAGTTTGACTTCAATGTCACCCACCAGTGTTGAGAGAATATGCTCTCCTTTTACAGCCTGCCCTGACCTTGCCATTATCAGGTGGCTACCCTGGGCATGAACAGATCACAAGGTTGACCTAACTATGTCACACAAGGCATGAAATCGTTCAAAGCCCTGAGCAGTATATCTAGGTCAACCTAAGTTTTAGGTGTAGATCAGGCCTATATGAGCCTCCCTAGAGAGTTTCTATAGTTTGGGGAAAATGGTCCTTGAATGGAGGAGAAAAATAAGCCAATTTGTGTGGGGGCTATCATATGAAAAACAGTTTATTTTAAGGCTGGAGACAATTGGGATGACGCACAATAATTGAATTTCCCTGCATCTATCTGATTCATGTGCATTGACCCTGTTTTGGAGGATGAAACAGAGAAATTATCTTGCTACAAAGGAAGATGTAAGGCAGGGCTCATGTGGTTTTGCCCTCCTTCATGTTATGAACCACCATGAGGACAGTTGTCTGGTGTTGAGTCCAGACTGAATATGAAGCAGTTGTCTAGTATCAGTTCCTCCTTCATCAGTTCTAGGAAGTCCATGACATGTGAATTATTGTTTAGGAATGACATAGTAGAAGCCACATAAGGAAAAAATAAACAATACATCTGTTCCTCAGATCATTAAGTAAAAAAAACCCAAGAAGACCCCTACTTAAATGGGTTGCTATGATCTCCTGTAGCTGGCCAAAGATGTCAATTTAGTATGGTCAAAATTTGAAAATTTTCAATTAAAAATATTATTTGTGGAGCTCACAAGTGATCAATTAAAATTTTCAACAAAATTAATGTAAAAAAATAAGTTTAAAAAGTCTCAAAAAGGACAAATGCAAAGTACTCCACTTAGGAAGGAAAAATCAGTTGCACACGGAAAAAGTGGAAAATGACTGCCTAGTACTGTGGAAAGGGATCTGGTGGTCATCGTGGATCACAAGCTAAATATGAGTCAGCAGTGCAATGCTGTTGCAAAAAAAGCTAACATGATTCTGGGATGTATTAGCAGGAGTGTTGTAAGTAAGACACGAATAGTAATTTTTCCACTCTACTCTGTGTTGATTAGGCCTCAACTGGAGCATTGTATTCAGTTCTGGGTGCCACATTTCAGGAAAGATGTGGACTAACTGGAGAAAGTCCAGAGAAGAGCAACAAAAATGATTAGAAATCTAGAAAACATGACCTATGATGCAAGACTGAAAGAACTGGGTTTATTTAGCCTGGAGAAGAGAAGACTGAGGCCTGGTCTACACTTACCTTTGCGATTCGGCAGCAGTCAACGGGAGATATGCAAGTATCTCCCATCGACTTTGCAGCATCTCCTGTGAGTGGCATCCACACTTCGCTACATCGAAGGGAACAGCGTTCCCTTTGATGCAGTGCTACTCCACTTACCGAGGTGGTTTTCCTGCATCGCTTCCTGGATCGACTGAGTGCATCTATACAGACTGCTCAGTCGTTCCAGAGCAATCGATGTGACGGCGGCAAATTTGCCGCCGTCAGTGTAGACCCAGTCTGAGAGGAGACATGATAACAGTTTTGAGCAGTTTTGAGCAGTTTGAGCAGTTTTGAGCAGATGATGGAAGACAGACATGATGAGGCACGGGGGATAAGCTCAGACGAGCAGATGGAAGCAGGACCAAAGAATTCTG
>ML675610.1:65096529-65239496 GCA_007922155.1 Mesoclemmys tuberculata
TATTGGTCCCTTCTGACCTATGAGTCTATGAGTCTATGAGTTTTCAAATACATAAAAGGCTGTTAGAAGGAGGAGAGAGAAAAAATGTTCTTCTTAACCTCTGAGGATGGGACAAGAGGCAATGGGCTTAAACTGCAGCGAGGGAGATTTAGGTTGGACAGTAGGAAAAAACTTCCTAACTGTCAGGGCGGTTAATCACTGGAATAAATTGACTAAGGAGGTTGTGAAATCTCTATCTCTTGTGATTTTTAAGAGCAGGTTAGGCAATTACCTGCCAGGGATGGTCTAGATATTACTTCGTCCTACCATGAGTGCAGGGGACCGGACTAGAAGACCTCTCAATGTCCCGTCCAGCCCTATGGTCCACCTTTTTTATTAGTTATATTTTAATTACCAGTAGAATGAAATAATGTGGCTTTATCTCCCGATGTATAAAAACATTCACAGAAAAAGTCACACCATGTTTCTTTGTCTTACTGATTACTCCATGACCATCCTAGTAGCTATACATCACTGGTAAGCCATTACTAGTTGTATGCTGCCATGGGAACTAACTATGGAGCATTGTAGCATAATTTGGGAATCTGAGTAACATCACACTGCTAGTAATACTAGGTGATAGCTCCAGTCAAGGCTTATGTAGTCACTCTCACAAGACTGTGTCTCAAAAGACTTAACCAAACAGATCTCAAATAAGGAAAAAAATGTTCTTCACTGAGGGTCCCTCAACATTTGTTTGCAAACAGACTTTTTTTGAGATAATTCTGTCCAGGTATTCCATATGCATGGAAAAAGGCATGAAGGGGTGAAATCCTGGTTCCAATGAAGTCAGTAGCCAGGAGTTTACCTTAGGTAGTGATTCTGACACAGTGCATTATCAATATGCCAACATGAAAGTCTATCAGTCAGCAACACAATTAATTATGTCACAGGGTCAGGAAGTGAGCAGAAGAGTATTTCAATATTCCAGTAGCTCAGGTATCATTCTAAATAAAAAGAGAGACAGTTCAGAGTAACGGTAGAAGGAGAGGTTTTTGAAAATGTATGGTAATATTTTAAAACTGCTCCTCCCTAGAATTTGTACTATATATCATTAGCCTAACATTTAGGCAGTAGGCAAACAATGAATGTTTATTTTTATAAATGGTAATTAAGAAGCAAGCTAACTCTAGTTTTATTGATAAAAAACAATATTAAGTGTTTCATATGTAATGAAAAATTATTTCATTCAGAATAATATAATACAAACTCCTGTTGGAACAAAACAACATTTTCGCTTTTCTCAGCAAGAAAGCACTTTTCAGGAACATCATGAGGATTTTTGAAAACTCCTAATGTCATTAGAAGAATTAACTGATGTGGTTTACAGCTAATGAAGTCACCACAACATTGCCCAAGAAGGATAATGGGAGAGGAATATAAATATATCCATTAAGGATATGAGAGTTCACAGAAAAAATCATTAATGCACACTTCAGATTGACCCTATACTAAATTGTAAAGTCTACATATATATGTACTACTGTGGTTCTGATGAATAAGATTATCCCTAAGAACGGATGGATTGCTCTTGGTACCACACATATGGAATCTTCCCTCTGTGTCTCTCTCAAGTGGTATTGTTTCCAGTTACAGGTTTGAATTTGTTTGCATACTCTGCATGATCAAAACAACTAAATTGGTCTAGTGTGCCACTTACTGGGAATAACTGAGCAACTGGTCAAAAACTATAATCTTTGTAAAGCCTTAGTGTTAGTGAAGCAAAGCATTACATTGCTATAGATGAGAAAACATCATACACTCTTCCCAGATTGTGACATATTACCATGGAAATTTCAAAAGCTAAGAAGGAAAGAAAGATAAAATTCATACAGTTTTGCAAATTTTTATTGCATTTATGAGTTTGGATTAGCTATTAACTGATAGGATGTTTTAACTATGTAATTGTCCCAAGCTTGTATTTTAATTAAGAAACTAACATATATATAGTACATGCAAATTAACTTATTGCGAGTCTTAGATCATAATAAAAATAGAGGAGGGATCTACTGTGGCTTTGGCCAACAGTTTTGCGTTAGAGGAAGAGGAATGCCTAGCACCTGAGAAGCAGTTGATAGAGGCAGTTGGACTAGGGAACAGAGGCAAGTAGAATGTCTCCATGCATCCAGTTTTTCACCAAGGCTAGCTAACAGGACAAGAACATGATCTTAGCCCAGAGCTCTCTCCTGGAAACTATTCTGGGGGGAAAGAAATAGGGGAAAGGGCAGATAGATGCATATAGATACTGAATAGAATGCCAGCAAATAACACAAATAGATTCAGCAAAAGATTTAGTCAATGAACAAATGGTCACACGTGCCATGTTCATCTGTATTGCTGTTTTTGGCACTGCCAGAAATGCCACTTCTGAAACCTGCACTTAAAAGAATGAATATCTCTGGATAACGTTGATGTGTTGATTTTAGAGCATGATGTGATTCTTAAAATAGGGGGATGATACAAAGATGGTTATTTCAATCCTAGCTTTCCTCTGTATAACAGTCCACTGGAAACATTGCTTGAAAATGATAGTTTCCATTCTAAAATAAGTGAGAGTTTAAAATTTGAACCATTTTTCTGAGTCTCCCTATTTTGTGGGACAATACATGATGGATACCTGTCCCCTCAAAGAAACAGATGAATGCATGAAACTTAAAATGTTGTGGGTTTAAATCCTCTGTTGAATTAACTTTATATATCCTCACTTATGTTAATCTTTGTTTATGATGTAAATAATTCTCAGCAGTAAAAGTGTGGATATTCCAAATTCACATGGAGTGTAGTTAACTCTGGAACGAAAATGAGTGACTTCACTCAAAAATGCAGTACAGCTACGTATGGAAAAACATAAAATATACTAAATCCTTTCACAAGAGATGACACTTGGAGATATCTGCTAACTTTTCCTCTAAACTATCCAAGCCATTCTTATTTGTTTCAGACTGGGAACATGTGTGCATATATGGATAGCAGTATTTGAGGCTTCTGGTCCTGGTGGACAGAGATGGAGAGCGATATGGGAATTTAAGAAGCCTGGATTTGTACTTAGGCAAGGACCAATGGCACTCAAAACTCACGTGAACTAAATGAAAGGACTAACGTCTGTTTTTTATTTTCTCCCTTCCTGTTACTGTTTGGGATGTGCTGTAACAGATAAGCAATGCTAAAATAAAATGTGTTATTAGTTTTGGCCAAAAGAATTGGAATAATGATAACTAACAATGAGAGAGGAAAAAGATTCAGGCTGAAACTATTTAGCGAACCCTTTGTTGTTTTTATGCCTTTAAATGGTCAGAACAGGAATTTTAAGTGAGATCAAAGAGCTGGCTGAGCATTTTGCTTTAGCAAGAGTTAGCAGGAAAAGCAAGTTAATGCCCATTGCATTAGACCAGTAAGTTTCTGTAGTCTGACATGTGATGTAGGAGTGCATGCAATGCTGGGTGTAGTAAGAAATTAGCATAAGGCCTGTAAAACAGGCTAAGGTTTAAATGGAAAAACCCAATTGAACAGGAGTATAAGTGGAAAAGCCCAAGTTAACTGAAGTTGGCACAGGAAAGTGCTGATACTGCAAGTATACACATTGCCAAAATATTACTAAAATGCAAATTACGTAACAGGTGCAGAAGGCACCAAGATACCAAAAAGAACTAACTCCCTAAAATGACACTTTGATTAACAGAAATGACTAAAAGGTGATGAATGAATTTGTTTTGCCCAGATCAGCCAATTAAAGGTAAAGGGTGGTATTAGCCTACGTCAAGAGCGTGGCAATTACCTACGTTGAAGAAGGCAGAACAAAATTGTATGTAATGACGTATAAAAGAGGGTGTCAGAGGAAACAATGTCATCTGGTCTAGGGGATAACGGAAAGTCCACCATTGGACCTTGTCCATTGTAATGCCACATATAGGAAGCTGACCTAGAGATACTCTGTAGGTCACTTCTCATTGTGCCGCAAGCAATAAACCTAGCTTGGGTGCCTTTGTTGCTCAACTACTCCGTGGTGGTGTCAATTCACTCGATCGTGAAAGCTGTCTCGGCTAACTGCAGAGCTAAGACAGCACCTACACAGGGACACATGCACACAGTCTACACTGATAAACACCAGTAGCCAACATCATACCACACTGGGTTATCCAACATTTAAGCTTTCATCATAATTTATTATATATGAAAAAATATATTTTGATTTGGACAACTAAAGCTCTCCTAAAATAGTAAAGTGCTCCAGTAATTTCAAATCACCTTAAACTACATGAGTCCAGATCTCTGATAACTTTCAAACTCAAGCACTTATAAAAATTTCTTAAATGCCCCAATAATTAAAAACCTTTCTATGCTGCATATTTGAACTACACTAGTTCCAAAGTAAAGGGGGAAGGGGGAAGCCCATTCTAGAACTGATCTATAATCTGAAATATGTAAGCCTATGAAGTTTGCATTATTGTAAGACAGTGAGATCACTTTCTTACTTAGAGCAGTCTACATAGAATAATTAGTAGTTCAAATGATCAATAAACCATGAGAGCAAAATTTAAATGGATACAGAAGTTTGACAGTCAGAAGTTTGAAATAGCCTTACTGTCAGTTACTCATACTTTTTGAAGAATATGTGCATGAAGCTGTAGTCTGAAGCTTCATTTAGAAGTGTGAACTGCTGGTTATTTGGGCCATATGCTTCTGCTATATCCTTTTACTTTTGGAGGTAAATTTGACTCTTGGTACACTTAGTTGATGAAGTGCCATAGACTATGTCTATATTGCTGCCAAATTCAGGTAGGAAGTCGACAGGAGATATACAAGCTAACTTCTACTTACCGTGGTGTCTTCACTTCACTGCGCTGATGGGAAATGCCCTCCCATCAATTTCACGGTCAATTGAGCGGGTCTTTGCTTCTGCTCAATTGATCCGAATAAATTGATCTGACGGCAGCGACCAAGTGTACCAAGAGTCAAATTTGCCATCAGTCTAGACATAGCCATAGTTTGCATAAGTGGTCATAGTCCACTTCCTAGTGGATGGCTATTCACATTCAAGGCAAATACCTCAAGCTTTTGTAAAGGGAAAGATGATAATGGCTGGTGGACTGAAGTGAGAGTTTTTACAATTGGACATGAGTTTCCTCCCAAGTAGTGAACATGAAAATTAATAATATTTCCTCACTAAAGCTATCATGAAAGTCAAACATAAATACAATATCAGGGTCAGGTGCATTCCTGGGTAAGATGTGGAATAGAGGAGGTTGAAGTTGAACCACACTGTGGTACTGTTATAACACTGGCCACCAAGAGTGTACCTAAACTCTAGCTGGTCTATTTTAGGGTATAGATACACCCTGCAACAAAAGCATGTGTTTTTCACTCAGGTTAGCTAACCTGCTTAGCTAACTTGGGTTAGCAGCTCAAGTTCAGGCCGGCCTCCACTAGAGGTTAACCTGAGTTAAGTACACACCCTATTCTCCAATGCAGACATATCCTTACAACAGCTTTCATTAAGGAAGGGTTTGACCTGGGGCCTTCATACAAGCAGAATATGTGTCTTATGTTGGACATAGGGCAATTCCAATTCTGTAATATCTCCTGTATTCTGACTGACCTCTGATCTTAAAAGAAAAGGAGGTACATTTTTTTATGATGTCATAAAATGTTGTTATGGTATGAAAGCGAGACCTGCACTCAGTTCCAGATAGAATAAAAATCAGTGTTGGGGCCACCATGTATTTATGGCTGTAAAATGAATGAAGATATTTTCTCTACTCTGAAGAACTTATAGTCTCAAGATATTGTGGTGTTATATTTTAAGTACTGTTTTAATATTTTGGATATTAACTATAACCACAATTTTAGCTTCTAGCCAATATATTTTACTTTAAGAAAAATAGAATGCTAACTTTATAACAACTTTTAGCCTTTGTTTTGGTCAAGGAAAAGAAACTGAAGAAATCAAAAGCCAAGCAACTTCAAAACAATCTAGAATCATTTAGCATACATATAATAATTTCATTTTTCAAGACACTCTTGGGAAATGTTTGATATACACAGCATGAAAAGAATATTCTCCTTACATACATTAAATGTTATTTCCCATTATTCTGGTTTATTTTGAGATTGGTATGCTACTTCATTTTAATTAATACCCTTTTTTAGAGCTGAGTAGCCCCTGTTTCCATTTGCATTAGTTGTTTTATGGATTTATTATACTTAGATGAAACTTTTTCCTCCATTTGGGGTATTGTTTCTTCTTTGTGCTGTACTCATTATAAATTATATAACACAGCAGAGATAAAATCATGCATCTGCAGTCACTTACATTGACCTTTCAAAATGTGTTTGCACCAACTCCACCAATGATAGATGTAATTTTTAAAATTGCCTCCTGTATAATTCATGTTACACAGGACAAAGTACACCATCTATTTACTTTAGATAGTTTAACAAACTGCACTGAATCAAACAATGTCAATGAGAAATACAATATAGCTCAAAGGGAACTACATAAGTATTGAATCACATATTATCCATTCATTGTTTTATAAAACTTAAAGTTGTGGATAGCAATTTTGGATTGTAAGCTCCATATGAAACTTATCAGAGTTGTCAATCTCTGTGGCATGATGGAAATTGCCAGAATTGAAAGAGTGTTTATTCATAGGAGCTATTTTAATTATATAACTCAAACACAATATTGATGGGCATGCACTAAGTGTGCCAAAATAAACGGTGAGGTTTTTTTATGCAACCCTTCATGTGAGGATAATAAGGAAACAAGAAAACAATGAAATTGTTTGGTGTGGAAATTGTGAGAAAGCTGACATTGTTTCCTGATTGGCAATTAAAGATTGCCACATCTACTATACATATCTCTGACTGGCAATGAGAAAGATATTTACTCAAGTGATCAAGAATCATAAAAGACTAAAAAAGAGAAAGGTAGGAGATGGCTTGATCTCTAAATGTCTAATGAGAAGCTTTTTGGAAGCAGAGGGCCTTTTAATTTAGTAAAGTTGTAAGGTCCAATGGCTGGAAACTGAAGTTAGACAAATTCAGACTACAGATAAAGGGGCACAATTTAACAGTGAGGGTGATTTCAATCAAGACTGGATGCCTTTGAAAGATATACTGTAGCTCACACAGAAGTTATGAGTGTGATGCAGTGATCTCTGGATGAAATTCTTTGGCCTGTGTTATGCTGGAGGTCAGAGAAGATAATTGCAATGGTCCCTCCTGGCTTTAAAATAATGAATCTTCACATCAAAAAGTGATTACAAAAAACTGTGACCTTGGAGAGATCAGAAAATTGTCTCCGTTGCCATTGCAGTATGCAGCAACCTGTCACTGGATCAGGAATGGGCAATAATGGCAAATTCAGGGGATAGTTATAGAGCATTTGGGTTTTATCTCCAACAGATACCTAACGAATCTGTCACTCTTACTTTTTGGCATCACTGGTGTAGCTTTACATGCTCTTAAATTTTTTCCATGTTCCCAGACTAGGGAACTCCAACCCCTATCCAGGCAAGTTCTATTTGAAGAACACTAGACTCAGACTATATTTAAGGGTGAATGTTCTCTGAGAAGAGGGGCCATCCTCTTCCATGTGCTAGAAGACCAGAATGGATAGAGAGAAGACAAGATGGACTCTGCTTAACTTAAGACAGAGACAAGATATTGTAGTAACAAGAGTTAAGTCACACTGGGGTTAGGCCAAGAATTGTCAGTACATGCTTCAGAACTATTTGTCATTTTGACCATATCTGTAATTCTGGTGCTTTAAGAGTAAAAATCTAAAAATTCACATGACACAACTCTGACATTTAAAATTAGCAACTCCTAGTTCTGCCTACCAAGCTATGTGTATGGCAGTTAGACTACTACATCCCCAAAGGCAGCACACAACTAGCATTGTGTCACCATGGCACAAAAAGTTAGATGACATGGGTCTGTGCAAACCGTTTACATCCAGATCCAGCAAAATTCCACAGACCTGGCCTGATGATCAATGGAACCCAAAATCCACCCGCATTTCAGTTAGACTTTTATCTTCTTATAGTGCTCTATGTTGATACTGGATGCTTAGTGATCAGTGTGGATACCAGTGAGACACAGGACGCCCAATTTGCATATCATTAAGGTTTAATGTGCAAGGTTTTCTATAGATACACTAGTTGAATACAAAACCCAACATTAACTACAATATATCATACTCACTAAGCCTGGAGAGCTAAGCAGTCACTCAGAAGGCTATATACAGGAACAGCTTTCTTCAGGGGCACCGCCAGGGAGTCAGTAGCCTCTTTCCTGACCAGCAGCACCTCCTGCAGAGTCAGGTGTTGATGAAGCGTACCCCATTGTCTACGTAGTGACTTCTTTACCCTTCCATAAAGAACTTTCACCTAATTACCTCTCTACTCATGATCATATATGCTAATTACCTACATTGGGTATTCACCCTTAACTACCATTCTCACTATAATTGGGGTCATCAAAACAACATCAGGTGATAGGAGGGACAGTGTAAAAATATGCCCCTTGGCAATAAAATGTGTACCCCCAGACATTCAAGGATAATTTCTTGTTCCCATCACCGTTATCTATGTGCAGCTACAAGCATATGTGTTGTGTATTTTTTCTTGTTACATGATGCGGCATGCAGAAAGTGAGACGTCTGCAAGGTTACTCAGTAGTCCTATTCATCTCTGCCAACTGGATGTCATTGTACAGGGGTTAGAATAGCCAAGCAAGTAACTGAAGCTCTGCTAGGCCTGTAGCACAGTGGTCAGGCAACTCAAATTGCACTGAGCCTCCAGCGCTCTATGCGGATCCTGTATTTTCTCATTGTATCTCATGATACCTTCAGTCCTGTCTTCAATAGGGATGCTTGAAATTGGAGATCTTTGAACCCCTCATTTCCCTTTATAATTATTGGTTTGAGATTATTTTTCCCCAGATGCCAAGTTTGTGTTTTCCCAAGTTTCATCCCATTTTTTAATTTCCTACCCATAGTTCTGACTTTTTTGGGTTCCTTTCTATTAGTCTGACATCCTCCCAGGAGGTTTTAACATCTGCGGGTTTAATTAATGGAAGAAAAAAAGAAACACTACATATCTTTAAGGAAGATGCTAAATAAAGTGAGGTTTTAGCCTTAGTCCCTTCAGCATCCAATCACATACCTCCCCTCAATTAGGAAGAACAAGAATTGCCATACTGAATCAGACCAGTGGTCCATCTACTTCAGTATCCGATGACTAACCCTGGCTTGTATCAGATGCTTCAGAGAAAGATGAAAGAATCTCTGTATTTGATGATTATGAGAACATACCCCTGAGGAAATTTCCCTTCAATTCCGTAGTTCAATACTTTGCAATGTTATCATTACTGTACCTCTTGTATATGGTGCTTCATTACATTTTCTCTGTATTCATTTATATAGCACAAATATCAAGGTGTTTTACAATAAGATCAGAGTAAATACCAAATTGAAAACATTAGCAACTAAACTATATTATACCGCCATCAAAACAGCCAGTAATAAATCAAAATACAATGATATAAAATTATTCTAAAAGAATTAAAGGGCCAAATTTCTGCTTCTTGTAGATGGCCACAGATGATCAAAAGTGCTGCATCCTGGCCATTCCTCCCCTATTTTGAAGTCCTAGGAATCCTACCTATGACATATACATACAGTGTGGGAGAATCTATTATTTATTCATTTAATTATAATAGCACCTAGGAGCCCCAGTCTTGGACCTGGACCCTATTATACTGTACTGTACAAACAGAATGAAAAAGACTGTTCCTGTCTTAAAGAACTTCCAGTATAGGCAACAGCTGTTTTCTAAAGCTTACTTGCTGGGACATGGTGCATTTATGCCAGGATACACAGCAATGGAGAAAAGAACAAACAGAGGATAGGAGAGTGCACATTAAGTGGAAAGATAGTGCCAATACCAGGGAGAGTAACACAGGTAGATGACACTGGCAGTAAAGTGACTGTACCCTAATTGGGCGAAGAATCTGTGGGAAGCTGAGCTGAAACAACTAAAATATCTGTACACCACTGCAAGAAGCCTGAGTAACAGAATGAAGAACTAGAACTATTGGTGCAGGAAATGAAAACAGATATAGAGATAACAGAAAGATGGTGGAATAGTAGTCATGGCTGGAGTACAGGTACTGAAGTGAGTGTGCTATTTAGGAAAGATAGATATAAAGATAAAGGTAGTGGAATAGAGTTGTATATTAATGATGGGGTAGATTGTAAGAAATGAGAAGGGATGGAATGAATAACACAGAAAGAGGCTGGGTCTGGCCGCCGTCAGATCGATTGCTCTGGATTGACTGAGCAATCTGTGTAGACCCGCTCAGTTGATCCAGCAAGCGACACAGGAAAATCACCCTGGTAAATGTGTAGTGCTGTGTCGAAGGGAATGCTGTTCCCTTCAACGCAGTACAGTGTGGACGGCGCGCAGAGGAGGACTTGCGTATCTCCTGTCGACTGCTGCCGAATCCTGAAGATAAGTGTAGACCGGGCCAGAGCTTGAGTCAAAAATCACTTTGGGGAAGAAAGCTACCAGAAACTTCACTAGTATAATGCTTGAGGTATGCTACAGATCCCCTAGGTTTTGACTGGGATATGGGAAGAGACCACTTTTAATATTCTTAATGAAATAAATACCCCTTGGATTTGGGTGATTATGGGAGATTTTAACTTTTAACAGATATAGCTTGGCGGACATAATATTTCTAATAATGGTAGGTAGGGCCCAGATATTCCTGATAGATTTCTTCACCAAATAGTCCCTGAACCAACACAAGGTCATGCCATTTTAGATTTAATATTGATAAGTAGTGAGAACCTCATAGAAGAACTGGTTGTAGGGGACAACCTTGGTTTGAGTGATCATGAGCTAATTCAGTTTAAACTAAATTAAATGATAAACAAAAATAGGTCTTCAACTAGAGTCCTTGATTTCAAAAGAGGATAGTTTAAAAAAATTAAGGGAATTAGTTGGGGAAGTGGACCGGACTGAAGAACTCAAGGATCTGAATATGAAGGGAGGCTTTGTCAACAAAGAGTTACTTTGTCAATGTTGCAGAAGCTATTCGAATCCCGTATCCCAACATGGGGAAGAAATTCATAGAGAAGAGTTGTGGACCAACCTGGATGAGCAAGCATTTTAAACAGGTTTTTAAGAGAAAACAAAAAGCGCACAAGGAATGGAAAATGGGATTGGCAACCTCTTGAAGTTCAGAAAGTGTGATGATAAAGTGAGAATTGCCAAAAGTCAAGCAGAACTGGACCTTGCAAGGGAAATTAAAACCAATAGTAAAAGATTCTATAGCCATATAAATAAATAAAAAAAAACAGGAAAGAAGAAGTGGAATTGCTAAACACTGAGGATGGGATGGGGATTAAAGATAATTTAGTGATGTCAACAGCTAAAACAATACTTTCCCTCAATTTTTAATAAGGGTAATGAGGATCTTAGAGGTTATAAAGGATGGCTAATGGAAGTGAGGACATGGAAATAGACATTACCATGTCTGAAGTAGAACAGCTTAAAGGGATCAAATCAGGGGGCCCACATAATCTCCATTCAAGAATATTAAAGGAACTAGCACATGAAATTGCAGTACTAATACTAAGGATTTTTAATGTACTGTAAACTCAGGAGTTATACCCAATGACTGGAAACTTGCTAATATAGTACCCATTTTTAAGAAAGGTGGAAAAAGTGATCCAGGAAACTATTGGCCCATTTGTTTGACTTCATTGTATGCAAGGTGTTGAAACAAATTTTGAATGAAAGTAGTTAAGGACATAGAGGTTAATGGTAATTGGGGTAAAATACAAAATAGTTTTAAAAAAGTTGATTTTGTCAGACCAACCTGATCTCTTTCTTTGAGAAGAGAACTGATTTTTTAGACAAAGGAAATGCAGTAGATCTAATCTACCTGGATTTCAGTAAGACATTTGATATAGTTCCACATGAGAAATTATCAATTAAATTGGAGAAGTTGGGGATTAATATGAGAATTGAAAGGTGGATAAGGAACAGGTTAAAAGGGAGACTACAACGGGTCATACTGAAGGATGAACAGTCAGGCTGAATGGAGGTTACTTCTGGAGTTCCTCAGGGATCAGTTTTGGGGCCGATCTTATTTAACATTTTCATTCATGACCTTGGCACAAAAATGGGGCATGTGCTAACAAAATTTGAGAATGACACAAAGTTGAGAGGTATTGCTAATACAGAGGAGAACCAGAGTATTAGACAAGAAAATCGGAATGTCCTTGAAAACTGGAGTAATAGAGGTGAGATGAAATGTAAAGTTATGCACCCAGGAACTGTGATGGGGCACACTTTCCCACACTGGTGCTCCAAGGGTTAACTCTACCCTATGGGCCGAGGGGGCCAGGCCCCCTCAACCCTTCTGGGCATGCGTCAGCTGGAGACTGGGTATAAAGGGAGCCAAGCAACTCAGTTGAGGCTGGCTGATGAAGGGAGAGGATGTAAACTGCCAGCTCTCTCCAAGGAGCTGTGACAGGTTCTGAACCCAGGCCACATTATTCCACAGAGATGGGTGACTTTATTGACTCTGGCCATTTGGCCACACTTCACTGACCAAAAGGGCCGCTTTATTTACTCTGGTCATCTGTGATTGTTAGTAGCAAATATCTTCAACTGAAAAAGATGGGACACTGGATGAGGAGGAATCTGAGTTACTACAAAGAATTCTTTCCCAGGTGTCTGGCTGGTGGGTCTTGCTGACTGACCACCATATGTGTGGTTGGAAAGACATTTTCCCCGTGGTCAGATTGGCAGAGATCCAGTGTTCATTTTCCACTTTCCTCTCCCACATGGGGGATAGGTCACTTGTTGATTTAAATTAGTGCAAATGGTGGATTCTCTCTATCTTGAAGCCTTTAAATCATGATTGGAGGTCTTCAGTAATTCATTCAGAGGTTATGGGTCTATTACAGGAGGATCTGTGTCTTGCAAGGTGCAAGAGATCAGATTAGATTATCATGATAGAACCTTCTCACCTTAAAAATCTATTAATCTAATCACTGAGGAAGACATACCTTCTGTGACTTTTATCTCCCAGGAAAAGCTAAGGAAAAAATTAGACAATGGTAGCACTGCCTTGGGAATGAGGTGTGACAGACTTTCATCTGACATGTCCCAAGACTTTCACTGTTGTATCCTGTTTATCCTGATCCATGAGGATCCATGACGTTTACACATTCCTCTACACTCTGAGGCCGCATAACTTAAAAAGAGAAGGTGCAGAAAAAAACGCAGAGGATAATCTTATGGAAATTACACAAGTTTTTTTCCTCTTTTGCTGGATTTCTCACAGATGGAGGATGTATGGCCTTTAGCTTTGATTTAAATGAGATGAGATAGACAGAAGTGATGAGGGGGCAAATTTTACCTAATAGGAGCCAAATGAGCAAAACAGCAATACTCTTACACACCACAGAATGTGCGGTAAAGAACAGATACATTAGAAAACAGATGACAGGAAGAAAATTAAACATTAGCCAAGATAAAAAAACCAAGGAGATGATTGATGAGACTTGGATAGGGACAATTTAACCCTTCAAACAAAGGCATTTTCCAGGCTGCTAGCCAAATGAATACTTAGGAAAATGAGTATGCTGAGTAGACAGTATTTTCAAAATTGCATAGTGCAGATTTGCCAATTGCTTGCTGAAATTAGATACAACACTGGGCATTTACACACATAAATACCTGATGAAATAACACAATTGTGGTAACGTGCATAAATTGAGCCTTATGTCTGTACGCATTTTACATTACATTACATTTACAGTTGCTCAGGCACGGTTTTGAAATCTGGCCCTATGTTTCCCACAGTCACAGAACTGTTAGATGTCAAATTCAGCTAGGCAACTAAAGGTTCAATTGGCAAATTGTTTTAATGGGAGTTTTGTCTGAATATGGACTACAGAAGAAGGCTGAGAATTTCAAAGCTAAGTATGGAATTTTGGTTTATATCTCCTGTTGAGTCTCAACACAAGATCCTAATGTATCAGCAAACATGTTCAATATATTTTAAACAAATAGTGGAGGAGAAAGAGTTGTTGGCCTTTCCAGCAATCAAGGCAGGAAAAGATTAATGCTGCTTGAGATATAGGTAGAGATTTTATAGATATTAAATAAATGAAGTGCACATGGTTTGGCAATTGAATTCATATAGGAAGCAAGTGATAAATCAGAGTAAAAAAAATCTAAATTCCTCAAAATTAAATACATATAGTGTATGACGTACTCTAGTACTGATAATCCTTAATGTATTGGGAACCAGAGTAAAAAACTGATTACCTGAACCTAAAAGCACCACAGCCAGATGGCTTTATATGGCTAGCTATCATTTTTGTTTTTTGGAGCTCAGTTTGAGTTTTAATCTTTGACAATTATATAATTTATAGTAAAATTATACACAAAAATTCCTTCTTAAAAGAGAGTTAAGGTTGCAAAGTCAAACACTGGAAAGACAGGAAATGCCATAGGCAATCTTAATTCAGTTCTTTTTTGTATGTATTATGTTAAAGTTGTAACTACATGATCAGTGTAGATCAGTGTAGTACAGGTCAGTGCCTCGTCAATACCAGGTCTCCCCACAAATCCTGGTTCTTCGTCAGATCTAAGTCCCCTCCCCTCCCAGTCCTTTCCCCTACACATTGGTTTCCAGTTGCAGTCTCCTTGCCCAGCCAGTCCCACTTTCCCCACCTCATTCCTCATCCCATCTGAGTATTCCCTCATATTCACTGTGCGACACTGGCTGGACTGGGGGGGGCCTTAAAGTATATTATTTAACATCAGTATGTCAAGATCATAATATGTCAGGTACAGTTAGAAAGGCTGTAATGTGCTAAGTAAGATGATGATGTTTATGTTCATGTGTTATATGTGTAATGGAACTTATGGATATGTTTGTATCTATATTTTGATTTGTACTGTGTTTCTGGGCGATACCCCAGACAGGATGGCTGCAGCACTAGCCTGCTTAATGGCCCATTAAAGAAATTCACATGTACAATGGGCCCAGAGGGAGAAGGCAGGGATATACCTGATGAGTCACCAGGACTTACTCATGTGACCCTGGACTCCATCTTATTCCAGTAAATTTCCACAAGTTGCATGGCAAAGGCCAAAGGATAAAAGGCAGCTGCACCACATCCATTTTGTCTTCAGTCTTCACCTACTTCTGGATCAACTCATCTACAACTAAAATGAACTTAAGCTGTGAAACAAAGGACTAAGACCCATCCTGGTACACCAGAGGGACTATACAAGCCTGCAAACTCCACAGTTCTACTAAAAACCTGATATATATGGACTTTACAATTATTTGTATGTGTGTGATTGCTTTGATAATTTAACATTTCTCTTTCAGTTTGTTTCTTTCCTTTTATAATAAACCTTTCGTTTTAGTTACTAAAGGATTGGCTGGAGTGTGGTACTTTGGGTAAAATCTAAATTTATATTGATTTGGTACTGTGGCTGACCCTTTGGGGTCAGGATAAACCTTTTTGGTAAAGAGCACAGTTTTAAATAACTGGTCTCTTTACTGAATTTAGTTGCTGATAGGTAGCGAAAGACTAAAATAAAGTAAAGGGGACTGTGTATATTTTTATTTTAGCTTCTTGATAACCAGTGTGGGGAATTAGAAGCACTGTTTGTGGCTGGTTGGGAAGTCTGACTTCAGTGTCATTCACCGTTGCTGGGAGAATCTGCCCTGCCTTTGGCATTTTTAAGTGGCTATCCTAGGCATGGATGGGTCACACACTGGCTCATTTCCTTTGTCAGCTTCCAGTCAGTCTTCTTTTTTCCCCCTGGTTCACAGTCTCTTTGACCAGCCAGTCCTAACATCCTCCCCATTTCCAACTCTCAGTCCCAGTTTCCATCTCTCCCTGCCTTCCAAACACCAGTTCCAATCTCTACCTCCAGGCTTCTAGTCACACTCTACTCCTCCAGCAGGTGAATCAGACAGCTTCTGCCTTCCCAGTGGATGCAGCCAAGGGGCTATTGCGATTTGGTGGGCAGAGGATCGTTGTTTCTCCTGTGCTCTCAATCTTCATGCTTTTGGTTCTGATGCCCAATCACGATCCCAGCAAGCCCTGCAGCAACCCAGAGCTGCATCTGCAGGGAGAGTCCTGCTTAACATATACAATCTTAGAAGATTTTAGCTGATAAGCTCTAGCAAGTCTCTGCGGAGCATGTGCAAACTGAGATTTTACAAAGGCTTATAATTTGACCAAGTGTTGGAGGACTTTCATGGGGCAGCAGAAGGCACATCCGTGACACAATGGCTTCCTCTTGCCAAATATCAAGGATCTGCTTGAAACCTCCCAGAATTTAACATGGACAAAACAATGCTGATTCATTTTGCAAAACATCTCTAAGATATGGCCTCTCCTATACATCTCTATAGCTAACACTATTGACCAAGGCCCTCACCATCTTGCATTTCTATTATTGCAATATCCTTTTCTCTGGCCTTGGCAAATGCCCCAATCATATCTATTCATAGTGCTGCTGCAAAGCCCATTCTTATATAGCCCACTGATTTGACCAGGTTACCATTCTCTGAATTCATCCATTGGCTCCCCCTTTTCTATTGCATCAAACATACACTGCTTATTTTCACTTTCATGGTGCTTCACCACCTCTATCATCTCTCATTCACTATAATTACATCAACTCCCACCTCCAGTTGGCCAACGATGCTAACCTGCATCATCCATTTATTAACTTTTCATAAACCACCTTCATGCTTTCACCCATGCTGCCCCTCATGCTTGAGAGGAGCTACCATAAATATTTCCAAAGCTGCATCGTTATTCTCCTTTAAAATCCACATTAAAATTTTTCTTTATCACAGTGCCTACAAACAAAACAAAACAAAACAAAACAAAAAAACAGACGTTTGCCATTTTGGAAGGTTGCATTAGGTTGCCATTAGGAAGCTGATACTTCAACCTATTGTGAGGATCAGTATTATCTCACTGTTTCCTTGTGGTCTCCTATCTAACACCTTATTATCTGGACCTCCACTTTATCGGAATCTCTTCCTTGTCCCCATCCCCAAAACAATTGCTTGCATGCACCCCACCAGTGACACCCCTGTCCAGCTGCCAGCATGCACATTGCTTTCCCCGCTCCTACGTCATGGAGTTGTGCTTCACCTGGTCAGTGTTGTAGTTCTGGGCCTGGCTGATGCAGCACTGAGGTTCTTTTCCTCTTCAGCCTCCATGTTGAGGCCACCGTCTTTCTCTCGGCCTCCAAGTTGCTCCTCAGATAGTCCACTGGAGCCAGTGCTGGGGCATGTGTGTGCTGAGCAGACACAGGAGGAACCTGCTGCCTTGTTGTTAGCACACATGTATAGTGACAATAGTGAAGTCTTTACCCTGTCCAGCTCTTACTGACCACAAGAGAGAAGACTGGGGGGGGGGGAGGGAGGCAGAATGACAGGCTGCCCTCTTGATTAGCCAAACTCCCAATTATACAAATAAAATCCATGTCCCCCATGCTTTTTGGATAAAAGTTCAGGCACAAAAATTAACTAAAAATTCAGGATTTTACCATCAGACCAGACCAAATTTACTTCTCTGTTCTGTTTCTGGCATGACTGTCTATGCAACGTATGTAGTTGTTATGCATCTCATTTGGTACTGTACCTGACAGACCATACCTTTAACACTGAAATTTAGTATACGTACAGTATGTGTACCCTTTTTATTGCATGCAACTCTCTATAACTTACAGAACCTGCATTTCCATAGTTTTATATAACTGGTAATTTAAATTACATCAGGCTGAAGTTTGGCAGTACTATGCCATTTATCAGTATAGGTGCAATTTCTGCGCTCAGGAGTATTTTGATTTCCATATTTTCTTATGAGAAAAATGTTTCAGAATGGAACTTTCTTATGTGCTCCACTCCTTTCTAAATATATCTACTTTTTCATTTATATATATCATATTGAACTTAAAGATCTCCAGTACACACACAATTATGTATATCATTTGCTCTGTAGGCTATTTCCTGACTATTTGTTCACCTTCTTCTAGTTTAGCATAGATGCAACTCTGTATTTATTCAATAATTATTTATGACAGCTACTGATTGCTTGCTTTCAATGTAACCCTTCTGCCAGACAGAGTCGGCAGCAGCAAGGGCCGGGTTCTTTATCTAGGAGTCCCTGTCAATGATACCACACCAAACTGGCTTAAGACCCCACCCAGTGACCTGGGAAATCACACACTATCTCCTGGGCACCCCAAAGGGCAATACTTCCCCTCTCACAAGCACAGAGTCTGAGTGTAGAAAAGTAAACCTTTTAATAACAGAAGAGAAGTAACAATGCACTGGTTTGGGAAACAGTGCAAACGGAATTCATGAACTCAATGAGCGAAACCCATCCCAGAGTACTGGGGAATGTCCTTTGCCTCTCCCTTCTTGCTTTCCCCTGTACTGACTGTCATAGTTGTAAGGTCCACTCTCAGTTGGAGCTCAGCCAGTCCCCCTCTGCAGGGTCCTGCTGGCCACAGACTTGACCAGGCTGCTCCTCCGCTGCTGCCTCCTGCCATCTCCAGGCCTCACTGAATCCCCACTGGTGGCTCTTGCCATCTGCTGGCACCAACCGCTTCTGGCTCCTGCCGTCTGCAGGTACCGACCCTCTGCTGGCATTGACCGCTGTTGCTCCTGCCATATACTGGTGCTGACCAATCCTGCCATCTGCAGGTGCCGCCCACTACTGGCACCTCTCTGCTGGTTGTCAGTCAAGGTTGCCCAGTTCCTCTAGTGATTCAGCTCTTGGAGAATTTCAGCTCATTGGAAAACCTTCTGCTGACACAGGAGCAATGTCCCTGCTTTTAACAAACAAAAGACTCCAAAAAGAATAATTAATTATATCTTTTAACAGCCGGAGGAGATCATCAATCCATGCCAGAGAGTAGCCCTTTTCCAAGGCTACTTCAATCTCAACAGAAGACTTCTTACCGCCCACCCCCTGCAACACTGAAATATCGGTCCGCCATCCTTTTTGAGCTCTGTTTAGGTGAGAGTGATGTTTTTCATCAGAAGAGGCTAAACACAGATCTGGTGCCATTTGTTCATGCAACTGAAGGACAACATTTCATCAACCCTGTCTAACGCAAAAGTGACTTGTAACACAATACCAGACACGTTGACCATTTCCTATCATGCTCAACACCTAGTGTGCTTATGCAATATGCTGAGTATTTAATTGTACTCATGCAAATACAAAGCCCATGCAAATAATGTGCTCCCCTCTCAGCTGCTGAGATACTCAGATCTTGCTAACATCAATATGCACGCATGTATGCTATAGCACATGTTCATAGACTGCCTCTCAATATTGCATGCAGTCAATAGTACATTTGCCTTTCTTGTCACACAATTATAAACCAACAAATATGCATTTTTGTTTGGCCAGCAGTAAATAAAATAATTCATGAGTTTTTAATCTATGACATGAGACATATAGGAATATGCTGAGAGATAAGGACTGAATCCAAAGCCTATTGAAGTCAATAGCAAAGCTCTTGTAGTAAGGCTCCTACTGACTTCAGTGGGCTTTGGATCAGACCTAAGATTTTATAGAAGTATACAGAGGAGCCATCCTTATGCTTGCTATCAGGTTTTTGCTCAGGTCCTAAAGGTAATGGTAGAACTCTTATTAACTTCTATGGATGCCAGTCAAGCCCTTTGTATACATGATAATAAATCCTTGTTGTGCATTCCAGAAGATTTCAGATCTATTCCATTCAGCATCATCCTTCCTTTGTACAAGGAAGCAGTGGAAGAGAAGGGAGAAACTCTTTCATGCTCCCAAATGTAGCAACTGTGATAGGCTAAATAATAATCTCCCCCTGAATAATAAGATCCCTTCTAAGCCATGATCTCAATTCTCCTGGGGAAAGCAGAAAGGAAAAACACCTTTTTCAACATTGTAGATGTTTCCCAGAATTTGATAGTAAGGTTTGATTCTGTGCCACTGAAGTCAACAGGAGTTTTGACTCAGCTGAGAATAGGATCAGATCCTCACATATCGAGCTGACAGGCATCCCTGAAAAAGCAAAGAGAGATGGGAAGTGGAGGCGTGATCATACAACTCTGATCCATAAATCATCTGCTAAGAGATTTTGGTTTTAGTGATAATCATATTAAACGTCAAACTGGAGTTTCTTTCTTTTGATTTTTTTTTCGGAAAAACTTTCTGGAAAGTTTTGAGGACAGGAACACCACTTTATTTTTTTAATTGCCCAGATCCTAGAGTAATTTTAGCAGTGCATGTGCACTACTAAGCATGAAAACCTATTCTCTTTCATATGTCTATAGGCATGTCTCTGATTGTGTCTGTTAGTTTAAAGTTTCTAAAATATTTACTGTTGCTTGAAGCATATTAAACCTTCATCTAGAAAAGACTAAATTGACTCTCATTTGCATGTTGCAAGGTGAAAGAGAACTCCATATTGACTTTTTTTGGCAAACAACTGATGTATATAAATGGAATCTATACAGCTATAGACATTTGTTTTCTAAACTGGTTACTGATGGAATTCATAAACACTAATACCACACAAGTCAATGAAGGATTCATTTCACTATTTAGCTGAGGTCTCTTTCTATTATTGTGTTGAAATAAGATTGCCTAGCATTCTGTCATGCAGGTTTAAAAATAGCTGAAACTCAACCAACAGGAGACAGGTGCTAAATCTAAAACCTGATTAATAAAGAGAGGAGGAAAAAAAGACAGATTGCAAGAGCACTGTTTGGAAAATACTATAATCATTTCATGGACTGGTATTTCAGATCTTATTGTGAAAAATGCTTTTAGAGGACTATGAGGAAGTCCATTAAATATACCTTTAATAACAATTATGTTTCTTATTGAATGGCATGTGATATGATTATCCTTTATACTTAAATCTTGTTCATATTATTTATATTCATGTAACACATAGAGAAGTTAGATTAATAATTTGTGTATATTGTTAGATTTTTAGCATATTATTTATCTGTGTAAAAAGGACTATAGTACTTGTATCTAATATGATGTGCTTAGACACTTTGCTGTGTTTATTAATAGTCTCCATAATACTTAATCAGAGTTATTTGTCAAAGGTTACATTTTTAAATGGATTTACAGCACTATATCAGGCTGATGCATCTGTAATAACAGGATTAAAGTGTTTTTTCCACAAACTGAGTATTCTAAGGAAGGTGGCAGAAACATGAATTTAAGATTACAAAAAGTTGAGCCTGTCAATGACTGCAGATGTGGACAAGAAAAGGCTTCTTTCTATAGAGGGCACTAGGGCACAAAGTGACCAGCTGTCCTGCATTGCATTATAAGACGAGTCATATTACAAAGAACATCCAGCTTCAAAGCAGCATCCAGTTGGCAACAGTCTGAGGCTGTTTGGCAATCCAGCAGCCACCTACACACTGGGGCCAGGTTTTGCTTACAGAGAAGGAAGGCAGAAGGAAAAAGAGGCCCACAGACTCTGTACACAACAGAAAGCCCATCTTTGTCCTCACATCCCAGGTGATAGGAATTAATTCAGGGAAGTCCTATTTGAATTAGAGCATATCTTTTAGAAAAACATTCAGTCTTGATTTAAAATTTGCAAGTGATGGAGAATCCACCACAACACACAGTAAATAATTCCAATTGTTAAATACTCTCACTGTTAAAAATGTACATATTATTCCTTGTCTGGATTTGTCTAGATTCAATTTGCAGCCCTTGAATCCTGTTATATTGTTCTCCGCTAGGTTGAACACCCCATTATCAAATGCTTGTTCCCCATGTACCTATTTACAGACTGTAATCAAACCACCCCTTAACCTTCTTTTTCTTAAGGTGATTGAGCTCCTAGTGTTTATCTCTCTAAGGCATGGGGTTTTTTTTGTAATCCTTTAATCATTCTGGTAGTTCTTCTCTTTGAACCTGTCTAATTTATCAATGTCTTTCTTGACGTGCAAACACAACAAGAGCTAGACAATATTCCAAAAGTGACTGCATAACTGACAAAGACACAGGAGTAATATAACCTTCCTGCTTGAGATTCTCCTGTTTATACATCCAAAGTTCACATTAGTCCTTTCAGTCCCAGTGTCACACTGGGAGCTCCAATTTAGCTGATTATCCACTATGACCCATAACCCTTTGTCAGAGTCATTGCTTCCCAGGATAGAATTCCCCAGCCTATAAATGTGACATGCATTCTTTGTTTCTAGTTGCAGGATTTTACATTTGACTGTATTAATATGCATATTGTTTGCTTGCACCATCTTGCCAAGGAACCCAGATCGTTCTGAATCTGTGACCTGCCTTCTTCATTACTTACTGCTCCCCTGATCTGTGTGTCATTTGCAAAATTTCTCAGTGACAATTTTATCCTCTCTTCCAGATCAGTGATGAAATGTTAAATAGCCGCTGGCCTAGAAACACCTGCTTGATGAGATTCCCTGCTTATGAGTGCATTTTGGGGCCTGCCCACCCTTTAACATTTTTAATCCATTTTATCTCTATTAGGCTCCTTTTCAGACCCTCCATATGCCTCACGGAATAAAATGGGCAACAGGAGCTTGCACAGGTTCTATTCTATCAATATACAGGTCACATGAGAAGTAAAAAGCCTCATCTTAGATATAATGGCACAGAACCAGGGGCCACCATCAGTCTTGCAGTCTCCTGAGATCTGACCTTTCAGGAAAGTGTGAGGTGGCTGACTACTGAGTAAATAATGGTGAACGAGTACTTTAGTAGTGTAATCTGGGAAACAACTGAGGACATTTATTTGAAAAAAATGTATTTCAGGAATGGTGCTTATAACCTTAAGAAGCTCTGATTATTATTCCTATTCCTGGATTCCTTTGAGAAAATTTATAATTCTTTCTATTAAACTATGAGGATGCTGTCTCCTATGCAAAGAAATTAAACTCTCTCATGTCCTGGCAGCCTGTTCCTTTTCCCGAAGATATGGTTGATGGAAATGGTGCAAATACACCCCCATCCGAAAGAGAAAAGCAGAAGAGATCACACATGCTACTCAGAAAAATAGTTAGCCTAATTTTCATGTAGTTCCTAAAAATACTCCCTTTCTAGCTGAAAATAAACATGCATCAATGGACTAGAGCATGATTTTCAATGTACGTCCATTGCCGGTGCACGCTTGCAGGCGCAACACTTCCCTTGTTTCATACAACAAACAAGTCATGCATCACCCTTGTACACACTGCAGGACACTTAGAGCCGAAGACATTATTATGAGACTAGCCAGTTAATGAAATACTGTATTCATCTAAGAGTTTGGCAAGTATCAAATCACAACTGAAACATAAATGGTCAAACAGTCACCTAATCATCACTGTATGTTCATACATGTTGAACATTATAGACTGGGTTTGTGATGTTGGTGCTGCAATATTTAGGATGATGGCTTTGTTTTACCCTTGCTTCCTGACACCTCCTATTAGTAAATTGAGTATTTATCTGGAGGCTAGTATTTAGCTGTAATTTCAAACATGCAGCTTCCAGTGATTTTATTTGAAGTTGTCATTTCATGTCTGAGGGGAGCTATTAATCACAGTTTAGAATGACAATTTTTTTGTTATTAGTAGAACTGGGTTTAGAATATATTATGATCACAGAGACAGTTTTGTAGTTGCTCAGTATCCCAAGGAGACTTCCATTACTCTTTAATATAAACAGGCCAGTGGACTTGTTCGGTCAACAGCCTGCTTCCAAGTTCAGTATGCTCTTTGTTCCATATAGTGCTACTGGATTATAATCTTAAACACGGTATATACAAAATTTTTATTTCCAATTATTTAATCACTGTCATTTTATCATTATATTGTCCATATGCCATCATGCAAGTTGAGCTACATGATGTGTATTAACTCTGAACTATGATATAGGAAACTGTACATAAGGGCTTGTCTACCCTTGAAATGCTACTGCTGCAACGCTTCAATGTAAACACTACTTATGCTGACAGGTGGAGTTCTTCCATCAATATAAAGTAATCCACCTCCATGAGAGGCATTAGATATGTTGACTGAAAAATTCCTCTGTTGACCTAGTGCTGCCTATACTGAGGATTAGGTCCTCTTAAATACATTACTCAGAGGTGTGGATTTTTCACATCCCTGAGCAACATAGGTAAACTGACCATAATCATTAAAATAATTTAAAAAATATTACCTTCTTCCTGGTTCTATGTCTGTGCTATGCTTATTATTTAATGTTTGTTAAGTTCCTGGACATCCTTAAACTAAAGCTATTATAAAACAGGGAGGGAGGTAAAGGGGAGTGCTACTCTTCTCAACTCTGCACATGTGAGAGAATAATTAGATGAAGACATAAAACCACTCGCAGAAGATTGTGAAGATCTTCATGCATTCATCTTTCCTCCTTTTTCTATGGCTTTGATCACTGGTGAAATAGACAAACCATGGCTATTTAGATTATCATAATTGAGTTTCAGAATTGACATCCTATTGTAATATATGGGGAGAGTTCCCACGTCCCATGCAGCTATTTTTCAGACTGATTGCAGATTCAGCCATCACTACATCCATTTAGACTCTAATCTAAAGATTGAGGGATAGTGTATTCAGAAAATCTAATATAGGGATTGCCAGACTGAATCAGACTCAAGGTCCTTGTAGCACAGTATCCTGCCTATGACAATGGCCAGAACCAGATTCTTCAGAAGAAGGTAAAAGAACATTGCATTATTCAGAGGTAGGATAATCTCACCCCACCCACCCACCCACTAGATCTCATCATACCTAATTCCAAATAGTTAGCAATTGGGTTAACCCTGAAACCTGAGGTTTGATTATCTCACCCAGAAGTTACATTAGTATAAACTGTTATAACTCTAGATATTCTTGTTATGCATATAAATATGTGTCTGAATATTGCATTGGTTTTGGATTCAAGAACATCCCGTGGCAATTTAATTACCATAATTATAATCCAAAAAATATCCTGTTGCCAGTTTCTTTTCTTCAGTAAATTAACATCCAAGAATCTCTTGCGCCCTTGCTATAGAAAAATAACCTTCTGTGAAACTGATTGTAACAGTCTGCAAGATTCAAATACAGAATTTGCACTGGTATAAATACCCCTTTAATTTATGTAACGTTAGTGTGTCATTTAAATTCCCATACTTTCAACAAAATTATAAAGCAAATGAGTTTCCCTAAACTGAAGGATTGATGTTTTTATTCATTCCTCCTGCAATCCGAGACTAAAACTACAGATATCTTTACAAAGCTTTTGCACATTCCTATGCCATTTCACGATTACACTTCAAATTTAGGAAGATCTATTTATTAGTGGATGGATATGTACTCAATAGCTATTTGTAGAAACAATGCATCTGTAGAAAAGAAGTAAACGAAAAAGATAGTTTTCATCGGGTTATGATAAAACAAATACTGCTGAAAGATACAGTCAATACAAGGTCTAAACACAAGTGAAAGGTAATTTACTAAACATGATGAACTAAATTTACTAAATGTACTAATTTACTAAACCTGTATGATGAACATACCTGTGTTGTGCACAGTATATTTCCAAGAAGGCAGTTACCTGCGTGGTACATTGCATCGTTGTATCAATACTGTCTTATATTTTCAAGACAAATACTAATTGTTGTAATATGACAAAGAATATAACCAAAGCGGTACCATGTATTAACCGATATCATGCATGGACATCAAATTAAGATAAGGTACTACAGAAAAATCTTTAATACATGAAATAAAAGCCTGAACTAAAATAAAATAATCATCATAATAAAAAAATAATAATAATGTTGCTTCATCCCAGTCTTCAGCATTACTCAAATACATGCTCAACTAAATACAATCCTGGGGCTAAGCACTCTGGCCCAGTTCAGCAAATGACTTAAGGACACACTTCATATTAAGAATGCAAGCACCTCCATTGATGATGACGGAAGCTATGTCATCTCTATGCCTGCTGGAGACTCCCCCACACCCTGGGAATACCCAGCAAGGAAAACATGGGGAAGGAAACTAGCATGCAAGGAAACTGTAATGGGGTGGCCTGCCCCTTTAAAGGCTGGAGTTCTGAATCTGGCTGGCCCGGTACACCTCGCCCAGCTTGCCACACCTGGAATGAGATTGGTGGGGGAGAGGGAGTTAATTAGTAAAACCAGCTGGTCATGAAAGATGTCACCGTATAAGGCCCACTACCTCCTGGGCACCCTCTTGCAGTCTGAGTTGCTCTGAAGGTACCCTGCCACCATTTCTCCAACTTATGGCCCCTTAAATCAAAGTTTCAAATAAGTCTTCTCTAGGTCGGCCACAGCCTCTTTGGAGAGCTCCGATTTATTAAAACAACAAAATCAATCCCAGCAGACGTCTCAGATATTCATCATGCCCATACTGCCAGTCTTTCCTGCCAGTGGCGTCGCAGGCCTCCCTTGCCTGAAGCCTTTTCCCTAAACAATCAGGCTCCTCTGCTGCAGCTGACTGGATCCCAGCAGCCACTGCCCCCCTTGCCAGACATCTGCTTAGGCCTCTCACTCCATCTTTGCTGTGTTTGCAGCTGTTCCAACTTCAAGAGATCAAAACAATAATGAGTTGGACCCTCCCTACTCATGGGACTTTTTTTTAAAACCAGATGATTTGGGGGGAACAAGGATGATATTCTGTTTTTTTTAAATCTCTCTTTTGACTTTTTGTTTTAACTCGGCCTGCTCATCTGCAGAGCATATCTGTGACTATTAGAGGTGCCCAGGCTCCCAAATTGGGAAAGGTGGTTTGGCCCTCACTGCAGGAGCTCCACATCTTCCCATCCCCTGCCTAGCAATCAGTTCTGTTCTCCAAACTCCCACATCACTTTGTCCCCTACAGCTCCACCACCCACCCACCCTATGATCAGTTCAGTCCCCATCCCCATCAGACCCCAACCCAATCTGTTCAACCCCCTTCAACACATCTCCCATTCCCCAGCCTCACCCCCCCTTCCATTGAGGAGATGGGATTGTTCTATGGGCTCTTCATTCCCCTCCCTCCATTTTCTAGGTCTGGTTCTGTAGGGGGAGAGGAAGGAAGAAGAGGTGCCATCTGTTATGTTTGGATACTTGGAAGTTACTAGCACTCAGCAGACAGGAACACAGGGACATGTGAACACCCCCAAACTGGGTTTATTCTCCTTCTCTAAGACCAGAAAGAACTGGCTGAGCTATCCCATAATATTCTACCTCTGTTATCTATGGCAAGCTAGGCAGGACACAAACTACACCGCATCATTTTGTCTATGTTTCTTTCAGGAAGGGAAGAACACAGAAATCCAAGCACACACTTAAAAAAAAAGAAAGAAAAGTTGCTCATACTATGCTTTTGTGTGTTATTCTTCATAGGAAAATCCCCTCTTCTGTCTTCAGCTGGTTCTACTAATTACTCCCCCTCCCCCCGCCATATCCTAGGTGTGGCAGGCAGAGTGAACTTTAAAGGGGCTAGCATGTCCAAAGAAAGGAGATTTGGCGAGCTAAAATAAAGTGTTTACCCAAATGAAGGCTCTCTCAACAGGCCAGCATCCATTGGTATTAATTAGAATGATGGGGTTTACATCATCCTTTATACCCACTTTAGGTGTGAGGATACATTCTTGAAGAAATGGCCCAGACTATTATACCTCAGAGAGTGTCTCAACATCAATGTTTGATTAATACTTCTTCAGGTTTTGTCTCAACTGAAAAGGAATAGAGGACTTTTTGCAGCTTTGAAAATCCCTATTCCCTACAACAGTGGAGCTTGTGAGTTCTTTAAAGGAAGCCTTAGCATTTTTCTGTGTCTTAGAGCTTTCATAAATATTTGGTCTATTTTTAAACATAGATAATCAAATGTTACTGCAGTACCATACGTACTTCACAATAGAATCAGCTTGGGCACAGTACTGGTTTTAA
This sequence comes from Mesoclemmys tuberculata, assembly GCA_007922155.1. Classification (NCBI taxonomy): domain Eukaryota; kingdom Metazoa; phylum Chordata; order Testudines; family Chelidae; genus Mesoclemmys; species Mesoclemmys tuberculata. Next base: position 65,124,594 of record ML675610.1, read on the forward strand.
TAATTAGTTCTTCACTACATGAAAAGTGTAAGAAACTTCCATCTCTCTTTCTAAGGAAAGGGGCAAACTAACTGCTGCTGCTTTCAGAGATTACACTTTAAAAGTTCATGTCTTGAATGAGTATCATTTTGAGATATTTCCCATACTTAATATGGGGAATACTAACAGAAAGGGTAATATCTCTACAAATAACACTAAGTTCTACATGCAATCTCTGTGTTGAAGTCATGATGGTCTGAAGTCAGCCATAATATACAAAAGTTCCTATTTTTTATTTTGTATGAGAAATTCCACTGGGAGACGGAAGTTTGTAAGCAGAAGTGAGATACTGGAATTACTTTAGCATTACCTGTGAATAAGTCTGGTTTTACATTTAAACTACAAGAATTCAAATTCTAGGTCTGGCACAGATTTCCTACGTGGGCAAATTATTCTATTTGTGTGCCACTGTTTCCCACTCTGTAAAATGAATATAGTTACCTCATCAGTTAGAGAGTTTTGATATTTTTAAGAATCTTTGAGATCCTCAGATAAAAGCTCTTATGGAAATACCAAGTCTTTATTTCTTCTGGCATCCTCCATTTAATTTGAAATCTAGACAAGTTAGAGAAGTTTAACTATTTTAAGAGCAGGGACAAGAATTGGGATCAGAAACACTTAGCATGATTTTATTAGAATATAACCTAAGATTGTTTTTGTTTTATCTTATTAACTTCCATATCCAGCACATTCATGTCTCCCCTCCTTCGAGCCATAAGGTATTCCATTACCATAATGAACAATAGAGAGGACAGTGGACATCATTTTCTCCGTAGCAAAAAAAATTTGAAGCTGTACCATTAATAACTACTGAAAACACTGAGAAATTGTATAGTAATTGTATCCATGAAATGAATTCCTCATTAAAACAAAAGACATGTAATTTGTGAAAGAAGTAAGGACAATCAAAATCAAATATTTTTTCTACAAGGGAAAGCAGGAACATCTCATTTCTGTGCCTCAGGGTGGCAATTTAGAAGCCTTCCCATGCCTTCAACAGAGGAATGGACCATAAGAAGACCTTATCTGTTCTGGATGAACCAGATAAAATAGATGATTTTCCAAATACTTACTTAAAATTTTTGCCTGAAGTTTTCAGATAGGGCTAATGAGTGACATGGATCTATAACAGCACACTCTACAATTAGAGATTCCCTTTCAGAGAAGGAGTAAGTGATGAGAAGTATGTCGTCATCCTCTTTGTGGACTAGCGCTGCAGGACGATGAGACATGCACTTTGCCAATGGGTTTCACAAATATTTGCTGACAGCAAAGGAATAGCGATACTCACGAATCTTGGGTTCCATTCCAAGCTGTGCAAGGCACATGGGCTGATAGGCATAGACTTTTCAGCCCATTCCCCTCAAGTTTGACCCCTTCTGTCTCAACATCTCTGTGACATTTTGTGCCCCCAAATAGCATCCTGGAACTCCCATATTCACCACTGTGAAAGGACTATGAGATATGTGCAATAAATGCCTTATGAGGTCTGATTTAAAAAGGTTTGATGTGTTGAACATTAATATCTTGTTGAATTGTATGTGAACTTATGAAGTATTGATCTGTGTTTGTTACAGAAATACGTGGTAAGTGGGAAATTCCCACAGCTAGCCTTTCAGTGGCAACAAAGGAGCAATTAACATGACAGATTTACATCAGGAACAGCCAGATGTGTGTTCATGGCCCATCAAGAAGAATCCACTCTCCCAAAAACTCCTCAGAGATGGCACATACACAATGGGGGATACCTAATCTGCACATCACAGCAAGGATCTTTCTAGCATGTGGAGAGAAAGTATAAGTAAGGGTCAATGATATCACCACTTGGCCTTTCTCCTCCCCTTTCTCAACACCTGGAAGATCATTTGGAAGACAAAGACTTTGAACTGGGAAGATTGGTCCCAGGCTGAGAAGGGAATTCATCCTCTGTACTAAGAACTGTAAATTGCCTGGAACATCCAGTGGGGTGAGAAAAGCCATTTGATTCAAAGCTTTCATAGTCTGTTAAAATTTAGCATTTAGATTGTGTTTCTAGTTTTATTTCTTAGGTAACCAAGTTTGGCATCTATGCCTTATGTTTCTTTCATTTGGTAGCTTCCTTTGATCTCTGTATTCTTGCCATTTATAATCACTTAATCTATCTTTCTGTAATTAATACACTTATTTTAATGTTTATCCTTACCAGTGAGTTTGTCTAAAGTGCTTGGGGAAATCTGCTCAGATTACAAAGGCTGGTGCATGTCCACTTTCCTTTGATGAAGTGGTGAATTAATTAATGAGCTTGTACTATTCAAGAGACAGTTTAGAGCAGTGTAAAACGGTATATTTATGGAATAGAAGGCTGGGGGCTTGGGAGATTTGCTGGTGTTTCCCTGTGTATAGTTCATGAGTGGCTTGGAGAGCATTGATGCAGTATAGTTGGGTGTGCCTCTGCATGATGGTGGCTGAGTGATAACAGAACCTGGAAGGGTCTGCTGCTTGTCACTGGCAAAGCACTGCAAGAGCCCAGGCTAGAGAATCCAGGGGGCACAACAGTCCCACAGTTCCAGGTTGTACCCCGGGGATCCTGCCATACCCTCCAAATTGTAATTATCCGTGTGCCTCTTCTCCACATTTATCTCCTTGACCTAGTCCCATTTCCCTCCCTAACCAGCCCCAGTGCCTACTCCTTAGGTTTGTCAGTCCAGTCCCACCGTCCTTGCCCAATAAATATCAATCCACCCATCCATACTCTTCATCCTAGTCACCCCTCTCCCAGGCCCATTCTCCTTCTCCAGACAGTCCATTTTCTTGCCTCTTGTCTCCTCATCCAATCTGTCCCTCTCCCTCACTCTGGACTCTGGTTGCTCTTCCTTTTGCGCCTCTTCCATTCCCCAGAGGCTCCTAGTTCCAATCTCTCTCTACAGGTCCCTCAACCAATCTCTGTGCCCCCATGGTTCCTTGTGCCAGTTCTCCTGAACACCCCAGCTCCTCATCAGATCTATCCCTTCCCTCTACTTCCTTCTCCCCTCCATCCCACTGGTTTACATCCAGTCTCCTTACCTAGCCATTCCTTGTCTTCTCCCGTCTTCTCTTATGATCTCACCTTCTGGTTCCCATTCCCCCACCCCAATTTCTTTCCCTGATTCCGAGTCACAGTCTCCTTGCCCAGTCGGTCAACTCCACAACTCAGCTCCCAGGCCCAGACTCCTTGTGCAGCCAACTTCTACTCCCAGTTTCTGTCTCATCTCCTTTACAGGATCTGGTCTCAATTTTACCACCTGAGGCTTCTTGTCCAAACTTACTCACCATTCCCCTCTACAGATACTGTTCTTGTCCCTTTTAATTCAGATAAGGAAGCTTCCTCGTCAAGTTACTTGGGTGTGCAGGGGGGTCATTCAGAGTTCAGGAGAGGCGGGTTACTTGCTCTCAGTTCAGGTGCCCAGACAGAGACCCAGATGACCTGGATCCGCTCAGAGCTGTAACCATAAAGAAAGTCTTTCTGAACTCCCAACTAGAGAATACCAGTGCACATGGAATCTTCAGGGAATTTAGTTGCTAAAATCTACTGAGTATGTGTGAAATGAAATTTTTCAAATACTTATAACTGGCCAAGTTTGGATGTTTTTTATGGCAACAGAAAAAAGCAAATTCCTGATGCCAGTTTGATGCCCCTGCCAAGTTCAAGTCCCTGCTTCAAAACATAAAGAAGTTATGGCATTTCAAAGAAAAGGTCTCAAGAATGTTTTAATATGGACAAAACAATGTATTTTCCCCAACTAGCATTCCTGGAAATAGCTGAGCCATGTTGGCTGACTTAAAAAACAATCAAAATAAATAAAATAAAAACTATATGAGACAGACATCTGACATGGAAAATTTCAGCCCACCTGGTTAAAGTTTGGTAAAGTTGTAAGCAACTGAAAAGAGGTCTTATAATAGGCAGTGTCAGACAATCTTAACAATAGGCAGTGCTACCAGCATCAATATAATAATTAACCTTGTGTCTGAACTCCTTCTAGTTTGGCCATAACTTAGAGACAGAAATTAATTCAATATTCCAAGTCTGATTGCACTGGAACCATATAGACAAAGACTGATATGATACCATTGTCTATTCAGCTTGCTGTTTATTGGGCTTAGTTACTGCCCTTTCATGTTACAAATCTGTATGTAAGCAGCTTACCATGGTTTTTTGCTTTTCAGGTGTATCCCTCTCATGTCATATCTGTATTTCAGATTTAGTTACCAACAATTGCATTGGCTCTTCATACGCTGAAGTGAATCTTATCCCTTTTCCTCAATCTTCCCAGCCCCCGCTCCATGTTTTGCCCATGGTCTTAAACTCTTTAGCTCCTTGTGCATTATATATTTTTATTTACTGGTATTTTAATTTCCTCGCAATTTAGCAACATTCTTGAATTTTTCAACATACTGTTTAATCATTCCCCCAAATCATTAAGGAAATTATTAAATGGCTCTAACTTTGAAAGGAAACATCTTCAGAAAAGAGTTCCATGAATGATTTGTGATCTGAAAAACATGCCTTGCTTTGAGAGACATAAATAGATAAATCTATTTTATTTATGAAAGAGATGGTTGAAAGGTGTTTTGCTCATGGTCAGTAATTATCTGCTCAGGGAGAAGAGAGCTGATATTAGAGGGTGTCATGGGGTTGCCACCCACCTCTCATGAGTTGAGTGTGTTCCTGCAATTTTTCACTTTATGGTAACTTGGTGGCACCCCCCATGGTTGTGTTCCTGTCAGCAACCACTCAGTTTGTGGAACGGGGTAGCAAATGCCTCTCGCGAGCGCCCCCCTTTGGTCAATAGTTTCTTCAAACTCTGGCCAACTCATACACATTGAACAAGCCCCTTTCCAGGGTAGACAGTCTTTACCTTCTCCCAGTCCCGGTATGGGGCCGTCTTCCTCCCTGGAGACACTATCTTACTGCAACCCTCCCTGGGCTCAGTCCTTGCTGAGTCCCAGCAGCTGACCAGGAGCTCCTCTTTAGTGCCCCTACCCATACTGAGCTGTCCATGATTCTGCTGTTCTTTCATCCAGTCTGGAACCTGGCCTCTCTCCTCCAGTTCCAGGCAGCAGTTGACTGACCCTGTCTCTGCTACTCCTTTTTATATGGTCCTCCTGCCCCCTAATTGTCAGGGCCTGCAGCCCATCTGATTGACTGCTTCTCCTTAAGCCACTCTAGGCTGCTTGGAGGACTTTCCTTCTGCTCCTCTCTGGGATGGGGTGTGTCAGGGCCCTGAGGCCTCCAGCAGGCAACCTCTGGGCCCAATACTTTCTGTCTCAGAGAGCTCCTTACGCAAGCAGAGAAAGGCAAAGCAAGATGCTAAAGCTAGACGATGAAGCTATAAATAAATAAAAGTGGAAATAAGCAAAATTTTAACAGTGAAGATAATTAAATAACTGGGAAAGCTTACCAAGGTATATGTGTGATGCCATGCAGAACCCCTGGGGTACAGCTTAGGAGCTGTAGAACTGCATGTATCTTTACCAACTGTTTAACCTGGAGAGAATCCTCCATCTCACTTTGGCTGGTGACCCCACAGACAGCCTCTCCAGACCCTGTTGTCACTCAACCCAACAGCAAGTGGCACCAGACACCCAACTTAATTCAATGAATGGTTTCCAGCCACTTAGGAACCAACCACAGAGAAACTCGAGATGGCTCCTCAGCTCAGGACCATAGGATCACATCATTTACCTGGGTCAAAATGCCTGACCAGGGGAGATTATTATCCAGTCCACTTTTCCCTCAGCTTTTATTACTGAGCAGTTTGTTTAAACACTTCACTCAATGATACACTGATTAAGATAAAACATTAAATAAGTTTATTAACCACAGAAAAATAGAATTTAAATTATTTAAGTGGCAAGAATAAAGAGATCAAAAGAAGTTACTTAAATGAAATAAACATAAGGTCGCAGCCTAAATTCTACCCACTAACAAGCTCTTGAATTAGCAATGTCTCATCCTTGTTAGCTGGACCAAGCAGTTTCTCAAATGCAGGCTGAGCAACCTTCCCCGTCTGAGACTCTCCCTCCTCGTCCCCTCCAATTTCAAAGTCCTTTTCTCTTCCAGATGACCTTCAATTGTTCAGTTGAATGGGAGTGAAGTCAAGTGATGATGTCATGCTCCTTCTTTTATAATCTGTTTATAGATGAAGTCTCCAGGGATGGGGGTTGAGAGAGGGGTTCCTCTCTGATGGGCCATTAGCACATCTGGCCACTTTATTGCTGTACCTGAATAGCTGGCTTAGGTGTTTTCCACCTCACAACATGTTCTAGTAGCATTTACAACACTATTTTATAACTTCACATGCTATAGTAGAACATACAATCCAACAGGATATTTAGCAGATGAAGACTTTTATAATGATACCAAACAAGGCATACTTTGTACAGAACATATCATAATTATATGACATTGGTGAATATAGGTGGTTTTGGGGTGTTGTTTTCTATGTGTGATAGATTCTCCCTATTTAAATCAGGATTGTCTTTCTAAAAGATATGCTCTAATTTAACCATAAGTAATTGGTCTGGATACAAGAATTACTGGGTGTAATTCTATGGATTGAGTTATGCAAGAGTCCAGACTAGATAATTGTAATGGTCCTAAAATCTACAATACCTAGAAAACCTCACAAGAAAACCCGCTAACCCTCCCCGTTTTTATCATGACTTTAATAGAGCAATTTGTCAGGGGTCACAGCTACATTTGCACATAGGCAACTGCCACAAAGAGGACCTAATTTTGTAACTATAAAAAATCAGGATTGTCTGGCAGTATTTTTTCTTTATAAGCTCATGTTGCTTACTTGCTCACATTTCTCTTTTCCTCCAAAGGTCTGATATTTTTTCTTAATATTTTCTCTATTATTGTGCTAAGGATAGATAGATATTGTATTTCAATTACCAGGATCACTCTTCCTTCTAATTTTGTAGGTCAGTGCTTCATGTACTTGTTCTAGTTTTCCTGGTAGCTCCCCAGGTCTCATGACTATTCAAAAATAATTGTAAGTAGTACTGTAGGTTTGTTAACCAATTCTCTCAACAGCAAAGGATCCACATAACCCTGAATGATTCATTTCCACAAGTTCGCGGTTCCCAAATAGGTCTTTGAGTGCTCTTTATTTCCTGGTTGTTCCTAGTTCATAATTTCCAGAGTGGATACTCTGTTTTATCTCATTTATTGAAAAGAGAGGATTTCAGTATCTTTTGTTGGATTCGAGTTAACTGAACCTCCCTGAAACAGTTTTTGATCTGCTACCCGCAATATACTGCATATACTTAGATGCAACAAACCTACCTGTGTGCCTATTTAACATTCAATATAAGCGTACAGATATATACCTGTGTATTTATCTATTCAGACTCTATATAAACATTTAATAGATAAGCAGGTTTTAAATAAATGAGTGTCTCACTAATGAATAAAGCCTGATTTGTTCAGCCTGTTTGATGTTCATTCTAGTGGGAGAAAAAATATTATTAGCTTCTTATTATTAACATAGTTGGTGTAATGCATCCTGATCTATAGAGAGTAATTCATCCTGACATTAGTCCAGTCACATTAGCAGGTATGGCTTGTAATTAGATAAATGTGAATAATGGATTTTTCCGTTTGCTGGAAATTCTAAATTAAAAATAAATTAGTTGAACCATTTTTTTTGTTTTAATTTTTAGTGAATCAAAAAGTAAAGAAAAAATTGTCTGCAACAAGGAAATAAAATGGTTCATTCTGACAACATCAGAAATGCTTTGCTTCTTTTTTCAACTATTTTTATTGTTGTTAAATTACAATTCAAGGAAATTTCTAAATAAAAAGGCATTTGGAACCAAATTTCAATATGAAACATTTCAATGTTTTCAGATTTTTTTTTTCCCAGATGAAACAATTTGGCAAAACTAATTTGAAACTTGGTGTTGCTGAATGTGCATGTTTTGACAAAAAATGTGAGTCAAAATATTTTTGCCCAGTTCTATTTGCACTTAGTGCCAGTTCTTAACCAATTTGTGGTTAAGATTTCTCCAGATCTTGCAGCCCTTAAAACACAGAAGCCTCCACTGATGGGAGATTTACATGTATAAGGACTATATGATTGGTCTGTTATGGAATAACTATCAAAGAGCTGCAGTTCCCTGAAAAATACAAATTGAGCCCAATTAAAACTATAGTTCTTCTCCTCCTTGCCCTTCTTTGTAGATTCTGTCTTCATATTTTACCATTTTTATCTCCTTTCTTCTGTATGACAGTGAAATATGACTATGTTGCTGATGAGAGAATAAATTGTGCAACTCAAGGCATACAGCAGGTACTTTCTTCAGGCACTGAGCATCTGACCTACATTTCTGAAGTACCAGGCAGGTCAAATCACCCTATTACCTTCTGGGTATTTGAAATGTAACTAGGCAGCTACGGTACAGTAGTACTAGCCTATATTCCTGACCTCTGTCTTTCAAGCTTTTAATGTTCTTAGTTTCTGAATGTTGTCTTACAGTTTTAATTAATTGCTGCAGCTGTTAGATTTATCTGTAGGAAACAATAAATACGTTATTTATGTCATTATGGTTTCCTACAGGCACAGGTAATTGAATAATAAAGTTCCTGATAATTGAATTATGAAGTTTCTTCTCTACATCTACCTACATGGGACAAGGGCTATAAAATAGGATTGTTTTCCCCTAAAAATGTTGGGGAAAATTCACTGTTTTGGTTTCTTTCTACTTCCTTTTGCCTAGCAATCATTTCAGTGATATTTTGGTCATGTAAGTAGCAGTTGACTATTTTAATAGGAAGTGATGGTATAGTAGATTGGGCACATCAGAGGACTTAGCTGTAGACAGGAGTCCTCTACTGATTTGCAGTGTGAACATCAGCATATTATTTAACTGCACTGTATGCCTCAGTTTCCTAATCTGTGAAATAGCAATATCCACTCACCTTTACAAAACACTTGAAATTTATGCATAAAAATGCTATATAAATGCAAAGATATCTAAATAATAATATATGACTGATTTGAGTTTGCAATTTTGGTTGCCTTGTGTATAAATATACCTGGGGAACTAGGTACATGATTTTGACAAGGCACCATGGTGTCATAAAAATGTGAACCTGACTACCTGTAACTTGGGAGCTATGTATTTGCATCCCTTGCAGATTTCACTTACATCATTAATGATAGTGGCACTGTAAATCACAATAAGAGGAACATTTCAAACATCTAGTGCTATATGAATGAATGAAGTGCTGATTATTTTGTTAGTATCGTATCATCCCCTAATTTATTGTATTATTATTATTATTCCTCACTACTGCATGCCTTTACAAAGTTTTCCTAACACAGTTTTAATGCAAAGTACAGTATGCATGTTCAAAGAAGTTTTCAAAATCCATCTTGGATAATGCAAAACACTGAATGTGTTTAGAAATTAATTGTATTCTTTGCAGTAAAAAGCCTCATGCAGAACTGAACATCTGCTACAAGTAAAAAACAGTCATTGGGCCTAATCACCTTTTTATTAATCCTGTTTGTTTAATTAACAAATATGAGATAAATATCCCACAATCATAAGTTGAGAGGCTCTTCTAGATAATGTTTTGGAGTAGTCAATATTACTGTATGGAAAGACTGAACTAATACTATAATAAAGATCTATAACTTTTGCCCATTCACTCATGCATTATTATATATATATTTGTTTACAATTTTTTTTCTTGATATCCAGTGTCCAAAACTGTATTTGAAACATTTTCCACCAGCCATATCCAGTCTGCAAAGCATTTTGCCATCTATAGATATGTACAGAGCTATATCTTCTTGAGTGTACTTGCAGCAGTAACCCTGTCTTCTTCAGATTTGAGACCAGATCCAACCACTGAAATACGAGTTTTGGAAAAGCTTGGTTTAAAGATGCTTTTTGAAAAAAAATATGAAATAAAAGTAAAAGGATACTAAGTTAGCTACAGATTGTCCATATCATACACTTATCTTCATTGTGTCCCAATCGGCCACACATAAAGTCTTCTGACAGTCCAGAAACCTCTTAGCACTTGGATGATCTAATCTGAGTTTGATAAATTTATGGAGGGGATGGTGTGATGGGGCAGACTAAGTTGGCAATTAGCTAATTGATTTCTAACGGTAAATATGCTCAATGGCCTGTGATGGGATGTTAGATGGGGTGGGTTCTGAGTTATTACGGAGAATTCTTTTTGGGTATCTGGCTGGTAAGTCTTGCCAACATGCTCAGAGTTAGCTGATCTCCATATTTGGGGTCGGGAAGGAATTTTCCTCCAAGAAACTTGATTGGCATAGGCCATGAGGGTTTTTCTCCTTCTGCTGCAGCATGGGCATGGGTCTATTACTGTGGATTCTCTGGTGGATTCTCTCTACCTTGAAGTCATTAAACCATTATTTGAAGACTTCAATAACCCAGTCATAGGTTAGAGCTCTATTACAGGAGTGGGTACGTGCAGTTCTGTGGCATGCATTGTGCAGTAGGTCAAATTAGATGATCATAATGGTCCTTTCTGACCTTAAATTCTATGAGTCTATGATTAATATTTAAAGTGGGCTATACAATTGTAATAAAAAAACAGCTTATCTGGAGCATTCTTTCTGTGCAAACAGTGATGTCATTAATGTGATTAATGGAGACTTCTGTGGTAAATTTTCAAACTTGCACTACAGGGAGTTAGCTGTATAACTCCTATGAATGTCAGTGGAGGCTGATCAGTAAGAGAAGAATGGACTGCTTTGAAATGTATCCCTTCCTCAAGAAGGTTTCAATTTGATTTGAAAATAGCTACTTAGATTCACCATTTTGAATTGACAGAAAACATTTTCAAGCTTGGGTGCCCAAAATAAAGTTTCTAAATCCATACCTACACTCTTAAAAGACATTTTCAGAGGTGCTGAGAATCAGCCGCAGATGAAAACAGTGGGAGTTCTATGTTCTCAGCAGAGCTTACTGGAAAATGGAATTTCCCTCCTTTGGAAAATTTTGGTTTTTTAAGTGGGGGGGGATCTTCATCTAGAATTGGGATGAAAAGTCAATATCAAATTTTGTTCATGGGAATATAATTTCTGGAAAAAAAATATTTTTGGGAAAACCGAAATGGAAGTTTTTTGCCTTCCTTCCAGTTACTTGACTCCCCAAGTATCTGCCTCACTGGGTTGCCCCAACACTCCAGACAGTCAGCTGCTTAGGTGTCAGGCAACATGGGGAGGAAGTATCTGCCTGGGAAACTGGGAAGCCCTGGGAGGCAGCTGTCCAGGGAGTCAGGGAAGGCCAAGCTGGAAGGCTGATAGGCTAGCTAGCCTGCTTGTCTTCCTGGTTTGCACCAAATGTTTTGATGGAATCAAATATTTCAGTTACAGAATATTTATTATTAATGATGCATGAGTGTTGGTAATACATGGAAGAACACATACTCACCTCTAATATGCAGCTTCAGACTGACAAATAAATATCCTCTCACATTTTAACTTAAAAATGTTTGATCTGAAAATCACTGACACACACTTAACATGGAAATGTTAATTATCAATTAACAATTATCAATTAATTAATTAATGGTTAATTATGTCATTGTTTATAGTCACTTACTTGTTTATAGTCACAAACTGCAATTTATCTGCACATAAAGGTCCAGCTAGTCCTATTCGTGTCATATTTCACTTGCGGTCATGGGAACTTTTTATTTCTGAATGGAACATTTCATTAACACTGAAGGAATTAATACTCCTGATAACACATTCTGGGATGTATTAGCTAGAGTGGTATAAGCAAGACATGAGAAATAACACTTCCGATATACTCCACGCTGATTAGGCCTCAACTGGAGTATTATTATCCAGTTCTGGGTGACACATTTCAGGAAAGATGTGGACAAATTGGAGAATCTCCAGAGAAGAGCAACAAAAAATATTAAAAGTTTAGAAGATATGACCTCTGAGAGAAGATTAAAGAAAGTGGGTTTCTTTAATCTGGAGAAGACAAGACTGAGGGGGAAAATGATAACAGTTTTCAAGGACATAAAAGTTGTTACAAGAAGGAGGGAGAAAAATTGTTCTTGTTATCTTCTGCAGACAGGACAAGAGGCAATGGTCTTAAATTGCAACAAAGGCAGTTTAGGTTGAACATTAGAAAAAACATATTAAGTGGCAGGCTAGTTAAGCAGTGGATATAATTGCCTAGGGAGATTATGGAATTTCCATCATTGGAGATTTTAAGAGCAGGTTGGGATAGTCTATATAATGCTTGGTCCTGCCTTGAGTGCAGGCGACTGGACTAGAAGATCGCTTAATGTCTCTTTAAGTCCTATGACTCTAGAAATAGTATTAACTGAGGAGAGAGAGATATTTTGTCATCATATAATGTATATGGAATATATTTTTGATATGTGCACCCAACTCTAATTAACACTATTCAGTGGTATTAGCATATTCCGCAGTACTTCATGTTTAGCCAATAGTAGCAACAGTTTCATAAATCTAAAATTTACACCCTTTATGAACAAGCAGCCAACTACAAATTTGGCTGCTTGACAAATGAATGTATGCTAGACTAACCAAACACACAAGTCACAAATGTGTGCTTTAGGGAATGCCTGTTACTCAATCCAGGAACCATGAGGCTCAGCTGGGCAAAAGGCACTGAAGTGCAAGTAGGGGTTACAGCCCCAGCAACGTTCTCCATGTAAACATCAAGCTGAATGTGGACTGTACCATAAACATTTTTAAGAGACTACTGGTGAAATCCTAGTCCAATTGAAGTCAGTGGGAAAACTGTAATTAACTTCAATGGCTCCAGGATTTCACCCTGAAGTCTTTAGGACTAGTGCTCTCTCTCTCGCTGACACAAACTCTATTCTCCCTTTATACAGTAACTTTCTGGCTTTCTATAGCTCACATCCATCATCAGTTTTGACTTCTTTTGTAGATTAAATCTGTACTACCACAAACTCCATGCACCATTTCAAATTTTTAAAATACATGCATTCAAACAAGTAATGAATTTTTAGATTGAAAGTTCTCTTTAACTGTGTTCTCTGTAACTGAATTTTTACAAACAATTCCAATTGTTCAAATTTTTAAAAAAATGTTACATTATTCACTTCATTGGCTGACAAAGCTCAAAAAGGCATACAGTAGGTAACAGACTAAAACAAATATTATAAGCTTTGGAATATTTTTACAGAGCCACTCCTGTTATTATTTTATAGAAAACAGTATATTGATACTAGAGCTGGTCAAACAATTTTCAAGAGAACAGTTTTCCTTTATTCATATATAAATGTGCCTTTATATTTTAAGAATCATAATGATACTTTAAGAAAATTAAATTTAAAATAATATTTATTATTCATCATGTTGTGGCAATGCCTAGGGACCAACTGAGAACAGGGCCCCATTGCAAATACAAACATAGAATAAGAGACAATGCCTGCCCAAAGAACTGACAGTCTAAAAAGAGAAGGTAGACAAGGGATGTGAAAAGGGATATAAGATACATTCAGCATGAACAGTGGGGGGCAGCAAACATCTTATTAATTCTGTGATTTTAATTTTGTTATTTAAATCCTTTCAGTGGAGTTGTAGTAGGACTAACTATGCAGAAAGACAAAGGAAAGGAGGTGATTAGAGAGGATGTGGGATGGGGTGGGAGGAGTAAGAGCAAATAGCCAATCAGCACAGTCGACAATGTTCAGAGTTAAAACTGCAGAAAGCAGACTGAAGACATGATCAGTGTCCTTTTGTCTCTGCTTGAGCAGTGGCTGTGCCAGCTCCTATGTCTGATTAACTCCTCCCTGTAATTTCTTTCCCAAAGGCTATGTGGCTGGAGGGAAGAAGAGATACAACATAGATCCTGGTGTCTCCCCTGCATAGTTCTTCATCTGGGAACTAATGGGGAAGATAGGCTGCATCAGCTGGGCCCCATGTTACCTCTTTTCCTCAGAAATGAAGCAATACCTGCTTGAAGTGAGCTGTGAAGCATCCTCCCCTAGCTTCAGTCGCTAGCTAGCTCGTCCATACAGTTTCTTTCCCAAAGGCTGTTATCTTCCCCAAATTATGGAAATTCATTGTAATAACTTTATTAGAGTAACACTTTAATGAATATTGGACACAACTCAAAACACAGTATAATTAAATTAACCATGGACTTTTACTGTATCTGAAAGTGCAGATGAAAATAAACTGGCGAATATCTGATTATAGGATACAGCAAGAGAATTAGGGAAAATAAAAGGCTAATTGCTTTTCAGTGTTACAATGAGTATTGTGCTATTGTAGGATTACCTGTTCTTATGCTGCATAAATTGTAAAATAATTATTTAATCTACACTGTATATGCAGTTCAAGTAATGTGCAGGATAAATGAGTTAGGCGGTATTCCTTTTATTTTTATTTGTACTAGTAAATCAATACTTCATTGCATTATTAATAAAAATACAAGGGTAAATTCTGCATTCCCTGACATTCATGGAACTCTTCATTTCAGGAGGGTTGCAGAGCTGTAACTGAAGGCAGAATATGACTTAGATACTGTGATTCACCTAGTGTTGTTGAGAGCAAATAGGAATTCTGTCTTTCAGGAATGACCTTTGCATACCTAGTAAGGAAAGTGTGACATGCTTTGTTAGGGATCATGTGTTCCATCATGGAAATAGATGCATTCCTCACACAAAATCCCAACCCCAAGTACTTAAACCATGCAACAGTGAGGATGATACCATTTTATCCTTACTGCATCCTCCTATGTAGAAGAAAAATATTTTCCAGCTTAAGGCTCTCTGTGTTGTTTAACTCATTTCTACATCTTTATGAGAAACCGAATTCCAAGTTTTTCTGGATGCATTAAAATAGGATGGGTGCAAACATGTGCACAAGTGCACACAGATAGGGGCTTTGTCTCAAAAGAATGCGACTTTAATATTCAAGCTATTGCCATTTGATTAATTCATTATCTTTTACCCTTTTGCCATATTCTGTGTTTTCTAAAGATTTGTTCTGTATCACAGCAGCATTTCATTTGATACAATACTGTTATGATAAAATAGATAATTTAAAAGGGAACACTATTTTATATTATTTCTAACGTCAAATCATGGAGGGTGAAATTGACACATGTACAGAAGGACTGCACACAGTCCATATGCTACACCAGACCCTTATTTTAAAAGTTGCTAAGGTATTTGCATGGTCCCTGTCACATTGCCATCTTTAATATATTTATCCTTAGAACACCCATGAAGTAAGGAAGTTCTATTATTCCCATTTTTTTATGGCTAGGAAATTGAGGCACATGCAGACTAAGGGACATGCCCAACATAATACATGTTAAATGTTTGATGGAACAGGGACTTGAATCCAGGTCTCCCAAATTGTAGGCCCTAGCCACTAGGCCACCCTTCTTTTCATGCAGTCTTTGCTCCAGTGGTGAATAGGCCATTTACCTCTAAACAGAGTTGAATTTTATCCAACTAGATTAAACACAGTTTGGGAGACAGTCTTTGGTAGATTACAAATAATTAAATATATTTTAACCTACACACAAATCTTGGAGCCATCCATTACCTTGATTCTGATTTCGTTTATCCTGCTTTAAATCAGGAGAAATGCCACTGAAGTAAAGATTAGAATGAGGCCCTCAGCTCTCTCTCTATAAATCACTTTTATACAGCATAGGTATTCATATGATAGGAGGGTAAGCTGTATAATAGATTAGATACATTGAATGAGTATGACAGTACTTGATTTTTCTTCATTTTCTTAAAACTGTTTTTAATTGTTCATAAAGATGAAGAACAACAGCCTAACATGAAACCATCAAAGGCTGAAATGTATAATGGTGAGAAGATGCATTGTGGCATGTAATATTTCTTTATATGGATGTGTATTTCTAATACTGCATGTTTTCAATTCCCTTTGGAGATGGGGGAAGTCTAATGAGCATTCAGAGCTTGGCTGTGCTTATGAAACACTGAAAAATGAGAAAAACTTACTAGTGTCTTATCAAAATAATGGTATGAATCACAAGTTGTTGAATCAGTGACATCTCATCTGGTAAGTAATTAGCTTAATTAGGAGAATCCTTGAAAGTATTCTAAATATTATATTCTTTGAAATGAACACATTTGTTTACATAGATGTTGTGGAGATACCATGGTCTAAGAACTTGTTTCCTGGGCAGTTCACTTGGGGATAATTGGGAGGGAACAAAGATCATGGCTTTTACAGACTCCTGGAATCTGCATGTTTTTAAGCAAATTGGTTTAGTAATTTTGACAGGTTGCAGCTATCTGTGTCTCCTGATATACCCAGTGAACCTGACCCTGCCATGGAGTTCACTGTGCATAGCAACCTGCCTGCAAAGAGTCCATTGTTGGGCCAGGGTCTATAACTGTAATACTCAAAGGAGTTTAAAACAGTGGGTCTGAACCACTTCAGACTTACTCCTGTTTTACAGTGACTTATATGGAGCTACTTTTTATTTCTATCTTTGGAAGTTGGATTAGAATTAAACTGAGAGAGTGTAAGTGTTCCATATTGCTCTTCAGGTAGATATTTGTCTGAATTCCAGATGAAATTCTGATATTAGGACACATTAAGTTTTCAAACACCTATTAAGATCCTAATAGTCAAAAAGAGGTATCATTAGGCTGCCTCCTAATCATTAGGCTGCCATGGCTAGTTCAGATAATCTCCAAGCACAGCTTGGGGGAATGGACACTGTCCTATTAACCTAGCAACAACACTAGCCACATTTTAACCCTTCTCCATCCAAGTCATGTTAAACCCTCATTTCATTGTTCCTCTTCATTCACTCTCCACTCAGACATGAGTTCAGAAACCTAGGAAGACTGTTTGAGATGCACGAATACTAGTCTCATAATTTGAGTTATATTATGATAGTGTCCAAAAACAAGAATAGGAATGGGCCTCATAGTGCTAGGCCCTGTACAAAACATATACATACACATGATCTCTGCCCTGAAGACCTTACAGTGTAAGAGAAGCTACTTATCTCATTCCTCACTTCTCTAGTCTATATAACTATCATTTTACATCTGTAGTAGTAAGAGAAAGACCTTGAAACATTAGACCTGGTAGAAGATCTGAGGCCTGAACCTAAGTCAGGCTGTAGGAAACAGCAACTGCTTGCCTGCTTACAAGTTTACTGACTAATAAAGGAACTTGGCAGAAACACAGCATTGTTAAATGCATTGACATTCCTAAGGAGCAGTAACAGGAACACAGTATTGTTGAAAGCAATGGTATTTCTAACTCCCCCGATACAGGCTAACTGCAGAAAAACAATCCTGAGAGACAGTACAAGAGCACCCCAAACAGAAATACATTATAGGGAGGCAGTACAGCTCTTCCCAACATACAGAGGTGTACAAACACAAACATGTGAGACACTACAGAGACACCCTGACCTTAAGATGAGGGAGACAGGATGATGGATGAAGATGTTGTGCTTGTTTTGGATGCAAAGTATGGAACAATAGCCAACATCAGAGATGCAATGTGAAACTTCTTTATATCAGTGTAAGAAGAGGGCCCTAGCAGGGGCATCTTTGTCCAGCCTAGAGAATAACGAAAAGTCCTTCCGTTAACTGAACTGGTCCACTGTAACAAGCATACATGTCCTAGTGCACCTGTCACTCCTATAGGGCACAAGCACCTTGATCCACATACAATAAACCTGGCTGAGTGCCTTCACCGCCTAACTAAGGCTTGGTCTACACTTACCCCGGCGATTCGGCGTCTGTCGACTGGAGTTATGCAAACTATGCAGAAACCTTGCATAACTCCCGTCGACTGCTGTGCTTCTCTGCTGCATGCCATCTTCACTGCACTGCGCCGACGGGAACCGCGTTCCCATTGATGCATTGCTACACCACTTGCAGGGGTGGATTAATAGCAGGTCTTCACTGACCACTCAGTTGATCCAGATAAGTCAATATGACGGTGGCAACTTTGCTGCCGTCAGTGTAGGCATAGCCTGAGACTGTGGTTATTCCTTGGCAGTGCTAATGAAGTCTACCGATTCAGCTAGCTGCAGAAGGTCAGACAGATCCAGTCTTAAATTTCTGGGTAAACATATAAACCAAATATGATTCCAGAATAAGGTCTTTAACCTTTTCACACAGCAGCCCAAATTAGTTTTAGAAAACAAAAATACTGAGCATTTCATACAATAAAAGGAAAATATTTTTACAATAGATTTTAATTGCTGCAATGTCTCTATATAGAACTAGAAAAACAATCTTTAGTTATAATTAGGGGTTTAGCACTGACATTCCCAAACACCTGTTTCATCAAAAGTCAATGCTATATCTGCAACACATTTTTTCCATAATGGCAATAGTAAGTTTCTAATAAAATAGAATAGGAAAACAATATCTGAATCATATGTTCTCCTTTGTGAGAACAAGCTTGACTAATTATTAGCATTGATATTTATGATCACATAATGCTACAATGATCAATCAGTTCAAGGGACTGAAAGTGAAAACTGTAATAAAAAAATACAGTACATTGTTTTCACTTCATATTTGAATGGATCTTCTTCTCATATGTCAAAGCCAGTTTTCCTCCTCTATAAGGAATGCATCGAAATGTAGGCAGATGATTTGTAAACACTGTCTTTGTTACAGCTGCAAGTCCCAGTCACCTAGTTAGGGCCAACACAGAGGACTGAGCAACAACATTTGAATCTGTATCATGCTTTGGATGCAAATGTTCTCAACATTCTAAAATGCCTGGATATGGATTATGAGTTCATAATCTCATTGAATCCCTCTCTTTTTCTACAAAGAGGCAATGGCTGGTGTCTAAAATCTATGATAAATAGAGCACTCTAGTTTTATTGTTATTGAAGTGAGGCAAGCAAAAAACCTCACAAAACATGCTGATCTTGTATAATAGGGAATCAGTTAATTTCCCATTTTATCTGGCTGCTGTTTATAAAATATTTCTTCTGAAGTAAAGGAAAAATAAATCTGGAAAGTATAAAAGTTAATGAACAGACAGGTCAAATTTTTTTTGTCAGGGAGGAGATTGCAAATTTAAAATATATAAACAAGGTATTGACTGTTACCCTTCTGGACTTTTGAAATGACATTTTTCTGTGACAGATATTAAAAAGAACCAACAATGCTCACTTTCTGATGAGGAAAACGATACTATGCTGTTTAGAGGGACAAGTTGGCTGAGGTAATAGCTTTTATTGGACCAACTTCTGTTGGTGAATAGACAAGTTTTTGAGCTGTTTAGTCATTTAAAATAATCACAGCTGAAAAGCAAGAAAGAAATAAAAATTGCTTTAATCTTGTTGGATGAAGCATATTTGCGACTTCCAAGTTTCAGAAAGCATAAAACTCACAGTATATTTAGTTTCAAAACAGTGTGATTTAAAATGACTTTTCTCGAAATATGAATAAACTTTTTGTTGTACAACTGTAACTGGGAAATCAAACATTTTCACTGATAAATGTGTTTCAAGTTCAAGGAAAATTCTAAAACAAAACAATCCATATATCTAATGAAAGTCTTATTCTGTCTCTTACATTACATAAGTTGTGCAAAGAATGAGAGAACAATCCAACCACAGAAGGATCCAAATAACGGTGTTTACTAATTATGCACATCATGCAAGACCAGGGGGAGGAGGAGGAGGTGGCGTGGAGGGCTCACATGCCATTTAAAGGGATTCTAGCCAATTTCTAAGCACTATGGACCAGATCCACAAAGGCACTTAGGCCCCTAAGTTCCAGTTTTGGCTCCACCGTGGAGTACAAAACTCCCACCAAATGCTGTAGGTACCTAAAATCATGCAATGCCTAAGTTGTCAGTGTAAAAGCTCTCTCAGCATCTCAGTTTCTTCCTCTGAGCATGCACACTGCTGCCTCACTCTAGCCATCCCGATGCCAGTCTCCCACCTGAGGTCCAGAAGGCAGGAAAAGAAGGCTGTTTGGCTATCTAAGTTGTGAGCAGGGCTCGATCCAAATGGCATACTCAGAAGTGCCTACCAGATTAGGTCCTGTTCAAAATCTGACTAGAGGAGGCAATGGTGGTGATACCCATCTGATAACTTTTAGCCCAGCGGTTGGAGCACTCGATGGTGGCACCCGCTCCTACCTTGTACCTTTTATCCCAGTATGAAGACCCAGGTTCAATTCCCCCCTCTCTGCCAGAGGGGCAGAAAGGATTTAAACAGGGGTCTCTCACCTCTCAGGAGAGTGCTTTAACCATTGGGATATAGGATATCCGAATGTGGGGCTCCCTCAATCTCTTGTTGAAGATATTCCACTAAACAATGAAAGACTGAACCGAAGTCTCCCCCAGGTGGGGGCCCTAACCACAGTGCTACAGGGTCATTCCCACTCTCTCTCTGTCTGGCCTAATGACTATTTTAGTATCTATCTATCTATGATAGAGTAGTCCTGTAATTACTGTAGTCCAGTGGTTAAGGCCCACGCTTGGGAGACAAAGGATCCAGTCTCCCTGCTCCAATTACTATTTCATTATTTATCCACAATGGAAAAGCTTTTCAGCATTTCCTATGATTTTCCTTTTTTTCTTTTACGTTTTGCATAATGAAAAAAAATGCCTACACTTCTCCAGTAGGACAGGCATATTCACAGATGTTGAAATTTGGAAGTATAGTGGAGAATGAGACATGTTAATGGCACTGCTCGTGGGTGATAAAGTCATGCCACAATGGCTATCATTGTAAAACCACTGAAATCAGTGGCAAACATTCCATTGACTTGAATAGATCAGAGCTAGATCTATTCTGGATCTGGCTACAGGGCTTTTATTCTCAACAGGAACAATAACTGGTGGCACTACAGCTCAATGCATGATTTCAATTTATGCACGGAGAAGAGAACTCAGCACATTTATATTGAACATTATTAAAAATTTGCAATGTAGCTTATGGGCTTGAGTTAGAGGGGGCAAGTCTATGTTATATAGTATTCTTGGAGCTCTATTGTCAGAGATAGTTCCCGGTTTTGTGGTCAGAATTTTGTGACCATAAATAATTGCATCTATATTTTGCACTTGGATGACCATATGGCAAGTGTGAAAAATTGTGACAGGAGTGGGGGCTAATAGACAGCTATATAAGCCAAAGCCCCGAATATTGGGACTGTCCCTATAAAATTGAGACATCTGGTCACCGTAATTTGCATTCTTACATAACTAAATATATTAGCTCCTGCTAATTAGGGCATTTGCTAATTAGAGCATTAGGATCACTGTTAAAGACAAGATACTGGACTAGGACGAATCTTGGGGCTATCCCATTATGTCATTTCTTGTGTTCTTATGCAATAAATAATTATCCACCGTGGCAACTTTACAAGTAGTAGTACTACTATAGACAAGGAATCATTGGCAAGCAGAATTTTTACCACCTTGCCATTTAGATCTACTCTGAAGAGGGGTAGACACTGTCATAAAAATGCAGGTGTTTGCAGCAGACCTATAATCCCACTGTTTCTACAACTGGTGAAGCTTAACTGGTGTTAGCAATGATGGAAAAGAATACACACTCTTCTTTTTACCTGTTCACTTTTCATGGCTCTATTTTCTCTTCCCTTTTGGACTGTGTTCTGCTCCGGGGCTCTGCAGACAGCTCTCACTGTTCAATTTGGTTTTATTATAAGTAAAATTCTTTCCACAAACAATGAACTCGGCAGCATTTTTTGCCAGTGGCACACTTCAGAAGCTATTCTTGTTACTGCCCGAGGTCCCTGTCTAAGACAGATCAGAGTTCTTCATCATTTTCTTTTCTGTAATTTGTTCTGTCTTTCTGTTTCATTCACTTATGAGACATACTCATCCCTTGATATGACTCCTGGAACTGGGTGTGACATCTCATGTAACAGCTGACCAACAAAAAAAGTTTGCATAGATTTCAAAAAACTTTCATGTTTCCTAAATAGATGTATGGAAACTGTTCACACACACAAATACATACCTTGCAAAATGTTTTCAGTGCGCCATTTACCAACGCTCTAAATAATAAACAAGTTGAGAAATAGGTACTGTACTACTATCAGGAAGCTTCATACCACTACTGGACAGCCCAATGAAAAGATTGTCAGGTGAAATGGTTTGGTAGAAATGACATATCAACAAAAACATTTGGGGAGTCCCAAAGCTTATATGGATATTAAAATAAGTCAGTGCAGAACATTTCCTTTCCTTCAAGGTCAAGCCTTACAAGGATTTTGAAATTTCAGAAATTCAGATACAAATACAAAATATCAAAAGCTGTTCCTTAGTGGATGACATCTTTCCTCCTAGAATCAGAAATACAATTCTGAGCCTAAGGAAACTCTGAAGTTAAACAAGACATAAACATGGACTGACTTTTTGAAAATATGCAACTGGGATTATTTATTTTATTATTTGTATTTCATAGACGTAGGAGCCTTAGTCATGGACACCGTTGTGCTAGGTGCCGTATAAACACAGAACAAAAAGATGTCCCATGCCCTCAAGGAGTTTACACATGAAATCCCTGAATTTCCCTGTGCACTGCTCTTACATTAATACTGAATTTGTCCCTTGCTCTCTTAACAAAATAAAACATGTAAAGATGTCAATAACTCTAAAAACATTCTTTAATTCAATAAATTAATTTAGTCTTTGATTTCCCTCCCCCAGGACACGACTTTGTATATTACAGGTTCTTTGTGTTTTCCTTTCTCATTTCCTCCAGATGGAGATAGTAAAGTATATGTTCATACGTTATGACTTAATTTTATTATCATCCTTTGCTGTTTGTTAAGAAAGCTCTTTGCTGTAAACTGGTGCACACCCAAAAGATTTAAGCAGCAGAGAAGGAAACCGGGGGTGGGAGTTTCACTGATATGTTAAGTTCAAACAGTTTCAGATGTGTTTGCGAATGGGGAGCGCAGCTGCATGTCACATAGTATAAACTTACAAAAAACCAAAAATATGAAAAAGTTCTTGTACACCACCCACATGAAGTAGTGTATGGGATTTGTCACACTTCATCTTATACATATGTAGAAGTACCAAGTTGTCTGGTAAAATAACAGCATCAGCTTGCTGAACACAGCTATGATTCCATCATATTAAACGTGGTGAGTTACTTAAAGAAGGGAATGTGAGATGCTATTGTTTAACTACTGCACAAGAGATTGCACTCTGTTTAAGTCCTTAAACCAGCCCAGAGCACACAAACTGCATTCATTTAGTGTTCCAAGTTACAGATTTCTCTTATGAAACAATGCACTGCATGACATTATAACCTTGACCAGCCTCACATGTAGAAACACAGCTACAGACTGCATGCTGAAAGCAGGATAATTCATTCAGATACCTGCATTGCAGAGAGCAATCGTTTACTCCTCTGGAATCCTACAGCATTTTATGCTACCTCCCAGCCACGCAGTAAGCCAATTGTCAGAGGATCATATAATTCATTTCTCATGCCATACGCCAGAGACAGACAATTACTGTCAGTGCTCAATGCTGCAGTTTTTATCATCTTCGAGAACAAAAGATGCACTTTCTTTCTGCGAGAGAGAGGAAAGCAGAGAGCGCTTTGTCAGCTTTTTCGGCCATGAACCTTAAAAAATTCACTCAGTTTAACAGCCTTAATATCTTTGCAGGACTATAAATAAGGATCTGTTTTCCCAAGGTAGATAATGTATCTAAAGCAGACACCAAAAAAAAGGAGGAAAAGAGAGAGAAAGCAAACAAAGGTAGTTCAAATTAGGCAAGCACCAGCCTGACCCTCTGACATTGAGGCCGGCAGCTTGCTATAAATTATCATTCCTGTGAAGAGGAGAGTTGTATCTGATACACGCCAGGGTAATTTAGAGAGAGAAATTGCATGGCATCCTCTCTAGCTGCACAGGTGACCTTACTGCATACGAAATACAATGATCCCAACAGCGACCCATCCTATTATGTTATTATTATTATGTAAGGACAAACTTAGCGCGCTAGCAGCTGTTTACTGGCATAAAATGACGCTGTGAGTGAAATTCATGGCAAGGGTGATTTCCTGGGCTTAGTTTTCTCTATTAAAGGTTATCTGCTTTTTTGTTAGCTGAAATCCCTTGTGTTTTCCTTACATGAAAAACAAACACGCTTCACAACCTCTCCCCTTTTTGTACAGATTTACCTGTCTGTACAACATTAAGGCCAATGTGCCAGGGATGTTCATTTTTATGTCCATATTTCAACTTTCCTCCCATGGGCTTCTTTGCTTGCTTTCCTATGGTGATGCCTCTTAGTGCAACAGGGCTTCAATACTGCTGCAGGCTTTCTAGCATTACAGCCCTGCAATTGTCTAATGTTGTTCAAGTGAAGCCCTGTTGGCTCAGTGGTATTCATTCGCTTGGAACTTCTCTCTCTGGACTCTTTCTAGCTTTCTCTTCTCTTTCCCATCCCCCCTCAAGTGTCTATCTTTGGCATCTTTCTCAACCCTGTATTAGTCATGCTAGAAACTGAACCACAGTATTCTCAACTGACATGGTTCCACAAGCTGCACAAAAGCCCTTATGTGGCCAACTAACCGTAAAGCTTTGAGAATTTTGCTACAAATATAGTGTTTATGGATGACAAATCAGTAATTGTACATGTCAAGCAGCTTTTCTGGCGTTAGAATGAAGATTGCTGCAAAGTTTGTTCCCGAAGTAAACAAGAAACTTAAGGTTAGTGTTAAAACTTGTTGGGCTCTATGGACTTAGAAATGGCAAGCTTTTGTGAAGCCCGTACTTTAAATGTTTAAATGCAAGCTGTAACAGACTAAGCTTTCTTAGTAGCATTAAATCCTGGGCAGTATCTCTAGTAATTTATTTAGCTGAGGATAGTCCTGCTTTGAGCAGGGGGTTGGACTAGATGACCTCCTGAGGTCCCTTCCAGCTCTAATATTCTATGATTCTAACTGCAGGATATGTCTGTCTGTATTCTAGCTGGTCAGAAAATGGAAGAAAAACAAAAAGATATGACAGTTTTCTGTTCGTCACTGAAAAAAACAAGGAATTTTATATGGAATACAAAAATGTCTGGAAATGTAAATGCTAAAATCATGCCAATTAAAACATTATGACACACCATTTTGTATTCCTTCCTCTACCACTATCTCTGTATATATATATATATATATGAGAGAGAGACAGGCACATAGATAGTTATTCTGGATGTCTGATTTACCATTTTGTATTAACCACTCAGAACTTTCATTTTTTTGTATATAATGGAGACATAAACCCCTGAATGTACTGTATTTTAAAATCCATTTGGGTAAACCACAGGTGACTGAGAGTGGGCAAAATGAATATTTCTTTGTTTATACATGGAGTAGGAGGAATCACCAGAGATGTGCTAATAAAAGCCATTTAAAAGGTTTTATTGTGGCATCATTAAATCCATTAAACAAGCAAGGAAGGACAAAAAAGGTCTTTTCTTGTCATGGAGAAGGAAAGAGTTTGTTCTGGGGTGACCTAGTCAGTTTTACAGAATCAATGGAAGAGAAGGACCTTTGGGGAGAACAAGAGAAACCTCACCCCTGGGATTCCATAGGGCCAGCATGGTAATAGACAAAGCCTTTTGTGTGAATTGAGTCATACTAGGAAGAGCCTTTGGGGTCTGAAGAGTCCATGAGTTTGGAACTATCGTGATATGGAAGACCTAGAAACATCAGGGCTGATACAAACTTCCATTTTAAAAAAGTACTTTCTAGCTCCTTTCCTTGTTAAAATACCCTTGGTACAATAAGATAATCAAAACCATTAGTGAGGTTTCTGTTCTAATCTATTCAGATGCTTATCCCACACTCATCACCTTGGTATCTGTTCTGTGCAATGATGCATTAAGTGATGTGACTAGTATGTGTCATTGAGGTTCAACTCCAGGCTTCTCACCAGGAAGAACTTTGCATGTGGGTTTTAAGAAATTATGTGCTGTTATGAATCAAGTCCAGGTCCAAGAAAAATTCCTGCACATGGAACAGAGAGAAGTGAGGCTGGATTTCATTCTTACTTCCTCTGGGAGTGAGTTACAAGAAGGTTCTGTCTCCTGCATAGGTGAGCTTGGAAGACTCACAAGTAAAGGATGCAGGAACAGTGCAGAGGTGAGCATGGAGCCAGTGGGAACATATTTTTGATGGGAGACAGATATTGTGGCAGGTCTGAGTGGAAGGATGGTTCAGGGGTTAGAACCTAGGATTTAGGATACAGCATTCAGTTCCCTGTTATTTAACAGACTTCCTGTGTGCCCTTGGGCAGGTCACTTAGGGCCAGATATTTAAACGTTATTAGACATCTAGTGAGATGTCAAAAGCAGGGAGGCACTTAGAACTTATTGCAATGAGTGGGAGTTAGGTGCCTAGAGCTATTTGAAGATTGCATTGGATGCCTAAATACCTTTATTTGACCCTTAATGTGTCGGTCTCAATTCCCCATCTATAAATATGGGGGAGCTAGCATTGCCTTGCCCCACAGGGGCATTGGGAGGATAAATGCACTAAAGATTGTGAAGGGCTCAGCTATGATGGTGCTAGGGGACATATAAGCATCCATCATTGATTGATAGATGGCTTTAAGAGGATGGGAGAGACAGAAATGAAGCTGCATCAACATTTTCACTGCAAAGCTCTGACCTCCTTTCACCCCATTCTTTCCTGCACTGTTCCAACACTCCCGCTTCACTACGCCAACCCCTTATTTACCCCAGCTTCTCAGACTACTCTACCACTGCTCCAACTTCTCCTAAATTCCCATTGCTCTCAGCCACCCCCCTCCATGCCAAACTATTCCCTTGGTAAGCTTGGAGGGGCCATGAGTGGGTAGGGAAGTGCTGAGGCTGTGAAAAGTTCATGTACTAGCAGGGGGAAGGAAGAGGTAGGAGAATGGAGATGCAGAATCCTTCCCCCGGATTTGAGCCTAGTGTATGGGGGAGAGGCTTTACACATCTATCTGCAGCATAGGAGGCTCAGAAAGGTGTAACGTGGCCTATTTATCTCAGTGTGATGTTCTCAGCTGAATGAGAATACCTCATGAAAATGACTACAGCCTGTCTCAGTGAATGTTCTTATAGGGTGGGACAGTGTCAATGCTTATCAGCCTGTGTTATGCACCAAACAAGCCTGTTCACAGCTCTCACGTAAAGAGGCAAGAATCCCTCCCTATCCCACCACCCCTGATTTCAAATCACGTAGGGGGAAGTAATAGAGAGGGACTCAGACTCTCCAGAGCAGCAGAGACACCCAGATTTCAGCTCACATGGGGGGAGAGAATGGGCCCCCCTGAAAATAATTGGAGCACCACCCCATTGATTATCGGTTAGATCATTTTAATAGGGATAGCAGTTACATTAATCTTGGGGATAATTTCCAGGTTCTCTTTTCTTTTATTGAAAATTGGCAAAACAGTTTGTATTCATTCAGTATTCTGGCATCATTCCCATCCAGTTATCCACAACTTTTCAAAGATAATTCCCTTAATACCCCAAATCCTTACTATCATATCAATCACATTAAGGCTGACCAGATAGCAAATCTGAAAAATCAGAACACCTTTTTTTTGGGGGGAGGGATGAGATAGAGTTGCATAAATAAAACAAAGCCTCTAATATCAGGATGGTCCCTATAACATCGGGACTCCTGGTCACCCTATTCAAATTCTCCAAGGATTTCCTTATTCTATTCTTGTCAGAGCTAACTACTTTACTAGGTAATCTTATTTGTTTCCAAATTGTCCAAATTCTTTACTTAAAAAAAAAACCTGTGAAAAACAAGGAGTTCATTATCTCGGTCATTTTGAGTCAGTATTCTTTTTTCCCTCCCGTTTTACTGTTGATCTGCTTTTTCTCTAATGTTTATTTATTTATTATTTTTATTTCTGTAGTGGCATGGTCTCCATTGTGTTAGGCACTGTACAAACACAAAACTAAAGACAATCTCTGGCCCTAAAGAGTATAGAACAAAAGACAACAAACAGACAGGGGAGTACAAGAATGTAATGCGACAATATTAGTCAGTATGATATGCAGTGATCTCAGCACACAGGCTGCCAAGGTTTTTGTACACATCCTTGAAAAGCAGCATTTTCAGGAGGGATATGAATGATAATGTATTAATTTTGCAAAAGTTTACTGAGTGTTCCTCCTAAACATGAAAGCAGCATGGGAAAAAGCACAAAGATGCTTGTTTGAAAATTTAAGTAGTGGGCTATATGGGCTGGTGTTATGGGCCAATTGAAATGGCTATTCAACATCTCAATAGTGAAGGAGAAATGAGAGGCTGGATGGGGTAGACTATAAAGAGCCTTGAAAGTATATTTGGTGCAATAGAGATGGGGAGCCAATTGAGGGATGCAAAAAGATAGATGACGTGATCAGAGTAATTAATTTCCCCTACAGTACTTGGCAAAATATTTTCATGTTCCTCTTAACTGACCGGGCTAGCACAAAAGGAAATGGTCTCAGGACATGAACTC
The DNA here is from genome assembly GCA_007922155.1 of Mesoclemmys tuberculata. Taxonomy (NCBI): domain Eukaryota; kingdom Metazoa; phylum Chordata; order Testudines; family Chelidae; genus Mesoclemmys; species Mesoclemmys tuberculata. The sequence continues at coordinate 65,153,146 of ML675610.1, forward strand.
AGATCTCTCACATGATCAACCCATTGTGTCATATTTGTGAACTATTCTGTATCATTATTGGATTGAGTCAATCTGGAATAAATGTATTTCAAAGCACTGAAAATGATGGCAATAATCTTGTATGTTTTATGTTCCTTTCATTGCATGATACTTTACAGACAAGAGCCCAGATCCTGACCTCAACAGCACCTGCAACATGGAGAAATTCAGCCGGTCTTCAGGACTACAACTACCTCCCTAGCTGTAGATAAGTCTGCAGAGACTGATTCGGAAGTGGAGGAGCAGGACCTACATCTGAAGAGCCAATATTGTGCCCATCCAGCCTCTCTCCATTCCTATGGGAGAAGCTGGACCTTTGAAGACGACATCAAGAAAAACAATGCTTTCCAGTGTACCAAGATGAGTTTGTGGGAGTCACTACCTGACTGAGTGACAGGTGGGGAGACAGAATTTGTTGTACATTCCAAGACAGTAATGCTGGTTGACAGCTCCAAGAAAGAGTTATGACACATCAGATTATGAACCCTGTCCACTATCGATTAGAGAAGAGAGTACAGACAAAAGGATTCTCCCCTTAATTTCCCCTTCCATGTGGAATATTTCTATCCTTTTTGAAACAGATGGACCCCAACCCAGTACGCCTGTTATCAGAAGGCCCTAGCACAGTATTTTCTAATTTACTCCTGTATTCTCAGCAACCTCAGAAGAAGGCAAGGAGAGAGACATTGATTTGCGTTTGCTGCTTAATGGTGCTAGGAGCAGCATGACATCCTGCCCCTCTTACTCTCAACTATGGAGCAGCAGTGAGTCCATAGGAAGCACATACAAGACTTTTTATTGTTTAAGGACAGGTAGTAGCGAGGTGCCTCACAACCCAGATATCGCCAGGGAATGTCACAATGATATTATCAAGTTCTTCTGTTTTGATATGGGTGCACTGAGAGGAGGTAACTATATACAGCATTGCTAGTCTAATTCAAGAGTATTCCATAACTACTATCAAGATAAACTAGTGTCTTCAATACTGAAGAGATACAGTGATAGCTAGAAAGAATCATTTATGTCCCTATTACCATTGTTTCTTCTTATCAAATGAAACAAAGTTTTCCTTTCATCTAAGAATAATGATACCTGAAGTGCCTGTTTCACGTACAAACCCTCTCTCTCTGAATAATTTTTTTGTGAGACATACAATGTGTTGTAATAGAATTCAGCCACAACAGAGTGTAATGAACTTCTGGCTCCTTAATAGGAACTGCCTTGACAATGATTCGTAGATTCCAAAGCCAGAAGGAACCATTCTGATCGTCTAGTCTGACCTCCAGCACAACAAAGGCCAGAGAACTTCCCCAAAATAATTGCTAAAGCAGATCTTTTAGAAAAACATCCAATCTTTATTTAAAAATTGTTAGTGATGAAGATTCCACCATGACCCTTGCTAAATGATTTCAATGGTTAAATACTCTCACTTTTGAAAATGCACACCTTATTTCCAGTCTGAATTTGTCTAGTTTCAACTTCCGGCCACGGAATCATCTTTCTCTGATAGACTAAAGAGTCCATTGTTAAATATTTGTTCCCCATGTCGATACTTATAGACTGTAGTTAAGTCACCTTCTCTTTCTTAAACTAAATAGATAGATGTCCTTGAGTCTATCACTATAAGGCATATTTTTAATCCTGTAATCATTCTGTAGCTCTTCTTTGAACCTTCTCCTATTTATCAACATACTTCTTGAATTGTGGGCACCAGAACTGAACACAGTATTTTAGCAGCAATCATACTAGTGCCAAATACAGATGTAAAATAACTTCTCTGCTCTTACTCAAGAGTCCCATATTTATGCATCCAAGGATTGCATTAGCCATTTTTGCCATAGTGTTGTACCAGGAGCTCGTGTTCAGCTAATTATCCACCACAACAGTCAAATAGTTTTTCAGAGTCACTGCTTCCCAGGGCAGAGTCTTCTATTGTGTATAGCTTATATTTTTTGTTCCTGGCTGTATACATTTATCTTTAGCCCTATTAAAAGCATATTGTTTGCCTTAGCCCTGCTCACCAAACGATCCAGATGGCTCTGTATCAGTGATGTGTTGTCTTCATTATTTACCACTCTGCAAATTTTTGAGTCATCTGCAAACTTTATCAGTGATGATTTTATGTTTTTTTTCCAGGCCATTGATAAAAATATTAAGTAGTGTAGCGTCAAGAACCAATTTCTTTGAAACTCCAATGGAAACACTCCTGTTTGGTGATGATTTCCCATTCACAAATACATTCGGAAATCTATCAGATAGTCAGCTTCCAATCCACTGAATGTGTGCCATGTCAATTTTATATATGTTTCTAGTTTTTTAATCCGAATATCATGCAGTACCTAGTTAAATACCTTTTAGAAGACTGAGTATATTACATCAACATTAATACCTTTATCACCAAAACTTTGAATATCATTCAAATAAATCAAGTTAGTTTGAAAGGATGCCATGTTGATTGGCATTAATTATAAAATCCTCCTTTAATTCATTATTAATTAAGTACTTATCAGCTGCTCAATTATCTTGTCCAGAATCAATGTCAGATTGACAAATTTATAATTACCTGGATCATCCATTTTACCCTTTTTAAATATTGGCACAATATTTATTTTCTTTAAATCTTCTGAAACTTTGTTGGTATTCAGAGAGTTCTTTTGAAAAATCAACATGAAGAATTCTGAGAGCCCCTCAGCCAGCTCTTTTAAATCTCTTGTTTGTAAGTTATATGGACTTGCTGATTTATAAATATTTAACTTTAGTAACTGCTGTTTATCATCCTCCTGAGCTTCTAGTGTAAACCCCCTTGCACCTCTGAAAGTGCCCCCCCAGGGTTCCTCCACACACCCCTAAGGGGGACACGCCTCACAGTTTTGGGACCTCTGCTTTAATATGTCTGTTCCAAATTCAGGTACCTGTCAATGGTGCACTCATAGATGTTGCAGTCTCTGTGGTCCAGTGTCTTTCTTGTCTGAGGGGTACAGTGATCCACAGAGCAGTCTGGATCTCAGAAATATCCTCACGCTGGATAATAATCATAGATACAAGCTTTATGCTTTTCCTCTTGGCTGAGGTAACTTACAAAAGCTAGTCTGTGGCAGATGAGATAGCCAGCTGAACTGCTCATTGGAAGGATTGACAGGTTGGAAGATAGGTCCATCAATGGCAATTACCCAGGATGGGCAAGGATGCAACATCATAGTCTAAATGTCCCTAGCCTCTGTTTTCCCAAAGCTGAGAATGGACAACGGAGGATGGATCACTTCATGATTGCCCTTTCTGTTCATTCCCTCTGACGAATCTGACATTGGCTACTGTCAGAAGGCAGGATACTGGGCTAGATGGGCCATTGGTCTGACCCAGTATGGTTGTTCTTATTTTTCAGTTCTGTGATCAGTTCTTCTTCTTCTGTCAAGACAAAGTCTAATATAGAATTTACCTGTGTTGGTTGTAACTCTTTTTAAGTAAGAAAATTGTCATCTATAATATTTAAAAACGCCAAGGATGTTTTAGTACTGGCAGTATGACACCGTTAGCATGTGCCACTCATATTAAAGTCCCACATGATCAAACAGCTTTTTTTCCCTACCCATTATAGATAGGTGTGTAAGAAGCTGCTCAGTCCCTAGTGTGATTTGGTGGTCTGTAGCAGACATGAACTGTACCATCTTGTGCTTACCTGTTAGGACATTGCTCCATAAGCATTCAAGATAATTTTTTCCCAAGATATCAGTGACTCAGAAACAGGTTTTTAACATTTTTAACATAGAATGCTACTCCCCCTTTTCTTTTGCCCATTCAAGCCTTCCTAAATAGGTTATAACCATTGATTTTAACATTCCAGTTATGGGAATCATCCCACCAGGTTTCAGTAATACCAACTGGATCAAATTTATGCTCATATGTGAGCAACTCTAATGCCTCTTGTCTGTTACTCAGATTCCTCCCATTAGTGTATCAACAATTAAATAATTTCTTATCTTTATATTCTTTGGTTACTTGATTAATTCTCTTTTCAGCGTGCTCATATCTTCCCTCTTTTTACCTCCCCCTTTTGTTATTAGTTTAACATCCTCTTGATTACTCTAGCTTACCTCTCCCCAAAAAGATTGGCCCCCTTCTACTGAAGTGGAGGCCATCCAAACTATACAGCCTTGCTTCCCATAGAAAGAGAATCAAACTTCCACAAAACCCTCCATACTACACTACTTACGTAGCCAACAATACACTTCCAGAATCTTCTGTCTTTTTTCTTCCTTTGCACATGGGACAGAAAGGATCTCAGAGAAGATTGCTTGCACATTCTTCTTCAGCAGCATGCTTTTGAGTTCCCTGAAGTCCTTTGCCATCTGCGAGATATCCCATAACACACTGTCAATAGTGCTGATATGAACCATCACCTATGGCTCCTTTCCTGTCGATTTCAAAAGCCTACCCAGTTTTAGAGTGGCAACTTATGTCTTGGCTCCTGGAAGAAAACACAACATCATATTATCCACCTGTGCCTAGCTGAAAGTTCTGAAAATTACCTGGGGAAAAAGATAATTGTCCCATAGGTAGACTATGATTGATAAGTAGTAAATTGTAAATGAAATATTGGGGCCTCCCATTTATAATTCTCATCTCCAAGACAAACCTATTCAGCTACTCTGATGCATTTAAGGGGACAAAGGGAGGAATAACAAATTTAATTAATGAAATTTGTAGTGAGACAAATTCATCTCTGGTGTAAATCTACTGACATCAGGGAAGGAAGAGTCCCACTATTGTTATTATTTTTATTACTGTAGCACCCACAATGTGCTAGGGGCTATCCAAACACACACAACTGTGGAGCTAATTCTTTGTCTTCTGTTGGAACAGAGCAGTGTTATTGTGTTTTGTTGATTGTTTGTTCATGTGTTATTTTTAAAACAGGACCATGCTATTGCATGGAAATTCCCCTGCGGGACAGGACTCCTGGACTGTAGGAAGACAGTGCACGAGCTGAAAAGCTAAAAATATTTCCCCTCTGTTTCTTTTAATACTTCATGTCTAATGATCACAGAGGATGGTGCTAAAGCCCTAGCCATACTCTTATAACCGACCCCTCTATTTCTTCAGACTGCCACTATAATTTATATCATTACAAACAAACATAAACATAAAAGATGAACACTTAATTTACTAAATAACTAGTGCCAAGGACTCTACATAAAGATATTTTATGAACTGTGAAAAAATCTCATACTTTTTAGTAGCTGAAAATACATATGTTAATTTTTTTTTCTAATGAGAATGTTTCTAAGCAATTGAAACTACTTCTTACTTAAAATATAGAGTGTCATTAGGGGTATACCCACTGTCAGATGGACAGCAACTACACTTTCCAGCTTGAATTTTTCACAGCAGAAACTGACAATAGAAATCCAAAAGAATCAGCTAAGTGGGGACTCGCCTTGTGCTGTTCATCGACTATTAGAATAGCAGATCCACTACCACGGTGTAATGACTGTTGTTAAATAGCAGAAGAGATGGATAAATATCCATTAAGTGTCTATTAACATTATGACTCCAATTCTCAACTTCTGTAGGAATTCTGAGCAAATGGGCTTTGCAGAAAACATCTTGTCGGGACTTTCCATCACCCCTGCCTTCCAAAAAAGCCACATCACAAAGCATCTACAAAGGCCTAACAAATGCTACCTCAGCCACAGAGCTGCAGTAGTGTGTGCAGCCCTGCATCCTGCCCCTGCACAGTTTCTTTTTTTAACCATATCCATAGTCGCAGACATTCTGATCATATTTTGCCCCTTCTTCACCTCGTCCCGAACATCTCCTTCCACCATAGTGTGAAGAGTATAGGCAGTCTGAGATGCTAGCCATCCCTGTATTCAAATCCCTACTACTCCAATAATATTTGTACAAAACGTGACTTGTCAGGTATCATATGAAAGTTAATAGTACACTGGTTGTTAATATCATTGTAAAATGCATGTCTTAAAGGTATATGTGAAGCTATGAATTACATCTGTAGTACATTATTGTAACATGTTTAAGACAACTTAGCCTAGGTAACAGGTCTGTCCTAGACAAAGCAATGTGGGTTTACCTCAATTTACACTTTATCATAAACAAATCCATCAAGATAAACCAGCAGGGGTTATCTCGGTCCTGAATTTGAGAAACAGAGAATTAACATGGCTTCTGCATCCCAGACAGAGACACAGCAGACTGAATCCCTAGGAGGCCTTCCTGACTTGTAAGACAAAGACATTCCTATGGCTATATAAGGAACAGAGATTCCATCTTTATCCTTCACCTTACGGAGACAAAGAAACCAAGCAATTTCATCTCCGTGTTGGGTCCTGCCCAGGGTGTCCAGTGAAAAACTGGAAAGGAGATTGGAAGATGAGAGAAACCATCTTGAACAAAGACTGTATCTTCTTGAACAAAGACTGTATCTTCTGTGAATGGACAACGGTAGGGGCTATGAATTACAGAGAAATACCTCTGAGAAGCTTGGGGGTTGGATTTCATTGATTGTTACCATCTAGGTGAGGTTTGGGCTAAGAGAGTTTTGAGGAGTTTGCTGGAAAGGAAGACTGACTGCTGTTGCAGGGAACTGACACACAGTCTAACACCACAAAAACTCACCCTTGCTGAGGCAGAGAGGTAACACAATGGTTCACAGCTCGGGTATCCCAAGCAGTGTGTTATACGGTCAACTTTCTTTGCTGAAATATTTGTCAATCAGATATACATATATATATATATATATATATCTGTATAAAAATGAACATTTTTTTTGATGGGCAGGGGCGTGGTGTGTGAAAAAACTAAACAAAAACGGTTTGTTTTTCAGCAACTGATTTTTTTTTAATTAATGTTTTTTGTGAAAAAACAATTTTGCAGAGGGCAATTGGGCAAATTGGGCAAAAATATTGTCATTTTTTCCCTGCCTGACAGGGTGATTTGTTCTGTCCTCGGCTTCCACAAAAATTTTGTAGAAGCATTTTGACAAAAAGGAAAAAAAACCAAACATGTTATTTTATATTTTATATTTATATTATTTTTTCCCTCATGAAAATTTTCAACTGGCTTTCGTTGAGAGAGCAGCTTGCCACCAGTGTGCTACAAAACTCAGGGTATGCAGAGTGTCTGCTTGGCTTCCCCTTCCACTGCACATATTGCTTTCCATGTCCAAAGACCTGAACATGCACTACTAGGGCCTGCTACACACACTTGTGAATAGCACTTGAACCTTTGGAAATTGATTCTGCCATGATTTACACATTTATGTTTTCCTCTAACTGAATGTGAGTGAAATTAAGAATCAAGTTGAGATGAACCAAAAAATTCAGTCAGAATTGACATCTGTTGGATAGTTTTGCATAGGTTACAGTGTGTGAGGTTTATGGTTGCCACCTCTCTAATGGCTAGTAACTGGATTCCCAATGCTCTGCCGCCTACCCTGCCTCTTACACCCAAGGCCCGGCCTCTGTCCACATCTTCCTCCAAGGCCCCACCCCTTCTCCACCTCTTTCCCCCAAGACCCTGCTCTGCCTCTTACCCCCAAGGTCCCGCCCCATCACTCACTTCTCTTCCCTCTTCTCCTGTTGCTTTGTGGATCATTTCCAACTCCCTCCCCCCTCCATAGCTGTGCTCCCTCTGCCCTGTGGCTGGGATGGGAGCTGCTGCAGCCTGACAAGGAGCTTGCCTGCAGTCCTGGCTAAGCAGGGGCTGGTGCAGGTTATTGACCCAATGCATCTCCCCTCCCATGGCATCTGGACTTCTGGTATCCAGTCAGTACATCTGACTATACACTGTCAGGTCTCCTTTTTGACTGGATTTTCTGGTCAAAACTGGGCACCTGGCAACCCTAAATGGCACCCAGACACAGAAGCCAAAAACCGGACTGTCTGGGTAAAACCTGGATGGGTGGCAACCCTAGTGAGGTTTCCATCAAAACCAGACTTACTTGGAGTATCATTTATGTTTTTCACTGGCCATCCATAATAAATATGAAACCAAGTATATAAATAAACAAATATAATTTCTAGATCCTTTGGATGATATGGAGATTAGAATTTTTTTATTTGCAGTCTTTATTAATAATCCAGTTATCAAGCAACAATGCAATTTGTTATTCATGAGGTATAGGTTTCTGGCTTTAAATCCTTTAAAGTTTTCTAGGTCAAATGTAGACTTTTATCACAAATCATTCACTCTCATGGTAACAATAAAAAAGCTTTTGGAATTTTTTGATATTTTTAAGTGTAGTAAATAATGAAGCAATTTCATAACTTTAGCATCCTTTTTTGCTGAGTTAAAAATTATTCACTATTAAACCAATATATTTTATTCTAATGCCTGTAAAAGCATATTTTTCTTCATAATTTTCTTTTCCAGGGAATGTTACACAACCAGGACTTTAATCTATGATGTAACGAAGTAGTTCATACTATATTGCGAAAGCTACAATTGAAAAAACACCACCAAATATAGTTTATCAAAAAAGGCTTAGTTGTTTCAATATAAAAAGGAGATAAATTGTATTTCAAATTCATAAACTGAGAGAGAAGATACAAATATGAAATACAACTGTGCTGTATCAGATGAAAAAAATATTTAAAGTATAATAATTTTAAATCCTTGTCTGAAATTCCTTGCATACCCTAAATTCCCACTTCTGTCATTGGGGATTTAGATTGTAGAAGGAATGGGCACAATCCTTGCACACTCAAATAATGATGAGATAACATTGAAGGTCTGAATCCTTAAATTGGATCTGCCAGCACAGACCCCTGCTCCTGGATGGATTTTTTAAAATAAATATACACAATTTGCCTTTTGAACAGCTCTTATGCCTCCATGGTTTGCAATACAGACTTGACATTTGGCAGGATCAAGTTAGAATGTGCCTGTGCAAATCCACTTGGATTTGGCTGTTCTCTAAAATGTCAGAAATCACCATTTTAATCTGTAATCTGTGTTAAACTCAGCAGAGTTTGCTGGAAGTTTCACTCTATAAAACTGAACTTTCTCTCATGCCCCTCCAGTATCAGTGAATCTTCAGACTAATACATTAGTATTTCTTTAACTCTTTGCAAATATTAAAAACTGAGAGCTTGATGCTTCACTGGGATTTGTCATAAACAGGGCCAGATTCTCACCTGGTATAAATTAGCATTGACTGCAATGGATCTATGCCAGTTAATACCAGCTGAGGATATGGTCAAAAAGTTCCAGATTGGGTGAACATAAAAATGTTTCTGCTGTGAATAGTTGCAGGTGCAAATGCATTATTTTTATTTGTATCATGGTAACAGGCATGGGCTCTGATCAGGGAAAGGCATTATCGGGATGATTTTCAAAAGCTCAAATGAAGTTTAGGTGTTTAACTCCTATAAGACGGATAGTGGAGTTAGGTACTTAACTGCTATTTGGGTCTTTGAAAAACTCCTTTGGCATACACAGAATTAAAACAAAGAAGATGGTCACTGCTGGAAAAAGTTTATATTCCCAGCATATGAGTGCCATCAGGTAGATGCAACAAATAGAATAAAGGCAGTGACATGGTTTCAATGATGGTGGTGCCAGGGCCAACAAGCTTATGGGGGCCCAACCCACTATCGAACTAAGGCATCTCTGACTTCAGTTGCTGCTGCTGCTGATCACTGGCAGTCGACGTAGACCATTGTAGTAGTGGAGATATGTCTGCTGGCCTTCAAACAAGCCCCCAGCCTCTCTGCTCTTCATCAGAAGCAAGCTCCCCACTAGACCAGGACACATCAACTCAAAGTGGCACCAGACCTTGCCAGAAAAATAGATGAAAAACCTGCAGACATATCCCCGCCACGACAAATGATCAACACTCCCCATGATACATCTCTCAAGATCTCTGGGTCCTATACATGCCTATCAAAACATGTGGTATACCTCATCCAGTGCCCTAACTGACTCAAGAGCAACTACGTGGGTGAAACCAGACAATCACTTCACTCTCACATGAGCTCACACAGGAAAACGATAAAAGCCAAGAACAGCATATCACCTGTGGATGAACACTTTTCACAAAGCAATCATTCTATATCTCACCTATCAGTCCTAATCCTCAAATAAAACCTGCCCAAAACTTTTGAATGATGATCCTGGAAGCTTAACTTCATAACTTTGCTAGACATTAAAAATCATGTACTGAATAGCTACATTGGCTTTATGGCTTATTAAAACAATCTATAACCCACTAACAACCTTCAGCTGCTTTCCTCTCCCTCTCTTCCTTTCCTCTCTGTGATTGGAGGGAAGTGAATGGGCCACTTCACCTTGAATGGTCCCTTGAAATATGTGTAAAGTATTTATGCTAAACAATCTGTTTTACCTTCTATGTAGCTGTGATACTCTGAGTGCATTTCCCAGACCTGAAGAAAAGCTCTGTGTAAGCTCCAAACTTGTCTCTCTCACCTACAGAAATTGGTTCAAAACAAGATATTACCTCATCCACCTTGTCTCTCTTCTATTTTTTAACATTTTCACCTTGTTTGCATAAGTAGCTTAGCAGTTCAGTTTGAAGCTCCTTTCACCCTTCCTTTTCCAGAAACTTAATTTAAATCTAGGCAGGAGTTGAGGAATAGAGGGCTGGATTGGGCCTAGGGGGTATTACCAGATTTGCCCGTCACTTTGAGATATGCTTATTTATTAGGGTTACCTTCATGGTGTGATTCTATTCATGTGCTGCTTGTGTTACTTGTGTGTTCATATGGTTACAAGTCCCCTCCCAGTGGAGCTATCCTGCAGGACCTAAGGTTTTCAGATTCAAATAAACCTCCCACAGATACACACAACCATTCTAGATTAACTGAGAGCGTCTGAGCAGACCGCGCTATCAGCACTCTCAGATGACCCCTTATACGTCCCTGAACTCAGCAGGCTGGGTGAGACAGCTGTCACCCTCATGTGCCCATTGCACCGCACCACAATGGAGCACACTTATGAGCAGGCTGGGTCCAAACAGCACTTTTCAGATGTTCCCCTTATGTGCCCCCTGGACTCAATCAGGCTGGGTCAAACAGCACTTTCAGCTGTCACCCTTATGAGCCTCTGGACTCCGTAGGCTAGGCAGAGCAGCACTTTTCAGCTACTTCTTTTATATACCTCTTTGCAACACAATTGTTCTAGCAGTAACCCCCTTGATAAGCAAACCCCATAGGATTTTAGGCAGTCCAGGGATCTTTGGCTTAGGTAAAAGAAGCGATGCTGCAGAGCAAGGTAGGGAAGCCAAGAACACAAAGGAGTAAATGCATTTAGAGAGAGAGAGAAACTGGCAACCAGCTTGATTACAATAGTTAGTGTATTGCCAGGTGTATAAAACTTATGATACTAATAGTGATGCCATAGAAGGAGAGAAAAACAATCTAACACTTAAAATACAACAACATTACAGTAGGGATATTGGAGAAGGCCAGCCCAGGTTTGATTACAAAAGTAGAGAGTTATACCTGGATTAAAGAGAGAGAGAGAGAGAGAGAGGGAATTGGGAAAGATGGGGGGCAAGGGTGGAATCTCACCACTCCTTGCAGCTCAGAATTTCCCTGGAGACAGGCTTTTCAGCTTAGGGTCAGGAACACTTGGGGAAGAGGCAAAACCCACACCAGGAAAAGTCAGGAAAGCATTTGGGTCCAGGCATCAGAAGAGGAAAGCAAGAGAGAAATTTGAACTTGGGTAGGGGTATTTTGTAGAACCAGGTTTGTTTGTGGGTAAACAATGTCTCAAAGAAGTACCCCAGGGTGGTTTTCTCTATGCTGGACAATAGGAGCTGATCACTCCCAGCTATGTTCAATGTTCCTTGGGGGAGCTCACAATGCAACCAGGCAGATTCAGTGTTTTGCATGTCAATAACTAGAATGGTCTGATGACTGTGGAGCTGGATGGGTGTAGTTCATTCACATCAAGAGCAGAGATCTTCCATAATGCAGTGCATCCCTGCCTTGCCAATCCCAGAGTTCAGTGCGGTTCCTGCTTTGGAGCTTGGTTCTCCACTCTTCATGCTAATTCTTGTTCCATCTTCAATGTAAATGAGGCTCCAGTTCTCCATTCAATGTGCTAATTGAGATGCCTCTTTTTACATCTTCTATGTAGATGAGGCATGGGGCGTTGTCTCAATCCTATCACCCTTGTTTGGAGGGTTTTAGATGTGTCTCCCACAGCTTTTGTTTTTTCATAGCTTTTGTTTCTGGTTTAAGCGGAAGCTGGGGGGGATTCAGGTGAGCCAGAGAGAGAATAGGGGTTTTCACCCTGGTTCTTCAAGAACACAGAGCTGCCAGGTAACAGGGGGAACTAGAAAGAGGCTGAATTTAAAATCGGGAAGAGGGTCCCTGACTTAGGCCCGGTCTACACTTATCTTCTGGATTCGGCAGCAGTCAATGGGAGATACGCAAGTGACGTAAATCACTTGCGTATCTCCCGTCAACTTCGCTGCATCTGCTCTGCATGCTGTCCACATTGCACTGTGCCAAAGGGAACAGCGTTTCCTTAGACACAGCATTATGCCACTTACTGGGGTGGTTTTCCTGCGTCGATTGCTGGATCGACTGAGCAGGTCTACACAGACTGCTCAGTCGATCGAGAGCAATGAATCTGACGGTGGCAAATTTGCTGCTGTCATTGTAGACCCAGCCTTATTCTTACACTAGGGCTCTATGGGGGTTTTGCTACACCACTGAATAAAGGAGGAGAGATTAATAGGAAAACTTTCCTGTTTACTATAATAAGCAACAGTCACAAATGTAAAATAATTTTAGTCACATGAAAGTTTCAGTCAGTGTTACACCTTTCATACACATAGATATTTTGTAGAGGGCTGAGATGAGGAGAAATCCTGAAAAAAACAAGGTTACACCTTTTTGAAGTCTTAATATTTTGCAAAAAGTATGTAAATTTCTTCAGATAGTTACTAGTAAGGTGAATTGATAGAACAGCTCCATATTTCAGGTTCCAAATGTATTTCTTTCTTTTGGAAGATCAAGACCATACAGTTAACAGTTATTACAATCCCATCCTGCAAGCATGCTGTTTCATTACAATATCGTCAGTCTGAAGCAAACTGCTGAATTGCCTAGTCTACCTTGAAGATATATTTATCTAAGGATAGTCTCCTATTTTGAAAGGGGCTTTTTTCTTGGGGAGTGAAGGGAGCTGTTACTTACATGTTAAGCTTTCATTTGTATCTTCCAAGAAATGGAAACTGCAGGATAAAAATTGGCTTGGCAGGTTAGCAGCTGGGATAATTTGGAGAATTCTCTCTCAGTTCTGACAACACTGTGTTGTGAGTGAAGACATTTGGAGTAATATACTTACGATGATTTAAACAAGACTGTAGGCTACAGAACTCATGAATGTGAAAAATATGGCTTCCATGGCAACACATCATTAAAATCTTTTATGAGGAATAGGGGCTGGGGGGTAGGATTAGTTTCCATTATGTCAATAGCTAAATCCAATAATAAAGGGTTTTGGAACAATAATATTTTAATTACTTTCTACTAAATTTACTAAAGATAACCCTGCACTGTTTACTCAACTGTGTTAATAAAATGCAGGCAATTAATGTATATACTGTTGATTATTAGCAAGTTATTAGAGACACTGATCTCATTAATAACAGAACTTTGATATTTCCTCATGCAATTTCCTATTTTCCGTGTGACTTTATCATCTATTCAAAATATGCTAAAAAAAGACACCACTAACCATAAAAACTTCATATAAATTAGAGTAATTACATTTTTGCCGTGTTATGATATTGGATTTTAATAATATTCAATTGTCTAATGCTAATTGGGTACCTGATCACTGTTACCCAAAATTCTTTCCTCTGAGCAAAAATCCAGAAGGGTATTTTAGATGCATTACATTTTAAATGCTACTTTTGTACTATATCCTGTTTCCACCAGCTTCTGGTGGGAATCTGGAAAATTGTATCTGACATAATTATTATGATTTGTGTAGTAAGAATGGAAATTTCTTGTACTTAATGGTATGAGAATTTTTGCAGGTACAGTAATGAATGTCATCTTCATAAGCTCCCTCTAAAAGGAGTAGTTATCCTTACATTATACATCTCAGAGAGATTCTCATGTGATTAGATATTAGGATAAAATCTTGTACTATTTTTTATTAGGACCACATTTCAGGTTTTAATACATGCAAGGTCACTTTGAATGCCAAGTTTTCAGGAGGTTCCATAGTTACCACAGCCCAAAGTACATCTCAGATATGCCTGTATTATTACATATTCTCGGACTTCAGATGGATGCTATTCACTCCAGGAGTGACAAACAAGAGAGCCCTGAGTTGCATTAGAATAAAATACAACAGCAGCATATTAAAAACAAACAAATTAGACAGAGTGGGACTCTTCAGAGACCTATTACTTTCTACCACCAGGCAAGTTGCTGTGAGGAAGCACTGGTCTTTCACCAAATATTTCTTCAATGGGCCCAGTGGATCAGAGTGATTGGATATGGAGCTATCCTTCAAAAATATTTCTTCCAACTGTTGTCTGTGGGAGGAGAGAGGGTGAAAGAGAAGACTGCAGAAAAAAATAGAATTTTTTAAGTCTATCTTTTTAAATGTTTAGTTCATTTAGGTGTCTAAACAGGAAGTAGCAAGGTTTTCAGAGGTGCTCAGCAGTTTCCACTGGGAGAACCATTCTCAGTGGAAGTCCTTGAATCCTGAGTTCACATTAAAATCTGACCCCAGGTTTCCACTGGAAGGGAATATAATTATGACTATTATAAATAGGGCACCCACACCTGAATTTAGTCGATTGTATTTCGCAACATGTACTAGAATTTTCTAACTATGCTGAAGTAGTTTATACAAAACCTTCCCCATAACTCTTATTATTCCTCCCCATTTCTTACCATTCTTTTCCTCCTTATTGTATCCTATGTCAACCTAATAGCTGTACCTAAAAATAACCTTCTTCATTGATAATCTCAAATGTCTTGTACGTACATTGTGCATGTTCTTCTCTCCATCACATCGTCTTGCTTCTTTATCTTTGTAACTTCTTGTTTTATTGTATTTCCTCCCATGTCCCATTGTTGTATCCCTCAGTTTTGCTATATAGCTATTCCAGTTGGTTCTTTTATCCTCAAGAATCTTCCAAGCATTTCTTCAATTCCAGCTGTGTTTGTAGCAACCCATATCGCTGTCTGTATATTTGAACAGTATTGATCTACTTCCTCCCACTTAACATACCCATCTCTTGTCTTTAACGTGTGCATCCACTATAGATAAAGCCGTCATTTCTGTGACTTAATATTTTCTACTTTGACATGTAGTAAAAATACCTTATTTTTCTTTGTTGAATTGTTCACTATTTTTAATTCGTGCCTTCAAAAATTAAATCAATTTGCATTATGCCTCATGATGTTTAAGTGACAACATCAAACTAATGCAGTCACCTACTTTTGCCATGCATCATCCTCAGACTGCAGTTCAGAAGACTGGTAGTATAGACAGTCTCTCCTTAAATAAAGAAGCCTTTGCTCTAGTCACTCATGTTTCAAATTATTATATCTAAACCCTACAGATTTATTATTATAATTAACAACATAGTTCAGGGGGAACAGAGATGCACTAATCCCTTTAAAAATTATTTATGCATGTCAAAATTACAGCACTCAAAAGGAATGAGAACAATATGGTAGTTTAAATCTTATTCAGTATTGTAAGGAAACGATAAACTGTTGCAAATTAGTTAACAAAACTTTTATTCAGTTTAATGATTTTGCATTAAGTAAATAAGTAAGCACAGAAATATAAAAAAGAAAATAATGGACCTAGACTTACAGTTGTCATTCCAAATACAATCCTACAAGCATATGCTCACCCAAGTATTGCTTATTCATTGGACTACTCCCATGTGAAGTCAATAAAATTACTCACATGTTCAAGGATGACATACATGAATCAAGACCTGCAGCATTAAATCCTGAAAGAAACCTGGAGAACTAAATCTGGGTGAATAATGGATTTTTTGGTTCGCTGTCAATTCTAAAACAAACAAACAACACGGTTTCATTTTGGGTAGAGTGCACAATCTTTGCTGTGAACTTCATGTACTGTGTCCTGGCTTAAGTGAGTTCTGGAACAGAATCAGCTACCATTTTCTCTTAAAAGGGGTACACTTATTGGAAAAGTAGGTGAGTCTTCCAAGAAAAGGTGTTATACAGATGCCTCTCCAATACGGAGTTTGGGTTACCTCAGGCAAAAATTTTAATCAGCTCAAAGGATACTTTATTTACAGCATGGATTCTGAGTGTCAGGATTGAGCATCTTCAGCTCAGCCTGAGGACTAGAACAGTGTGGTTAGGCACCCAGTGCGTAGCTGAAAACTTATGGTAAATTCAACTATTGCAGACACACCAAAACCATGGAATGTTGTTCATGGGTGCCTGTAGCTCCTCATGTGCCAATCAAGTGCTACTTATTTTCTCAATTGTAGCAATCCAGGTTTCCTGGGCCTTATTGCTACATAGGCCTGACTCCTAGGTGGACTATTGGCCAAAAGAGTGAAAACACAGGAGGAAACTACCTCAGTCATTGGCCATGCCTAAACAACTACACAACGAATTATATATGTAGGGTTGTTTCTTGGCCTGTACCAGTATTTGGAAAGCAACATTTCATCCTGAATGTTCTATTCATTTGTTTTCACTGCTAATAATAGTATGACCTATTCTATTATTGTTCTACATGTAAATGTATATTCTACGTGTGTAGCTGTTTTGCATACTATACTTTACAGAAAGGGGGAACCAAGGTTAAAAAAAATGTTAAATATTTATGAGTAGTCTGCATCTATTACATATATTTCCACCCCATCCCGCCTTAAAATACATGTAGCTTCAAAGTGTAATATTTAGGTTGAAAAACTAAGCCCTTGAACGTTCAGAAATACCAGATTATAGTTGCTCATATAGCCTTAATTTCTGCCCCATTGTGCACTGAATGAGGATACAAACAGCGGAGAGTTTCTGAAAGGAAAGCTCACTAGGGTCTTATATAGTGGAAAGTGTTAGGCAGCCTAAACACAGGGCTCACTACCAGTCTCATAATAATTATTGTTACTAAAAAGTTTAGTAAGAAAAATAGTATACACAGATAATGGATATAAAATTATCCTGATTACATATAACACATACAGAAATCTGTATTACTTATAAGGTTCTGTGGGAGAAATGTTTTTGTCATAAGCCAACTTGATCATACCTGCTCAGTTGCTCCATGAATATTTAGACAAGAATTCCCTCAAAACAGAGGTAGTGTGCAGCATGTCTTAAAGGTGGGACTGAACAGTAACTGTTGGATGCAGTAATATGGTCTCATCCAGATAAATGGGAAAAAATGTATGAGGATTTGATAGGTAGTTAGGAAATAAAAAATGTCTTGTGAAATCTACCATGCTACAAGGTCACATTGCCAGTGACATAGACAAACATAGCAGCATCCTACTGTAAAAAAACGGCTGTCTAACCATGTCAGGCATAAGTGCAGATGCAAAGCAAAGCTCATTATCAGAATACATAGAACAAACAAAGGAAACAATCATCTCAGCAAAAAAAAAAACAACAGCGAAAAGATTGTATCACTTAGTCTGCAATGAACAGAAAGCTATAATGGCACAAAATTCTGTGAGGGCTGGTCTGCAGATGAATGAAGGTTATGAGATGTTTAAGCATGCCCTTTGTGTATCATCTCTGTCAAGAGAATATGGGATTTTTTAAGTGATATTTTCTTTTCTTTTACTATTAAAGTTCAAACATGTTACATGAGATACTGACTGGGACATCAATCTTTCAAAAATTTATGCATTTGCTTAATTTTATTCCTATAGGCAATTCGACTGAAATTAATAGGTAGATATGGTCAATTTTTCTCTATTAATGCATTTCAACAGAAAATGCCTTTTTAGATCATTTTTTTTACTTTGGAAAAAAAAATCTAAGTTAAATTTGTTCAGTTTTGGGGAGTTCTTTTCTTTAAAAAACCAAAACCAAAACAAACTGCCATAAATATCAGGCCATGAAAATGTTTTAGTTTTTGGCAACTTGAAGACTGAGTTTTTTATGTTTGTTTTAAAATAAAAATTTTCAGGCTTTGCTTTTTTCACAAAAAATTAATAATTTGAAGAAAGTTTTTAAAAAAATGAAAGAATTTATGTTTTTTAGTAATTCCCGACCAGCTACATCAGTGAGACTACCCACTTGCATAAAGTTAAGTGGAGTACTGCGCAATGCATCAGGTGGTTGGGTACAGGTAATTGTTTCTGCAGTTGGGAAATGGTGGAGAGGACAGGAGGCTGATGAATTTGGGTTGGAGTCCAACAATCAATTCCTTATTCCTGTCAGTTACAACACCAATTAGTCATTATGTTTTGTCATGCCCTTCCCCCCCTAAAAAATTTTTGAAAACTCAAAAGATGGAGTTTGAGCAAACCTTCATGAGGCACTGGTGTGGGAACTATTTGCTTACCTGGTGTGTCTGGTGAGTAGTGTAGGACATGCTGGCGGGATGGGTCAAATATGGGTCCGTCAAGGATCCACCCGGGCTAGATGTTCCGGGGGTGGCTAGCAATAGTGTCTTGTCCCCATCTGTGGAGGACGATGACCATGGTGACTGCTCTGAAGAGGGTGCCCTAGCAGTGTAGGAGTTGCCACGGGTGCTGGTGCACATGTTCATTCTGGCAGTGGCTACCCACAGCCATATGGTTCTGATGCCAATGCTGCTCTCCCAGTGGGGTTTCCTTGTTATTTGGCAGGACTGCATCATTGCCTTCATCAGGGCCCTCCAAGTATATCACATCTGAGTCAGCGGCCACAGAAGCAGTCCCCTGACATGTTGTAATCGCCCCCTCTGGTGACTCCTCCTTAGGCTAATACATGTAATCTGAGGTATCCTTGTTCACTTGAATGGGAGAATTTGGCTCTCCTTGTGGTTGTACAGTGGAGAGAGAACACAATAATATCTGATCTTGCTCCGCTGGAGTGCTGTCGAATCTGGCCCATCTCTCCCATGCTGCTGACACAAGGCTGAACAACGTGTGGCCTTGCAGACAGCAATGCTATCAAACCTGACCCTCTCTGCACTTCAGTTCCCCATCTGTAAAATGAACTAATAGTACTTCCCTATCTTACAGAGGTGTTGTGAGCATAAATATATTAAAGACTGCGATATGCTGAGATGATACAGTAATGGGGGGAGGGATTTACAAGTACTTAAGATAGACAGACAGTTGATGTTCTGTCCCAAATGTTTTAATGAATTATGGAAGATCAAATTAATCTGTTTAATTTATACTTATTACAAATATTATCCATATTAAAAAAGATTAAATATTGCCCAAAATAAATATAAATGTGTAACTGGTATGACAAATCTATTTGAGAAACATAGCAAAATAACGCATATCTGTGTATTTAACGTCACATTCTGAGAACTCTCACAGACAGTTCGATAATGGCTGTTCTCTATACCAGTCATATATGATACACTGTACAAAAAGCTTCCTTGCAAATCGTATGGTACAAGTATTAACAGCTTAGCATGACACACTGATGGATAATACAGAAGTTTACAATTCCTGAACTGCGCTGTGGTTAGACTCATACATTCGCACTGTCTGTAACCTAGAATTTCAGCCTGCAGAAGTAGGACACAAACGTGTAATTATTTAAGAAAACGCCAGATTTACTATGTACCATGATCAATATTAAAGAAGTGAAAGCTCAGAACCCAGTACTTCTAGCAGCAGCTCACATAAATGTATGCTTTAACTCTGTCAGATCAAACCCTCTAATTACCATTGGCTATTTTATCTTGAGATTGGGGGTGGGTCAATATTGAATTTGTGACTTCAAATTATCTCTGCATAATTGAGATAGCACATTATCAAATAAAAAGAATTGTTATAAGGCAGAATATCAGAACAAAAATAGGTTTGTAATGGCTCCCGTAGGACTACTCACATGCTTCCAGTTAGGTTTGTTCTCATGCTGTCACTTGGACAGCGTGAAGGCCACCAAATGCATTTTGTGACTCCATCATCTTCTATCCTGTGACAAATCTAGCATGTTACAGAGCAAGATGCCTGTGAGGTGTCTGTTAATACCATCCAGTCATCACACTTTAGGTCTTCTGGAGGGAGTACGGGCAGGGGTTCCATCCTGTGTTACCTGGCAGCTCTATGTTCTTGGGGAACCAGGGTGAAAAACCCCTATTCTCTCTTTGGCTCACCTGAATCCCTCCCAGCCTCTGCTTGAACCAGAAACAAAAGCTATGGAAAGGCTGTGGGAGACACACATAAAACCCTCCCAACAAGGGTGATAGGATTGAGACAACTCCCCATGCCTCATCTACATAGAAGATGTAAAAAGAGGCATCTCAATTAGCACATTGAATGGAGAACTGGAGCCTCATTTACATTGCAGATGGAACAAGAATTAGCATGAAGAATGGAGAACCAAGCTCCAAAGCAGGAACCGCACTGAACTCTGGGATTGGCAAGGCAGGGATGCACTGCATTATGGAAGATCTCTGCTCTTGATGTAAATGAACTACACCCATCCAGCTCCGCAGTTATCAGACCTTTCTAGTATTGATATGCAAAACACTGAATCTGCCTGGTTGCATTGTGAGCTCCCCCTAGGAACATTGACCATAGCTGGGAGTGATCAGCTCCTATTGTCCAGCATAGAGAAAACCACCCTGGGGTACTTCTTTGAGACATTGTTTACCCACAAACAAACCTGGTTCTACAAAATACCCCTACCCAAGTTCAAATCTCTCTCTTGCTTTCCTCTTCTGTTGTCTGGACCCAAATGCTTTCCTGACTTATCCTGTTGTGGGGTTTGCCTCTCCCTCAAGTGTTCCCGACCCTAAGCTGAAAAGCCTGTCTCCTGGGAACTTCTGAGCTGCAAGGAGTGGTGAGATTCCTTTCCCCTCCCCCCATCTTTCCCAATTCTCTCTCTCTCTCTCTTTAATCCAGGTATAACTCTGTACTTTTGTAATCAAACCTGGGCTAGCCTTCTCCAATACCCCTACTGTAATTTTGTTGTATTGTAAGTGTTAGATTGTTTTTCTCTCCTTCTATAGCATCACTATTAGTATAATAAGTTTTATACACCTGGCTATAAACTAACTATTGTAATCAAGCTGGTTGCCAGTTTCTCTCTCTCTAAATGCATTTACTCCTTTGTGTTCTTGGCTTCCCTACCTTGCTCTGCAGCATCGCTTCTTTTACCTAAGCCAAAGATCCCTGGACTGCCTAAAATCCTATGGGGCTTGCTTATCAAGGGGGTTACTGCTAGAACAATTGTGTTGCAAAGAGGCATATAAAGGGGGTAGCTGAAAAGTGCTGCTCTGCCTAGCCTACGGAGTCCAGAGGCGCATAAGGGTGACAGCTGAAAGTGCTGTTTGACCCAGCCTGATTGAGTCCAGGGGGCACATAAGGGGAACAGCTGAAAAGTGCTGTTTGGACCCAGCCTGCTCATAAGTGTGCTCCATTCTGGTGCGGTGCAAGGGGCACATGAGGGTGACAGCTGACAGTGCTGTGTCATCCAGCCTGCTGAGTTCAGGGACGTATAAGGGGTCAGCTGAGAGTGCTGATAGCCCGGTCTGCTCAGACGCACTCAGTTAATCTGGAATGGTTGTGTGTATCTGGGGGGGGGTTATTTGAATCTGAAAACCTTCGGTCCTGCAGGATAGCTCCATTGGGAGGGGACTTGTAACCCTATGAACACACCAGTAACACAAGCAGCACATGAATAGAATCACTCTATCTACCTCCTTTCTTTGGTGAAGGAGTGACGAGCCACTTCTGCTTCTTACAGTGCATATGACCCCAAGGTCAGTGGACATCTGGTTGAGAAAAAGAGTCGAAGCAGAGATCCAGGGAGAAAGAAGCACCCCAGTGTCCAAGTTCTTCTCTTTCCTCTCATCATCCCCTGGGGTGATGCTGAATGATAGCAGGAGAGGGGCACTGAGACTGATCCCCAACCCCCTGGTAGAAGCCAGGCACAGGGCTCATCTCAGCAGCCTAAGCCCCTGTAAGAGCCCACAGCACCCAATAACAACACATGGGCTATCCTGGCCCCTCAGAGTAGCCCCGTGGATGGGTGCGGAGTGGTGGCCCCAGCCCAGATTTCTCCATCCAGACACACACACTGCAGTGGCCAAAGCTGATGGATAAAATGAAATAATACAACATTCCTGATAAAAATACTGTTAAAAATGATACGAACTAAAAATAATTTGATGGGGCTCTACAGCTGAATATACCACCTGTTACCTGGCAGCTCTGTGTTCTTGGGGAACCAGGGTGAAAAACCCCTATTCTATCTCTGGCTCACCTGAATCTCCCCAGCCTCTGCTTGCACCAGAAACAAAAGCTATGAAAAGGCTGTTGGAGAACACCTAAAACCCTCCCAACAAGGGTGATAGGATTAAGACAACTCCCCATGCCTCATCTACATGGAAGATGTAAAAAGAGGCATCTCAATTAGCAAATGGAATGGAGAACTGGAGCCTCATTTACATCGAAGATGGAACAAGAATTAGCATGAGGAATGGAGAACCAAGCTCCAAAGCAGGAATCGCACTGAATTCTGGGATTGGCAAGGCAGGGACACACTGCATTATGGGAGATCTCTGCTCTTGATGTAAATGAACTCACACCTACACCCATCCAGCTCCGCAGTTATCAGACCATTCGAGTATTGACATGCAAAACACTGAATCTGCCTGGTTGCATTGTGAGCTCCCCCAAGAAACATTGACCATAGCTGGGAGTGATCAGCTCCTATTGTCTAGCATAAAGAAAACCTCCCTGAAGTACTTCAGTAAGACATTGTTTACCCACAAACAAACCTGGTTCTACAAAAAACCCCTACCCAAGTTCAAACCCTCTCTTGCTTTCCTCCTCTGATGCCTGGACCCAAATGCTTTCCTGACTGATCCTGTTGTGGGGTTTGCCTCTCCCTCAAGTGTTCCTGACCCTAAGCTGAACAGCCTGTCTCCTGGGAACTTCTGAGCTGCAAGGAGTGGTGAGATTCCCCCCCGCATCTTTCCCAATTCTCTCTCTCTCTCTAATCCAGGTATAACTTTCTACTTTGGTAAGCCAACCTGGGCTAGCCTTCTCCAATACCCCTACTGTAATGTTGTTGTATTTTAAGTGTTAGATTGTTTTTCTCTCCTTGTATGGCATCACTATTAGTATCATAAGTTTTATACACCTGGCAATAAACTAACTATTGTAATCAAGCTGGTTGCCAGTTTCTCTCTCTCTAAATGCATTTACTCCTTTGTGTTCTTGGCTTCCCTACCTTGCTCTGCAGCAACGCTTCTTTTACCTAAGCCAAAGATCTCTGGAATGCCCAAAATCCTATGGGGTTTGCTTATCAAGGGGGTTACTGCTAGAACAATTGTGTTGCAAAGAGGTATATAAAAGAAGTAGCTGAAAAGTGCTGCTCTGCCTAGCCTACGGAGTCCAGAGGCGCATAAGGGTGACAGCTGAAAGTGCTGTTTGACCCAGCCTGATTGAGTCCAGGGGGCACATAAGGGGAACAGCTGAAAAGTGCTGTTTGGACCCAGCCTGCTCATAAGTGTGCTCCATTCTGGTGCGGTGCAAGGGGCACATGAGGGTGACAGCTGACAGTGCTGTGTCATCCAGCCTGCTGAGTTCAGGGACGTATAAGGGGTCAGCTGAGAGTGCTGATAGCCCGGTCTGCTCAGACGAACTCAGTTAATCTGGGATGGTTGTGTGTATCTGTGGGGGGTTTATTTGAATCTGAAATCCTTAGGTCCTGCAGGATAGCTCCACTGGGAGGGGACTTGTAACCATATGAACACACAAGTAACACAAGCAGCACACTAATATAATCACACCCCCTTTTCCAGGAAAGTAACCCTAATAAATAAGCATACCCCAAAGTGACGGGCAAATCTGGTAACACACCTTAGGAAGAGATTTGCAACCACTTGAGAGAGTGGGACATGTTTAGTTAGAAAACCCCAGAAATGGACCAGGACCCCATTGTGCTAGTAGGAAAACAGAACAAAAAAAGACAGTCCTCTATCCCCAAAGAGTTTACAGTCTACTATGTTATGTAAGATGCTTAAATGCTTTGACGAATAGGGGCCAAATATACCAAACCAGTAACAGAAAGTGATTAGGCATTTAGACCCTGATCCTGCAACATATAGTGTGTGTGCAGACATCTCTGCTAAACCCATTTGAAGTCCCTGGGGCTCTTTACAACAGCAGAGGTCCAAACTGCCTATTGTAAATTGAATTTGCAGGGTTTAAAATTGTAATTTTTGAAAGGAAAAAATAATTGATAATATCGAGAACACTTAAAAAAGGGCAGTAAGCAGAACAATCTGTGCATTCCTTCAAGCACTCCTAATGTCTTATGTTGTCAAACTATGAAATTTTGATCATTTGAATTTCAGACATGGCTTGAACTGCAAAGAGTCTCAGAAGAGGAATACATATCTTGGCAATTTGAAATAAACTGATTGAAATAATAAGACAACAGAAAGTCATAATATCATATTGCACATATACAGTATTTTATTTTTCCTTAATGATTTATACATGCACATTTCCTTAATTTACACATTAACGTGTACCATGGCTGAAATTCCTCTCAGCATGGCACAAGGGCTATTAAATGCAATTTAAACCCTATTTTGAAGGATTAAAATGGGTTTAAATGGTACATACGCCTTGTGCTGTCTCTCTGCAGATATATGTTTTTTATTCCATATACTTTTATTCAGACACACAGCCCTTTGTCTTTGAGCATCTGAACATAAGACTTTGGCAAGCCATCTGTCACCTGCAGATCTCTAACTTTTAAATGGCTTCAGTAAAAGTCCAGATAGACTGGAAGCTTTTATGTTGAGTGAAAACATTCCCAATTAAAATTTCACATATTCTGACCAGTGCAATGTCCTGTGAGATACATAGACCTAAATATCAGTGTGCATAATTTGTACAGGCAACAAAAAGTCATTGCTGAAAATTTCCCTCTATTTATACCATCCTTCTTGCTCCCATTCCTCTAAAAATATCAAACTATAAAAGTGTGATTTCAGAAAGACATGTTTTCATGTATTTTGTCTTTTTAAATCTATTGATAAGAAACCATTTACAGATCCTGTAAACATCCTGTTTTTCATATCATGTTTACTACTATCAGAGATAAGACATTTGTTTCCCTGAGTCATTTGCAGTGAAATATAACCCACTGCTTTGTCTCTCCATGGGCACATCCATATTAATGTAGTACCTCCAATGATATCTAATCATAACAGTGTAGAAAATTCTGCCCTGGTAGTTGAGCACTATTTTCATTCAGATTAATTTAGTCCTTTAATTCTCCTGAGAAAACAATCACATTGAAGTCTAACTCCTGAGTAGTTTATTAGTGTTTAAACCACAGGTGCACCAAATCTTTTTACTCTGCCACAGAGAGATCTTTGAACACCCTCATATTCATTTCAGTTTCAGTAATTGGTTTGTAATAGCAGACTTGGCTAAAATATTCACAAAATCTTGAAAACAATCCAAAAATCCAATTTCTGTTATTTATTTTATGATGTTGCTTAAAAAGAACCCACTGAATTTTAACCTAAGTGATTGTGGATGTAAGACATGTATGTAATTTTGCTATAACATCAAAAGTTGTATGCATAGGAGGGTCTTATGCTGGAAAGACATTAAGTTATAATGCTTTTCTTTTCCCTCACTTAATCTTGTTGGAAAGACCTTACCTTTTGCAATGTTTTTGTGGGACACCACAGACTCAGAGATGGCAGCACCTCAGATTTAGTTTCACTGTGATATACATAGAGATAGTAGTAAAATTGTAATGTTGACTTTATCCAGCAAAGGCTACTGAAATGCATAGCTATTTTCTTTAAAGATACAGACATAGCCAAATAGAAGAACATCTTTTTTTCTTATTGATAAAAAGGAATTGTAAAATAATATGTAAACTCACAAGTGTAAGATCCCTGAGTATAAGTATTTTGTACATTCTTCCTTCTTATTGAACTCTCTGGGAGAAATTTTCAGTCACAACTTCTAGTTGTGTGCATCCAAATTTATGTGACCAACTGACTATACCCTAGAGAAGGGTGCACAATTGTGGCACTGGAAGCCATTGCCAAACTATTATTTTTATGTGGACAGTGGGTGCATGCCACTTTTTGCAGGTGCAGTGGACCACACTAGCAAAAATGGGCATGTAAAATGGAGGGCCAGATCTGAAAATTGGATACTTCATTCTGATTTAGTCAGGCTTCTAGCTGAGAGCAATTGGCCCTATTTTGTAGCATAGGTTTTCATGGTAGAATGTCATCAGAAAACACCACATATCTGCAACATATAGTACTTAGAGAAGGACTTCTATCTAGCTGGAATCCTTACTAGAATCCAACAATTGTTCTAGCTGGAATCTTTGCTCTCCTCTCCTCTCCTCTCATAAAGCAAGATTACATACACAGTTAGTATTACTATTATCAGTGGTAGCAATATCATAGAAGTGCATAAGCATTCATTCAGGGATTAGGGCCTCACTGTGTTAGGCACTGCACAACACTCTTTAAAAAGACAGTCTGTGACCAAAACATCTTACAATTTAGATTACAACAGATACACAGTAAGTGAGGATTTGGGTGAAGTGGGGGCAGGGAGAGTTTCAATAAAACAAATATATCTTAACACAATAAGCTTTAGTCATGGCTCACTACCTGTTGGCACAGTGACAAGGAACTGTGCGCATTATGTCAGAGAGGAGTTTTAAGAAAAGGCATGGAGAATAAGGTGGTGGTCAAGCAAATAATCAGGGACTTTTTCTTAAATACACAAAGCAACATGTGGGCAAAGTTGACTGGTGGGTGGTGAGAGCATTATAAACTATTGCTGGCAAGAAAACAAGAATTTTGTTTCACTAAAAAATACAAGGTTTTGATACTTGTTTTTGTTCCACATTCGATTACACATTGGGTTACAGCTAAGCTCCAGCTCTTGTCCTTAGTCTTTCAAAAAGCAGTGAAGCATCATTGTCTCAATTGTACAAATATAGACTAAAACCTTGACACCACCTAACTACCATTCTATTATTTATTACAAAACTTGCCTCTCTCTGCAGTAATGTATATATATTTTTGAGAGTTGCACAATGGGATTTGGCCAAATTTACATTCAAGTGAGGTTTTCAAAAGTGCTAAAAAGGGTCTAGCCAATAATACATGGATGTGAAGAAGCACTCCTACACTCTTAAATACAATGTGAAAATGTCAGAGGAGAACTGTGAAACACAAACCAAAAATGACTTATAGAGTTTTATTGACACAGGTCACAATAAATATATTTCTCCAAGAAAGAGACAGAAAAAGAAATCATACAGCACTTGCCTTTTACTGAAGTAAAGCAAGTTTGTAAGTGTTCTTTGGAGACCCTGGGGAAAAAAAAAAGATTATTCCCAATATTCTAGTAAAATTATTTATACCTCAGAGCAAAAACTCTGTTAAACTCAAAGACAATATGTCTCCCAAATGATGTTAAAGAAGAATGACGGTTAAGGCACAAGACTAGGATTCATGAGACCAAGGTTCATTTTCCTGATCTACTACATACTTCCAGTGTTATCTCGGGCAAGCCTCTTAGATCCAGATTTTCAAAGATAGTAAAGGCATTGCTTTATACAGTGTTGCAATAACTAATTGATTTACGAGCCTACATTTCATTGAAAGTCAATGGGACTTGTAAATCATCTCTGCAAATGAGATTTAGGCAGAGCCAGGGGGCCAGTGCCTTAATTATTTTATTTCCTGACCTCACACTGGTGGTGTGAGAATAAATACATTATCTATTGTGAGGTGATTAGATACAGCAGGGGTCAGGGAGATATAGATAACAGAGCTAGATAACTGATTTAATGTTCAGATGCCAGTATTTTATGCTTGTTGTTTAATTACAACGTTTTAGTTATCCCAGAAACAAGTATTATAAACGTACGAACCTAGATTAAGATTGGAATAAATTCAAAGACATTAAGGTATGGAAATGCACCTTAAGGGCACATAAAACAACTATAATAAGGATATGAAGAAAAAATATTATGGAAGAATTCCTAATCTTTAAAAATGATTTTTTATCTAATCTGAGACTACAAACACAAAAGTGATTTAATCATAATCTTATGATTATAATGCTATAGGACAGAGTTAAGGTTGTTTGAGTGCCTTAACTGTGCATTTACATTCCGGAAAATCTCATTAATGGTCTCAAGTCTTCCTAGACAAAGAAGTTGGTGTCAAACAGATTCCAATGGCACTTGACTTTTGCCAGTTTCCTCTATCCTCCACATTCAGGCTTCTGGGCACCACTGCAAATGGACATTCTGCTGGGAATAGTGGTGGAAAAATCTCTTCTTCACCATGCACAGAGGATGAAATCTATGCCAAAACATGAGCATGCAAACACAAAGTGATGCTGAATTATTATGAGCTGGACCTATTATACATAAGACCTATTATAAAAGAGGATAAAGGTTATTCATGCACAGCAGCACTCCTGATGCCAGTTTTGGTCTTGTGGTTCGATCTTCCAACTTCAGGATCATTTGGTCTTCTTTGCAGATCCTGATGAATACCCTTCTCTGCACTCTGCTGTCTACTGCTCCACTGTGCTCTACTGCCAGCACTCTTCATCTCAGTGCAAATGGGACAAGTGCAGAGAACGAAATGAGTCAAGGCCTATAGTATAGTCCTCCTATAGTATAGTCCTACAATATAGTCTCCTTCTGTAGTTTAGAATTAATTATCTCTATGCACTAGGTACAGGGAATACACAGTAAGGACCCTTCTCACTAATTCCTACACCAAAGACCCAATCTACCAGAAGTTCCTCTCATTCACCTACCAAGAACCTCTCTTCCTTCCTGCCATCTACAGTAGTACAGACCCTGAACCTTCCCTTCTTTATATCACAATTCAAGATGCCAATCCTTGCACAGGCCTTCACCTAATAATGGCAGCTGTTGAATATCTCAGTTACATTTCTTACACAGAGAATCAAGCTTCAGTAACATATGCACTGAAGAAAGTGTAAAAAGGAAGGGGGAAAAATGTACAATCCTTTTGGACGTCATTTATATTTTTAAATAAGTCTTATGGTGCCTAAATTCTCCATTGATAGTCACATTATGAACATCTTAAACAGAGAGTGATAATTACTGGATTTCAACATTTATAGAAAACTGGTACACTGTGCATTTGATTTATGTATTATAGTGGCAATTTTCTGTAACTGTAGAAATTTGGTAATTACCATTAAAACCATTCATTATCTATTTTTGAACTTTAATAAATAGTAAAGCCATTTATTCATTAACATTTGGAAAATGAAAATTATCTACCCATTATCCCTTTGATGAATCTACTCCAAAGGATCATTTTTCTCTGCAGGTTGATTCCAGGCTTATGTTATTCTTGAAGCAGGGCTCCTAATCTCCATAAAAGAGGAAAAGGAGTTTTTCCAGATCAACGCTAGCATCTAGGGATTTGTCCTAACAGATAGAGGTGATATTGGTATTCCACACACCTGATCAACTAGCTACTAGTGTAATAGAGGGCACTTTATTTTGCATCATACAGCTGTTATCTTAGGGTCTAAACCATTAGCTACAATGTGTCCAGACACTCACAGGATTGGTTCCATAATTTAAGTAGCATTGACTATGAATTGAATAATCAGGGAGATAAGATTATTCTGAACTATAGGACAGACAACGTTTTTAATACTAAATAGCTAAATTCCTATGTGGGCACCCAACACCTGAGTGCCTTCTCAGGATTTAGGTCTCAGCAAGGTACTCAACCACATGCCTAACTTTAAGCATGTGAGTAGTACAGCTCTGTGAATAACTGATTCTTTTGGTTCACTGGAACTTCTGTAAAACAAAACAAAAAATGTTTCAGGTGAACTCACAACCAAAATTTTCCAAAATTTTGATCAAATCAAAAAGTTTTAAAAATCATTTTTGGTCAAACACTTGATCTGAAATGAAACATTTCACTTTGATCTCTGGCATCTGTAGTCATTTTTTAAAATAAAAGCAACAGAAATAAAGAGATAGAATCACACAGGGATATAGGTGCCCTCTAGAAAACAAAGGAGAATTGGCAGTGTCCCACTTATAACCAAAAGCTCAGGGGAAGGGCAGTCATGTGGGGTGCAAATCTTTCCTTGGAGCAAGAATTTGAACCCAGGTCTCCTACATGACTGTCTTAACCACTAGCCTATTAACTTTTCTGGGATGAGTCTCTTAAGCCATCCTATTGAAGCTGTTTCACTTGTTAGCCAGGGTTTTCTGAGCCCACAGAAGTGGTAACTTAACTATTTCACTGTAGGCAGTTTCAAGAATAAATCAACAGGAACACAGCATTTTCATCTGATAAAGATTAATACAAGAAAGCATGCTCTTATCTAAAAGTAGGATTTTTTAGATTTAAGCAGACACAGACCTAAGTAATACGTTTAGAACATCCCAAATAATTATTTAGAATCTGGGGCAGTACTGAGTAATTGTCGCAGATCAACGTTGGCCTGAAGCTTCCCCACCAGGGAATAAAGGTGTCAAGAGAACTCTCTCCCGATAGCTTCAGAGAACTGCTCCGAAGTACACTGTATTATCTAGTCCTCTTATACTAACTATCACAGAACAAATAGATCATAGTGACCCCCTATTGGGTCATCACCTCTTCTAACTTCAAAAACTAACTGCTTATTAACAACACATTCCTAACTAACTTACCCATAATAAGCTTCCGTATCAGAGATGAATACTTTTAGTGCATGTGCCCTAGCTCTGGGAGACCAGAGACTCAAATTCCCCACTGAAGTAGGGATCTGCACCCAGGTCTCCCGCATCCCATCCAAGTGCCCTAAAACCAGGCTATAAACCCTCTCTCAAGAACTCCTGTTGAAACTGTTCCTTTTTGTATAAAAAGGATATGAATGGGCTCAGAGACTTGAACATATTTTGTTTGACCCAAAATACATTTTCTCAATTTGTCATTTTTTCAGGCTTTTTGGATTTGGTTTGGTTCTAACCAATTATTTTCCCAGAACTGCCAGTGAACAAAACAAATCAGTTAAATCCCTCCCCCCTGCCTGATAAGACCAGAATCCGCTATCATATCATACAAAGTAAAAAGAATGTGGGACCCAACCCCCCCCATAATTCATCCTTGAACTGTTTGCCAGATTAACACCCACACCAGTGCTAACACATGCAAAGCCAAACCTTGCTTATGACAGTTTTTTATTTTTAGGTGAAATTATTACAAGATTTTTTAAAAAATATGCTTTTCATAGAATCATAGAGTTGGAAGGGACCTGAGGAGGTCATCTAGTCCAACCCCCTGCTCAAAGCAGGACTATCCTCAGCTAAATCAAGACCAGCGAGGGTCTTGTCAAGCCTCAGCTTAAAAACCTGTAAAGATGGAGATGCCACTACCTCCCTAGGTATTCCAACGCTTCACTACCCTCCTAGTGAAAAGCTTTTCCCTAATGTCCAACCTAGACCTCCCCCACTGCAACTTGAGACCCTTGCTCCTTGTTCTGTCATCTTCCACCACTGAAAACAGCCTAGCTCCATCCTCCCTGGAACCCTCTTTCAGGTAGTTAAAGGCTACTATCAAATCCCCCTCATTCTTCTCTTCTGCAGACTAAACAGGCCTAGTTCTTTCAGCCTCTCCTCATAAGTCTTGTGCTTTAGCCCCCTAATGATTTTTGTTGCCCTTCGCTGGACTCTCTCCAACTTGTCCACATCCTTTTTGTAGTGGGGGTTCCAAAAGACACAATACTCCAAATACAGCCTCACCAATGCCAAATAGAGGGGAATAATCACTTCCCGCGATCTGCTGGCAATGCTCTTACTAATGCAGCCCAATATGCCATTAGCCTTCTTGGCAACCAGGGCACACTGCTGACTCATATCCAGCTTCTTATCCACCATTCTTTTGCACCAACAGTATTCAGGAGAATTTGTCTAATTGTAACAGAAAAGGATTGCTTA
This sequence comes from Mesoclemmys tuberculata, assembly GCA_007922155.1. Taxonomy (NCBI): domain Eukaryota; kingdom Metazoa; phylum Chordata; order Testudines; family Chelidae; genus Mesoclemmys; species Mesoclemmys tuberculata. Next base: position 65,185,326 of record ML675610.1, read on the forward strand.
TGCTAGAGGACACTCAGGTCTTATTCAAGCAGGTTGGTTTAACCCTTAATCTCACTCATAAACCAGAAATCAACACTGAAGAGTTATAACTATTCACCAGGGAATAATTTAGAGGTAGCTATGGATCTGCTGGTCCCATCTGCAGAATGACTGATAGTAGTGAGCATTCCTTTTTAATCAACTTCATACAATATCTCAGTGTAATTACTATAAATGGTAAGAGTGAGAGACACTCAAGATTGATATTTCATTTGTACCACTGAGTCATAACACAGTTATATAGTAATTATGAAAAGCTCCTGTAACTACATATCTTAGAGACAAAACAATAGATGTCTGTCTTAGGGAAACATTCAAAGCTAATTGTGTGATTCTCTACATTTTTATATACTCACTGCATGGTCACCAAGCCTTGATTCACTGCTTCCAGTAGCTGAATAAATCCAGCTGCTTTTAGAGCCAGTGGTGGTATTGACTCTAAGAAAGAAAGAACTTTCAGTAGGTGGCAATCTTATCTACTTTTCAGAGTAAAACTAAACATGTTATTTTCAGTTAAATAAGCAGGAGTGAACTAGTTCACCTACAATAAGACATTTCCTCCACCCCTTCCAAACCTTTACACATATATTGTGCCAATCTATTTGAAGACATGCCTACAAGGAAGAGAACATATAAAACTCCAAAGGCCAAATTCCACCATTGTTGAACTCCCAGGACTTGAGTGGGAGTTGCACATATATTCCTAATGCCAGTCTACATGACAGGTAGAGCCCTAATTTTATAACCTGCCCGAAAATCACATTTAACTTGATTACAACAGCATATATAATGGAGTTGAATCCACACAACAGGCTTTCCCTCCTTGCCACTCCTTCTCCGCCCCCAAGCACTGTACCTTTGCATTAATTCTGTTTATACACCACACCTACCATCTGTCCAATCATATTTGTGTAAATGCATTCTATATTTAGGCACAGTTAAATGTTCACTCTATCCCATCAAAAGTAAAGAAGTTGCACCCAATTGGTTTCAGGGAAACAACCATTTACCACTGGGAAGAGCAAAACATTGTAGCTTCAACAATTACTAAGAAAGTATTAAGCAGAGCTAGTCAAAATTTAGAATTTTCATTTCATAGCAAATTTTGATTTGAAACTAACTCACTTTTTAAAATATTTCCTCATAACAGAATTTCCATAATATTTTAGATTTCAGAGACACTGACATATCATGCTTCCTCTTTTGTCACAACATTTTTTACTTTAGCTCTAGTACTAACCAAAGGAATGTGGACAAAAACTATTTACAGCCAACAAGGACACTAACCAGTCACAAACTCAGTTAGAAGCAGAGGACATGCAGCATTGTTATCATTGTGTGTCTGTATTGTGGTAGTGTCTTGGAGCACCCAATCATGTATCGGGGTACCACTGTGTACACTTAACAAAAAGATGGCTTGTGCCCTGAACATTTTATAATCTAAAGAAGATCTCTTCAGGAATTAGTACTGGAATCCATCCTGACAAAACAAGCTCTGACCCTCAGGCAGAAGTAAATCCATTATTTTATAGATTAATAGATTTTAATGGCCAGAAGGACCATTGTGATCATCAAATCTGACCACCTGTGTAACACCTGTGATATGATTTCCCTGAGTTAATTCTTGACTCAAGTTCAATAGCAATGGTTGGATTAGAGCATATTTTTTAGAAAAAAAAAATTAATCTTGATTTTAAAATTACCAGTGATGGAGAATCTTCCACAACCTTGGGAAATTGTTCCACTGATTAATCACCTTCACTGTTAGATATATGTACCTTATTTCTAAATCTAAAGGTGTCTAGCTTCAACTTCTAGCCATTGAATCTTGTTATGCTTTTGTCTGGACAATTGAAGAGCCATTTATTTTCAAATTTCTGTTCTCTGTGTTGGTACAAATAGACTGTGATCAAGTCATCCCTTAACCTTCTCTTTAATAAGCTAAATAAATTGAGCTCCTTGTGTATCTCACCATAAGACTTGTTTTCCAATCCTTTTAATCCTTTCAGAATCACTACAAGACAACAAAAATAAAATAGAGGAGACTTAACAGTCATTATTACATTAAGTTTTCAGTACCTACATTTAGTAGCAATGTTTTTTCCGAAGGAGGCCTTTCATTTTGATCCTCAGTTCTGAAAGTGATAGGAGAAACCTCCCAACCTTTAAAAAGGCTGTGCTAACCCATTTTTGCTCCCCCTCTGCAGCAACTACCATAAAAAATACGCATGAAACCCTTGTGATGTTAGTTCATTTATCTCAAGATACTTAAATACAGAAGAGACACACAAGTGTATCATTAGTAATTGAGAAGTTATTTTAGCAGCTGCATATTTATATTTAAAGGACCTTTGAAAGGAAAAGATTTAACAAGGAATGATTAGATGGCAAGAACTAGTCAAGAACGTAGAAGATACAAGATTCTGATACATTGGACAAGCATTCCAACTTTTGGATATTTATCCAAATCAAACTAAGGTAGAAGAGGTAAAGAAAAACATTTTATGTTTCTCCCATTTCTAGGCATTAGATACGGAGCAAGAGTCACAAGATAAATTTGTCTGAAGGAAAATTCTAATTTAATGGCTGGCTGCCTGCAGTCCTTAGGGCTTCTTCTAGCACTTGGGGATTACTGGTGCACAGAGATGCCCTGGCCAATGCCCAATGTCCCTTGGGATTGCTCCTGTGCTGTAGGAAATGGGGGCGAGAGCTGCATAAAAACACTACTCTCCTCTATATCACCCAGCAATTCACTTTACACAATGGGAATGAGCAGAGAGCTAGATCCATTGCCTTTATGGCTGTGTATATCCCAAGAAAGATGTAGTATGGCCAAGAATCTGGCCCATTATTTTTTTCATTCAGTTTTCACAATCAGCAATATTATTTTCCATTGGTCTTGGTGGTGAGGTGCTTTTCCTTCAAAACAATGGACAGAGAAGCTGAACTTGGATTAAATTTTTGTAAAAGGTGTGGTAAAGTCAGGCCAGATGGCTACAATAGAGTATACCAGGGCCGGAATGAGGGCCTGAAAGGGTTATAAACCCTCTGCCTAGTAGGCAGAGGGAAAAGCACAGGAGGGCAATTGATGGCAACTGGACCCAATGAAGGGCCAGGCCAGGGGTATTTAAACCCTGCCTTCCCTAAAGGAAGGAGAGGGAACACTTGCAGTAGGGGCTGCCAGAAGGTCTGGGGTAGCCACAGGAGAAGGTTCTCTCCTGGTCTGGAGATGAGGTAGCTGGGGGTGTCCTGACCGCTTGAGGCAGAGGTAAAGCCCATGAGGGGGAAGCTGGCAGTTGCCACAAAGGTCAACAAACTTTTTGGCTTTTGTGATTTTATGCTTTGACTGTTAACTTTTTCAAAAACATAAGACTTCAAATTTTATTGCAATTCCATAGAATTCTCTGTCTGCCAAGAGGGAGAAAGAATTTACATTTGATGCCATTTCTTCTTAGCAGGTACAATGACAAAATCTGAATAAAGTAGAATTTTGATATAAATGAGAACCCATTTATATATCTGTGTGACAGTGCTTATTCAGAGGCTCTGGTAAAAACTGAATTTGCATGCTATCAATAGGAGACTGTGAAAAGGAGGAGAAAAGAATAATAATATTAAAGAAACTCAATAGAATGTTAATGTTGCACTGTATGTGTGCCATTATGGAACGATAAAATTCTGTAGGCTTATAGCTGTATAAAAGGGCATATAAGCCTCTATGATGCCTGAGTTCACTCTCACGCACTCCGCTGTAAGTCAATTGACTTCTATGGAATTTTTTCTGATTTACTAGTGTAAATCATATCAGAATCAGTCTCCTTTTGAACATTAAATAAATATATAAGAAACTAACAGGCAGCATTTGTCCTCAGATAGTTAAGGTTCTTTTTAGCTATATAAAAAAGGCAAGCCCTCCTCACACATTATTTTGATTCACATACTTGAGACACTGTAATTCAGTTAACAGAAGCATTTTGTTAACAAACCCTTCATATATATTAGCACATAAGTAGGCTTGGAGAGATTGGACTTTTATCGGTAATATTGATTAATGTCAATTACACTGTACACACACAAACCTTCAAAAATATTTCCATTGACAATATTTGAAAATTTACTGATAGGCAAAATAAGAAAAAATCTGCTTTAGAACTAAGAGTTTGATTTGAAGATATTTACTTTGTATATTTTGACAAAGAAGTTTGATAAATTGTGTTTGAATGGTTATAAATCTTAACTTTTTGAAGCTCATTGTCTACTGTCATTACATAATTGTCTGACCATTCCCAATTACCGGCACCCCTCTCATAATTTCCCACAATTGTGAAAATGTAAACAGATGAAAATGCTTAAAATCCATACTTTTGTTCAACTGTTAGTTTTTATTGATCTAAATTCTAACATTGATATTATCCATTGAAATAATTAAAACAAATAATTAATTCCACCAAGCTTACCTATAAAGATCCAGTGCAAAACCAGTGTTTTTATTAACATAATAAAGTTATATTTTATAAAATTGTTCAAATATATGCAAAACAAACAGAAACATGGCTTACCATTAAGTGGCCAGATCCTACATTCTTTGTGCACACAGTACTATTTAAGGTTCTGATAGTTTGGAGCCCCAATCTTGCAAACAGCACACAAGTATTTTTATGAATGTGAGTAGTAACATTGAGTTCACAGGAAAAAAAAATTACTCATATGCTTAAGTGCTTGCAGGACCTCAGGGCCTTTGCAGAAAATGCTGGATCCACCCTTTAAGTAATTTTCTCTGTGTTGATCAGGCAAATAAACAAAAACACCCAGATTTAAATTGTAAGCACTAGATTTTTTTAATGAGTAGATCCCAATATGCTAAAGCCATTTTCTACCTACCTCCAGCGGTCTGAGCTCTGTAGACTAAAAATAAGTAGATCTGGAGGCTTTGAAAACATATTCAAAGTTAATAGCCATATATTAACTTCTGTCCCTCTCCTCTCTTTCATATTCCCTCTTTTTCCACCTTACCGTCTCCATATCATAGACACTTCCAAAAAAACTCTAGTTTCAATTATTTTACAAAGCTTTACAAAGAGATTTGGAATATCAGATTTTTTTTAATTGCCCCAGCCTTTGCTTTAGCTAGTTTTCTTATTTAAACTAGCTTAACTGTATAGCTGAGTGAGACTCATGATGGTTTCATTTGAAATTAGTTTCTTTTTTATGAATATTTTAGCAACTTTTCTTAAAATTAGAGTTTTACAATAAGGTGATTCTTATTAAATCAAATCTCAGAGACTGTTTCTCTTTAATGCTAAGCACTCAAAAGGATTTCTTTATCTGGTCTGAGCAGCTCTTAACCACCAAATGACAACAACAGAAAGGTTCTAATTTAGGCATATCTGAAAAGTCTGAAAGTCAACTGTGATTCACCTCTGATTTCACTGCCAAGAAATTACCAGCTGAATTCAGAATTCGTATGTCACACTTGGGCCATGAGAAGCAACTGTCATTTGACAAGGCTGTATATATCCAACTGGCCTGTTTTTAAAAATGTCCATGCATTTGCAAGATAAACATCAACAACCGCCATTTTTAAAAAAGCTGAAATATAAGCTATTTTTCAAGCTCTGAATATTTGTTAAAGAAAAAATGAAAGAAAAAAAAAGATTAAATGGCTGTAGGAAATTGTTACGCTTTTCCCCCCTGTGAATATAGAAAAGATAGTTTATCTAATCAAGCTATCCAGGCTGGATAAAACATTGTTTTTCTTTGAACGGAACCTATTGTTCTTGTCATTTTTTCATATTTAAGAGACCTGCAGCTGAAAGTAGGAAAAAATGTTTACAAAAGTACATCAAAATGCCAAGACAGGTTTAATTAAAGTGAATTCCCTTCTGGGGGTGAAACTAATAGCTTCCAGAAATATTGCAGACATGAATTAAAAACATTTGTAATGGTAAAAACATAACTGGCACAAATGAATCTTTTGCATATGCCAAGAAGGCTATCTGCATAAGAATGGCTCGGTAAAATCACATTTAAATGAATTGTTTTGCTACTTGGATTAAAAATAAAATAGGAAAAAGCAATTTGGTTTGTCCCTGATAGCTTTCTAAATTGCATACAGGGCTATCATGGAGTTCCATAAGGCAATTCATTGTCTTTGAGAAATAAAGGTGTGTCATTCAGATAGTGGATAATCAGTTTTGAAAACTGAATTCCCCACATAGGAAGTCTTTTTGCCTCGATAGTAATATACAAAACAAACTATTTGCCCTAGAACAATATCCTTTTCTAATTTCAAAGGGAATCACAGAAGCAAGTATCTTCTTTACAGTGTGTGGATGTCTATGGATTCGTATTAGGCCCAAAGATAAGCATCTGAATACTTCGTGCACTTAACACCAACACAACGATTTCTGATTCTCCCCATTTCTCCAGACAGAGATATAGCTACCCAAGCTTTTTGTTGCTTTTCTATCACCAGCAGTCTGTGTTATGGAATGTCCTCATTCATTGCCTCTTGCGCTACTGGTGCCTCTCTGAGGGGAATTCATGTGGGCAATCTCTTTCCCCAAGATACTATGCATAGATTTCTGTTTTCAAATTATTACTGATGAAAGGTTAAAAAATTCAAACAAGCTCTAATTTCTGTTTTACACAATCCAGTTGTTCTCACTTCTGAGGAAGCATGGCCAGCACTTATTTAAGAGTAGAAGACATTTTCTGATCATCAGATAGAGGGCAGTGACAACCTATTTGGGACATACACAGAAGTATAGAGTCCATCTATAAAATGGTTTAACATGTTCTTTCTCCCTGCTTTTTGGGTTACTCTCTTATTGTGTTATTGCAATTTTATCTAAATGGACAGTTATAGCTGGTTAACTAAGTATTTAGGTTTCCCAAACTGTAGTGGGATAAACATCCGGTTTGGGGCTAGTTTACTGTACAAGTTTTCATGTAGTTTTAGTGTTTTGACAGGCAATCATGCATTTCCTTTGCAACTACTATAGTTTGGGTCCTCTCAAGTTGTGAGAAGCTGTTTAGCAATGTGCTCACTGTATGTTTGGAAACATTCATACAAATACAAAAAAGCCTAAAGTATCTATAAATAGAGTAAATACAAGGAACTCCTATAATTAATGACCCAAGCCAGCAAAAATGTACATACATTTTTGTTTATTTTGTGATTACTCACAAGTATAAAGTTCAACACAAGCATAAATGTTTGCAGGATAAGAGACTACTGCCTACCGTGTTGACTAATATTGTCTAATTTGCTAGTACACCCATCTGTCTGTATGCATCTGTTGTCACTTGTCCTATATTTAGATTGTAGGCCCCTTCGGGCAGGGACCAACTTTTTGTTTTGTGTTTGAACAGCACCTAAAGTAATCAGGGGCGTGAGCAAGGGGGGGACAAGCTGGGGCATGCTGGCCCCCAAATCAGCATGGGCACAGAATTCTTCCGGGGCCCTGAGGTTGCAGGGGAAAAGCCAGCTCCTCCAGCAGCTGGAAGGCACAGAAACTGCCTCTCCAAAAGCAGCCACATTTTTATTCCTGTGCATGCTCTTGAGAGTGATACAGTCCTGGTTTATGACTAGGGCTGGTAGAGACTATTGTAACACAAATAATATAAAATAAGGCTCAGTTTACGTCTTCATATAAAATGTTCTTCAGCATTTTCACAGCTGCATGTAAAATCCTCTTTTGATCAGATTTAAAGACAATCCGCTGATCCTGAAACATGACCCTGGGTTTTTTATAACCCCATAAGCAACTGTTGTTGAAAAGGTGATATACAAAGGTAATGAGTGAATTTCCATGTCAATTCTTTTTGTAGATTCCCTTGTGTAGATGAAATCCTGTTTTTGTTTCATTTTCCACTTATACCAAAGTTCCACTAATCATGAATGTAATAGTTTTGCTTTCCTTCCCTGTGCTCTTCACAGACTTTTTCTTCAAAATTTCTTCCTGAACAAGATTTAAAATGTGTAATACAATATTTTACAGTAAACTCTGTACTTTATCTTTTCTGTACAGTAGATAAGAACCTAAAATTTAACATTTGAGCCCTCAAGCCTGCTCTCCTATCTGACAGTATCTACAGAAGTAAGGACAGGCTTGTTATTGCCAATACAGCAGGCTCTGTTGTGTTAGTTTCCTTACATGATACCATTTTGAGTGCTATGAAATTGCTTCAAAATGGTACCAATTTATATGATTGAAGAAGAAGAAATGCTTTAGACTCAGTAAAGGCAATTTCATCCATTAAGACCTCCCTCTCTCCCTCTCCGTCTCGCTCTCTCTCTCTCTCAAAAAACCCCAAACACGTCAGTCCCCAAAGGATAACAATCTAATTGTTTCTAATAGACGCCAACATCTCAGCCTTATTGATCTATCCTATAAGGTTATGCTATACATTTGTGCTTCACTGCAGAAAAAAAATTATATTTCTAGGATCTGTTTGGAGTTTCTTCTCTGATATCCATGTCATTTATTCTTTCTCAAAGCCATGTTCTCTGCACAGCTAGCCCTTCTAAATGCTAAACTTTCACACCCTGGCTTTTCACAGCACCTCTTGTGATTGGGGCAGAAGTAATGTGTTTAAGATGTAGGTGGTTGGTGATTTGTAGCCTTACATGCCAAAGGCATACGTGCCTCTTGTTGATTTCATACAGATACATATAATAGGGGTATATGGCCATATATCTCTTTAAACATGGGTAGAAGCCAGGAGTTAACTGGGTGACACACCCTTTCTGGGGTTCAATTACTTATTACTTCATATTTTTATTACACAACCACAGGTGCTCTGTCAGTGCTATTAAGCATTACCACTAGTTTGTGTCAGAGCTTTTTGATATTTTTCTCTTTATTTTTGTTTTGAAAAATCACCCAAGCTTTTTCTCTAGTTCAACAACAGTACGACTGTGTCCTCAAACAAAATTTTTAGGCATTCCATTCCATTTTTTCTTTTTTGTAACTATTTTATTTGCTTGGGTCTAAAATGAGCTGATTTTCTTGTCTCAAAGTATTTCTCAACAAGATAGCCAACTCTTATAAGGATAAATGTGGCTTTCCAGTGCCCTTACCAGAGGATGACATGGCTGGCAAGAAATGTAGGCAGTTAACATTGTTTCTGACACAATGTAAAGCACCAATGTGAATGGGAGTGATTGGGTAGGCTAATGAGGAAATTAACCATGCACCCAATTTGCCTAGACTTACATTTTGTGCCTCCATCAGCTAAAAATAATTAGCTTTTTAGCACATGCAACAATCAACAGTTCCAATTAGAGAATGACTTGTGCCGTATCTTGTTGACTATGCACACTTGTAGGAACCGAACAAGTCATGATTCAGTCTGGTATCTGCTGGTCAACAACACACACATATAAGTAATCTGTGTCTGCTCTGTTGATTGAAGTAGCATAGTGGAAGCTTAGGGACATACATTTTGCAAACTTAAGCAAGTGTTAAAAATCGTGAGTAAGGCTTCAAAAAACGAAATCTAAAAAGTAAGTACATAAATTTGTGGTTCTTTTCATTTGCCTTTTGATTTTTTTAAGACTTTGGGGTGCATTTGGGTTACTTTTTCAAGTTTTATTCTTCAGCCGGAGCACTAGAACTTACATTTTAAAACAAATAAATAAGATGAGATTCTCACATAATCATATGATTCCAGGTGCTGGGGCTTTAAAAAAAAGCACTAACAATCACAAGACTCCTTATCAAATTGTGACAGTTGGTAAACACTAGCAACTGAGCTGCAACATTGTTGATTGAATATTGTTTTATACTCCTTAAAATATCACACAAAAATTTGTCAGTGATGAGGTTTTTGTACTACTCATTGGTGTATAATATCAGCTTTTAAATTCCTCCAGTTTAGTAATGTTAATTTGTAAAAAGACTGATTTATGTTCAGAAATGTAAAAGTACAGTGCCTAATAGCCTCAGCTGGAATTTTCCACTCATGGCACTACGGTGAAACTGAGTCCAAGATGAGGTATCAGGATATTTTGATTTTCAGGACACTATTTTCTAAAAAAAACACAGATTTATAGGACATGAGAGTTACTATGGAAGGAGTGTGGTGCCTGTCAGGCTCATGGCATCCTGTGAGGTTTTAAATTAAAGGGCCATGGTGTGTAATCTGAAACTGCATACAGCTGAACATTTTCAAGTGACTATTTTATATGGTATACTTGGAACTTTTGTTTATTCTTCTCTGCCTCACAGCTCTTAGGCAAAACTCTGGAATTTCAAATTTCATATTCTATTAGTATTTTCCATGGACTGCATGAGAGGAGAATATGTTATATAAAAAAAAAAGTAGCTTGTCCTCTGGAAACAATGGTTAGGAAGGAATCACCATTTGATTCTACAGCTTTGTCAGTACACAAAGAATGCATAGAAATCTTCAGAAGAAACCAAGACTCACCACATGACCAGTTTATCAAGACTATACCTAACTGAAACTGAATTATCTGGACTCTTCAAGAACTGAACTTCTGGTTCCCCACAAAATCTGATTCCATACTAACAAGCAAAGAACAAGAGAATTCTTTCACTGACTCAGCCACAAAGAATTCTCTCACAACAATGATGACATCATCCACAACTACCACATTCCCATCAACAGTCATAAGAAAAAATCACCTGCTTGTTCACTGCATTGATTTATTTAGGAAAAAAACTGAGGGTATGTCTACACTGCCAGCAACTTGGGGATCAATCCCGAAAGTACTCTCCGGTTGATGTGATTAAACCACCTCCCCGAAAGGAATAAGGCTGCATCGACCAGAGGACGTCTCCGGTCGACATAGCACAGTGAAGATGCTGCAGTATGGAAACGTAAGTAAGTTGATGGGAGATATGCAAGCTGTGGATGCCTTTTAAGAAAAAGTTAATTGTCAAGGCAGCAGGTGCACGGGATGCGGTCAGGGTGCGGAGTCTCCTTCCTCCCCCTCTCTTTTCCAATGACTCACTTGCAGTAAGGAAATAGTCTGCCATTGCTACTGCAAGTGTGAATGAAAAGACAGTGTATAAATATTGGACAGTCTTGTGGGAGAAGGAAAAAAGAGAGCCTTCTGAAGTCTGAAGACTAACCGCATCCTATACTAAAGAAGGGATAGAGCAGAAGACTCCCTCTGAAATAGAACTTTGACTAGCCATCAAGCTCCATCTGGAGATTGTAACACCGGTTTGTGAGCTATAGCTTCACTGATGTATTCATTTATCATTTATGTGATCTATGCTTAGCAATTGTAAAATTATAGGTTAATAAAGTGTAGTCTCTTTATTGGACAGACGTGCCATGCTCTCATGAAACCTGTTAACTCCTTTCTGAACCTTGTAAGGTCAGTGAGCTCCCAGGGGAAGAACTGACAGTTGTCTTCAGGGAGCCCTCCACATTGGGAAACTGAGAAAGGTTTTCCCTTAGGAACCCTTCAGGGTTGGGGAAAATGAGAAAAACCACCTGAGCCTGTATTCAGTGAGCTCTCAGGGGAAGGAATCTGATAGGTCTATTCAATGAGCTCCTGGGGTGTGTGTGTGGATTTGAACCACAGGCGGTGAGCCTTGAGGGGAGGGAATCTGACCTGCTGACCCAAAAGCCAAGGTAACAAAGCTACTTTATGTATATCTTCCATCAACTACTGGTGGCAGTGTAGACCAGGCCTGACTGCGAAATCTTTAACAAATATCACATGCACCACAATCTCTCCACAACCAAGAGGAGAGCTATACAGTCCCTGAAATTGAACCATCTGATAGTGATCAAACCAGCAGATGGGAGTTAAGGGGCATCGTAGCAACCAACAACTCTCCAATACCTTCTATTATAAAGGTCTCAAAGAAGACTCCATACCAAAATTCACCCAGAAATTTAAGGATATCATCAAATCCTTCCCCAACCAACTCCAAGAGCAACTCTACCAACTTATTTCCCATGAACCCACCCCAGGGATATTTTACATGCTTCCAAAAATAGAAACAAGGGAACTGAGGCAGACCCATTATATCTGGCTATGGCACTCTTATTGAAGAAATATCAGGACACACAGAAACCATTCTCAATAAACTTACCACACAAAGAACCAGCTTCCTCCAGAAGACAGCCAACTTCTTCCAGAAACTCAACAACATTAACCATCTCTTTCAGAACAGCACCCCTTCCACCACGGATCTCACCTCCCTAATATACATTGACATGCCTCACTATGATAGCATCACTGCTTGCCTCAAATATCTACAAAACAATGGACAACACTTAAATATCCACCCCAACACATCACCATTTATTTCATCCTTACCCATAACAATTTTACAGTTTGTCCAACAAATCTTTTGTCCGAAGCATGAGGACAGCCATAGGTACTAGGATGGCTCTGCAATATGCCAACCTCTTCATGGACCACCTTCAAGAATAATTTCTGGACTAATGCACTGTGAGACCTTTGGAAAAATAAGTGAAACTCACTCAGATTTCCATTGCAACTTGAACCGCCTTCTGTCTCTTTAGAACACTACTACACCAGCATCAACTTTTTGGATACCACAATGAGCTTCAACAATGGAACCCTATGGACAACTATACAAAATGCAAAAAGATACAAAAAATGCATGGATCACCACATCTATCTTCACAGATCCTGTAACCATCCCAAATAAATCACAAAATCTTTTATCTGCAGGCAAACATTCAAATAACACAGAATATCCTCGGAGGAGAAAGTCTGGGATGTACACCTTAAACTCTAGTCACCAAAACAAAGACACTCCACCAGAGAAGATTACATCATGGAATGGGCCACCCAAATACCCTGAAAGAACCTGCTTCAATATAGAAAAAATAAACCCTCTGACCACTCACCTCTAGTTGTCACCTATCACTCCACATGGGAACCCATGCAGAGTATCATTAAACAATTATAATCCATACTCGATGGGGACCCCATCCCAAAAGAAATATTTCTTGAATCCTCTCTCCTGGCCTTCAAACAACCCCGTAACTTCCCCAAGATCGAGAGAGGCAAGGTTCCCACAGACCAGGACCAATTCAAAGCAGCACCAGACCTACCATAACAATAGATGCAAAACCTGCAGATATATCTCCACTGCTACAATAATCAACACCCCCAACAACACACCTTTCAAGATCCATGGATCTTAAACATGCCAATCACAACATATGGTATATCTCATTCAGTGAAATAAATGCCCCTGTAACAAGTATGTGGGGAAACCAGATAATCACTGAACTCTTGAATGAACTCATACAGGAAAAAGACAAAAACACCCTATTTCCCATGAGGGAATACTTGTCACAAAATAATCACTCCATATCTGACTTCTCAGATGGGGGTTACAGTGGATAGGAAGCTGGATATGAGTCATCACTGTGCCCTGGTTGCCAAGAAGGCTAATGGCATATTGGGCTGCATTAGTAAGAGCATTGCCAGCAAATCACGGGAAGTGATTATTCCCCTCTATTCGGCATTGGTGAGGCCGCATTTGGAGTATTGTGTCCAGTTTTGGACCCCTCACTACAAAAAGGATGTGGACAAGTTGGAGAGAGTTCAGCGGAGGGCAACAACAACGATAAGGGGGCTTGAGCACAAGACTTACGAGGAGAGGCAGAAAGAACTAGGCCTGTTTAGTCTGCAGAAGAGAAAAATGAGGGGCGATTTGATAGCAGCCTTTAACTACCTGAAAGGGGGTTTCAGGGAGGATTGAGCTAGGCTGTTTTCAGTGGTGACAGATGAGAGAACAAGGAGCAACAGCCTCAAGTTGCAGTGGAGGAGGTCTAGGTTGGACATTAGGAAAAAGTTTTTCACTAGGAGGGTGGTGAAGCATTGGAATGGGTCACCTAGGGAGGTGGTGGCATCTCCATCTTTAGAGGTTTTTAAGCTGCGGCTTGACAAAATCCTTGCCAGGATGATTTAGCTGATGTTAGTCTTGCTTTGAGCAGGGGGTTGGACTAGACGACCTCCTGAGGTCCCTTCCAACTCTAATATTGTATGATTCTCAGTCCTCATCCTCAAAGGAAACCAGTACAACACCTTCAAAAGATGAACCTGTGAGCTTAAATGCATAACTTTGCTAAATGCTAAATATCATGGTCTTAATAAAGACACAATAAAGAATTATGCCTTCCTACAGAAATCTGTAACCCCCTAATCCCACCTTTTTATCCTATGAATGCAAAGGTGTTAACTTGTTGCTTCACCGGGGATGGTCTCTTACGATATGTGTTAAATATCTAGCCAAACAATCTGTTCCACCTTATATTTAGCTCTGGCACTCTGAGCACCTTTCCTAGACCTGAAGGAGAGCTCTGTGTATGTTGAAAGCTTGTCTCTCTCACCAACAGAAACTGGTCCAATAAAAGATATTTCCTCATCCATCTTGTCTCCTTGATTTCTCATTGTTGTTTGTTCACTAATTCCTAGGGTATTTATAATAAACTATCCAAATCACTGAAAGAAAAAAAAAAGAATGGCTATAAGAACTGATTTCCCTTATGCTATATTAAAACAAAGCACCACTGTGGTTTTGTAACCTCTGAACTTAGGTAGCATCAAAACTGCACAGATTCGCAATGGAAGTGAAAGGGAGACACCAATAGCATTATACACCAAAGTGACGAAAAGACTTTCTTCATTTTAGTCACTATTAGCAGTGATTTATATTTTGCTTGGATACAAATCCAAAAAAATAAAAAAATCCTTCTGATGTGGATTCAATTATCCAAACTCAGGAGCGTTGTCTTCTCCCATCCCTTATAATCACCATTAAAAACATTGCTGCTCCTCTCCCAGAAACAGTTCCTATTCCCCCTTCTAATTACTATTGTCTTTCTAACACTATGCAACCTCTTTTTCTTCCGCTGCCTAAGGCCATACCCATTTTTGAGTGGTCTGGAGGGATACTTTTTTCATGACCTGCAGTCTGCGCCTCCTCTCATTTTTATTGGTGGGGGAGGGTAGGCAGTAGAACTCCTTCCTCCAATTCCCAAATGCCCCCAGTATGGCATTTTTGGACCCTTTGTGTCAAGCTGCCTAAAACTTGGAGGAAAGAGCATAGATTGCAAGAGGGAGGAGTTTTGACAAGGCACCCAGAAGTCAGTCTGTAACAGGGCTAGACTGCTAGCTACTGTTGCCTCATTTCTATAAATAGTTCTCTAATAAAGAGCCAGTTAAGTTTTACAAGCATGAAATCCTTTCAAGTTATTACCCAGCATGTGGTACATGAAACACCCTCAACTTTCAGCCCTCACAGTGCAGAGCACAGACACCCTGAAAAACTCCAGTAGTCACTACTGTCCCTTTAACAGAGACAGCACTCCAGTGAGTCATACAATTCTCTCTAAAATCTCTTTTATCCAAAACAGGAATTTTCAGGCTCAGATTAACCTTCTTGCCCATTCTTTTTACTACCCCCTCCCACGCAATGAGGACATACTTTTTGTTTTAATGTGCTTATAATTTTTACTGTCTTTGAAGGCTCTCAGAAGAGAATCCTTTAATCTTTAGACACATCTTCTTGGACTTGTATTTAATATGCTGAATCTTGACATTTTGCATTTTAAATTACTTTTCCATGTTATTTAGATGATTTTAATGATGTGTCCACATTCAAAAAATGTGAAGGCCACAGGACATCAAGTTTCTTTCCCCCTCCCACCCCAATTTTATTAGCAGGACTTATTTAACTGGCCTTTGCCGTAATGGAAAAGAAGCATATACAAAAGAGTAATGCAAATACATCAAAAGGATGCTGATATGTAAAACCATGAAAGCTATTGCACATTTTGATCCTCTAGGCAGGGCGGTGTCTTCTTATGGCAACTAGCACAACAGGGCCCAGAATCCGATAGAAGCCTATGGTCCTATATATATATATATATATATATATATATATATATATATATATAAGCGCTAAGAAAATAAGTGCATGTAATATCATATGGCATTGAGAAATCTTGCCTTCTGATGGGTCAGTAGCCATAGTGATCTCAGGGTTTGGACTTGTTCTCCTGTAAGTAGTGATCATTTGCTGCAGAGATATTGAGACATATTGAGATTTTCAATAATTTAACTGAAATATATTTTAAAATTAGTTTTTTAAGATTTCTCCATTCTGCCACTTTTGCCTCCCGCCCTGATTACCTCTTTATGCTCAGATCCTTCTCTCCCTGGCACTCTAATCCTAACCCTTCCCTCTCAGGTATCCTTCCTCATTTTTTGCTCCCATTCTTTGTTCCCATGTTTGTCCCTGCTGTTGGTGTCCCTCTTCAAAAACTTCTTATCTGGATCCCTCCTCTTTTTATTTCTATCTATCCATCCTGTGGAAAGGATCACATTGGCCCCCTCAGCCTCACAGCCGCATACCTGCTGTAAGCCACAGAGATGCTGAGATGAATGACACCATTCCTCTTCTGAAAAGCCAGCATTTTATTAATTCTTCAAAGTGATGCTGCTCTGCTGAGAGTCTCCCAGAACTACACAGCAGCTTTCAGCAGAGATTTAATGGCAGGGCCAATATGTGACACTAAAAAAAATAAAAATTAAAAAAATTAAAATAAAGACAGTTTGCCAAATGAGCTGTGAGGAAAAGGGAGCCCAGGGGACTCAAGATGCACAAAGAATAAAGCAGGAAAAAGGTATAAGATATGGCAATGTATCACTACTATTCACCAATACCCATCATATCTTGTTGCTTAGTCAAAGGCATTTCAGAAGTAATTGCTACATTTGAGAGCTGAAGGTAAATATTGTTTGAATATTAATCAAACTCCATGAAACTTATTTCATGGAACAGATTAAGAAAGCATCAGTAGAAACCTACTCATTTTATTTTCCCCATGTTTCTTAAGTAAGATTCTATATTTCTTGCATACACTGTGCACAATCTACAGGTGTTGTAACACCATAAAGAGTGCAAGATTGGTGCAAAGTGCTTCCTTCAAATATTTTGGATTCTTCCTGTGCTGAGAGATGTCAGATAACACGTTTTATTTGAAATGTAGCTCTAGTTCATTCATTTTCTGCCTGTATCCATTCTGTTTGCATTAATATGAAATGCTGTAACTGAGGCTTTTTTCCCCCTCCTTTGTTTAAATATTTTAGTAACAATTAGCCAATTTAATAATCTGTTCCCTTGTCAAATTTATTTGTTTTTGTCTGCAATAATACCTGATGGGAGGAATCATCATGTGATCTAGAACACTGGTGACATAATGGGTCCCAAAGCTAATCTGACTGCTTTATTTGTGATAGCTACTCATGATGGCTCTCTTCAATATTAGATGTTATTGTTACTATGCTGCATTTGAAATTATCTTCCTCTGATGTCTGGCTGAGTTTTTCTTTTCATTCTTTTTCTGACTACCATTTAGTAATGTCTTTTGGAATTTCTAATTAGGATGCATGAGTTTGAAAATTTGTCATATTTTATAATAGGATTTTACCCATTTTTTGCCAATTGTGTGTCAGGCGTTCTATTTCTTTATTTAGGATGCTTAAGATTTGGTCTTCTTCTGTAGCTACCCAATCAGAGCTGTTTCATTATTATACAGAAGTTTTTCCAGAGCTTTAGTTGGTAAACAATGAATCCAGAATGTAATGAATCCATCCCACTAAAGATGAAAGAGAAATGTATGGGCTCCAATCCACAGAAGTAAATCCAAAATAACATTTCTGAAGTCGTGTTAAATTGATATACATTCCTAAATATGCTGGGATCTGGTTACCTGTGAAGGCGTGTATCCCAGTGACATTTGGCCACAACTGAGATCAACAGAGACACTCAAGTTAGGACACCCTCAGTACAAAGAGTGGGCTTCTGGCAGGTGTCCTCTGTAAGGAGAGCTTTTTTCCGGAACATGTTACCTGCCAGAGCCTAGCTCTGTTAACTTTCCAGGCATTTGGCAAAACCTTTCTTTTTTCTTCTCTTCTCTAAGCCTGTTGAGGAAGGTGGTAGGCTGAGGTGGATGTATTTATGGGCAGAACTTTGTTTTTTTGTGGTTTTTAACCTCTGCGGTAGGCGCCCAGCATTCTTGCGTTGGATGGTTGCCGCTAATTGTACTTTAGAAATTTGAAGAAATAAACAAAATAAAAATAATGGGGACAATGAATGGTATCAGTATGACAGTGAAAAGAAAACCTTAAGCAGACATCAAGGAAAAAAAGGGCAAATGCAGCACAGGAACAATGACACTTATGAGGTAATGTCATGGTAATGTCTCTGGATTGAAGCATGGTGCACCAAAGAGCAGAATTTGACTCTGAGTATTATTCACAGGAGATGTAGTTTCCTTTAATCCCATAAACTAACAACAGAAAATGAAAGAGAGTTTCATATAAACAAGCATTTATTTCTCAAGTGAGGCTGAATTCTGACAAGCCCCAGTGTGAAAGCACACAGCTGCCTTACATAACCACTGCAACAGAACAGTGATGCAGCATCTTCAGACAGTGACCACTACACGTCACATACATAAATGCATTCTAACAAACAATCTAGAATATTCGCATCACAATTTATTAAAAATGTAAATTTACTAAAATGACAAAGAATACTACAAGGTAACCTAAATAGTGATTTCCATTGCTATCCAGTCTACCTCACAGCCAAAATACGAGTTAATCCTTGTTGTTAATTCACTAGTGTCCAACCAGTTTTAAGACTCCATAAGGAAGTATCCCACCACTTCTCTTGGGGTGGTATTTCATAGATGAATAGATCTAATTTTCAGGAAACTTTTCCTCAAGACATTTGCTGCAAAGATGGCAGAAGCACATGAGTGGGTGTCATAGGTGCTTTGCATTTGGAGTCGGGAAGCCTGAAGCAGTGGGACAGAGATGGGAGGGATGTCAAGGATGGGAGAGAAGTGGGTGCTCTGCATGGGGATCTAATCTGTTGAGACTTGGCGGGGGTGGGGATTTTATACTGACTCCTAGGCCTGATCCTAGGTGCTGCAGCAGTTGCTCCAAATCCCTCCAAGTCTTGTTATTTCCTCTGCCCCTCTCCTCTATGCATCTGAGAGCTTGCAAAGAATGACACACAGGGCAGAAACATTGATTAATCCCCGTCCTCCCACCCTCCACACTATTGCACACTGCCTCCCACAGCTCTGCTGATTTTGCTGTCTTTCTGTTTCAGCCTATTACTCACAGCTATTTCTCCTTGTACTATCCTAAAGGATAACTCATCCCCCTTCATAATCCTGTACCTGTGTCATTGACAGAGTATTTTCCACCTCTCCTTCCTTCCATTATTTTAGGTAAAGTTTCTGATTCACCAGTCTGTTACTCCAGTTTTATGAATCCATTGATTCTACCAGATTTCCTTTCAAACTACACAGAGTCTTGTCTCTTTCACCAACAGAAGCTGGCCCTATAAAAGATATTTCCTCACCCACACTGTATTGCTAATATCCTGGGTCCAGCACAACTACAACAATGCTGCGAACCTCACATTTTCATAGTGAGAGTCCTCCTTCATTGTGAAATATCAACGATGTAATGTGACTTGTCATCTATTAAATACAAGGCCTGAAATTCCTATAATAGTCAAGTGCCTTGCCTACCTTCCAGCAGCTGCTAGGAAACTAGGCTAGAGGAAACTAATCCCCTGTTGTTTCTACACTCCACTCCACCTGACTTTCAACATCCAGTGACCATTGAATCCACCCACCTTTAATTACCCTTTCCCCTTCCTTGATGGGCTCCTAGAAAGTTCTAAAACTTTGTTTACTAAGCGGAATAATACAAGTCTTGAAATTCTTATCAGCACCTTTTTAAAATGTAAAACTAAGGTTTAAACTAAGGTTTTTAAAACTAAGGTTTCCATTCTAATATTTAAATTAGAGCTTAATGTTTCCAGTATCTCATACTTTCAACTATGTGTGTGCAAATATTGTAAAGAGATGTGGAAATTAAAAAAAAAAAAAATCCACCGCCTCTCTCTTCTCCACACTTCAAACCTGTTTATTTTTTTTTTAAGATGACAAAACACTGGATAATATTTTTCTAGACAGAAACAAAACCAAGCTCCAAGCCAGTCCACTGAATTCTGAATTTTATTCACACAGATTCCCATTGCCATTCATTTGATTAATGTCAATTTATATTCAGAATAGAAGACTCCAGATAAGAAAAAGTTTTTTGACCTGGTCGTGTACCTACAGCCCAAAATATGTCTAACCAACTACAGAAAAAGTCTGATTTCAAAAAGTCAAACAGTTGCAATAGAACTGACAAAAATATCCTACTAACCAAAAGAGAGATCCAAAAGGATGTGAATGCCCCTCTTTCCTGCAATAAATGCACTCAAACTTACTTGCCCTGCTCCCTTTCCCTAGTGTTCATAGAAATAGCCTGTACCAATTCCTATTCATGAATCTTTCCTCCTTTTATGCAATCTGTCGTATCTGCAGTATCTCCATCGGTGTAGAGTTTTTTGAAAGACCATATAGGAGAGTCTTTGCAGTAGGATGTTTAAAGATGTGATTGTGGTATCGTAAAGTCACAGATAGCAGACATCCACAAGACAAATCCCAAAGGACATACCAAACAGATGTCAAAGTGTTATGTTTTAATGGCCAAGATGACTGCTACAGTTATTCATTTTGTTACTGCAACTACATTTGGAGTAATATCATTTTACAGCTTAATATCTTTTCTGCAATGTTCAAGGCATTTGAAATGCTAGCTAGCTAAGAGGAAAGAATAGAAGTAGATACCAAAACATTACATGAAAACCAAAGATATAGGATTGTAACAAGTACCACTGGTTACAATACCTATAGAAAAGGTTGCCCAGCACTTTCCATAGATTGTAAACCCTTTGGAATAGGGATCTATTCTTGTTCTTTGTCTGTACAGCACCTAGCATAACAGGATTCTGGTCCATGATTCAATGGGAACAGAGATAAATAAATAAGATGCTGTTTTCAGTGGCTTTTAACTGTGCCAAACAAATCATTTGGGCTGAAATTTTCCTTCCAAGTATCTACTTCTGGATGACTTTATATTATAATATATATTATTATTTTCAGGTAACATGGTTCAGCAATGTAAATCAGCTGATATAAATCAGACCTGGGACATGGTGTCTTTTTGCATGTAAGGAGAAAGGGGGACCTGAAGTCTTCAGAGGTGAGGTCCTCCTGATACCCTTTATCTCCCTCACTAAGGCTGGGTCTATGCTGATGGCGGAAAATTTGCCGCCATCACATCGATTGCTCTGGATCGACTGAGTGGTCTGTATAGACGCGCTCAGTCGATCCAGGAAGCGATGCAGGAAAACCACCTCGGTAAGTGGCATAGCGTTGCGTCAAAAAGAGCGCTGTTCCTTTCAACGCAGCGCAGTGTGGATGCCGCACAGAGGAGACTCTGCAAAGTTGACGGGAGATACGCAAGTGATTTATGTCGACTGCCGTCGACTGCCGCCGAATTGCAAAGGTAAGTTTGGACCGGGAGGGTGACAAGATTCAAAGGAGAGCAGAGTACCAGCAATTAGGCTGGAGAGGGACTAACTTGAGTTTTTGGTTTTGTGTGTGCAGTTCTGAAACCTTGCACTGGACCCGTTACGTGCCCAATATGTGAGAGGGGCTAGGTAGTAGCACCTCCTCCCCCACTGTTAACTTACTGAAATTTCAGTCTGCCACTTAAATCCATCCCTAAGTTTTTTATTCACTTTCAGGTTCTGATTACTTTTTATGAGGCATTAACTGTCTAGTTACTCTAGATTGATGCCATATATACATCTTGATTTGTACAAGCATAAAGAAGAACTGAAGGGGTTGGCTGGCTGGGGTTTTGTTTCAGTAATAAAAGTTTCCAGCACTGGAGAAACAGGAATTGTGCAAAATTTAGCACAAATAAGTCCTTGACTTATGCTCAACACATTTAAAAATACATTGGAAAGACTGGAGTTATTATGGAGAGATGAAGATAAACGGAATTAGAGTGAGGTGTATAAAGCTATGAAGGGTGCACTGAAACCTTATCAATCTCTCCCCTTTTTATGATCCAAGAATATGACAAAAATGATACACTATTTAAATATGAAGGGCAGTAGCACAGAACAAATAAAAGGAAAAACATCTTTATACAGTGCAGAGTTAGACTGTGGAACTCATTGCTAGGAGTCATGGAGAAAAATAGTATGAGCTAAGGCCCCGAACCTGCAAAGCACTTTAGCATTTGCTTAAATTTAAGCATGTGTTGATAAATAGTATAGTCAGTTGCTTAACCACACTTTAGTTTGCTAGGAAATATACTCGAGACCAAATAGCAATAAATCTGACTGGCAATGGTTATAAGACAATAATATAATACAGGAAAAAGGTTCAATATGATACCAGTCTGTGGGAAACAATCTCATGCAGCATTGTGCCACTCATCTTACGCAGAAGCATTGTCCCAAAGTTACAAATTTCAGTTGGTATTATTTATATGATGATTTTACACGTTACGCATCTCTTTACACATCGCTAAAATCCAACCAATCAGTTTGTACCAGTTCCCTAATTTGTTGTTCTGTACCTTCTTATCTATGTTTTGCATAGTAATATTCCAGGTAATGGTACCTGGAGGTACTTCCCTAGCTTGTACTAAAACATAAAACAAATGTATCTTGATTTTGACAAGTTTCCTATCTGCTTATCCCAATGTTTATTTCAGCTAATATGAGGTATTATGGGACACTTAACATAAAATTAGAGTAAAGGAATAGGCCAATTTAGCCAATATACCTGCTATAATATTTGTGCTCAATACATAGATGGTGCAGATAATACATATTATTAATATTATATATATATATATACACATATATACACACACACACACACATACACCCACACACACCAGGATGTAGTAATCAACTCATGAGAGTAGCCTCAGGTGTCCCATATGCTTAGATGATTTGCTGAATCAGGGCCTAAATCCTGACATGTGCTGAGCACAAATAATTTCCCCTTACTTTCATGATTTGGCTCTATGTTGGATGTCATGAAGGACTAATTATAAAACTTTTGGGAAGGGGGAAGATTTTCAGAGTCCCAGATGGAAATTAGGCACTAATTGGAAGTGGGTGCCAATTCGCAGTTGCCCTCTGTGCCTTTGAAAACATTCCCCCACTTCGCCTAAAATTCGTTGTCTAAATTAAAGTGAACTGACTTTCAGAAGTGCTGAGTACTCACAACTCTCTGTGAAGTCAGCTGGAGCTGGAAGAGTTCAAAATCAAGCCCCAGTATTTGGTTCCTAAACAGATTTAAGGAGCGAATTCTAGGCACCCAAAGTCTGAAAAGAAAATAATTTTATAATCAGTAACAACATTTACAGTTATGTAACCTTGTACACATATAAAAAAATTAGACTAGTATGTGACAAAATAACTAAAGAGGGACTGATTTTTTTTTTCTACTAAGCCTTTTACAGTTGAGTACCAAGTTTCCCTCTATTTAGTCTATAGACCAGTGGCTCTCAAACTTTTTGTGTTGGTGACCCCTCTCACACAGCAAGCCTCTGAGTGCAACCTCCCTTGTAAAGTTAAAATATAATTTTTAATACTTAACACTATTTTAAATATTGAATTTATAACCGTATTGTTTAAAATGAATTTGCCGTGGATCTGTTTTTCAATAAAAAGACAAAATTTCTGCAGAAAGACACTTTCCACACAACAAACACAATTGATTTGTTGAAAATCCAATTTTTTTAATAACCAGTTTCAATAGTTCTGACCAGCCCTACTACTAAGATTTTTTGTGGGTTCAGATTAGTTTTTGAATCAGAATGAGATATAGATTCTGATATTCAGATTAGTTTTTAGGTGCCATACTTTAAGCATCTGAATTTTGGCATTAATATTTATTTTTTACAAACTATTTATGTGGAGGAGATAATGGAAACCTCCAATAACAGATGAAGGAAAAAGTCAACAGGTTTAAAATCCAGCCAGTGAATACCCAAATTCAGATACTGACTGAAATCACAAGTGAAAATTAGCTTATTTGTGTCACTTTAGTCCAAATCTTCTCACACTATAAAAGAAACCAAACAACTTAAGACCATTCAGCCTGGTTAGAACTTTGACAATTCTTGTGAGAGGTGCACAACACAAAGAGCACAGGGTTTTTGTCATAACTGAAGCTAATTGGCAGAACCAAAAGAGGAAGCTTACACAGAGACTTCCCCATATTATATAATTCTAACTAATACATCCAGTGCGGCTCATTCTTTCTTCCATACCCACAGTTGGAGGGCTGCCACCAGTCCCCCATTCCTCAAACTGCTGTCAGCTCCCCATGCACACCAATAATCTGGTCTGAATATTATTGCTGGACCCCATTGCCCATCCCTTGTACAAAAGTTGAAGGGAGGAAGGAAGAAGTGTTTTCTCACTATACCAGGCCTGAAGAGCCCTAATTCTCTTCTCCACCTTCTTTAGGAGGTGTCTTCTCCTCCTCCACTTCCAGTTCTGATTTGTCATGGAAGAAGACCCCTCTGTTGAATGACTTACATGTACTGGATGCCTGCCAAGTAGTGACAATATGCATTTTTGCAACCCAATGTACCCACCAGGTCCTTGAGCTGCTGAATGGAAGGCAAAAATCAGGTCAGACTAGCAGTGAGGAAAATTCATGTGCAGCCATAAAACACAGCTAGCATGATGCCAACAGCCAGGGTCACAGACCTAGCACTATGCTAATCCCAAGGGGGGAAAGAGGAGCTTTTCTTCCTGCTGCAAAATGGTGCCACAGGTAGGGGGAAGGGTTTCAAAGTATTCCCTTGGGTGCACAGGAGACACGTTTCCTATCTGCTTATCCCGTCGCTTACTTCTGTCCTGTCAATCAGCCCCTCCTCTTCATGGCCACAAGGAGGGGATGACATAAGTGAAGGTGGGTGTAATCCTTCATGGAACCAGACAAAGCATCCCACCCTCCAATGGGGGAGTTAGGACATTTAATTGAATGTTGCAGAGTACAGGATGTTAGTTGCCCCTCATTTCTACGTAACATTTACAATGCAGTAGAAAAAATGGCTGGACCTGCAAATTGACTCCTCCACCACATCTTCAAACGATATAGAAAATGTAAACAACATAAAAGATCAAGAACAGACAGACCATGGACCTAACCATACCTCCTTCAAACTTAATGGGATGCCACTAGAACGGACCTTACTGAACAGTGGCAGGAAATGGGAGCTATCAGTCATACCAACCATAATGAGGAGGAAATCCTCCAGAAAACACTTTCATGAGAGTACCACCCTGGAATTAAAATGACAATTATAATTAAGATTACAGGCAGCCGATTGATTAAACCAAACATTATGTTTGAAAAAGTGCCCATATTCAGCCCCTTTTCCGCAAATAGGCTCTATAATAATGTGTTTTGGCTATCTATATTGCTCTGCATGAAAAATTAAATCAATCTCATCCTTTTACACTTCTAAACCTTGAGCAAGATGTTCAACACTCAGTGTTCAGATAGGAAGTTCAATCTATACAAAAATCCGTGTGTCCTGGAGGGAGCATGCAATATGCTGCTGCTATGCCAGTTCTTTTACTGTTTTATAGATAGGAGGGTTCATTAAAGACTTCCTTATATGTTGCACATAGTCATCCAACCTGTTTCTTACAAATCAATAATCAGTTAGTTACTCAATTTAAATACTCTAGATTACCTGATACCTGGTGGAAGATTATGGGAATAGTTAGGGTGAAAATGGGAGCCCACTTGAACTAGTTGTATGAGAGTTTGGGGAACTGAACATGAATTTTTCATAGTCAGTGGAACTAGTATCACAAAGAAGAGGGTGGTTTTTTGCAATTTTTTTATTACATAGGGAACTAATCACCTAAGGCAAATTGTGTGTTAGAGATGTAGTATTTTCAAAAATGCATAAGTGACTTCTTCAGAGCACAAGTCCTGCTCTGTTTCATTGGGACTAATATGCTAGTATTCTGGGATTTATTTCCCCAGAATGTAGGGAAAGGAAGAGCTCAAATGTAGGTTTGGATTCTTAAAAGTTTAAGATCTTTGCTGACAGTCAGAAAACCCAAAATGCAAATCTCAGAGTTTGTTCACTCCCTAGTTCAGGCCTTGTCTATATAAAAAGAGTTTTGCTAGTATAGCTATGATACCAGCAAATCCTCCTACTGTAGAAGTTGTTTATACCAGCATAAGAGTGCTTCTCATGGCATAGCTTGCAATGGTTGCCCAAGAGACATAAGTAGTACCGGTATAAAAACTCTTTGACTGGCAAAAGCGAGCTTGTACAAAAGCTTATACCAACATAGCTATGTCAGTAAAAACAAATAAAAAAAAACCCCACCTGACATAACCAGGTATAAGTTTTAAGGGTGGACCAAACCTTAGACTTTTCCTCTTGATGAGAAAATGTTGCACTAGTTCATCCAATTAATTTGATCTGCCACACCTGCATCTCAAGCAATAAAAAACACCCTACATCAGCAGATATGAAAAGACTTATCATATAATTTCACACATAATTATCTCCCTTGCTTGCTGATGTGAAGCTAATCACAAAGAAAAATTAGTTACAGAATTTTTCAAGGAATTATGTTAATTTGTAGTTTTGTTTGACAAGCACTTCTCAGTTTGGGTTGTTTTAAATGATTACCATAAACTCCAATTGCGAGGTGGATGACTTCAAACTTAAAATATTTCCTTCAACATTATAAATCTTACTTTCCTTTTATGGTTTATGGTCCTATCTCATTGTGTGTGTTGAACAAGGATAAAGACAAACTAAATTTGAAACTATTCCAATTGAGTAATGCTGCTTGTGTGGTTTGTCTCTTTTAAAGCCACTTTTATTGTAATATAATTAACATCTTGTGCTTATGTTATTATTTGGATTATAGCAGAATATGATGGGCTCAGATCTGATCTGGGTACCTTTACAATAGGCACTATACCTACACAGAGTTAGAAACAGTCCACACCCTGAAGAACTTACAGTCAAAACAGACACTGGTGGGAAGCAGGGTTGCTACCCATACAGTTTTCACCTGGATAGTCTGGGTTTCAGCTTGTGTGTCCAGATGCCATTTGACAAGTCCTGATGTCTGTTAGGCAACCCTAAGCAGAAGGAAGGCGGCAGTGCAGCCACCACCTCCAGGCCCAGGTTGCTTGTGCAGCTTGCACGAGCACATTGCACGTGTAGTTTGATTTTGGGGTGATTTATTTAATTTAATGGGTTATAAACTTGATGATTGATTTGATTAGAAGATAAGATTTATGTCCCGAACCAGGCTCAAGGTGTATTATAAGGGACCCTGGAGTGTATGACAGGAAGTCCTCGGAGATAATAAAATTTATAAAAATCACAGATTTGACTAAGATAACAGAAAATATAAAATGACAGAGAAAATGATGAAATGATAACAAAATGATCTATTCAGAAAATGAACAATAAAATGAAAAATAAAATGAGTAATAGAACCTTGTACTAAATGATATATTTTTATCTATTTTGTATGATATATGTTTTATAATGTGCTTTGGATTAATATACTTACCCCCTTCCTTGATGACCTAGTTGAGGCTGGCATCTGGTTCCCCAGCTTGGGTAGAGTGGTGGAGTAGACACTGCTCAAGAGTTAAGAGCTATAAGACTAAGACTAACACGTACCAAAATAAGACTAAGTATAAAATGAAGAACTAAGATCTTAACACTAACTAAAAGAAACTTCAAGCAGGAGTAGCTGACGATCGTGCCAAATAGCCCGATCTGCTCCTTTTTATACCCCCAAAGTAAGGGTATCCTTCCTTCTAAACCCAAACTTGGATTTACCACCCCCAAATTATTGGGGGTACACTTATTTTATAGGCTAGCAAGTTCGTGCATATTGCTGACATATTACATCCTCTCCAGATGGTTTCAGATGGTCTTTTTTTTTACATTGTCTTTTTATTTCTAGCCCTTCTTGTGGGTTTTGTGGTGTACTTTTAAAGATTCTTTGAGGTATAACCTGCAACAAAATCCCCTGTTTTGATGCCTCCTGACTTATCTAGAGTAATGTTATGACTATTTCTGTCTTATTCAATAAGACTTGTCTAGGGTAAAGGTCCCGAGTATATGTATGCTAACTGCATAGCTGTCATACAGGATGAGACCTGTAAGGTACTTTGCATTACAACTAAACTATTTTAATATAAACTCGACATAACTTTATTATAACCACACCAAAAAACTTAAATCTATAAGAAAAGATATACATACATAATGCAAGCAAGCAGGCTGGCTTTATGGGCTACACATGTAGGGGTGTGACCCTGGAGAGAAGATTTGGAGAAGGGGGCAGAGATGAGGGAAGAGGTGGAGAAGATTAGGTCCCTAGGGGGAAAAGGAGGGGAGACTCTGGGGTTTGGTTACCAGCCATTAGAAAGGTGGCAACCCTACAGGCATAGGGGGGTGAAGTGACTTGCCCAGAGTCACACAACAAATTGTGACAGAGCCAAGAATCTAACCCAGGTACCCTGAAATCTATTGTTCTCTCCACTAGATCATGCTGTCTCCCCTAAGGAAGAGCTTGGTCCTATACATTATAAAGTGAAGACTGTAGTGTATATAAGTGCAAGGTAAAAACTGGTGGACAGGATAAGGAGAGGAAGGGAACCCAATCCTGTGTTAATGAGAGCAATCTTCCATGCAAATAAGTTTCACATTTGTCTAGTAACATTAACAAGATCTAAAAGGATTTAAGTGTTGCTAAGCATTTCACTAGCATACTGAGGTTCTTATTTGTTAGAGGACACTTTTTGCTCTGTCAGCATGCGGGTGACTTGAAATTTACATCTCCCAAGTACAGAGCACTATACCTAGTGCTTAATATTATTTGCACCACATGGAGCTCACAATAACCCTGTGCACTGCATGATACAAGGATCTGTAGATTCAAGGCTACTATGCAATTCATCCAAAGATCTCAAAGCATTTTTCAAACATTCAGGTCCAGAATCCTCACATAGCGTAAATTGCCATAGTCCCATTGATTTCTTACACTGAGACCAAAGTATCATAACACCCTCTATAGAGAAGGGCAAACTTGGGCACCGAATTGTAAAATGACCTGTCTAAGTTTCCATCAGCATGTAAGTGAGTCTATCACAAGAGCATCACTCTATGATAGGCTTGAGATTCTGTTATTAGTTCTCTCTCTCTTTCTTTCTCTCTTTTACCAAGATAAAGCCATATAACTGTTTTCCTGAATCAGGTCCTTACCCTTATGAAGAAGCATGATGTTTTAAGTGTTACATCTCCATATTCCCAATATATCTATTTCTATCCTTTCTTTTCCCCTAAATCTGTACCCAATGTTGAATTTAAGCCTTGAAGCTAACTAAAAGGAAAAAGAAGTTCAATTTTTGCTATCAAATGTTCATTAGGACTCTACCTACCCAACTTTCTACACAAACATCCTCACAAATAGCTATTTTATTCTCATAGTTGGTGTACTATGTTGTCATTGGCTTCAAACAGAGTCATGCTGACTCTCGCCAGCTAAGAATCTGGTTCAAGATTTCTGAGAGCTTCCTCTCATCGTGGCAAATCTACTTCCCACCCAAGGTATCTCAGACATGTGCAAAAGAAAACCGTGGGATGCGGTCAAAGGATTCCTCCCCATGGCGGCACAGTGGAAGTGAAACTTGAATCCTCCAGCAAGGATTCCCATCTGGCTGACCTAGGCCTAGTCTACACTGCCAGCAAAATTTGGTGTCAGTCGTCGGGAGTTATGCAAGCTATGCAGAATAGCTTGTGTAACCTCCCATTGTCTTTGTTACTTCAACTTAGCATGCCATCTCCACTGCACCGCCCCAATGGGAAATGTGTACAAGTCAATGCAGTGCTACACTTTTTTTGGAGGTGGTTATAATAGATCGACTTCCAGATAGATTGAGCAGGTCTTCACTTCTGCTCAATTGATCTGGATAAATCGATCTGATGGAGGCAGTGTAGGCATACCCCTAGTGTTTATGGTTCTAGTTCTCTCCATTAAAGAGTGTGGATCTGGCCCTTTCCCCCAAACATCACCAGAGAGCTCCATAGTGCTGCTCAGGGACGTATACCCTCTCCATGACCCCTTCAAGTCTTGGTTTCCTCCTGTTGCTAGTTCTAGCTCATTCAGAGAGGTACTCAAATTATTAGATCCTGGGTTGGTGCTAGATTGAACCTACCTAATCTGGCTGGCAGCAGAATCCGTTAAAGAATTCTGCATTTTAAGTATGGTCATAATATCTGAAACCAGGAAGACTCTGCATCTCTATGTACATCTCTAAAAGCTGTCACTCCATTACAGTATGACTAAATGATTTAACAAATGTGGAATAAAAAACACTGCATTTCTCATCTGACGTAATGATTGTTCAAATAAAATGAAGACACTAACAGGTCACATTACCAGATTGCATCTGATCTGTAAATTACAAAGAAGGCCAACATTTTCATTGGTCCCAGTACATAAACAGAGTCATTAAAGTCCAGAAGGGGCCATCACAGCCTCTAATCTGATCTCCTGAACAACACAGCCACCAAACCCACAGCAGTTACCCCTGCACTGAGCCCCTGCACTAAAAATCCCAATGAGCACACACACACAAGAATCACAATTAAATGTTAAAATGAATTTTAGAGGTGTAACCTAATCTAGCAGAATGGGGAAAAATTTACTTGTGGTATAAAGAGAAACCCAAATGTGCATGCCTGTGGCTATGATGCATTGATTCAGAACTTAAAATAATCACTCAGCTCCATTGTAGTGGTTAAGCATGTTATTGTGATATCAATTTAGCGTGAAAGATGCTTATGAACTTTTAAGAACTGAATGTATTTTGCAAGAAAACACTTTAAAAAGACAAATGAAAGATTAATTCCTTTGTTCTAAAACTTTATATCTTGTGCCAATGAAATACATTTGTAAAATGCATTTTTAGCTAGTCAGTAAAATGCCAAAGAACAGTAAAAATGTATTCAGTCTGCAGTGTCCTTCCTCTAAAAGAGTTGTTGACTTGTCTAAAACAGAAACTTTTTAGAAGAGTCTTTTTATATATAAATACACTGAGCTGCTAGGTATTTGTGTTAGATTTAAATTAATGATCATATTAACCCATGAGAAAATGGTGCCATGTGTAGGACTCCTACTTGTTAAAGTTTATACTTGTAAAGTAATGTAATATTGATCTCCAAAATAAATTAGATATAGAATCAAACCCTAAACTAGTATCAGGTGTATAATATCCCATCCTAGACTAGAACAGGAACAGTGTCAAGCAAGGGATAATACTATACCTGGAGACTCACCTATAGGGGGGAAAAAGGAGGGCATGAAGTGAGATATCAAAGAGAGATGCAATGTAACTAAATGTTTTGGATCCTTTTGACAAACCAAAACAAACCATTTTCATATTCTCAAATCAAAATGTTTTGTTTAGATACAAAATATTTTCTCTCTTCCAAATATAATTTTTTTCAGAACATTCTGTTCCTTAAAAAAACCCATTTCAACTTTTTATCCCAATTCACGGCAGAAACAAATGTTGAAACATTGAAATTTCTTCTGAGACAGATATTCCAGTTTCCACTCAGCTCTGCATGTATGTACAGCATCAAGCGTGAAGAAACTCTGATCTTACTTGACGCAGCTACTTGCAACCATAATGCTAAATAATAATAAATGATTATGATGATACTAATAGGTCCCATCATTAGCAGAATGGAAACATAATAGGAGATGAGGTGTGAGTGAAGCGTGGAACTGTGAAGAACTTTGATGGTAAGAATAAGCAATTCAAATTATATGAAAGTGGAACCATGGAAGAATTCCAGAAGAGATAAGGTACAGAGATATGGCTATTTTGAGGGACAGAAGATCATTTTGGCAGCTTTATTTTTGACCGAGTCAAGAGGGGTAATAATGAGGCTTTAGAAAATGACTTAAATAACCAAAATGAGAAGCATTTTTGCTAGTGAGACCAAAATGAAGGGCTGCATTTTTTAAATTTTGTCCTGAAAGAAATGGGAAGGCTTGGATAGCTCCTGGAAGTGAGCAGAGGACAAGAGGGAGGAGCTGATAATTTCCAGATTGAAAACCTAGGTACCAGGGAGATGGTTGTTTTCAATACTAATCATGAATGGAAAGAGGAGAGGGCTAAAAAAGAAATGTATAGGCCCAAGCAGATTTAGCTTGAGTGCCAGTGAGCTATTTCAGGAGGAAATGTCAGACACATACTGAGAGAGGAAAATAGTCACAGAGAAATCAGATTCCAGAGCATCTGAGATAGCATTAGTGGAGACGAAGTCAGGGCAATGGCTATAATTGGCTTGATCAATGACTTTGAAGAGTAAGATGGAAAGAACAGGTAGGCTCAAGGGGATTTTTTACTTTGTTTTCATAAAGTTAGGAAACTAGAGCATGTTGGGATATGGAAAGGAAGGATATGCGAGAGAGGCTGACTGTTAAGCAAAAGCATGTGAGGGAAGAAAATGGAGGTGAAAAGTAAGGGAGATCTCTAGGTTGGAGAGAAGGAAAGGGTATTTTTCCTTCCCATATTACTATGATGACAGTTTCAACTTTTTAAAATCATAATAATCTGCCACCAGTAAACATATACCCATGGAACAACAGTCTGATCTCAGTTACACCTATACACATGGAGTAAATTCTGAGTACAGCTGAGATCACAAGAAGTACTAACTTTTTAATCTCACTTGTTAAGTGTTCAAATTACTAACTAGAAATCATTTTCAGGGAACTTTTTTCTCTCGTCTATTTGAGAATAGCTACCACAGCAAACATGCCTCCAAAATCTATTCTGTACTATTAAAAGTTAGAAATTATTACTTCAATTACATCTTCCTGTAGAGGCTGTCATCATTTAATAGCTGCATTCTCATATGCCAAGTCAGAGGGGGAAAAGTGATAGCATCTACAAAACAGAAAGACTTCAAAATGAAAATATATGGCACCTGAATAGCCGTCATCTGTTTATCCCCAAAAAGATAAATACCTATCCATTATCCCGACAAAGAACACTCACATGAAAACATTTAGTAATAAAATCTTCTCTGATTAAACATTTAAGAATCAGGAAAAAAATCATTGTTCTCAATTTATGTAGCAAATATTTGTTCTAACAGGAGTTATTTGTGCAGGTAGGAGCAGTGTATATTAAAATTCTGTATCTGCACTCTCGGGTTGTTTAACAATATTGGGGCTTGCTTCACTTCCTGAAGGCCAGCAGAGAAGGGAACCTTACTCAGAAGATGGCTTAGTAATACAAGTCAACTGTTCTGCCTGGTGTTGGCTGACAGAGATCAAAACTTAATGAATGCTAACGAAATGCACTCTCTCAGCTCATTTCCTGGGCACCCTTTGCAAGTGCTATTCCTATGGAGCACCAGCTCCATAAAGTGCAGGGCCAGCCCTAGAGCAAATGGCACCCCAGGTGAGGAGTGTCTTTGGTGACAACGCCCATCCATTTGTTAAACTTTTGAATACCTTTTTTTTAAATTGCATGTGCAGCCCATTCCACAACTTTGCACTATCTGCATACATGATATATCCCTATCATATAAGACAATACATTTGCACGTGAAGATCTGTAAATCAGTATTTATTCATGCCATATATAAGAAAATTAAAAAAAAAAAATTCCTCTAAGTTTATAGAAACTTTTTAATTTTAAAAAGTCCTCAATTTCTTCTGTACTGGGACAATCACTACTGCATAAAGCCCATTCTATGTTGTTCTGTTCCAGATATCTTCCCATAAAATTTGCCCATTGCTGCAAACTAGATTTCAGTTGAGCTTTTCACTTCCTATACTAAGCTCCTGAAGGCTTTTGGGGGGGCATTTTTATTTTCTACAGGACAGTATTAGGGAGGACAAAAGTCTCTATTCCACAGTCTTAGAAAGTCAAACATTACTTGTTAAGCATGACAAAACAAATAGCAGTATTTCTTTTATACTGTTTTGTAGAAAAGGGTTCGACATATCTCGTGTCTCATTAAATATGTTCTTTATTAGTCACTACTTGCACTCTTCAAGTCCTAAAATGCAAGTATGCTTTTACAATTACACAATAAAACAAGGTTCACAATGTCACATCTGGGCTCTCACTTCACTTGAGTTCATTCTTATATCTCAATAACTGACTGGTGACACCCTACCCTTTATACCCTGCAAGAGCATGGCTGACAACATTCTACGAGGTTTGAGGAAAATAGGGAACCTTATAACTTTCTAAGAACTACAAGGCCCAGAACATTCTAGGACATAAGTGAAAAGTGAATCCACATACAGAATTCCTGAAACATTTTACTTCAAACATTCTAGCTTCCTTTTGGTTGCTAACAACAAAAATAGTATCCTGAGCCCAGCAACCACCAAACCCACCACCCAGGCAATCACCTGCCCCTAAACCCGACCCTTTTAAAGCTGCTCCTCACTCTCCCATTGGAAACTTCAGAAAAAGATGTCAATAACTGGGATCTGGGTGGTCTGCCCAGTGGTTAGCACTGGAGTCAGTAATCAGGAGTCAGAGACCATACATCAGAGCTGGAATGAGGGACAAAGGTAAGGATTGGGATACCTGGACTGAGGCAAGGTAAGGGCAAGCTGGTGCCAAGGCCAGAGCAAGGCTGGGAACAGGCACACACAGGAGCTATGACAGACATGAACAAATGCTTTGAGCGGCTACTGAATTCCTGCTGCTGCTAGGCTTCGAAGCCCATCTGCTGACTCTTCCTACCAATCAGGTGGTGGAGCCATTCAGGCAGCCTACTACAGGCCAGCTGTGTTCATCAGGTTGCTGAGGAACTGGCTGTGCTGCAGGCCCTGATTTCTGACCAAAGATGGCAGTTGTACCACAGTCTATCTTCTCTGGTGGTGCCCAGCTGTACCATGAATGGAAAAGGATGCAAATTGATCTACTCTGCACACAAAAGAGTGATTCAAGCCCTGGGAATGTAGTGTTCTTTTTTCTTTTGGAAACTGGTTTGGATTATACATCTGTACTGGAATTTTCTACATGAAAAACGAGCACAATATATAAAAGTTGTCACAAAGATATTAAAAACAATAGTTATCAAGGTATTTTGTTCATCACTTGTGTTCTGTTGCTGGATATAAATACTGTAAATGGAATGAGATGGGAAGAAGGAAAAGCAACAAGATGACTGGTTTTATTATTATTTGTTTCCTTAATGTCTGGCAATACACCCATCCACAAATTGTCATATATTGGTATGGTATTTTCTGTGAATTACCGCACACTGTTAAATACCCCCATTTATTATCATAAGTGATAAATCTAGAGAAGCATCAGTAAACATTTCTGAGAATATTAGCTATTACAAATAAGCCATTTAAATCTGCAAGTTCCACAGCATCACCACTACCGTAGACGAGCTGCTTCTCATTTCCTAGTAAATAAAAGGATGCTTTCTTTGCAGCTGTAGATTTGTCTTTGTGTAAGGATTCCTCCATTACAGATGCCAATTGATTTTGTCTGATTACTGTCTCTGCAGTTGATAAGAATCCTGCACAGCTCATCTTTTATTGTTACTGTAGGTGGTAAACTCAAATTACTTTTTGCTGCTATGGTAACCCCGTTTTATAAGAGTGCCCCATTTTCCCCTTTCATACTAAATTTGCTCACCATGGAGGAGGAGGAGGAAGAGAAGGAAATTAATAACAGAAAGAAAGCCTAAGATTCCAATAAAATGAAAACTGAAGATAAAAATATGATTCTTACATATTAAATAGTACAATTTCAGGACTGAATCATGAAAATCCCCAGGCAAATCTCCCATTGACTTCAGTATTAAATATTCAAATTAGCTTATATTTAAAAAGAAAGTGACACTACTGCAATAGGTTAGTGGTAAGTTGGATTTCCATCCAGGCTATCAAGAAGAGTGTGACACATATCGTGTAAACCTAGCACCGGCACCAAAAGGATTAACGCTGTCTGAAAGTGCTAGTAAGCTCACTGAATGCACCTGGGAAGGGTGTGGCCAAGCGAAGGGAATGGATTTAAAAAGGACAGAATGTTACTTCGGAGGAGGGGCCTGATAGAAGGCTAGAAGGCAGAAGAGTGGACAGTCTGCTTCTGAGATGAGCCTGAAGGAAGATCAGGAGCTGGTGAGGGCCAATGGCCTGCCTGAAACCCTGGGAAGGCAGAAAACTGTGCTAGCCTAGACTGTGAGGTGGAGTGATGCACAGGACCTTGCAGACAGATGTGAGAATAGTGTATTATTGCTGTGGTTTGCCTGTGAGGGAGAGGGGCAGCATGCTGAGCCAATTGAGACTGAAGATAGTCTTCATTTTTCAGTTGGACTCTGTCACCCCAAAAAGGTGAAAGAACAATGTGACCTGACCAGAGAGCTGAGTCATGAGAAGAGGCAGACCACTGGAGGACTGTTGGTGGGGTGCCAGAAGGGGAAAGAGATATGCTGTGCTCAGCCATGAAGGGCACTTATTTACAAAGAGGATAAGTGAAAAAAAGGATTTTAAGCAGGAAAATTCATGTTAAGATCGATCAATATCTTCACAAAAGAGAAAATCCACATACATTTTCAAGGATTTTAGATACTGACCACTGAAAATAGGAAGCTGAGGGAAAAGCCAGAGGGATTTCTTTCCTTTTATATACATTTTTCAATTTTATTTATATAATATGACATTTATACTGTTATGCAAGTGGAAAAAAAAAAAACACCACAGGGTATATATTACATTTAAAAAAGATTACATTGAAAGAATATCAAAGGTTGTAAAATTAGGTACTCAGAATTCAGGTTGCATGCTGCCTACAATGCCAAGTTGTAATTAATAGTAGAACCTATGTAACACACAATTAAGAATGGAGTCCATCTCTGTCCTCTGCTAATATCCTTTAACCTTCACAATCAAGCTTCATAATAAGATATGTCAGATAATTGTAGATATCTTCTTCAAAGCTTTGGAAAGTAAACCTCCATGCCAGTTTCATTAGATTTCCTCAGCAGATTTCATTAGATTTTCAACACCACTGGCCATAAAGTGGCAATGGCACTTGATAGGGCCACAGTAAATGGTAGCCTGGCTATGCTGCAGCCATTCATTTCTCTGAAATATATTCCACGATGTCATGGTAATCACGAGTTCTTCCTCTCAAAGGAAGGGCTGCCATTGATTTCGATGGGCTTTGAGATCAGGCTCTGTCTCTTCACTTCTGGATTCTACAAAAAAAATCAATATTTTCAGCTATCCGCTGTAGCACATGCAAGACTGTGAGACACCAAGAGTCCTTTGTTTCACAGTTTAAGTTCAGTTCAGTTGTAGATGAGTTGATCCAGAGGTAGGTGAAGACTGAAGACAAAATGGATGTGGTGCAGGTGCCTTTTATGTCCTTTTACCTTTACCATGCTGCTTGTGGAAATTTACAAGAATAAGATGGAGACCAGAGTCACATGAGCAACCTGGTGACTCATCAGGTATATCCCTGGCTTCTCCTCCTGGGCCCATTGTAGCTGTGAATTTCCTTAATAAGCCATTAAGCAGGGTAGTGCTGCAGCCATCCTGTCCGTGGTGTCTCCCAAACACAGCACAATATGAAATACAGATACAAACTTATCCATATCTTCCATTACACACATAACACATGAACTTAAACATTTTCATCTTACTTAGCATATTATAGCCTTTCTAACGGTACCTGACACAGCATATTTCACATGAATTATTATGATTCTGACGTATTGATGTTAAAATCCAGTCCAGCCAGCATGACAACTCCCACTAAACTCCACTCCTTTCTTCTCCTCATTCTATCCTAGAACTATGTGAAACTTGGTAGTTTTAGTTTAAAGGCATTTAATGTGAACCATTTTGTGGTTTCAGTTCATACAGGTCTCTATCCTTTGAGTTCTGTTTTGAATATACCCACTAGAGGTGATTGAAACATTTGACAAAATTTATTCCATCCAATATGAAATGTGTCATGGACACCTCTGAGTTTTGACAGACATGTCATCAGGAACATTTTTTGAGTGAGGATAAGAGAAAGAGGGAGACAGACAGACAGAACTCATCCCCCCAGAATATCCAAGTGGTTAGGGCACTCATCTGGAATTGGAAGATTGAAGTATACTATTTTTTCTTCACATTGTTACAAGCATCTATAGGAAGTGGATCTACATAGTTTCTGGGCACCTTTTTACAAGGCTTAAATTGAGTCAGTGTCATTTTAAATAATAGGAAAAATCTACAAATTGCATATGCTCTGCAGAGCTGACAAAATTATCCACAGGACAGGACCAACAAAACAAGGACTCCCATTTTCTCTCCACCATCTTTTTAAATCTGTTAGGAAGCGATCACTTCTAATGGAAAGAGCCGAGACTGCCAATAAGCATTTCAATTCCATTTTGATGGTAACTTTTACAATATAGATACCTTTTGTCAGGAACTGGACTGAAAC
Organism: Mesoclemmys tuberculata; assembly: GCA_007922155.1. Taxonomy (NCBI): domain Eukaryota; kingdom Metazoa; phylum Chordata; order Testudines; family Chelidae; genus Mesoclemmys; species Mesoclemmys tuberculata. The sequence goes on from ML675610.1 coordinate 65,223,873, forward strand.
CAGAAACTCAGTGTTATGTAAACAACTCAGGCACTATCAGATGATAATGAATTTCAAGTGCATAGCCTGGACTGGATTTAAGCCCATGATTTGAATGCCATTCATAGTTTATTTTTTATAACCCGAATTAGCCAATCCCATAAACTCTTTTCAGATAAAAAAAAATTGTGGACCAAGTACTCCCATATGTTGAATAATATTTCATCTGTTTTTTTCCCCTTCCCCTGCATCAAGATAGGTGGGAGCACGTTCAACAACCACAGCCCTCATGTCACCCCAGCAATGGACTATTTAATTGCTATTCTGAATTTTCAGAATAATTTTCACTGGGGGTATTACCCGGAACACTTGGAGCACACACTATTTCAGGGCATTAAGGCCTTAACAATAAATAATAAAATAATAATTAATTAATCATTAATAACCCAACATTACTGCAACTGGACCTAAACATGGTTAATGAGAATACTGAAGTCCAAGAATGAGAAAAAATCATTATGAAACCAAGAACACTGCTCAAACTATGACAGGGTGCCAAATGCAGCTCTTATTGAGGAGAATGGGAATTTTCCCCATGTAAGTCAAAGCAAGACTTGCCACAGAGTGCTAAAACTTTCTTTAAACTTTTTTTTTTTCTGGCCTAGGAAATCAGGTATTAAAATCAAGTGCATATTAGGTCTAGTAAATGTTCTCAGACAATACCACTTATGAAAATGTTATTTCTGTGATGAAGTCTACATGAAATCTGAAGTTGGCTCTTCCATTGAAAATTACTAGCATGAGTGTTATTACACATTACATTTTTTAGTTTTATGTGTGCCTAAACAGCAGCTTTACCTGCCATTGTCCCTACTTTGATTTTCATGAATTCTTCAAGATACCCAAGGGAAAAAGATCCAGGTATATAAGAGCCTCATTAAAAAAAATAATGCTTTATCAAGGAACAAGCATTCACTTTTTTTTTTTTATTTTGCTCAAGCCAAGTGTCAGTGACAAATTGCTTACCTGAAAATCAGATTTTTTTTTTGGTTCAGTGTAATATTGCCCTTTTCCTTACAATGTTATGCATTCATACATAAATTCCCAATCCTGCAGAGACTTATTATACATGTGCATATTTCATTGAATCAATAGAACTATGTGCTTCAGTTTTGTGAAATGTATAGTAAATATAATATTTCCTATTTTATTTCTTCATATTTCTTATCATAAACATATATTCACACACATGAAAAGATAAAAATGTAGTGAAGAATGTTGGGGAAAATAACCACATTTGGGTTTGTTTATTAACCAGAGGCTCTGACATCCGTGTTAGCTCAGATTTCAAACGTCATGGCTAATGGTCAAGATAAATATTTTTGTAATGACTACTTTTAGAAAATTTGTCTTCTGTGTATTCATTTCCTATATTCTGCAGTCACCTCGGTCTCAAAAATCATGCAAAGAAAATCTTAAATCAAATTAACCCAAATGTGTTTATTTAATAAAACAAAGGTTCAATATCAAAGTTTGTTCCTCTATGTTTAATTTCCCATTTTCTTGTGTGTGATGTTGCCTGTTTCAGAGCTACAGACAAGCTGAAAAATCCAAGTAGAACTATCTGCTCATAATTTCATACTGGCATAGAAAGTGAGACCTGCTGACTCCCAGGCTAAAACTGTTGCTGTAGTTTGTAGATGGAAACAGCTGGTACCATCATTTAACACAATCAGGATTTACATTTAAGGTACACTTTGCATTTTATTAGATTTCAGTAACTACATTTCATCATGTGACCGTCTGTTTTTATAGTTGCAATTTTGCTCATCCCTTGGTCATATTACTCAAAGAAACTGAAATGAGTCATGCTGTGTATTGTGTAGATTCAGAAAATGTCTCTGCTTAACAGAAAGGAAACAAACCCCTTAGGAGCAAATAGGCACAAGCAAGAAATCCAAAGGTATTAGCATCTTTTCATTTTTTGTTTCACTAGTTTGGTGAACTATGTGTCAGTAAATTGTACCATAATTAGAGATTGGCAGGAAGCTGTTGAAATGAAATTTTTCACAATTTTGAAAATTTTCCCATTCTACATCAGGATGAAACAGATTTTACAAAGATTTTTTTTTATTAATTTAAAGAAAAAAAAGACACTCCCTTCTGCCCCCCAAACACCAGAACATCCAATAGCCTAGTGGGCATTCAAAAGGAAGTTCTGGGTTCACATCCTGGCTCCAAAACAGGGACAGCAAGGATTTGCTGAAACTCCCACATCCCAGGTTAATGCCCTAACCACCAAGCTATTGGCTATTCTAGGATGGGTCTACCTGGCTGTCTCGATGTTTTTTAGACCAAAAATTTCTTTCTGGAACCAAGACACCTTTCCTGATGAAATTTTCACTGAAACTCATATATTCCTGTGAAATTTTGGGTTTCTACATATTAGCATTTTCTAATGAAAAACCATTTTAACAGAAAATTCCCTAACCATAACCAGCTCTAACCACAACCCAGTGAAAGCTCTGATCCTGTCTTCCTTACGCATCCTAAATTCCCACTGATATCACTGCAGACATTATGCAAAGCACAGTATAAAATCAAGGCCTTAGACTGTAAGCAATTTGGGGCAAGGATCATATATATTTAATTGTATATATGCACATTGCCCAGCGTTATGGAGCCCCTGTCCCTGATTGAGGCCTACTAACACAATGTAACTATTTAATGACAGTAATAATAGTAAGTGACAGCATACTGTGAAAAATGCTGTTCTTGGAATATTTCTAGGCTGACCTGTATCAGGATATAGCAGAAATCTCATAAATCTAGCAGCCCTTTCTTATAGACAAAAGAGGTGTGGAATAAAATTTTGAATTACTCTGTGCTTATTTAAACAAAACCTCCAAATACTAGAGGCTCTCCAGTCATTACAAACTATTCAGTTTAGCCTATTTTAAGAGGCATCCTGTGACTAGAAACAATTATGTGACATATATCTGGGGATGAGTGGTAAATATAAGATCTGCATTAAAATTGGGCAACTGCTTTTACTTTTAGTCTACATTTTTCCAAAGGGGTACAACAGAATGCCTTACCTTCAACAGACTAAATTCTCTTTCAGTGGGATTATTCATGCTCTTAAAATTAGGCACGTGTATAATTACTTTCCTGACTGGGACCAAAAATAATCAAACGCCTGTAGAATGATTCAACCTTTAAAAACATAACACAGCTTAATTCTGCATTTATAAATACAAACGCTAAGGAAGCTTACAGTACAGTTTATGAAAGATCACAAATGGTAAAAATGTAGCCTTACCTACATAAAACCATTTAATTCTTACTTGTGGAACTTATAATGGTTTTAGACAGAAGCACACCCATACCTGATTGACTCTAATTATACTAAAGAAAATAACCTTTTAGACAATCAAGAAAATTACACTAATCAGTGCATTGCAACTGTATTTTATACTGCTTTCATAGCACATGTAAAATCTTTCATAAGAAATTTTCTTAAGTCTTCACCTTGCAGAGCTGCATCCCTATCATTAACAACTGTGTTTTTCTTTTACTTTATATATAGTAATATTCCATCACATTCTTGATTTATCAGTCTAGCTATTAAAGTAGCCCCCTACAATTTAATTTACTCAAATCAGTTACACAGAACCTTGTTCCATACAGAATTACATTTACTAAAGTGCTTTCCTCTGTTACAGCACTGACATCAGTATCATGCACTAAATTATACTAAGCAGACTACAAACAGCAGGCTCTTTAATATGGATGCAGTAAGTACAAGGACGTGTTTTCAAAATGCAGTTTCATACTGAAGACTGATCAGTAAGTTGTATACAGACCTTGGGTTGGCTCCTGTTGAAATAAAGGGAAGTTTTTACTTCAGTGGGAACAGGATCAGGCAATGAGTAATAAGAAATGAGTGGTATATTAATTTAGAGAAGTTTGGACCATGGCACTGAGCAAAGAGTATTATAAATTCACAGAACTTGAATGGAATACAACTCAATTTCCATTTAAATACATATGTCATGACTCAAGAGCTATATTAGAAAAATATTAACAAAAGAATATCCGCATTGAATGTTGGCAGGATGATCCTGAAGTCTTTATAAGGAAAATGTGACAATATTCCGTATTAATGATTCAGAACAGGACAGCTTAGAAGAATCTGACCACAGTTTTGTATCGTTACTGAAATATGGATCTCCTATTTTCTAGTGTGGACAATTTCTTAAAGTGAAGATCCTTTGAAAGATCAGCTTAAAAGCCAGCTTCCTAAACTTTATTTTGCACCTACTTTTTAGCAAATATATTTATTATTTATGCTGAAGTAGTGCTAGGAGCCCCAGTCATGAACCAGGACCCCATTGTACTTGGTAATGTGCAAGCACAGAACAAAGGTTTGCACCAGAGAGCTTACAATTTAAGGTAGTGTTTCTGACCCGTCTGTGCATAGGGCAGCCACCTGAAAATGCCAAGGTCAGGGCTGGCTGTAAAAGGAGAGCAGATTCTCCCAGCACTGGCGGGTGACACTGAAGTCAGACTTCCCAAGCAGCCATAAACAGTGTTTCTGATTCCCCCACACTGGTTATCAAGAAGCCACTATACAAATACACACAGCCCCCTTTACTGCATTTCAGTCTCTGGCTCCCAATCAGCTACTAGGACCAGTAAAGAGACCAGTTATTTAAAACTCTATGCTCTTTACCAGAAAGGTTCCTTTTGATATCAAAGGATCAGACACAGTACCAGATAAGTTTGGATCTTACCCAAAATTTCACGCTGCCAGCCAATCCTTTAGTAACTAAATCTAAAGGTTTAATAATAAAAGAAAGGAACAAACAATAAGAAGTGTTAAATCATTAAAGCAATCAGATACATACAAATGATTTGAAAGTCCATATACATCAGGTTTCTAGAAGAATTGTGAAGCTTGCAGGCTTGTATAGTCTCTCTGATGTACATCCAGTACCTGGCTGGGTCTCAGTCCTTTGATTCACAGCTTCAGTTCAGATGCAGATGGATTGATCCAGAGGTAGGTAGGTGGCTGAAAGCTGCACATGGCTGAAGACTGGTGACTGAAGACAAAATGGATTCCCAGGTCTCTACCTTATATATCCTCCGGCCCTTGTCACGCTACTTGTGGAATATTACAGGAACCAAAATGGAGTCCACAGTCACATGGGCCAGACCTGGTGACTCATCAGGCATATCTCTGGCTACTCCCTCTGGGCTCCCTGCACCTGGGAATGTCTCAATGGGCCATTAAGCAGGCTATTGTTCTGCAGCCATCCTGTCTGAGGCGGCACCAGACAGCACAATTTGAAATACTGATATATCAAACATATCCATAACTTCCATTACACATAACACATGAAAATAAGCATTATCATCTTACTTAGCATGTTATAGCCTTTCTAACAGTACCTGACATGGCATATCTGACATGAATCACTATAATTTTGACATACTGATGTCAAACAATATTACAAATGCCCCACTCCCCATCTAGCCAGCGTGACAGTGTTTAACAATAAAAAAGGAAGAAGGAGTGACAAAATCTGCTGTAATATGATTTTTGGTTGCATTCTATTTAAGCTGTTTATGTCTTTTTCCTGAGAGCTGGAATTTATATTTCCTGATAATGAAATTTCCATCATTGTCTGTATCCCTTCTGTCACCCAGTTCTATTGTCTTTCATTTTGCAGCTGTTTTCCATTCTTCTTGTATGTTTGCTACCTATCTGGTGTAGTACCATCTCACATAAAAAGCAATTTTCAATGTTCAAATAACTTTATCAATAGAAACATTATAAATGTGAAGGCCACAAATTAACAGAAAGCCCCACATTGCTGAATTGGGACCTGTGGGCTGGTGCACTGATTTCCCATCCCACAAAATAAAACAGTCAGGCAGCCTTCAGTCAGTTGTGATCCCCCCAGCACCATCTTTATCAGAACTTATAAACAGTCCAAGCAGAACAAAAGCAACAGTAGCAAAACAAAGACAGCAACTGCAACCAACAGCCTCCACATAATAGACCTCTGGGCAAGGCTTAAGCTAGGATGCAACTGTGCACACTCCTGCCCTGACTGTCTCCCAGGCATCGCTTTATATTTCTTCTGCTCCCTCTAATAACTGGATACTGCATTAACCTTTTCGGATCTGGGCTAGCAAGTGCCCTTGTATCCTGTCTCCCTTCTCCCCATGACAAGAGGCATATTCCATGGAATTTACATCTGTCCCTTTACAAAAAAATAAATAAATATACATTTCCATGTGCTGTCCCAGGTCTGTGGCACACCATAAAAGAAAATGGCTCAGTGCCAGACACCAGCATGTGGTCTGACGCGGTTATCTTTTATAGCCTGCAGCCCTTTAGGTGGGGGGCATGATCCATGAACAGGATGAGGGTGCTCCCGGGAGGTAATATCAACTGTGAGACATTGCTTTTCTAGCATGAGATTGTTCTTTTCCCATGGGATAAGCTTCCTACTGAGATACAGGATAGGGTGCTCTCCATCCTCCACCCCTAGGAATAGAACCACCCCAAAGCCTACCTGAGAGGCATCAGCAGGGCTTTCACTTTGTTGACTAAAGGCTGGATTTTCCCATTTCCCAGAATATACTCCAAGTGTTTTGTTTTGGTGCTAGCCACCTTGCATTTTACAGGGTTAGCCCTTAGGCCTGCTTCCCTTAGATATTGCAAGATGTTCCCATGTGCTAGAATAGACGACAAAAACATTGTTGAGATGAGCTGCAGCATAATGTGGATGGGGCTGTAATACCCTGTGTGAATGCTACTGGAATATGGCAGCGGCCCGTGGAATCAAAACAGTAGGGATTGAAACTGAAATAGGCCAAAAGAGGTGAAAAAGGCTCATCTTATCTTTGGACTATGGTGCCAAAATATTTGCCAGTAATCTTTATTAAGTACAACCATGGTTATGAAGCAGGTCCTATCCTCTCCAATATGTCATCTACTCGAGGCATGGAATTTGCATTGAACCTCAAAATGGCATTAACGTCCCTAAAATAAACCTAAAACAAACCATTTTGTCTGGTTTAGGCACTAGAAAAACTGGGCTACGCGATTCACTGTGAGGCTCCTCAAGAACCCCTAGTTCTAGCATGAAAGTTCCACAAGGGTAGCCGTGTTAGTCTGTATACAGCAAAAACAATGAGAGTCTTTCAGCACTTTAAAGACTAACAAATTTAATTTCTGCAGGCATAAACTTTCATGGGCTGCAACCCACTTCATCAGATGCAAGGAATAGAAATCAGATAGGAGGTGTATATATACATCCAAGGGTAAGGAACAACAATGGGGACGGTAGGTATTAGCAAAGTCCTTTCAGTTAGAGTAGATGAGGCCTATTCATTATTAGATCATTACAAGACGTAATTATCACTGTTCACACATTCTCACCTTCTAATCAATGGTTATGAATTGGCCTTATCTGCTCTAACAGAATGGACAGAAACCATGGGAGCTGTTATGTTGAATTCCTTTTTACTGCTTGTATTCAGCGAGAGAAATTAGCACAGGATCACAGGAGATGCAACACAGGGAGTGTCTTTATTGAACTAACTCTAAAACCAGCCAGGATTGGCTGAGCTATCCCCTAATAGTCTAACTCTATTGCTATGGCAACCTAGCCAACTGGGCAAGACATAAAATAAACAACATATTCCTCCCCCCTTAAAGAAAATGCCCATTTAACAAAATAATCACTAAATAAGAGAATAAGGGTAGATTGCCTCATTTCCTGGCTAAACCCTGGGGATTATTCTGCCCCATAACGTGGGTTTACCCTAGCTAAAGATCCTGCAGTTGGAGGCCTTCTCTCTCTAGGAGGATTACCGCAGAATTCTGGTGTTCTTGCATTGGAAGATGGTACTGGTGTGGGTCTAATGATGGGCTCAGGACTCATAGCTTGAACATGTGAGGATGCTGTATGTCTCAAACAGGGGAGGGGGCTGCGTCTGCTGCAGAAGTGGATGGAGACCGGGAGTCAGGAATGGATGACTCTTGACTCAATGATCTCTCACTTGTAATGGTAAGGTCAGGGAGTTCGACTGGGAGATGTGTCCTTGGGACATGCTGATCTACATGTCACCGCCAGGTGAGATCATCTGCAGTCTGGACAGCCTAGGAAACAGGTCCTGTTTGGGTAATGACTGAAGCAGGGACCCATTTTGCTTCAGAAGCATAGTTCTGAGCTACAACAGGCTGTCCAGGACTAAAGGTTTGGTCTTTTGTGTTGTCTGCATGTCTGATGATTTGGTTTTGCTGTTGAAGTTGCACAACTTGTCATGCACAAAGCAAGCATGCAGCTGTCATCTGTTATTAGAAGGCCGGGGACACTTTGGTTTTTGAAGGGCAACCTTCAAGTTTTTAAGTTCTTAAGTTTTTAAGGTGATTCTCCTTATTTTTTGCCAGTGACTAGGATGTTGTTAAGATAGCACTGGATTCCTGGTAAGCCACATAAGATCTGGTCCTTAGCCCTCTGGAACGAAGCTGGAGCAGATGTTATTTAGAAGGGCAAGGGACAGTATTAGTACAGCCCTTTATGTATCATGATAGTTAACAGCACTTGGACTTTTTACTGATGTGCATCTGTAAATACGCCTAATTTAGCTTAATCTTGCTGAAATTTTGTCCATCAGCCAAGCCAGCAAAGAGGTTATTGAGGCAGGGAAGAGGGTACTGTTCTGCATACAACACCTGGTTAACAGTGATCTTAAAATACCCACAAAACCGAATGCAGTCATTTTTTTTTTAATACTGGAATGACTGGGGTTTCCCATTAGCTATGGGTAACTGGTACTAGGACTCCATTTTTGACCAGGTGCTCCAGGTCCACTTTAACCTTTGGCCTGATGGCACATGGCATAGTTTTGGCTTTTAGACATTTGGTTGGCTGTCAGGATCGACAGTAATTAGGCGAGACACAAAATTACCAACAGGAGCCATTTAGATAGGTTTGGGCCCCACCAAGCGGCACTCAGGACAAGAGTTGTAGTAGTTCTTGATCTCTTGATATACCCGTGACCAGAAGAAATGAGTCAATATTCATTCCTGGTTTTTTTCTACCTGCAGGTGCTCAGATCTAAGGATTTTGTGGGCCAGACTGAGGACTTCATGTTTAAAGGGCCTGTGATCAGTAGTTGTGACCAGGACATCCTTGTTTGAGGTTCTTTGACCATCCAAACCAGGACATCTCCCTCCAGCTCAAAGTGAGAGTAATGTGCATCCTAGAATGCTTCACTCCAGCCCTGTTCATGATGGCCAGCTGCCTATACAGGGAGCTAAACACCTCATTGTTTTGCTGTGCCTGAACAGTTACTGGAATTGGTGAGAGACTGATAGTCCACAGGTAGCAACCCTTGTGTGGACATGTCAGGGCTGTCCAAACTGCACTGGTTGGCCATTCATTTGCCTGGTCTTTCACCAGATTTGGCTGTGGGTCCATAGAGCCACCTGCGTGGCTGCCGGTGATGGTGTCTGGGAGTTTGACCCTTTCAGGGTACCTCTAGGAGGTCCAAGCCACATTGGATGGCAGCAGAGATTTGGGCCCATCTCCTCAGGCCCTTGAATGTCAGTAGAGTTTGCTTCTAGGCAAGGTGACTTTCTTTACCTGTTTTCTGGGATGGAGTATTAGGGCCAAATATCTCAGGGTCAGTAAATGGATAATTCTGTTCACTCACTGCATAACCATATGGAAAGCTAGGTTTGTAATTGTGGTAGAGGAGATATATAATGCTCTGTAGTCATTCTGAGCAATTAAATGAGTTGAACTATTAGGAAAACAGTTTATCTATCCTTAACAATGTGAAAACACAGCTACTTTGGGGCATTTAGCCACAGTAGAGAAACAACATAAAAGCCCAATTATCCCAAAGGCTCCCAGTTGGGCTGAGTGGAAAGCAATCTGCAACATTTTTTAAGAGGTGCAGCATACTTCCCCATCGGCTGGAATCACAGTTTGTCACATAAGCCAGCAGAGCTATGTCAAAAATGATGTCTCATTTTCTAACTGCAGTTCACTTTTAAAAGCCACTCATAAGAGCTTATGTTTTTTATATTTCTTGTACATATGGGATGTCAGTGAAAAATATCTAACTTCCAGTTGATTGCAGAGCTTTATCTCGCCTTACAAGAATGACTTATAAATAAATGCTTTAAACGTCTGCTTTGAGTAGCAATTTCTTTTTATTTATACAACATTCAAGTGATTTATGAATGCATATCTAATTTATTAGCCAAACTGCTGATTTATAAGCCATGAAACTGATTTTCAGTCTTGGCAGTGATTTATGAGTTATCTACAACAGAGTGAAAAGATATGCAACTAATATGTTAATTTATGCTTCACACTTTAAATAACACCCCTGCACCCCCAGATTTTCTAATCCCTTGTTGAAGTGTAAAGCAATGACTGATTTGCACACTAGTTTGCAACATAAATGCTCTACTTGTTTTGGATTAAATTCAGCCAGGTGTAGGAGGCCTTCCAGACTATTTAATCCTGATGCTATAGTCATCAGGATTGGGATGGGCATTGTCATGGTAGTGCGGGAAGCAGAATGGTCATGTTATGGAAGGGGTCTCAATTATAGGCTGGTGTGAAGGTCAGTTATGTCAGGAATCCTATAGATGAACCACAGTATCTGTGCCTCACACATATCCACTGCTTCAGCACAACATGCAAATATTGTGCAGGGGCTGCATCTCCTTTCTCTGCTGGAGCAATACATGAAGGGAGGCTTCACTACAGCCTTATGAGCTGATCTTGTGTCAGATTTCCTTCCCATACTACATCTGTATGAAGTCAGATTATTCTGGGGTTTATTCAGAGGAAGTGAATGTAGACCTTACCAATGATCCTAGATTTTTACAGTGCAAAGCATGCCCAAAACTCTCCCAGATGAGAAAATGGGCTCAGTGGCTCTGCAGATATCAGCCAGCCTGTAGAAATCTTTCACATTTTTCTTTAATGCAACAGGAAGCTGTGGAGCGTGGAGTGGGAGATTGTTACCTAAGAGCATCTCAATGCAAGAGGGCAAGGGGCTCACATGTATATGGTAGTGAGTTTCAGCTGGCCTGTGTACAGTGTACCCCAACTCAAATCCTGTATCTAAAAGGCGTCATGCAGGGTATTAATAGAAAGCTAATAACATAGTGATCATTAATATTATGTTGTGGTATAGGTACAGATTCAAAATTACAAACTTACTGAGAATTATATTCTTAAAATGAATCTGTTAGACCAGGCTGAAATTACCCCACCCTAGTCAAAGGAATGTGGTTGTGCCCCATTGATTGTTTTATCAAGATACTTTAAAGAGACAATGAAAATTCATTTACATAAAAACATCAAGCCATCAAAGGAGGAGATACCACTCACCATCAAGGCAAGGAAGTAGACTGCAGGAACACTTCAATTCATTTGCGTTTTAGCAAACACACATGAGGGAAGAAACCAGCATGGAATTTCCTTCACCAGCAGACTCCATGTCTCCTTCCTCACAGCTTGAATGAACTTTACTTTGTGCGGTAAACTTCAAAGATTCACTGTACTAAAGAGCGGGGCAAAGAATCCAAGTTATCGTTCCCTTAAGAAAACAAAGGAACCAAGCATGTTGTATTTTATGGGAGATCCTGACCAGAGGTGTGGGCAGACATCTTGCTGAAAGATAGGAAACTATCTTAAACAAAGGATGTAGTTTGTTTTGTTAAGTCTTAGCTTCTAGTAAGTATTTTTCTTTTATTTGTTTACCACCATCTCTAACATCATCTTTCATACTTTAATTCACTTGAAATACTATATCCTTTTGTTAATAAACTTGTTTATTTTACCAAAAATATCCAGTGCTGTGTTTGAACTGAAGCAAAAATTAACTCCACTTAAAGTGGTAAGCTCTTCATTTTATCTCTTTAGAGGAGCAAATGAATCTTATTAATCTTCTGAATTGCCCAGGGCATTACAGAGCACATGGTTTTGGAAAATTTCAGGACTGCAGGTTGTTGGACTCGCCTTACCAGGTGTAACCAAGGCTGCTGGAGGCACCTTCCTATCCTCCAAGTGCTTCAAAATGGGTTTGTTAAGGACCTGCTCCATGATTTTTCTCGGGACTGAGGTGAGGCCGATTGGTCTGTAGCTCCCTGGATCCTCCATCTTTTTTAAAGAGGGATACTATATTTGCCTTTTTCTAATTGCCCAGGACCTCCCCCTACCACCATGAGATTTTAAAGATAATGGCCAATGGCTCTGCAATCACATCAGCCAACATCAACAGCACCCTGGAATGGTATAGCAGCCAGCCCCATGGATTTGTGCATGTCCAGCTTTTCAAAATAGTCCTGAACTTGCTCCTTCACCACTGAAGGTTGATCACCTCCTCCCCATACTGTGCTGTCCAGTTCAGTAGTCTGAGATCTGACTTTATCTGTGAAGTCAGAGGCAAAAAAACAACAACATTGAGTATTTGTTCCTTAGAAGTTCATTTAATATCCATTTCAGTATTATTGGCTATAATATGTATGTTTGATGAAGTTCATACAGTGAACCAGATTCCGAGCAAGTGGAAATTGGCTTAGTTTCATTTACTTCATGAGAGCAATGACAATTTACACCAGCTTAGGATTTGGCCCTCAATAGATAGATATATAGATCATCCTGTGTTTCCATAGCCATTGAACATAATTGTTTTAAAAAACAAATGTACTGTCAAGGAACAGTGTTAACAGCATTTGCATGGTAGATTCTAGCTGGTTCAGAGGCTGCATAACCATTAATTAAAGGTTTGTTTCTTTTTTATGTTGTAGTTTCTATAAACCCACATCATGGAGATCAGGGCCAGGCTGCTAACAGACAGTGAAGCCCCAAAGCTGTAGCAGTGCCACAATGCCTGAACCACTCCCACCTGCACTGAAGAGACCATGCTCTGTACTACCCAGTGGGCATATGGGTTCTCCTCAGCTCTCCATAGTCATGAACCCCTTGCAAAAACACTACACAGAACTGCTCTGGTTTCACTGAGCATGGGACCATGCAGTTGGTCTTTTAGAAGGTGGATAATTTGATGATTTATAGTGTGAGTCATAGAATATATAAATCACATGTATGATAATTAGATGCATTATTTATAAATCAGTGCAGAACCTACTCTAGTGAGCCTAAGATGACTTATTTTACTTTTACATTTTGTGACCTTTGAGGACTGCTCTTTCTACCAAGGGGTAATTAGATCAGCCTTGTCATGTGAAGAGAGTGTTCAGGGTTACCTAATTGGCTCCAAAGTTCTGCTTTCTAAAAATAGCATTTTCCTTTTATTTATTCTAAACTTTCCACTGGCCTTTTTTTTTTTTTTTTTAATTTAAGTGAGCTGATAGTTGTACCTATAGTCCAAAAGATTTTAAAGTCAGCAAAGGAAAGAAAGAGACCACAGAAAAAATCCGACCACCATCTTCTAATCTACTATGTTGATCATTTTCAGTCCTCCGTAATCTCTAAACAGCAGCTGTAACAAGGACACTGGAATAACAGAAGGTTAAGGGAATAATAAAAGCAGTAAATGAAAAAGAGATAAATCCAAATTCAGTATCAGGCAGAACACAGAATGGAAGTGAATATAGAATAACAAAAGACTTGGACACCAAGTCATGATAAGGAACAATTAAAGTGAAGCATGATAATAAATGATTTGAAAAAGACAGACAGCGTTTTAAACAAACAAACAAACACGCACACACACAAAAGACAGGTAAGGTATAGGTATAACAATAATGGTCTTATTCGCAGAACTCTGAGCACCCATAGCTGCCTGCTGAATTTGGTGTTGAGCACCCATTTCTGAAAACCAGGCCACAAACTCCTTAAACACAACACAGTAAATGGAGTTAAATCTGTGAGGAGTGCACATTTAAGATCTAGATAGGGACGAGGACAGGGTTTTCCGGGATTTATAATACAGTGAAGGTACCGAGATGTCAAACACATGGTCTGCAAGCCAGGTTTTGTTTGCATGATGTAGCCAACATGATATATTCAAATTCTCCAGAACCTGAATCAGAAGTAAGTAAGTATTTTGGCCTCATGTCTGCAAGGCTAATCTTCCAAATGTGAACAGAGTGTTGCCATTTGCTTATGTCTGTCTGAGGTTGCAGATACTATGAATTCTCTGTCTCCTGTGAATCTGAATGGGGTATCAACATTAAAGGCCATATATGACCCTTCTGTGTCAGCATGAAGTATTTAATCACTGAACATTTTAGTGACTGGAAGGAGGGGAAGAGGTCAGGAATGAAGCACACTGGGATAGGAATTGGTAGCTACTTCAAGAAAGGAAATACACAGGGAAAGAAACAGAAGACTCACAAAGATGAGAGAGATACAGAGAAAGGAGGATGGTGGGGGGTTTTCTTCTCACCCCTTGATACCTATTCAAAAGTTAAGTTCCATTCTCTATGTGGTCATGAAAAAACACGAATGCATTTATCATCATTTCTTATGGCAGGCTGTTTAATGCATAACTTTCCTCCTCAATAATTCAATATCTGTTGGAGGGATAGTCACTAATTTATCACAATGTCCATCATTACAACATTACTAGTCACAAATGAAATCTCAGAGGTCACATTGATGCACTCAGAACCAAAATATTCTTCCCAGACTCATTAACCCTCAGCAGGAGCATAATGGATTGTTCTATATCTCAGTAGTTGATTAGGAAACCTGGAATTAGAAATAAGGTAAAAGAAGTCACCTGAACAGTCGGATACTTTAAAGCTTTCTGATTTCTGGAACTTCAAATCATGTAGCTCAGTGATACTCAGATTGAGGCTTGCTAGCCACAAACTCTCTTTAATACATCTCCTGCAGCTCTTTGCAGCACATGATATTAAAACACCGTGTGATTTAATTATTCACCAATCAGGATGCTTTTCACCAATTGCGGTTGGTAAAATAATAATACTTGGTCAGTCATTTTGTTATGAGAATCACATACATATACAAACTAAATATTTCCCATGTCGTACTGTTTAAATATTAATCTATAGTACTGTAATAAATGAAACGAATTCACACTAATGTGGCTCTTTTGAGGAATCCTGATCACTAATTTGGCTCCTGAACTACTCAGGTCTGAGTATCACTGATGTAGCTAGATGAAAATCCTTCCTCCTACAGAGCCCATGTACTTTTTGCAAGATACTTTGCAACAAGATTATTTTTCTAAAATATTTATGAAATATCAGCTATGTGGCAATGTAAGTAGAAAATAAAAATCAGCTTTCTAGGGTGAATATCAGCTTCACAAAGTGAATGAGGTAGTATCTTTTATTGGATCAACCTCTGTTGGTGAGAGAGACAAGCTTTCTTAAGAAGAGCTCTGTGTAAGCTAGAAAGCTTGTCTCTCTCACCAACAGAAGTTGGCCCAATAAAAGATATTACCTCAGCCACTTGTTTCTCTGATATCCTGGGAGCAATACAGCCATGACAACACTACATACTACTTTCTAGGACTCACATCCTGCAAAGGATTACATGTATCCTTAGCTTCACCCAGGTTCAGAGACGGGCTACTAGGATGATCCGAGGAATGGAAAAT
>ML675610.1:65239896-65324469 GCA_007922155.1 Mesoclemmys tuberculata
GACTAGATGATCATATTGGTCCCTTCTGACCTATGAGTCTATGAATAGTCACAACAGCATACATCTGTCCTTACAGGATCAAGACCAAGGATTGCATTTCACAATCACCTTCTTCCTGCAGAGATCTGATATTAGGTGACGAAATAATTCAGACGTCTAGACTATAATATTTTAAGCGTAACATATCCTGATTAAAATGGAAATTTTTTTTTTCCTTTTTTTTCCTTACAGGCAAGCTGCTCTTTTTTAGCATTGTATCACTTCAGCCCTTTATTCTTTCATCCCTTGTCCTCTGACCCTTCTCTTTTCCTCACAGCCAACAACAGAATTACCTAAAGAATTTTAATCATTTTGATTTTTTCTGAAATTGAAAGCTAAAAGTTTGATCAAATACAATGTGGTCAAAACACACCTTGCTCAAAAGCTCATTGTTTTCCAGTTTAACCCAAGAAACCAATCACATTGTAATGCATCATGTCAGGTTGAATGTCTCATAAATTCAGACATGCCTGACCAATGAATATGAAAATTAGAGCTATCACAAGATGTTCACCAGAGAGTAGAGATCGGCCAAATAATGTAACCTTCGATCAACAAAGTGACAAATTCCATCTGCAGTGGCAAGAAAGTTTGCTTATGTAATAACTCTTACCATGGGTTGACTGAGGACATGAAACTTGTGACATTCCACTCCATCAAGCACAGGTGTCCTCCACTTCAATTAACCTCCATTAGTTGACAGTTTTGGTAGGCTCTTATATCCTCTATGTCAATCAACCAGCCACTTAGAAGGAGACATGACACACTTAGCCATTGAGTTAAACATTCCCAGTATTGGAAGATTTTCATACCATGTGTCTAAGATCCACAGGAGTTCAAATCCCCTTTGCACTATGCTTGTATTTCTCATGGATATTAGAATAAAATCTTATTTCACTTTGATCACAGTATAAGACTAAACTAGAACCCTTCATTTGTATGATTCAAGCGATTTTCTTTATCCTTCTATATATCAGCAAAGGTCTCATACATATAGCCCACTGTAATAGTCTGGAACAAAACCCTTAAGACTCAGATAAATTAAAAAGAAGAAGTAAAAACAGAAAGTGATGAGAACCTGGGATTTGTGATTATGAGTAATACCTGTATGCACACGTATATTACACATTTTGGAAGACCAGCAAATGTTTAGTTAGTGAAACTCAATGCTTTTGATATTTCCTCATCTAATGATATGGCCACTGGGAACTATCCAGCGGAACAGAATGCTGTATTAACTTTTAAAAATAGTAGAACTACTACACAATACTAAAGGCTTATGCCATCTTTTATCCCCAGGGCCCTCTCGAAAGAAAATATACTTACAGGAAATTTACTTTTCCAGCTTCTTATATTGGCAACTGTCACCAAAGTATCTCAATGCCATTATATCTTAACTAAAACTAAAGTCCTTGAAGAAAGGTTTTTGGGAGGATGAACAGATCATTATGATCTTTGTCAGTCTAATTTTAGCTATGGCTTTCTATTTCCAAATGGTGATGGAAAAGAATAGGAAATTTTATAGTGAGTGTCTTCAGATGATAAATAGGAATTTAGTGACCCTTGTATAAGCTGTAGTCTACTGAGGAAAATGAGTGCCAGCAGAATTTTTGTCCCAAACTAGATGATTATTGCAGTGTTGAACAATGAACACTTAAAATTCTTCCCCTTATTTTCTCTTCTTTCTGGGTATGCAACATGTCATGCTATTGTGCAGACAGATGTAACACAGAAGTGCATGCATAGCTGCAAAAGGAGTAACAAGTGTTTTTTTACCGGAAACATCCCTGGACTAGGCCCAGTGTGTAGAGACTTCTAGTCCTCTGACATTCCTCCAAAACTTATCACTGTCTCCATACAGACAAACACCTGTATGTCTGCCAGTGACTCAAACACAGAACAGTTGCTCCACTTAGGGTGTAGTGAAAGAAGTGGTTAGTGGAGAAAAGTTCCAAAATACATTTAAAGCAAATGTCTTCTCTTCCCAACATTCTCATTATCATATTTCTCATCCCTTGCATTAGGTTTTTTTTCTTTGTCCCAATTGTTTCCTACATTTACATTGTCTATTGATATTCAAGATCTTTGTTTAAAAGCTATCAGATAATTTTGGATGCATGCAGTTCCCTGGTTTTCTTTTGTTTTTCCTGTTCTTGCAGTTAGCACCATATTTATGTGTGATCTTTTGCCATTCTATACCAATATTGATTCTGTAAACTTTCTTGCTCTCCCTGAATTCTTTTATAAAGGCACTGATTGACAAAAATGTGCAAGTAATCTTTTTCTGGTTGAAGACTACTCCTTTTATGCCCCAATATTTGATGCATGTTTTTCAAGCAATTTTTGTTGTATTTTTGCAGCTGTGCTATTAAATTCACACTGTTGCTCCTTTAGCATCTGCCACGATGCTACTCAGACGAGCATGAAATACTCTGAATACAATAGGAGAGAAGCAACCTTAAGAATGAGGCCGGTGCATACAACCGCAGAAAGATATGCTACTGCCACTGTCTCTTGACCTTCACCATTTATAGAGAAAACTTATCAATTTTTTCCTTCTAGATAATGATTAGTGATTTTAGTTTCTTTTAGAATTGAACAGTAAATAAAAAATAGCAACAAGAAAAAAGCAACATAACACTTGACTGGCTTCCTTCATTCACATCATATACTAAACTGTATATCAATTAAACTAAAGTATCTAAATTAATTTGCCTTGTCATCTCTATCAAGCTCAGCCTCTGAGGTCCTGCCTCATTCACATCTGCTTATCTAAAAACTTCTAACACAGAAATATCATTGTTTGACTTGTTTGTGAGGGCCATAGTTTTCCAGGCCATTCACTCTGTTTAAAACAGGATTTCAACAGGATTGTACTGTATTTTAACTGAAGAGACAATGTATCAGATCCATAACTGGTAATTTTTAAATCAAGACTGGATGTTTTTCTAAAATATATGATCAAGTAGTTATTTTGCGGATTGTGTTACAGAGGAGGCGACACTAGATGAGCACAACAGTCCCTTCTGGCCTTGGAATCTATGAATATATTGGAACATGTAAATTGCCATACAGGATCAGACCAATGGTCCATCTAGTCCAGTATCTTGTCCTTAACAGTCACCAGCCCCAGATGTTTCAGAGGAAGGCAGAAGATACCTCAGGGAAGGCAGGTGTGGGATAATACAGTTTTGGCCATCTGTATCAACTCCTGCTAAAGCTGAAAATGCACTTTTGTCTCAGTCTGTGAGGAGAACCTGCCTCTCCCACAGAAAATTCATACTTCTAAAGCCACGTGTGGTGTCCTAATTCAGTCTTAACATTCAGTCCTAATGAATGAGAGCAGCTACAAAGTTATTGGAGACCACATTGGTCTGGGTAACTCTCTGATTTCACACAGCAAAAAGATTTGAGGCGAAATCCTGACCCCACTGAAATCAATGAAGTTTTGCCTTGGACTTCAGTTGGGCCAGAATTGCAACCCCAACAGTTGTTGCCCTACTAATATCTTGGTGTCTCAACTTAGCTCTTCAACCTTGGTTTGACCATGCAATGGAAACTATTTGGAATGATAAGCTGTTTATGGGGACAGAAGCATTACATTCAGGTGTCTCCTGTTCTGCAGACTCATTAAGTATTATATCATATTATATATATAGCACAAGACATGAATGGTGCTTTACAGAGTTGCTGAAGACAAAGTATCTTCTCTGCCATCTGGTATCTTGGGATGCTAGTTCTTAAAGTCTGTGATATAAGCTCAAAGAGACAAGAAACTGAGACAACACAGTGTGACATATACAGATAAAAACCACCAGCCAACTCTGCAAATATTGAACTGATGTGGTCAAAAAGAAAGAAAGAAAATATGATCAATTTTTCCTCATCATTTCAAAACTTGATTTTTTCTATGCAGCTCAACATTTGACAGAGTATTGTGAAAAAGTGTCATAATGTTTTGACAACTTTCCATATTGGAAAATAAATTATCAATATTTTGCCAACAATATTTTATAAAATCATAACATTCCTCCAATTTTGTCATTGTTTCACAAACTTAAACAGGTAAGTTTGAAGAAAAATCCTTTTGTTATAAAGACATTGTTCCACTCCAATCTGTGTTCATCAATTTTATTTATTAAAAAGATCACTAAGATACA
Source organism: Mesoclemmys tuberculata (assembly GCA_007922155.1). Taxonomy (NCBI): domain Eukaryota; kingdom Metazoa; phylum Chordata; order Testudines; family Chelidae; genus Mesoclemmys; species Mesoclemmys tuberculata. The sequence continues at coordinate 65,244,096 of ML675610.1, forward strand.
CCCATCAATTTAAAAGCATCACAGATGTGTTCTTAAAAATGTTCTCAGTTTGATATTTTTAATTATTTTAATATTTTTGAAAAAAAATCACTATGTTCACAATGGACAATTTTGAAAGCTCTTTGCCATCTTGTCTGATATGACCTCTTGATGCGTTATCTTCAAGCAACCCATGCAGAAGTAATTCTGGAAATGCATTATTAGTCTTCTTTCTATTTCCCAGATATTTTATTTTAATATTAGGACGTGGCAAGTAAGAACAGTCTTGTTTCAAGTTCCTGCAAAGAAATAAGAACATACATACGAGCTGTATTGAGCCAGTCCAAGTTTTCATGTGATATCTAAGTGCCTTGAGAACATCTTTCAAGAAAACTGAAAAGTGCTATATTTTTTATTTTAATTTAAACACCCAGGTTTTTATACCTATCAAGATATTTGTTCAAGAGATATTGCTACCCTATTTATACACAATGTTCTGCATACCCTGTCTCATTGTCAATACACAGAGAGAAAGTCTTGAAACAGCCATTGTTCAAGATCATCCTTGTGAATGTTCCTTCTGAATTTTTATAAGGACTTGATATTGAGCTCACATACAATGTACACTCAAGTCGATGGGCACATCTTCAATGTGATCTCACAGGATGGGAGAAGAGAAAATGTAAAAGACTGAGTGCCCTTTGTCCCTCAAAATAACTGTCTAAAGACTATGTGCTGCTTGACTTACTTCAGTTTCTCAGTTACTGACAAAGTGAATAATTGTTTTTAGTAGTTAGTGTCACTAAATTAGCTTTTGGCATTGCTACTCTCAGCTAAACTTGTCTTGGTGAAGCAACCACTGCACAAATTAATACTGTGTTACAGGGCTCAAGCACAATTATTTTGGGCCCAGTACAAACTTGCAACACAGGCCCCCTCTTACACGCATACCATAATCCCTCATCCCATACATATGATCTCATGAGCCATGACAATTTTTTTCCTCATGGTAATGGGGGTTGAATGTTGGGTCAGGCCCCCCAGGGCCTCCAGACCCCAGCAAAGTGTACCTTTCCCCCCACCATGTGGGGGCCCTGCTGTATTAAAAGAGATAAGACACATCTCCTTCCCCTGGGGAGTGAAATAAGATAGACATTATTTCTGCTACAGATGACTCTGCCCTCTCTTGTTTTAGTGGTTATTTCAATTTAGCCTGGTCCTTTTGCATATTCCCTATACATATGTCCTCCTGCTTCTCTCACAAAAATAAAAATAGCATGCATAATTAATTTGTTTTACTATGCACTTTACAATATTCCTTTGATCTTTAATAAGGGTTCTTACATAATAGCAGTCCATGCACTCATTTTCAATTACCTATCTTTGAAAACCAATTTTCACTGAAATTTTCTGTTTCCATAATGTTCAATCATCCACATCTCTCCCTCTGTCTCTCTCTCATTTAAATCATGTAGACTATAGAAAATGAACCCAAGGCAAACCTGCGAGACTCAGGAAGAGATAAATTCACTCATGCTTTATCTGATGTTCAGAATATCTGAAATGTACTCTACAAAACTATCTTTTATATTTAAAAAATTGCAGCCATTCAAAATACTTTTTCTCCACCTGTAAAGGAGTGAATGCACTTTCACAACAGCCATTACATATGCATTAACTCAATGTAACTCACCCAGCTAAGTACAAATTCTTCTACCTGAGCAGTATTGTCTGTTAGACTAACATTTTCTATGCTGCTTAGCATGCTAGATAAATCAGACCACTTTTTCTTCCAGGCAAGCCATAATGTTTCATTGGGATAACAATAGAATGTGGCAATACAGTTACTGAGGGACTTGCAGAGATGTGGTTAAAAATCTCTGGAGGAAGAGATTTTAACTAGTTCACTTAGGCATGTCAATGATAACTCCACATAGCATCCTGACCTCCTCAAATGGAGGATGCTAGATGGCTTAAGGTATTGGAAAAAAAACTGCAACCGCTAAGTCATGCGTTAGAATTTGATCCAAGATCCTAGCGACTAAACACTATTATCTTTTCATAACTGCATTATCTATCTGTATGCAAGGAGCAGGTAGTCTCAGTACCATCTTTAATAAACAGATAAAAAGCAATCACAATTGGCACAAATTCCTGGCTTGCTGACACTACCCATAAAGATGTATAAATAGAAGCTTCCAAGATCTGTTTTCCCTATTCCCATGCAAGGGTTCAAAAACTTCTGCAGCACTTTGTCCCTTTATCCCAGAACCCACTACAAGAACTGAGATCCATTCATATTTAGGAGTCATGGGTGTGCTATGTGAATCATCCTCCAACAGTCAGCCAAGAATCCACATATCCCAGAGCATACTTTGTTATGCTGCTCAACTTTTTCATCACAGAGCAAACCATTGAACATATCTAGAAGGAGCATTGGCTAGGTCTGAGAGCCACTGTGGATAGACTTGGTCTACAGTGTATGTTGAAGATAGACCCCTTTCCTAATTCTGTGGGGTGTGGGAAAACCCCAACTCCAGAAACAGAATGTTCTGCTTTAGCAGCCTCCTGGAGTTTTCCTTCCCCTGGTCTTGCATGAGGTTTTCCAGATGAGAGGGTGTTTCCCACCTCCTGTCACAAGGTTAGGGTTAAGGCACGTTTTCATGGTAGCATGAGTCATCATGCAGTGTCTGTGCTGTACAATTCTGGGGACAGAGGACTTTCTGCCTCCACGATTGTAAGTTAAGTACCTCTCATGAACACTAAATTCTCAACTTATATCCTATACTAAAACACTATAGGCTAGATCCTCAACCAGAGCAAATTAGTATAGGGACTACATGGAATTACACTGATTTATACCAACTCAGGGTCTGTCCCAATTTTCTTATAATTAATTATATATTTTTCTTATATTCTTTTAAATCAGTCCTTAGAATTATTAAGAAGATATATATTAGCAGGCTATGGAAATAGACATATGCACTGAAATTTTAGTTGCACTAGCAAAAGGTATGAATATGACAATTTGTAATATGGTATAATTCATCATCCTGCAATATATTAATAAACTACAATAAAATTTGAAATAATACGATAAACCTAATGACCAAGTAAGAAAGGAATCTATTCTCCTGCCATAGAAATCAATGCAAATATTCCACTGATTGCAATTTGACCAAGACTTGACCCATAGAGTATAGCAATAAATTAACCAAAAACATTTCTTGTATCAATATAAAATCATTCCAAGAAGATACATAAAGTTACAAAAACAATTCACTTTGGTTCAAAAATCAGTAGCATAAAATATAGTATTGGCAGTCACAAAGCAACCAAACTTATAAAAAAAAGTTTACTGCTTTTGATTGTCAAAGCAGCAACTTTTAAAAAATTGAAAACCCTTCTCAGAAGGATGTATTATCAGTGGTTCTGTCCAAGCTGCTCTTAGGTAGAATTAAAATCGTACTACAAAAGTTGTGTAGTTTAAAAACATTATCTTATTCTTGAGTGTGAGGGTTAATTATAATCCAGAGTCTCCCTGGATGTTAATGTGGATGTTTTAAGGAGTGAAATGGCAGATAGCTCTCCTACGACTAAAAAGCATCCAGTATCCCATACAGAAATCATCTATAGAACTCTTAATCTAAGGGTTATGTTTTCCTCTTTCTTGATATTGTATATCATCTTAAATGCAACAAAGGAGGAACAACTGCAGCACTCAGTTCTCTCTCACACACCAGTTTTACACTTATTAACTCTATGCATGTCAATGGAGTTATTCCTGACTTATGACAGTCTGAGGAGCCTTGTACTTGTTATAGGCCTGATTCAAAGCTCACTGAAGTCATCTGGAGTTTCCGTTAACCTCAGTTGGCTTTGGAAAAGGCCCAAAGTCTCCATGACAGTATACATAATGGACCAGATCCTCAGCATGTGTCTGCTGATTTCAATGGAGCTACATTGATTTATACAAGATAATGACGAGGCCTTGTGGTTCACTAGTATTCTGAATTGAGACACAAAATGCCTCACAGCTACTCCTGCAGCAGATAAAGAATAAACCAAAGAAAGTTAATCATACAATCTCCTTTTCAGTTATATAGCTACATACACTACAAAGATCACCTCTGAGGTGACAGTATATAATCCTGAACATACACTGAGTTTTTGCTAAAGAAACATGCACAAACATATGATGCAATGTACAGTTTTTTTTTTCAATGCAGCCCCTTGGTAATTAATTGGGTACAACTACCAAAGAAGCTTGAGTCCCATCTGCATGTTCATGTTGAACTTAGAGTACGGAAAAGAGTAATTCATGTGGCTAACTACACTAGTTTGAATGGTTTTGCATGTTAAGAGAGATTCAGCAAATTTTACAAAATGACAGCAAAAACTGCTTGTCACTTGGATAGCTTGACAAAATTTTTCTCCACAGAAAACACAGCACTTTTGCTAATGACGGCAACAAATTTTGTGAATATGAATTTTAAAAAGTTTCCAAAGTAAGTAGAATCTACCAAGTTGAGCAACATTTCTGGTCTGCAATGTTGTTAAAATTCAGCAGTGTCTTCAGAGTGTTTCCATTTTGATTTTACAAATTCAAAACTGAAAGTTACATCCAGGTTCTTTGCTCCTTCCATAATGAAATGAATAATAGTAGATATTAGTATTAATTTTAAAAACAACAACAACTGCATTCTCTTTCCATGGGGAATACTCTCAAAAAAATATGAAGCCTTAGGAAACTCACATTTTTCAGGTATCTTAAGGACATTCAAGTGAATGAAGATAGACATAGGTATAGATTCTAAATGTTAGGCCAAAACAATATTAAAACTTAACATTGGTGGAGGCCCCATCTGTTCATCTCCTCCTATCTGTCAGATAGGTGGGTCCAGGGCAGTTATCATTTAGACTAACTCAGGGTAAATTCTCCATTGCCTACCTCAATGATTCAGCTTACTGTGCTGAATCCTCTCACTCTCCCCTCTCTGAACGGGACATAAGGCACAATAGAGGAACTTCAGTTTGCAAAGAATTTACTTATCCCTTTTTCCATAGGCCTGAGGTCCACCAGAAAAATCCCATGTCTTTTATTTTCTCAACTCTGCCCCTTTGGCCTTTTATCCACACTGTACATCACCCTGAAATTGCGATGAATTATTATGCTTAAATTCCTAGCATTAAATTCCTAAATCCTATACCTGTTTAATCTGTATATCCATTATGCTATAAGGAAGGCAAAAAAGCCCACTATGTCCCAGTCATTTTGGTCTCAGTAGAAAACATTTATTCCTGACCCCTTAGAAAGGCAATCGTCAGACATACAGCAACCTGAAAACACAGTTCCTGTACTAAATAACTACTAGGAGGGACGTTAGGCTCAACTAAAAATGGAGAGGCCTGAAAAATACTGTGCCAGAATTTAAACAAAGGATTGTGGGAAGCAAAAGCCACTCAGCTTGCATCTTTCTGGCTGGCAAATGGGCAACAAGACACTGAAGGGGAGAAGGGGCATATCCCTGAATATACTCCCCCTTTATCCTAAAGCTGTCCAGTACTTTGTGGATCCAATCAAGTTTCCCATCCATTAAATGAGTGGGTGGCCTTTGGGAAGATATTATTTACTCCAGTACATGTTGATTGACATTAAAAAGTTATTATTTAACAAGAGTTGCTATAACCTTTCCCCCTATCTGGCACTGTAGATCTGATGGCTCCAAAGCTCCCACAATAATGGCTGTAAAGTAAGCTTGCACAAACGTGGCTAGAAAGATCTGCTTCCATCCATTCTTCTATGTAAAGGTGGCCTTATGGGGTACTCCTATTCTTAAATTGGTAGCAAAACCTTGATATGGAGGGATTGGGTAGCGAGAGGAATTACGACTTTGTCACAGCGAACTGGCAATGACAACTTTGAACCATTTGTAGTTCTTTAGAAACAATTTAACTTACCCTGTTCTGGAATAAGAAATATCTCCAATTAAAGCATTTACTTACAAATATATGTACCAACACTGATATTTAAAGAGTTGTTTTCGTAATTTTGAAGTTTGACTCCTGTCCATGTGTGATTCTAGAGATCACATTATTTTAGGTTCTGTTGGCAAAGGTGAACAATGTACATATACTGATACATGACCATAAGAAGCTTTAAAGACATAAGGTTTTCCCCTGGTTGATTTCACTGAAATAAATGACTCCATCCCTCCATGAGAACTCACCAGCATCTTTACTCCTTACACACACAGGAATTCCTTGTATCCACTCTCTGTCTTAAGAACCATCCAGCTAGCCATGTCTACTGCATTACAAGAGATCTCTATGTCTGTATATGCATAAATAGTCATAGAAAAGGTGTCCATAGATGATACTCAAAAATAGGTTTTGCAGGATCAATGAAGTTTGTTGCAACTGTGCACTACAAATAACTTACTTTGTACAGTTCTTTACATGAGCGCTTAACATATTCCTTTCAGAACCTATCACTGCACCAGAAACACCCTGAGGGGTTGCAACAGAATGATACATGATCTCCCTCTCAAGAAGAGCTGAGAGAGCTTTCTCTGAGGTTTTCCCAGCCCTCAGAACAAAGGAGAAAAGAACTAAGGTGAAGACTTAAAAATTGTATCCCACCACTTTCAAGTTAATGTGTTTTGCTAACACTACACAGGCCAGACAAACGTATACTTTTAACAATTTTCTACTGTGATGTATTGACATTACTGCTCCAACATTTTAAAATAAAGAGCATTATGTGAGAACTGTATAAAATAAAAAAATATACAAGTAAAAAGTTTCATAAGAAATATGTTTTAATTATTCTAGTTTTCCCCTGACAATTTTGTGTATTCTTAAGCCTGAATATAGATAATATGTTACTCTTTTAGCTCTGTAGCAAAAATGATCCATTATCTTCCAGGATCACCAGAATCATACGGCTAATGGGACAGAACAGTGTGTACCCGGAAATCTGGTTTATAGAAAATAGAGGAATATTTTGAAATGGAGCTTTTTTTAATTTAAATGAATGCTAAAAATGAAACACAATAATATGTCCTTTATCACTAGGAATAAAGTGTTAATGATACACAGAGAGGAAAAAGTACATATGATGTTCAATTTAATAACTCCTGGGGAATCACTGATTAAAACACATTCATAGCACACCTAGTGTATATCAAAGGTGGCACTAATGGGTTAAAAGTTTTAGTATGTTTTTTATCTTTGTAGCTTACTTGAAGGGACAGTTGTTAAAGATATCCAATAAAATATATATTAGAAGTTGTATGAAATTAATAAGGACCAGATAACTAAAATAAGATTTCAATTAGATTCCTAATTTTCTGAGAACAGTTACAACCACAGAAGTGCAGCAGAGAAAGTGCAAAGGGTTTATGGTGATAGACTGAGACTCCTTATTAAAAACCATTTAACTATGGGACAGAAAATTGAATTCTAGCAATGGAAGAATAATTCTAATTCAACACACTCAGCGAGGACTTCTAAACACTCAGATGGGTAAAGCCTCTGAATTGTGATTAACTGATTAAAAAGCAAACATGGAAATTGGAAATAAAGGAAAAGAATTCATGCTGTTATTTTTAAATTAAAGCTAATCTAATTTAAAATAATTATGCTTTGTATTTTAGTGTTCACAATTTACTGTTACCATATGATTTAATAAAACAACATTTTTCATTTTTTTAAAATTTAGCGCTTTATGTATTAGTTAAGCAGTTTGTTCTCTACAGAAGTTTTGAAAAATATCATTCAAATGGCAGAGATTTAGACTGCTACATACTTTTGTAATAAAAAAAAATAAGTAAATCAATATATGGGAAGAAATAAAAAGAGAAAGATAAAACAAAGACAACCTTTTAAAATGAGAAAATGAATGTATAAGTTGTAAAATCCATTGTGATAATTTGTCATTCTGTAATGGTCTCCAGGATGGAGAGCAAGGATGTTTCAATAATTTTCAGGTAAAAGAGAGCATATTTTAAATCACATATAATCAATATACTTATAAAAAAGGTGGAGCTTTGGCTTATCACTGCACAATTTCCTTTGTTTTGAGTTTCCTATTTATTTGTGTTTTAAATAAATAATATTAATAATAAAATCAAGACTCTGGATACACCAACATTATTAATAACACAAAGTCTCAGCAGCATTAAATAACTTCAGTAGAAACTTAGCCAGAAACACACATACAGAAACTCAATTCCATCTCTTCATAATCCCAGGTAAAACACTCAGCCCTTTGAAAATCCTTAGAAAACAGGTATCTTTTGCACCATGCACATGTACAATAGTGGCAGGCAAACAGTCTTTTTAATACCATCTCTCCATAAAAACTGAGTAAGAGCTGGCACCTGTGGGAAGAAAACCCTATCTGTTCTGGGTTCTACAAGTGAGAGTATTTATTATTTGTATGATTGTAATGCCTAGGAGCCCTAGTCATGGACCATGACCTCAATGTGATAGGCCAAGGGAGACCAGATATCAAGTATGAAATAGGGACAGAGGTGGAGGACAATAGGAACCAATATAAAACAAAGTCCTGAATATTGGGACTAACCCTATAAAATTGGGAAATCTGGTCATCCTAGCTAAGCACTGTGGAAACACAGAACAAAAACATGGTTCCCACCCCAAAGAACTTAAAATCCAAGTATGATATTTTTAGTATTATTTTTACACAGCTATTTTTGATGAATATATCTCTGGTAAATTTTAAAAGAAATTTTAAGAAGCTGAGATGTATAGATAGATGGAGTTTTCACAACCCTGAGAGATGTAGCTATACCAGTATAAAATGCTAGACAAGCCCTAGTTCCTTTTTCTCTAAAGGATCATTATATCCAGGGTCATTCTGTATCTGTTGCCTAAAGAGCAACATAGGGAAAAGAATGGCCAAATGAAGTGCACTAGCACTTTTCAGCCTTTTACAGGCATCTGAACTACCTCAGGATACCAAAACTTGAGTATGTTCTTATTAACATAAGATTTCATGAGGTTGGTCAGCCTCACCTCAGTCTTCAGAAAAATCATGGAGCAGGTCCTCAAGGAATCCGTTTTGAGGCACTTGGGAGAGAGGACAGTGATCAGGAACAGTCAGCATGGATTCACCAATGGTGAATGTCTGACCAACCTGATTTTCTTCTATAATGAGATGACAGGCTCTGTGGATGTTGATATACATGATATACCTTGACTTTAGCAAAACTTTTGATATGATATGCCACTGTATTTTTGTCAGCAAGTTAAAGAAGTATTGGTTGGATGAATGGACTATAAAATGGATAGAGAACTGGCTAGAGCAAAGGGCTCAAGAAGTAGTGATCAATGGTTCCATTTCTAGCTGGACTATAAGGTGGATAAAAGATCAGTGGGCTCAACAGGTAGTGATCTACAGCTTGATGTCCAGCTAGCAGCTGGTAACAAGCAGAATGCGCTAGGCGTTGGTATTGTTCAACATCTTGATCTGGAAGATGGGGTGAACTGCACCCTCAGCAAGTTTGCAGATGACACTAAGCTAGGAGGAGTGGAGGGCAGGATAGGATACAGAGTGAACTAGACAAATTGGAGGTTTGAGCCAAAAGAAATCTGATGAGGTTCAACAAGGACAAGTGCAGAGTCCTGAGCTTAGGATGGAAGAATCCCATGCATAGCTACAGACTGGGGACCCACTGGCTAGGCAGCAGTTCTGCAGAAAAGAACCTAGGGGTTACAGTGGACAAGAAGCTGGATATGAGTCAACAGCGTGCCCTTACTACCAAGAAGACTAATGGTATATTGGTCTGCATTAGTAGGAACATTATCAGCAGATCACGGGAAGTGATTATTCCCCTCTATTCAGCACTGGTGAGGCCTCATTGGGAGTACTGTGTCCAGTTTTGGGCCCCCCACTGCAAAAAAAGATGTGAACAAATTCTAAATAGTCCAGCGTAGGACAACAAAAATGATTAGGGGCTGGAGCATGACTTGGCTGAGACACTAGACTTGTTTAGTTTGCAGAAGAGAAGAATGAGGGCTGATTTGATAGCCGCCTTTAACTACCTGAAAGGGGGTTTGAGGGAGGATGGAGCTAGGCTGTTTTCAGTGGTGGCAGATGACAGAACAAGGAGCAACGGTCTCAAGTTGCAGTGGGGGAGGTCTAGGTTGGACATTAGGAAAAGGTTTTTCACTAGGAGGGTGGTGAAGCATTGGAATGGGTTACCTAGGGAGCTGATGGAATCTTCATCCTTAAAGGTTTTTAAGGTACAGCTTGACAAAGCCCTCGCCTGGATGGTTTAGTTGGGATGGGTCCTACTCTGAGCTGGGGGTTTGTCCAGAAGACCTCCTGAACTCCCTTCCAACCCTAATATTCTATGATTCTGATTGCAAAAACTTAAATCCTACATAGCATAGCCAGAACAGCATAACACAAAATGACCTGAACAAAGTAGAAGGATAAACTTGTGGTTAAAGCAATATACTAGGAAATCTGGGTTTATCTCCCTGCTTTGTCACAGACATGAAATACAAATGGCTGTTATTTCCTTGATATGATCCTGGCATTTACACTAAACTTGGAAAAACTGATACTTGGCATGTCCTGTATCATCCATGAGGGATCCTTACATTTTTAACAATAGGGGGCCCATTCTGTATTCCTTGCACACACTGTTTTATTAAAGATGTTAGGGCACTCAAAGCCTGTATTCCTTGCACACCTGTAACTCGAACTGATTTCACAGGGAATTTAGGGCATTCAAAGAATGTAGGAAGAATTGAGCAATGCCATCATCTATGAGTTGAAAAATACTACACAAGTTGGATTTTCAGATGTGTTTTAAGGATTTTTTTTTTAAGTGGATTTCTTTTTCTGCCTTTTGCAGTAGAATGCTGTTTACATGTTTTGAAAATACTGATGTCTTTCCCTAGAGATAGGTGAGTATATTGTGTGTGGCTATCCTACCATTGAGCCAAGTTCATATGAGTCAAATAATTATTCTGAAAAATGCAGGCTTTGTGAATGTCTCGTATTTCCATAGGATATGAAACTAATGGAATCTTTCAAGATGAAAACTTGCTTCAAGTGAAGCAGAAAGCAAGAAAGGAGAGAGGGAGCAATACATCTTTTTTCTTTATTCTTTGCACAAGGGCCACCAAGAATCTTCGTTCTTATCCTCCTTGAGTGCAAGTTCTGGGAGAATCTAGTATCACCACCAGTCCTGACTCCCCCAAAGTGGTAGGCATGGATGGAGCTCTTTTCTTCTCTGGATGGTAAACCAGCAGTCTATGCTGATCTCCATTAAAGAGCATCATAGCCTCTACTTCACTCATACTTCTGGAGAAATTCTGTTAAGAGCCCTTGACCACACTCCTGACAAAGACCCCAATCTATCCCATACTTATACAGGTGATTCAGTAGACTCACATATTATTCACAAATTTAGAGTTATGTTTGTGCATACACATCTGCAGGATTAGGGCCAAAGTTTGTGAGAAGAGGCCACAATATAGATCTTACTGTCAATTTCTTCTATTCCAAATCTATGTTTTTGCTGAAAGGGTCAGAAGTCCGAGTGTCATGTAAATCCCAGTGCAATCAATCTTGCAGATTTAATTTAAAAATGAGTGGAAAAATAAAATGAAGATTCATTCAAGAAATTAATAAATGGAAGCTGGACTGCCTGAAGTGCATTCATTCACCTGAAGGGTTATTTACAATTAAATAAGTAAGGACAAATTGCTAGCCACCACTTGATATATATCTATTTTTAAAATATGCATCAAGAGCCAGCCAATATGAGCATTAATTAACAGATTTTTTTCAGCAACAAAGGGTGTCTTAGGAAAATATTATCCACTAATCAATTGGCTGAAAGTATAGCACTAAAGAACAAGGACAATCTGAATCTAATTATGAAATAACACCACCAGCATAAAACTAATGACTGGTATATTACATAAGATTTTCAATTCCCACATTAAAATAGAACAACAAAACACCAGATGATGTCCTAATACTCATGTGACTTCTTCTCAGACTACCAAATCAATAATATATATTTACTGTCAGTTAGAAAATGATACCATCACTCCGGATCAATAGGTTTTTTTTACAGTTATTCGCAATGGGATTAGTCAAGGAATAAACTAATATTTATTGTAAAGGTAGCAAAATCTGGTTCCCTGTTTACCGGTCTATATGTCAATTAGACAAATCCTGCATTTGGGATAAAATAAAAGGCTTTATTACTTGAACTGATCAAAACCCAGCCTGATACAAAGTTGTAAAGTTAATACCTTTTTAATTTTTTTCCCCTTTATAAAAGGTGCTGGTTTAACAGCTTTAAAGAACAAAAACTTGTATTTATTAACAGAACGGGCTCAGCACTGTCAGCAATTATACGGCATTTCTTATACCACTCATTATATGTCTTAAAGCTAGAGATATTCTTCATTTGGCTTTAGCAGCACAGTTTTCACTCAAAATTTTTAGTATATAAAATGGTTATTTTTGAATAAAGGATGTGCTCTATGAGAATCCCCATGATGTTATAGTTATTTGGATTCCAGGAAGCCGAAAGACTAAGTATAGAAGAGTTTAAAGGAAAGCTGAAGGGGTGACGTACATTGATTTACAAATATCCACATAGTTATCATGGCATGTCAAAGTAATTGTTCATCCATGTCTGACCCTAACACAAAATACTTAAATTGACACTTCCTAACTCTTATTTTTTTTTACGAATAGAAACAAATGCCAACAAAAGTAAAATTAAAATTTTATTTCTTTTCCAAATTACTTTTGTTGTTTAAAAAACAAAATCACCAACGACACTGGGCATAGAAAGAATTATACGAATACTTAACTTTGTCAATAGCCCATTTATTCACTATTGTTCACTGAATTAGAGACTCTTGCTCTATGAAAGTATGATGGACAAATTAACTATAAGGGCTAGGTATTGATTAGTTCACAAAGTTGCGCAAGTGGAGAAGAGCATACAAGGAGCTGCTTCATGAACCCAATTCCAGACATCATCCAAAACCTTGATTAAAGTGCTGGTGGCATGCAAGGACTTTGGAAATCTAGTACTAACAGTCACACTGGAAACATTAAAGGGAGCTGAATGGGGTAGAGCAAGGATGAAGCTATGGCCTGTTCTCCCATATCCGCTCCTCCTCTTGCTGGTCTGTGTGCTTGAACAGTGGTATATGGAGGCTACCAAACTACCTCCCAGACAACAAGCTTTTCAGTTGTCTAAAGACAATGTTAAACACCGGCTTTACTTTTTATTCAGTGTCTCTGCACTTAAAGCAGACATTTGACCTAATTCTGGTCTGTTTTACACCAAGTTTACCCCGGTGCTATCCAGATGACCTCAGTGCTGTTACTGATCTCAGATACAGTGTAAAACAAGTGTATCAGGCCCATCACACTTAATTAATTTCACTGTACAATGTTTTAATATGCTAGATAATCATTATAACAAGAGAACAACCCTGCTTTAGCATGATAGACTAGACACTCTAATACTACAAGCCTCTTCTAGTTCTAGTTTATATAACTAGAATTATATAAAATTAGATTACAATACAGTAAATATTTAACACTTAGAGTTAACCAAAACAGTATGGAGAAACTACTCTCTATACACTTTACAAACTGCCTATGCCAGCCAACTTTTATTAAAGATATAATTTCAACATTTAGAATGCAACTTAGAACGGCAGAGAGACCATCTAGTCCATCCTCCAAAATTAAGGCAAGCCCAAGGATGCGTAAAAAAATTGGAGTTTAACCAGGAGATAATATGGCCATTGATTTTATTATAGGATGCATGCAATGATTTGAAAATGTAGGGGTGGGATTTTTATGTCACTTGGAAGCCTGCAATTTCCCAAGCCCCAGGCTTTCACCTTACCCATATGACCCAAACCATCCTTCCTCTTCTTATCTTGAGCAAGTCACTTGAGCTTCTGTGTTCCTTAGTTTAATTGACTGGGGAAAAGATCTTATAGTGCTCACCTATCTCACAAGAAGATGGTGGCTGTAGGTTTTAATATTTATAAAGTGCTTTGAGATCCAAATATGATGTGGGGGAAAGCAGCACAGGAATGTAAATTATTATTACAGTTGATATGTGCTCTGACATTTACCAGAATTGTTTGTGAATGCCAAAAGGTTTTTCAAGTGTTTATCTGTCCAACAAACTATACTAGAGGTATATTATTTATTTGCTATGTAACTTTGAAAATATTCAGTCATCCACTCAGGCAACTGAAACAAAACCATGTGACTTTAGTGACCACCCCACACACAACCAATATAACAAGTAACCAAAGTGAACAGTTTGACAAAGTGAACTATGACACCCATAGTCTGAAAGTTTCTCTCTTATACACAATTTGGAGACTGCTTATGAATAATCAACACATATGAAATAATCAGGATCAGTTTGCCAATTATTTGCAAACAGGAAAAAAAAAGCTGTATCTACAAACAATATTATTTGCAATTAATAATTCAACTGGCCTGAGTCACAATCATGGATATTTTAAAGTACATTTTTGGATATAGAAGCAACAGATGGTAGGCACTGACAAACGGATATAAAATATGAATGAGGCAGTGTGCAAGGAATTTAAGAAATTCTCTACACAGAGAACAACAAAACTAATGGGAAAAATAAGATCTAATACATTTTCTTTTTCATCATCTTGTAACATTATTACATAACATTTGTTGCTAAGGGCATCAGAAATTATGTCAGAATGGTACATATTTGTTGCAGCAGCATCTTTTTGGATAAGAAAGAGGATATCAAAGCAGAGCTGCAAGAAGAAAATGTACAGCTGCACAGTGGACATCCTTCTCTTACCAGACCACAAGTAGTACATCAGTTGTTATGGGGCCTATTCCACAGGTGGACCAATAACTGAATGGTCTGTGCAATATCTCATAATTCTGTTACAATCTGAAATACCAGAATCACCTAGTAGATATTCTGGTTATGTAACAGTGTGGTAGTACAAAGGAAGGCATGGATGTTCCAAAATGGTAATTTAAGAAAGCATCTTCTGTACTTACGTTGTTCCTCAGACATTGTGGTTGACCTTTTATACTGTTTCCTTCCTGAATAACATCCTTAAATACAGAACTATATCACACCATCTAGTACAAAATATTTTAATTTGGACATTCTCAATAGCCAAGTTTCTAGCACCATCTTACACAACTGTTTTGCAAGTGGTCACAGCTTTCCTTTTATTTGTAAGCCAATGAAACCATTCAGAGGCATTTCAATAGTAACAGAGAACAAATCATAATGTGAAGGCTAAGACTATAACAGGGTTCAGAAAAGAACTAGATAAGTTCATGGAGGGTAGGTCCATTACTGGCTATTAGCCTCTATAGGCAGGGATTGCTGTTTGCCAGAAGCTTGGAATGGGTGGCAGGATGATCACTTGATGATTTCCTATTCTGCTTATTCCATCTGAAGCACCTGGCATTGGCCACTGTCAGAAGACAGGATACTGGGCTAGATGGACCATTGAACAGCTGGGTCAGATCTTATGTTCTTAATGAAAAATGACAATGAATTAAAACCACTTTGTTTTAAACTCAATTTTAAAAGCAATATTCTTCCTCTTCCTGCTTGGTCTTGTCCATATCAAAAGGAGATCTCTAACAAGGAAAAACACATCTTCATCCATGAGAGTAAAGGGGACACAAACTACTCATGTTCACATAGCGAAGCTGGACACCAGCTCATCCAATTCTGAGCAAGTTGCATCCAGCTTTTGTGTAGCTCTTCTCCAGGAGTGGAGTGTAGAACCATTACAGAAGCTGAACAGGTGTGCTCCCCCAGGCATCTGAGTGACTTTTCAGGCATCCCATTCCTCTCTCTCTACGACACAGATGCTCTGGCACTGCCTTAAGATCCTATGGAGTTGCTGTAGGGAGGCACACAGTCAGAACTGAAACTATTGAACTGGTATTCTCCCTGTAACACCCTCGTTTACTTTGACACAGTGGTGGGTGAATTACAAAGGGATTTTTTTATTTTCCCTGCTTTCAGTTTAGCTTGTGGATGGCACATGTCAACCATAGCCAAGTTTGTCTTTTCCCAGCTTACAGCAGGACCTGTGTTGAGGGTTTCACAGGACATATGGCCCCTTTAGAAACCTTCATAACTAACTGTGGGCCAGTCACTTCTAGCCCTCCCCTCACACTGCTATCTTCAAGGGGTCAGGGAGACAATGCAAACATAATTTACCTCCAAGGTGGAATTTCCAGTAGCCTGGCATAGGTTCAGAAGACTCGCTCCTGGGAAGAGGGAAAGACTTTGTGACTGACAGCAATTATCTGACTGCTCCATCAGGAGAGTTCCCTCTCAAGAGAGCAATAATATTCTATGGCTGCAAAGCCACACCAGGCTGCACAGCTCAGGTGGGTTCCACACCATGAGAATGTGTCTGGGAACTGCTGCTCAGTGCTAAGGAAATTTTCTGATTGTGAAGAAAAAAAATTGTTTAAGGCCTTGATTTAGCAAAATACAAACGGGCTTAGATTTAAGTGTGTGAATACCCTTGACATCAGTGGCTTTTAAACACTTTCCTAAGAACAGGTTATTGGCAGGAGTGGAAGGTACTGTTACAGAGCCTTTTACTTGAAACATATTGGTTTGAGTCCAGCTCAGGTCAATAATGATTGAAAATCTCTTATATGCCCCTGGCCTCAACCCATTTCCTATTGGGCATACATGCACACCACAATGAAGATGTGAAGTTGGTCCAGTAAAAGATAATACTCATCCACCTTGTCTCTCTAACATCCTGGGACCAATATGCCTACAACAACACTGCACAATAAGCACTCCTGTTGGCCGTGACAACCATTGAGGTCAATATCTGTAAAGGAATAAAGGATAAAGTATACCTATGCATACTTAGCTGGTCAATCCAGAAGAAGAGTCCAACAGTCCATTCTCCTGCAACTTGTGTACTTGAGTAAATTGGTGAAAAGTGAGTGTAAAATATACCACTGATTTGGCAACGTTTTAAACCCACTTTGAACTGGTATAAACCAGTGCACAAAGAATCCACCAAAATTATTGTCCGTACTTGGTTGAGAGGATTTAATAACATAAATAATGCAATAGCTAAACACATATTATAATTTAGAAAAAAATCAAACAGCCCCTAACAACCAGCTTTCCCCAATTTACAATTCTATTAAAGTGAATGCATTGCTCTCTAAGCAACCACACAGACTTTTTGAGCCCTATCTTCCTTTTATGCACCAGGGGTACCAGAGCACTTGAGGATCACAAACTCAGTCACCAGTTTACTGCTATTCCTCTACTTAAAAGTGATAACACAACACTTGGAATTCAATAATCTTTGATCAAAGGATCCTTTTATTAACTTGTAAGTTTGAAAAGGTTAAAGCTTCTGCTGATCTCACTAGCAAAATCAACTTATATTTGTAACTCTTGAGGGAACTATGTATTTCTTCAGCATTCCATTAATCACATCTGGGATTCAAACAGAATGGATAATATACAAAGACTAACAGTATACCTGCCAGCACTTGCAATCAAGCAGAACTCACAGGGTTGTGGTCCTCATCACCATAATGTGACTACAACCAAACAAAACCATTTAAATGCCACTACAGCATGACTAATCCTACCCCACAAAACCTAAATGGAAAACTCATGAAATAATAAAATCATCTCCCATGAACATTTTCAAGTGAGTCTTCATTGACCATCCATAAAGGTATTTAATGTAAAAATTACTTCATTATCTATTATAAATGCATGAAAATCATTTTGACTTCATAATGAAAATAGCTTATTCCCATTCAGTGCACTAATATATCAGCATGACTAAGCATATCAGCACAGGCAGCAGCAAGTGTCCATTCTATTAAGCAATGTTTGACTCTGGTTTTACTCTTAACTATTTCCTTCTGTATATTTTTACACCCAAATATACAGACTCTAGTATTCTTTTAATTACATGTACTTTATACTGCAAAAAAGTTGTGAAACTGGATCATTATGTCAGCAATAAGAAAAGGAAAACCTAAAGAAAATTTTAAAAAGGTACTTACTTTCTGGAAGTGAAGAACATACAGCAACCAGTTGCAAAATGGCCACCTTTATGGCTGCAGCTTCTTGACACTGCCAGATTTAAAGGGCCAGACCGAGGAAGTCATATTGCGATGGTAAGGAGAGGTCCAGTTCCTAAAAGAGAGTCACGCTGAAGTAGGAAGAGGGAAAGTAAGAAAGAGGTCACTAATGATGGGGCTTATGGAAAAGGGGCTGCATCTTCATTCCATATGTCATTACTATATCCCACCACCAAGAAAAACAAACATCAACAACTGGGAGACATACTCTGGCTTTTATGTAGTAGGTATTAGTTACCAAAAGTAGCAAATTAGTTATGACTGGCTTTTATCCCAATCCCATTTTTCTTTCTCTCTTGCTGGTAAAATATGCCATACTGGGAAATGATCTGGTGTTCTTAAAGACCTATTATGTCCTGATTGTGTGATTAAGTCAGGGATTTCAGAGTCATATTCCACATTCTTAATTATTATTAATGCTCTCTAATGTCATTAGGAAATGCTGGAGTTTAAAAAAGTGACAAAACCTGTCAAATCATCTCAGTGGAAAAGTGCTGCTCCTGTATTAAATTAATTAAAAGGAGAATGAGCCATGCTGTGCTGGCTCAATGTCAGTTCTGCTATTCACACTGGGCAAGGTTGTTTATTAACAAAGTCAATTCCAAATGTTTATACACTGCTAAAAATGACTTGGTCAATCACCTGTTATTTTCACTTAGTCTATGTGCTTACATTACCACATTCAATTAAATTAGAGTGCAAGGTAGTGTACAAGGGAACACCTTTCATAGAGGAGTGTTCTGCTGCACCACTGGCTCTTAGTCAAAAGTGCGACGTTTAATATCCTGTGGGAGATTTAGAAATATAATATCTGTCAAAGATGTTCTGCTAGTCAATAGATACAGAGAGGCGATCTGATTCTGCTCTTACTTACACCACTGTAATTACATTGATTTCAGTGGAATTACTCCTGAATCTTTCTCCTTGATGCAAATCAGGCCCGAATTGTTTTTGAAAAAGAGTATTATGGTAGGCATTGCCAGGTGAAGATGTTGCACATAGGTTATGTCTACACTCGCATACATACCCGGATAGTGAACCATGTACTTCTCCGATGTGCTTCCCTTACTTGGCCTGAGAGTCCATGTACACTGTGCTGGACATGGATATAATGCTGTATACATGTGTACACCTGCATCCACACTGCCACTGTCACTAGGTAATGCCAGCACTACCATTTCAGGGATGGTATCCCAGGCTTCTGTGCATCACAGAAAAACACCCTAGGAACTGTTTGCTATGAATTGTTGGCACTGTCCCCCACCTTCACAAATTTACCAATGGCAGTTCCTGTTCATGTTGCCCCTCACTGTTATTCCCTGCAAAACTAGGTGGAAGACATGGGTTGTTGATCTGGTTCTGCTCCTGTTCCATATTGCGGGACAAATGGTTATGCAGTGGAGTGGGTGCTTGGTGAGATGCTGGATGAAATTTGGGCAGCATTTTCTGACAGATTGAAGATGGCTGACCTTGATGGTCAATGGCAATTCATTCAGCTCACACTATATAGATTATGAGGCATGATGGTATTGTCATGGCACTTTTGACCATCAAAGGAGAATGATGCGGAACAATCATTTTGTGTGATGGAATCACATCATTATGGAAACCTGGGATGACCCACAGTGGCTTCAGAATTTCTAAATGAAACAGACCTTCATGGAGCTACATGAAGAGTTTGCACCAAACCTCCTGTACCAGAACACTCAATTCAGGTAAGCCATACAAGTGCAGAAGCAGGTGGCTATTGCCCCGTGGAAGCTGGCTACACCAGACAGCTATAGGTCTGTGGCAAACCACTTTCTGGTTGGAAAGTCCACTGTTGGGATCAAGGTTGTGCAGGATTGTGAGGCAATTAACACTGTGGTTTATCCAGAGATGACTGGCATAAGAAAAGTTCCAGAAAATATAGCTGGGTTTCTAAACTGTGTAAGCCATCAATGGCAATCCTATCCCCATATTTTGCCCCCTGAAAGGAAAAGTGAGTATGTCAACCAAAAAGTTCACTATTCATTACTATTCAGCAAGGATTAGTGCACCACAGAGACAGATTCATGAATACAAATGTAAGAAACACTGGAAAGGTTCTTGATACCATGATATTGAGGAAATCAAAATTAATGACGGTATCATCTCTTTGTAGCTTTTAGTGAATATAATTACGATAAACTCCCAGGGCAGGCAATGAGTCCATCCTGACACCTCCACACCCAAAAAAGAAACATCCAAATGCACTTCCAGCACTTCTGGATCCATCACTCATAAATGATAATGCTGGATGAATCTGAATGCCCCTTTGGGTGCTTGGAATGGTGTTTTGGAGTGCTGTGGCATGACTTGAGCCCTGTCTCAAGGGCTTGTTCATTTACACCCAAAATCAGCAGAACAGCAGGTAGTTCCATAGCACTGTTCCCCACTTTGACTCCTAGATGAACCCTCAGTGGATTCCTGGCTGAGCAAGAGGGGAGCTTGGATGCTTGTACTGTTCCCTTCAATCCTTGTGTGGAATCCAGTGCAAGGTTACTGCAAGCTTGAATCTTCAGTCCTTTCTCTGTAGCTCTGGGATTGCCCTTAAAGAAGGGGTACCTTGGGAATAGTCAGCTCAAGTCTCTTTGGCAATACAGCTTCACTACAGCCAGTCCCACTGGGAGGCTCTAAGGGTGTCACATGGAGCCAGAGTTGGTTCAGAGGCATAAAGCTCACAAAGGCTTAGTCATTTGAATCTCCTGGGATCTGCTATGTTTTAGGGGCAAACCTATTTGCCTATTCTGTGTGTGCATAGATGAGTGGAGGATGACAAATCCTTCCCTGATGGAACAATGTTAAGGATATTCCGTGAAAGTCAATGGGAGTTGAATGTCTAACTCCCATTTATGTCTATGAAAATCTCACCCTAAAAATTGTGCTATGATTTGTGTTTGCACCATATTTCCATGTATACAGAACACCATAGCTAATCAAAGCTATTAATCAGAGTTGACACTAGATGAATAACTAGCATGAATTACATTTTTTGGTTAAAATACTGTAGATGAAATATACCCATTAGTTATCACTTTTCTAATCTGACCTCTTCAATGACATTACCAGCTTCTGGATAAATATGGAAGAATGCACTTGTGATGGTAATCCATTTTTAATTCTTATACCAGATTTCCAAGAGGCTAGGTTGTGGGTACACTGAAGTTTTTTTGAAAATTAGTTGTTACGCTTTGCTCTCTGTTAAGCCTCAGTAAACATACGGTACACAATAGGGCTTACCATAGTACATAATTAGTATTGCTTTTCTCTGTTTTCTCACTCTCATGATGACAGTAGAGAGATCAAAAATGAACAGTCTTCAGAGGCTGAAAATACCTGCTTTGATGTGGGGAATAATCCAGGGAGAATACAGAAAAGGGCATTGGGATGGAAAGATTTTACTAAAACAGATCAAAAGAAATTGGCCCTGAAGAGAGCTGGTTGCAAAGTAATTGGCTGTTTCCTTCTGAAGGGTCTGATTAATGGTGGCAGAACTGTAACTTTACCTTTAAACTCATTCCATGTGAAATTTAGATTTTTGCATATGGGCACAGTTATTGCAAAGAATCCAGTTTTCAGTTGTGCTAAAAACCCATATATATCAGTATATATTTAACACAGTACCTTTTGTTGTGAGTCTGATGAATTATTCCTGTTTCAATATTCTGCATATTGTTTTGTTTCATATGGAACTAGAGAATAAAGTATACCAACATGCTAAGTTTATACAAATATTGAATTAATATAAGAAATATTTAACTAGTCATAATTTTAGGACACATATTAAAAAGGCAGCAGGCTAACATTTCACCTTGGCTTCATATCGTAGACAAAAGCTAAAGCAATTTAAGATAATGATAGAAGGCTACTTTCACCACTGGTGTAAATTATACTATATTGAAATCAATGAGTTCCCTGAGCAGGGCTTCATCTAAAGCATCCTGAAATCAACTGAAAAACTCTCAATAGCTTTGCCTCAGTCCCCTAATCTATAATTACATGCTGAAGCACCATTTTTAACAATGGAAATGTTCTATAAACTACGTGTCCTGATTAATACTTAACAAGCAATTAAAAAAATGCATTAGCTTTATTTCCTAGATTATAATAGCATTGCTACTTCCAGAGCATAGCTATTTATAACAGCAAGTTTCCTCCCTCCTTCCTCAATTTGGCCCATGAAATAATTCATTGTAACAAGCCACAATGTGATTTAATTTAACTGTCATAAACACATTGCTGTGTCAAGATGCTATTGATATTTCTTTGAATGAAAATATACAGGAGATAGTTTCGTTTCTTTTGCATAAATCACTTTAGCTGCATATTAAGCTATTTATGAAAGCAATTCAAACTACTGTAGTCCATAGGCTGCATTTTATACCATTGTTACATCTGATGCTCAATTTGTTCTCTATCATTTGTGTTATTATAGTACTTGTGCATAGGAAATTTCAGAGGATCATTTGCAAATATCTATGTTCATAGTGCACTCTTAGACTTTGGTTGAGCTATAAGTTACCATTTGTAGGACTTACATCGGACACATAAAATTATTGTACTATCTTTGCTTGAAAAAGATAAATATCAAAAGGAAGCCAGTCTTGCCCTTGTAGATGTCAATGGGAGTTTTGGCCATTGGGTTTGATATAAACAGAGCTGGGCTCAGTGTTGTTAAGTTGTGCCTGAGGTACCAAAGTTTACTGAAGTGTCACCATAAGGAGTAAGTCTCAACTATTTATTATGCACTGGTATTATATGGGTATTTCCACAAAATAATCAATCTCTTTTAACAATCCACAGTACCTTAAAAATTTTATATGAAAGCAGCTAACATGAGTCTGTCTCACTGAAGAAAACCAAACCACTGGCTACTTCACTTACTTGTATCTACCATGTCTTATTTATTTTCTTTCTAAATTCTCAATTAATACTTAGGACAGAACCAAAGGAAAGGAGTGATCTTTTGTGATCAAAACTTGGATATAATCTAATGAGTCAGTGGCGCTCATCCCTGTACTATAGGCACCTCATAATCATCAATTGATTTTATCCTCAAATTAGCCCAGTATGTAGAAGTATTACTTTCAATGTATATTTGGGGAAGAAAAGCACAGGGTAGATTAAGTGATTTACCCAAGTTCTTATAAAAGTCTGTGAGTGAGCCAGTTTTAAACTCAGGTCTTCTGAATGTGGCCTTGAGCTTTAAACCATCCTTCCACTTACAACAGTCCCACTGGGATCACATTTGATAGAATATAAATTTTCCTTCAAGGAAATGCCTATGTGGTTTCCTTATTTTCCCTTTCCTTCTGCAGATGAATACCTATCTTTCTGTGCCTTAATGTTTTTCCTTCTAGATGGCTATGGAGTTGTGCTGGTAAAATATTGTTTAGTTCTTGATCATTTTATGATTTTTTAAATATTTTGAAGGCTTATATCAGAGATAAAAACATAAACAACTCAGGTGAAACTACTTTTGGTTTTTTTTATCCAATCAGTTGTGAGGCACTTTGTTCTATGTGTACTGTATTTCTAAAAGTTTACAGTGATGACGCTAATTCATTAGGGTGGTGCTGTTCCCTCTGATTCACTATAGAGCTGACTGTACTATTAGGGGAAAGAGGATTGATTACTTGTACACACTTTGCTGCCAATAGAACTGGTAAAAAACAAATTTCAGCAGAACAGGTTTGTAAAAATCAAAATATTTTGTGGGAAATGTCAATTTTGATAAAAATTTCAACAGGAAATAGAATGAATCATTTCAATTTTCTCTTTTTGTTTAAGTAATGTCTAAATATTTCATTTCAATAAGGCAAAACATTTCATTTTACTTTATTGTTTCAATTAATTTAGATTTGACTTTTATATTATAATATCGTATTATGTTTATGTTTCATATTTTAAAATATAAATGTTTGAACAAAATTATTTGAAATTATACAGTTTAATTGAAATCTTGTCAAAAGTGAAACCATTCAACATTATCAAAATGATATATTTTAGTGGTTCCAAATCATTTTCTTTTGTTTAGTTTCATTAGGAATTTAAAAAAAACAACATTTTTGTTCTGATTCTGGATGATATTTCCCCCCAAACACATCCTAATTTATCATAAAAAAGAAATTTGGTTTCCCTACCAGTCTCACTGCCAAGGGTACCATCTCTCATACGAAAAACAAGCCCTAGCTACCTGTAGTCAGGAAAAATCCCATAGATTTTTTCACAATAATAAGGATATTTACTCCAGTATCCTGGATAAATTCCAGCTAAGAGAACTGTAGGCTGCCTACCTAATCACACATATATATTCAGGTATATATGTTCTTTCTCTTCCATTTCTGTGCTCTCCTGTTTGATAGTGCTGTTGTGTAGCGTTAAACAAACAATTGCCATTTTTTCCACCTCAGAAGTGGTTGCAACTCAGTAGTGGGTGAAATGCTTCTCACTGTATTTGTCTTTCACAAAATGATTCCTATGTAAAGAATTTGTGTAATGCTTTAAGTTTTGCCTAGGTGAAAGGTCCAATAAAAATGTAAACTTGTAATTATCTAGATTAACCAGATCTGAGTTTAATTGGCCTTGAGCAACCCTATCTATCACCTAAGGATATCCTTTGTATTTTCTTTATTTGAAATGAATGTTTCATCTTTTTACCACCTGTCCACCTTATACATTTTTCAGTACACTGGAGACTTTATGATTTTTGAATATCTATTATTTTCCTGGACATCCATCTAGTCATTGTTTGCTGTAAACCTTTTTTGTCTCTGGATATAATTTTTTTTCCCTCATAGCTATTTTTCCTAACTATTCTATTGATCATTTTCTTGCAGCATCTTGCACAATAAAACTTTGATGTTCCCCATATATTTTGTTATTATTTTGTATAAGGGTGTTGCTTTGTTTATTTTTAATAATGCACTGTGTTTAATTGTCTTTGAATACGTGAGATGGAGCTTGAAAGACTGTTCTAATATGGTAAATCATTCAATGACTGGATGAATTATCATATGGTTGCTATGAATCAAAACAGAATAAACAAGCCAATTTGAGGCATGAGAACTAAAACTACAAGAGGAGAGAGTTGTGGACAGCAGTAGTCTCCATGGGGCAAATCCAATGTTCAAACAAGTTAAAAGAGAGACGTCCAATGAGTTCAGTGGGTGTTGGATCAGGATCTCTATATGACTGCTCTCTATCCTGCCATTTCAAATGGAACAGGACTAGGACCTTACACTTGATGGTGGCTGAATAATTAAAACATTCCCTTCATAAATAATCTGTTCAGTGTTTGATAGGTAAACCAACCAACCTGAAATATTTTTTCTCCAAATATTGTTCAACCATTTTTATAACTGATGACTAATAGAAAAAGCAAAACAAAAGCAAAAAACAGAACAAAACAAAACAAAACTCACCCTGAATAAAGACCTGAATCAGTGCCCGCTTAATTCCATGGGAGTCCTTTCACTGACTTCAATAGGACTGGGATGAAACCCTAAATGTTAACTTTTATAAGATAAATAATTAAATAAGTGTAACTAGCTCTTCTTATTCTGTACATATGTCATATCTACAAACAGTAGACACCTTGACAAATAAGAACTTTAACATTACATATTAAATTGTGGGTTCACCTATGGATGGCACAAACTTTTAAAGAAATAATAAATATCTGTAAAATTAAGCTTCTCTGAAGACAGATGTGTCCTTGTGAAGGTTTAGGTGTCTGCCTTCTACAATGCGCTTTGCAAAATTGGGTCCTAGTGAATTTTCCTTGTACAACATTAATTTTTGATGTTGCAAGCATTCTAATCAGTGGTTCACAAACAAAAAACACAAAACAAAACCAAAAAACCCCCAGTGAACTTGTAAAAATTGGTGGCATTAGTGAGTTTTCATGCTGCTAGCAGCTTTACAAAATCTTACCTTCTTTTCATGAAGCAAAGCCCAGAAATTTCGCCAAGCTGTCTTCATCTTGGGTCTGATCCTGCACATCATAGACCAGCTCTGTGAACCTTAATCATAGAAGTCGAAAGCCATCCAGTTCCAACCACTTTCACTATCAACCACCTGATCGACATTCCATTATCTTCACTGACAGTAACTCAGAAATTGAACATATTGCCTAAAAACATAGTGAAACATATAAAAGAAAAAAAATACTAGTAAACAATTCCCTAGAGGACTGGCATGGACAATTGGAAGGGTATGTCAAAATGATCATTTATTGAATGGGTTGATATGTTAAAAAAAACTACTTAAGTAAATGAAAGTATCATCCAAAAATAAGGAAAGAAATAAAATACCTTAGTGTCTTCTACTGGAATCTGAGTGGCTTCATAATGCTATATAGAAATATACCCATAGGCTTTTGGTGCACTTCACATTTTTCTTCCTTGCTTTTGTCAATGATGGCCACTCCTTTTCTTTAGCCTTGTTTCTTATCTTTTCTTAAGTATTTTTATATTTATATCCATTAATTTATAATTACTATCTGAAATCCAATAAATTTCTATGGGACAATTCTGTCCACACCTAGACAGACAATGAAGACCAGACTGGTAATGGAAATTGTATACATGTGTATGGGAAGACAGATACAAAGAACTTACACTGTGTTGCCACTGAGCACAGATCCATCAGGGCTGTCCTGTTCTGAGGACTCTTTTAGTATATCTACACTGCAATCAAAAATCTACAGCTGGCCTGTGTCAGCTGACTCAGGCTTGGGCTAAGGGGCTGTTTAATTCGGTGTAGATGTTTGGGATCAGTCCTGGTCTGTAGGACCCTGCAAGGTGGAAGGGTCTCAGAGCTTGGGTTTCTGCCTGAGCCCATATGTCAACACTACAATTAAACAGCCCCTTAGGCAGAGTCTCACTACCCCGACTAAGCTGGCGCTGGCTAGCTGCACGTTTTTAATTGCAGTTTAGGTATACCTTTGGAGACTGGCTGGGGTAGGGTATCAGAATGAGTCCGGTGACTGAATCATTAAATGGATCCACCAATCATCCCCCCCCAAGAATGTCTGATAGGTTGGAGGGAGATGAACAGGATATGCAGTATTGACAGCAAAGCAATTTTGCCTTTGAATAATCTACACGGGAGGATCCCAATGGGTCTGTCCAGCATACACAGATCATTTGCTCTGATTAATGGGTACCAATATTTGGCTTTGTGACAGTACATCTGTAGCAATGTCTGCAAAGAGGAAGATTTAAGATTCTGACTGATTTTAGTTGATACAGTATGTGATTACAGTAAGGATGAAGAATAAAGCTGTGAGAAAGAATTGAAAAAGCTAGATGTAGAGTACCACATGATATTCTAGAACTGCTCCAAAATAAGACAGGTCTTAGATTACATAAATGAAATCCATCAATATTTTTCTCTACTTTTACATGGTCTCATCTCATTTATTTTACTGGGAATTGATCCAGTTTTAATTATAAGTGAAAATAAATCTCCCAGGAATTTCAATGTTAGTAGGATCAGAATCTGAATAAATAATATATAATTTACCAAAAATACCTTTATATACTATATATTTATATACTATAACTTTATATACTATATTTTTAATATAAATATTTTTCTAATATTTCCTTTGTACAGCAGTTGCCTTTGCTATATTGTTTGAATTTGCTTCTATGATGTAGTTGTTTTGTTTGGTATTTCTGCAAGAAAAAATACAATTTGTTAGTTCACTACTTTCATATTAATAATCAGGGGAGTTTTTATGGTGCGTAATCTAATTTTCTGTTTGGTGCTTGAAACTTGCCATTCTGCCTGAGCAGAGATATTTATTTAAAGCAGAGAATACCAGTCTGGTGGTGGAGTAATTTATGAGGCGGCAATTAAATAAGATTTGAGAATTGATTACACAGTAACTATGAAAATATTTCCTATGACAACTGTAACATGTAAAATTCCTTTTCACAGATTCAGCACAATGGCAGGGGAAGAATATGAACCCAATTTTAATAAAGCAGGAAAGCCAGGACACACAGAAATCAAACTTCACCTCTTTCATTCACAAATCACACTTCAACACTTTTATTTACTATAATCAATAGCTCTTACATATTTATTACATTCTTCTATGTTTACTTGCATTGCTATTAATTTGGTTTAAATTTACAATTGTTCCATTTCCTTTCTAGTGTGTGAGACAAATTTATACCAAAACAGGGCTGTATTTATGTGCCTGAGGAAGAAATTTGGTGCTATTACTTAAAATTAATAGCCTCATATAGTTATTCACTTTTCTTCAATTCTTTACTTTCATGTATTTCCCTACTGTTAGCATGATGTCATTCACTTCCTGTGTGACCTTGGGTAAGTCACTTGGGGGCTTGTCTATACAAACATTTGGTTCCCACCAAGTTGGGGTGGAAATCTACATTGCATTAGCCTGCCACCACTAACTGTCCATGTAGACCTTGCTGCCATGCATTAAAAATTCCCTGGTGCTCTTAGATCTACCCCAGTTTCAAAGTGGAGTACATCAACGCACACTATGGAACTTTTAGTGCATGACAGCAGAGTCCACACAAGCACTTACTGTGCAGCAGAGTAATGTAAGGTAGATTTACATTTCAAACCAGTTTTTCATTTTTAATAGGACATAATAATATTTCCTTTCTTTGAGCCTTTGTCTGTTTATATTGTAAGTTCTTCAGTGCAGGAACTGTCTCTTATTGTGTTTTTATATAGTACCTAGTACAATGGGGCCTGATCTCACCTGTTCAAAGTATAGAATAAAAGTGGGTAACCTGCTGAATCCCAGGTGCAGGGTCTTCTGGTTGGAAAAGGCATTCAGAGGGAGCTATAGTAACAGTTGTGCCCATGTTTGCTCTGCAGCCCTTTTCCACATCATCTAGCTGGAAATCTGAGCCTCATGAGGCCTGCCAAAACTTGAGATCTGCTTGCTGCTAAGAGAAAATGTCCCCATTCCTCCCACAGCATAGTCAGCAGGCATGAGAGGAAGCGGTAGGGAAAGGATTATCTGATGATTTCGTTGGTGGAGGGATGACAGTATTATTTTATCCCCAGTTCCAATTAATTTATTCTGCTGCCTCCAATCAGGGGCTTCTGGGCATCTTTTCTTACCCCTTTATGCTTCCTTGACTTGAGTCACCTCAGGAATCCTTCCTGGTTGCAGCTATTGCTTCTGACTCAGGGCTTCTTAGTGGGCTATGAGCAACTGCTCTTCCATGCTCTTTCCCTGTTCTTCCCTGCAAACCTATCTTCTTCTCCCTCCTGCACTCCAGCCAGTCTGCTCTGTACTTCCTCTTCTTTACACTCAGCCAGCCTGTTCTCATTTATATAAGTATGAATTTATAACACAAATAAAAATACAATATATCATTTCAGTTAGGGGATGCTGCTTGATTACATTCAGGTGGTTCCAACAGAGTGGGTCCAGGGAGACCCTCTGATACATTTCATCTGGCTGTGAACTTAGCTGTCAAGTGCATTATAGAGGTAAGCTATTATAATTAATAATTATGTTTATTCTGATAGTGTCTCAGGACCAACTGAGAACAGGTCTCCACTGTGTTGGAGGACGCAAAAACACTGAGAAATAGACTAAGTTAATTTTAATAGTTTTCTGTTCCTATATTACTTAACTATAGAAAGCTAGAGACTTGTTGATCTTTGTGCATATCCAGAAGCTAC
Organism: Mesoclemmys tuberculata; assembly: GCA_007922155.1. Classification (NCBI taxonomy): domain Eukaryota; kingdom Metazoa; phylum Chordata; order Testudines; family Chelidae; genus Mesoclemmys; species Mesoclemmys tuberculata. The sequence goes on from ML675610.1 coordinate 65,273,992, forward strand.
TTTGTCTAAACTGGAAATTCACTTTACTTTTCTTCCTTTGCTGTTTAATATTTTAGTTCTTTTATTCACTTTTATGTGCATTTGAATGAGTTCCAGTAAATGCTTATCATGTGAAATTATTCTTGTCTTTTAAAATATTTCCCCATGTCCCCTTTGATTGTTCAGTAACCAGTGCTGTCTTCATTCTAGTGGGATATGTGACAGAGAATCAGAATGGAACTTTGCCCATGTTGACTGAAACTGGACTAGCTGCTCTTTTATTTAGGAGGGAATAAAGCTTTTCAAGAGATAATATAAGATTCTAAAATGACAATTTATTTATACATTTTAGCTCCCAAAAATGTGATAATCATTTTGTGGAAACATAAAAAAAAGAAGGGGGATTGATTTACCAAGGTATCAATGGGAATTAGGTGCCTGACCTGCTTAGGCCCTTTTGAAAATTCCACTAACTGCCTAATGGCAGCTTTTTGGCACCTAAATAACTTGGAAAATCTGGTCCATCTTTCCTTCCCCCAGAGATCTTAGTCATATTTAACAGCTAATTTAAAACTGGTATTCTCTGAAGAGATGTGAGGTTATAGCATACAGGGAAATTGAATATAGTGAAAATTGACTTGACTAGTAGATTGTTGTTGTGGAATATAGCAAAATCTAATATTTGTATAATATAGCAAGTTAGATTGTTTGTTCGAGTGTTGTCATTCATTTATTTTTGCAAACGCTACAGAATATTTTTCTCTAAATGCATATGAAAGATTATTTATTTGTTATTTATTATTCATTTGGATTTTTTCAGTGATAAAAGATGCCGGATTTGACAGTTCCTCAGGAAAAATGTTCTATTGCCATCACTTTCTCTTTGAAATTGAAAAGGAGCCTGTTCAACTATGATTATAACTATGGCAGCATGGCACAGAGAGAGACAAATAAGATTATTCCGTATACCAGGACAAGTCTTAAAGGCAAGTGACCAGACAGGCCAAGAGAGTGAAAATTGATACTTCTGAAACATCATCCCCATCTCCAGTTCTCTTCTTTATCAGAGCCCACCTGTCTAATAAATTACTTTGATGTCTAGATGTGGGCAATGGGCTTTGCACACCTCTTCTTGATAAATACAAAGCCCAGACATAAAATAATATATTATTCACATGTTTACATGAAATTAAAATAAACTCATAAAATAATAATTAATTTATATTTATTTTCTCCTTATATATTCATCTGATATTTTGCATATGAGCAAGAATGATTTCCAGTGACAGATCTTTATTAGCACATAGACTAGCAATAGCTACATTCACTACAATGCTTACTACTGCATAACCCAGTCCCAGAATTAATTCTACAAAGATCAAAAGGGGGTTCATTAGTTTTTCTTTTGTGGTCTTGTTTACTTTTTTGCTGACTTTTAAGTTTTATTTCATTCCATAGATTCTGAGCTTCCATATAAATGTTAATGGAGCTTTGCCAATTTAAACAAGTTGAGAAACTAGTCCTTTGATTTAGCATTAAAATCCCATTATTTTAAGTGTTTCTAAAGTGTATTGTGATCATTCATAGTACGTATTGATCAGGTTATTTTGTGAAACTTCTATATGAGGGCCCAAGGAATTATAAATCAACCTCTTTGATATCTAGGAAGATAGTGGAACAAATTATTAAACAATTGTTAAGCACCTTGAGGATAATAGAATTTTTATTTATATTCAACATGGATTTGTCAAGAACAAATCATGCCATACCAACCTAATTTCCTTCTTTGACAGGATTATGACTTAGTACATGGGGGAAGCAGTAGACATGCTATATTTTGATTTTAGTAAAGCTTTTGACACAGTCCCATGTGATATCCTCATAAACTAAGGAAATGTAGTCTAGATGAAACTACCATAAGGTGGGTGCAAAACGGGTTGAAGTGTTTACTCAAAAAGTAGTTATCAATGGTTAACTATCAAATGGGGATGTATATAGGGTGGTTACGGCAGGGGTCTGCCCTAGGTCCAGTAATAGTTAATAGTTTCTTTAAAGACTTGGATAATGGAGTGGAAAGCATGCTTATAAAATCTGTGGATGACACCAAGCTCTTTGAAGGAGAGGATTAGAATTTAAAAACAACCCTGACAAATTGAAAAATTGGTCTGAACTATACAAGATGAAATTCAGTAAAGACAAGTGCAAAGTGTTATATTTAAGAAGAAAAAAAATCAAATGCACAAATACAAAATGGGGAATAACTGGCTAGGTGGTTATACTGCTGAAGAGGATCTTGGGATTGTAGTGGATCACAGATTGAATAAGTCAATAATGTGATGCAGTTGTTAAAGGCTAATATTCTAGGGTGTAGTATAATGGGGACGGAGAAGCCCTACACAAGCAGATAAGTGGTTAAGAAGATCCTCTAGTCCCAGCTAGCCCCACTCCACTATATCTGCCACCAATGCCAATCCTGGAGGGGGAATAAAAGAAGATTGCCTGGCTGAGTTTTGAGGTGACTGGCAAGGAAGGAAAATGGAGTTCTACCTCTCTGCTTGAAAGGAGCTTCACTTGGACACTGGCCTTCTAGTTGAAGCAGCCACTGATGGAAGAACAGCTAGACCTCAAGAAGTGAACAAGCCTTGAATCAGAGACTGTTTGAGAAGTAAGCCTGAAGGGAAAGGGCAGGAATGCACCCTGGAAGACTGGTTGATGGCCCAATATTGAGTTATGTTTGCTTTTTGTTATAGAACATTTTGGGGGCAGAACCCCTCAACCCCCACCCAGAGGGGTATAAGACTGAAGGGATAATTAGCCAGTCGGTCTGTGCACAAATCAGTGGACACCAGAGATGGCGACTTCTTCCCCCTTACCTCCTAGGGAGACCAGCTGTCATGTTGGGGCACCCAGAAGGTCCACAAGGGGGTGCTTCTCCAGCTATATCACTATAAGGAACGTTTTATGTTAGATATAGAAGATAATCGTCCTTCTGTACTAGGCACTGGTAAGGCCTCAGGTCGAATATCATATCCAGTTTTGGGATCACACTTTAAGAAAGAAAGAAGTGAACAGAGGAGAAACAAAAATGATAGAAGGTTTAGAAAACATAACCTATGAGATAAGGTTAAAAAAGTGTTGTTTCAAGTTTAGTCTTGAAAAAAGATGACTGAAGCTACATCTACACTTGCAGTTAGAGGCTATATCACAGTTACATGTGTGTGTACTGCTAAAGCATGTACCCCGTATCTGTTTTGAGTGTCCACATATGCCATGCTGAGTATGGGTATACACAGTACACAGGCATATATCTGCATTCACACTGCCCCATTTTGGTGTATGATCTTAGCACTAAAATATCAGGGGCGATATCCCAGATTTCTGTCCCAGAGAGATTGTTTCATTTCTTGGTATCTCTTCTACATATAGCTGAGTGGAAGGGTTTATTGAGTTATGAACATGGACCACGCCCATTTTCACAGACATTAAACCTCAGGAACCAGCTTAAATTTCTGCTACACCAAAGAATTGCTGAATTATACTTATAGCACTGGGTGGCACTCTGAGAGAAAATTGACTGTATTTTATGCTCACATTTGGAGTTCCCATGCAGGAACAACAGATAACCACAGAAAACGTTGATCCACCCCCTAACCTCTGTGTATTGACAGAAAGTCTAACCTCTCTGTATAGTGAACAGTATTGAGAGGGACATGGAAACAAAGTCACTAGGGAAGTGTGTTTTCTTCCCTGAATTTTAGGATTAATGTTACAAGCCAGTCACCTCTCCACTGCTAATGGACACAGCACTGTGTTCATGCAACCACATGAATGGGGGCATCACCCATCATCACTCCTCCCATCTTGTGCAGACTGGCTCAGCATGGGGAGAGGACACACATTAGAGACTAGGAATGGTGCAAGACATTTGAAGTGGTCACAGTGAGAATGGACTGTTCCTCTTTCCTTAGGCAAACAAACTGTTCCCTTTCCTTTACCAGACCCACACCCAAGCAACCTAACCCTCCTCCGCACTTCTCCCATTGACTAAGGGAAGGAAATAGGGTGTGCTTTGGGGTCTTTGAGCAACTATAAATGGCATAAAACTGTTCTTTCCTCACCCAAAACCCACACCCTCTCTCATCACTTAAATATACTCAAAAGTCTAGATTAAAAAAACAACAACACAGAATAAATTTTGTTTTTGTTCATGAAAAATGGTATGCATGGAGGAGGGCTAAAAGTAAAGATTTAAGCCAAAATATGTTCATCCCAGAATAGTTGGCTTTGTGGACTGAATTCCTCAATTAGTACGAAAATTGTGCATGTACCTAGGTACTATGGACAGAATATATTAGAGATAGGCACAGAGAGAAAGAAGGTGGTATCTGTAAATTCAAGGTAAGATCAGGGTAGTCACACAAGCACAGGGTGAAGAGTACCATTATTTTAGCTGCTGTGAGCATTGTTGATTACAAGGCTGTACATGTACAGTAGAATCTCAAAGATATGAACACCTCATAAATGGAGGTTGTTTGTAACTCTGAAATATTTGTAACTCTGAACAAAACATTATGGCCCAGGACCCTGCAGTCAGCGTCTTCTGGCTGAGGCTGGGAGAGATCTCCTGGCAGCACTGCCTGGTTTGCAAGCAGCTCCCTGCCCTATTCCTGTTGCTTGCCTTTGGGCTGAACTGGGGGGGCCTGCCCCACACCCTTGGCACTACAAGCCCCAGACCTCAACCACCTCTTCCCAGGAGTTGCCCTACTCAGTGCTCGCTTGCATTGCTCCAGAGGCAGCACATAGCAGGTGGTTGATTCTAGTCGGCTGCCAGGACCCCTCCTTTGCACTCCTAGAGGTGCTGGCAGGACCCAGGAGTGCAGCCACGGGCAAAGCTTGGTTTGCATAGATGCACAGGCTGTGGCCCTTTAAAACTCCTTGAGAGTGCAGCTGTCTCCCACTCCAGCTCCAGGCCAGGCTTTGGTTGCAACCTTCAGTTCCTTGTGTCAGCAGGGAGCTTTCTTTTCTGGGCTCTGGAGCCTGTAGGGGGTGGTGGTAGAAACAGCTTCTCTCTCCCAGTAGGATGGGGTGGGAGAGAGTGAAACAGTGCCCTTGGCTTATAGGAACAGTGCAGACCCTGAACTGTTTCTGCTCTGCATGCCAATCTTGCAATATAGGCACAGTATTTGCTTTCTTTCTTTTCTTTCCCCTCCACTGCTGCCTGATTGGTTACTTCTGGTTTCACAGGGTGTTTGGTTGACTGGTCAGTTCATAACTCTGGTGTTCATATTTTTGAAATTCTACTGTAATTATCTTTAAGTGTGTTCCAATGTAAATAGGTGTTTGATAGCTGTTAAATTTGTGGGGCATGTTGTGTCATGCTTGTGTATATATATTGAGTCAGGACTTCAGGTGGCATAAATTACTGAAGCTCCTCTGGCCCATTATTTCAGTGTGTTAATTATTTGGTGTGTTTAATTATTTTATTTTGTAGTGTGTTATATTTTAAAGTTACACTTTGCAGGAAATAAAATTCACGTTCTTGTAAAAATACCATATGGTATAATTTTTGGGTTCTGTCTCTCACAGTGAACACAGTGTAGTGTATCATCATAACTGAGAGTGCACAAATAAGATTATTTCTGCTGAGTGCTACTTGGTCCCAGGCCACTGTCTCCCCTGCTTTGACTGAAAACAAACAAACAAAAAAATACTGATTCACTGAAATGTACTTAGCAAATGAAACTCATGGGCAGAAGACTGAAACAACAATGGTCCAAATCTGATCCAAATCTGTCTGCCAATAGCACAAATGCTGAAATATGTCATCAGAGTAGAGGAAACAGAGAAAATATTCTACTCTAAAAATCGCACATTTTTTGCAAAATTCCTAACTAGCAATGCTAATTTTTATAAAATTCCTAACTAGCAATGCTATTACATAACATAAACTGATTAGTCAATACAACTGGCATAATCCATACATTGGAACCAAACACCAATCACCGTATAATGCTTTTATCCTCCTTTACAGACAATATTAGGCCACTATGAGAGGAACTCAACAAGGTAGAAAATTCTAAGCAGGCAAAATTACATTAACCACACCACCACATTTGATGGAGATGGGCGCAATCACACTCACTGACACTCAAGAGTCCCTAAAAATATTCAAGTCACCATCTGCAAAACAAATCTATGCCCTTCAGGGTGACTGAAAACAACATAAGAAGAATTGCGGCCACTGCTAATTCAAATCACGGGTCTCTTCTGCTCACATGCAAATCTTCCAACCGCCTAGAAAAATCAGTAGCCTGCCCATTTCCCAAAATATCAAAATTCAATTCATAATACCTTCAACAACCACCTTGTCTTCAACCTCCCATTCAAAGGTGAAATCACTGAGAAAATAGTGTGACATCTGCCAATATCCTGGATGAGTTACAGTTGGTCGTCAGAGGGGGCACACCATGGAGACAACATTGATGGCACAAAAAGAGATGGCCTCATGGCAAAGGCAAAAGGCAAAAAAAAAAAAAGAATACTCAGATTAATTGGCTCCTCTGCAGATTTCAACATAGCCAGCCACAAGGCACTTTCAAGCATAGAAGAGAAACGATCAGAAAACTATGTAGGCTATTAAGTATCTCACTATGATGATTTGGTTAACCTGGGAAATGCCTAGACACTACAGTGTTTGTTACTATGGTTGGATAGTAAGTAATATGTTAGGCATTGATTCAGCAAGACCCTTAAACATGTACTGACCTTTAAGCAAGCATTCACTTCAGTGAAACTATTCATGTGCTTAAAGTTAGGTGCATGATTACATGCATTGCTGAATCAGGGCCTTAATTGGTGGTAGGAGAAATCTATAAGTAAAGCAGGCCTTACTGAATGAATGGCCAATACGCAACTTCCACTTTTGCTATGCATAGTGATTCACTTGCTGGAAACATTGTCCTTAGAATAATTATTTCTTCTGAAATGGGATTATCTGTCAAAGTGACTCACCAGCCAATGTGTCGCCTTGTAAGTAGGTGTGGCATAGCAAAGTTTTTTTCTCAGTGGCCTTGCCCACTGGCTCTCCAGGTCCACTGGTGGTCCCCTTTATTTTAGGAGTCGGCCCTTTGACAAGGTCAACTTTAGTCACAGCCCTCTGGGGTAAACCAGAGTTTTACTCAATGGTTTCATAACCACATATCAGGTCAACAGCTGAGGTCCAGGTCCAAAAGTCTTTTTGGCCACTGGTATCTGGGATCTTCATGCTTCTGCCCTCAGTGAGGCTGCAGGGGAACCAAGTCCTTCCCTCTACTATGGTTTCTAGCCCAAGAACCATGTAGCAAGCAGGTAAGGTCTACCTTTTCACACATCTTACTTCTTTCCTGGACTACTTCCTACATCAGCCCACCTTCTCCTCAAGGGGCTCACATGCTCAGCCGGGATCTGCCCTAGGGTCAAGCCCTGGTCCCACTTCCCAGTGTAACAAAGAACAGAAAAGTAGACTAACAGCATGTAAAATGGCATCAGTTCCTCTGTCCCACAAGGGTCCTTCAACCATTTGTACTATTGCTCCATGTTCATAGAAAACTTAAGTAGTTTGGCTCTGTGCTGTTGAGGTTAATGAGAGTTCTGTTAACTTTCCTAGACTGATGCCCTCTGAGATGGGCTTTTCCCTTTTAAACTCCTCCTCTGAATCTGGCATGTTTATCAGGAGTGGTCTGGGGCTGCCTGAGCCTATTGTCTCTGATTCCTTGTCTGTTGCTGTACTGTATAATCCATCACAGGTTACTTCAAAGAAAGGAGGGTTTACAACCAGAAAAATCAGAATTTGGGGTACTTAAAACCTCATTTATGAAAGACCAGCATATCGAAGAATTTTAGGAGAGCAAGAGATCCTGAACTAACCTTGGAAAGATTGCAAAAATTTCATCCTATCGGTGCATTGATATGTACTGATAGCTTTGGATTTGCCTGTGACAGCTTTAATCAAAAGAACCATAATCAATATTTGGCTTTCAGTACCTACTTTTTCCCCCTCAAAACAAAATTGGTGATTAACTTGAAATTATTTTGTGCACTGAGGCTGAAAAGAATCAACTGGAATAAAGCAACAACTATTTCTATCACATCTAAATTTAAAAGATTAACTAAGCCTCATCTGTTTTACTTAGAGTTAAGGACTTCTTGCTCCTATATCCTGAATAAAAGATTGTGACTGTTTATTATTAGAAAGCACAGTTGAGTCCTGTCAAATTATTCTACTCCAGAAGAAAGACAATGTTTAGCAGAACTGTGTGAGATTCAATGGCTTCAGTTTGCAGGAATTTTTATACAGATTTTTATTTTGGTTGAGGTAAATTTGAGTCCCTTCAGTTTTGCTTTGTTCTTATCATGAATAGCACTCAATGAATAATAATTGTTTTTTCTGTTTAAACTGAAAAGTCAAAACAAAAAGTTGTTCTCAGTTGACCCACAATGGAATTTTGTTTTTACCTTTTTTAAAAAAAAATTGTTTCTGGTTGAACAACAAACATTTCACTTCAGACAAGTAAAACAATGATTTTTTCCCCATTTTATTTCCATTTTATTTCCGAAGAGTTGTTCTTACCTCCACCCTAAAGAATCCAGATAGTTTTTTAAAAAAGCATGGTTTTGAAAAATAAAGTAAAAAAGTTTCATTTCAAAAGTGTCAAAAACCTAAACATTTTGACAGCTTCAGAAGTGTAGGTATTGGGTTTTGTTTGTTTGTTTGTTTGTTTGTTTTTGTTGTTGTTGTTGTTTTTGCCAAAATTTACCCCAAATGGCATTTGCTATTCTCTAACGTATGCACCCCACAAAATCAGTTATTTTCAGGAATCAAACCCAACATTTTTGGAGCATTATCAAAAATCAATATATTTTTGGAGATGCTTTGAAGGGAATTAACAAAAGAAGGCAATTATCAAGTGATCCATCCATCCTCTGTTGTCCTATCTCAGTCTCTGGCAGTAAGAGGCTAGGGACACCTGGAGCATGGGATTGTATCAATGACCATTTTAGCTAATAGCTATTGATAGACCTATCTTCCATGAATTTTTCTAATTCTTTTCTGAACCAGTTATAGTGTTGGCCTTTTCAACATCCCTTGTTAATGAGTTCCACAGGTTGATTGTGTGTTGTGTGAAGAAGTACTTTCTTTTTATTTGCTTTATCCTGTTGCCTATTAATTTTACTGCGTGACCCCTAGTTCTTATGTTATATGAAGAGGTAAATAACACTTCCTTATTCACTTTCTCCACACTATTTCTAATATATGTTTTTGAGATGGGGCGACCAGAATTGCATGGAGTATTCAAGCTGAGGGTGTACCATGGCTTTCTGTAGTGGCATTGTGATATTTATTGTCTTATTATCTATCCCTTTCCTAATGGTTCCTAATATTCTGTTATTTGCTGCATATCAAGATGTTTTCAGAGAACTACCTACAATGACTCCATAATCTCTTCCTTGAGTACAGCTCAAGAAGTAAGCTAATTTAGATCCCACCATTTTGTATCTGTAGTTGAGATTGTTTCCCAGTGTGCATTACTTTGCATTTATCAACACTGAATTTCATCTGCCATTTTGTTTCCCAGTCACCCAATTTTGAGAGATTCCTTTGTAATTCTTCAGTCTACTTTGGACTTTACTATCTTGAGTAATTTTGTATTGTCCTCATATTTTGCCACCTCACACTTTACCTCTTTTCCCAAATCATTTATGAATATATCAAGCACACTGACTCCAATACTGATCCCTAGGGGACACTTCTATTTACCTCTCTCCATTCTGAAAACTGACCATTTATTCCTACCTTTATTTTCCTGCCTTTTAACCAGTTACTGAACTATGACAGGACCTTCCCTCTCATCCCATGACTGCTTACTTTGCCTAAGAGTCTTTAGTAAGGGACCTTGTCAAAGGCTTTCTGAAAGTTCAAGTACACTGTGGGGATCTACAATCCTTACGCGGCCCTGATGCCTGGGATGAGAAGTGCTAGGCCCCAAGGACGTGAGAGTTAGATAAAGTTGCCTAGGCAGGTGGAAGCCGGCCAAGGACGGCGGACACCTCCCTTTCTTCTTTCTTAGCTCAGTGTCCAGGAGGTAAACAGAATAATAAATTAGGCAGCTGTGGGAAATGTTAAGCTATCCATGAGAATTAGCTTGTGCTTGTGCTGTGTGTATGCTTGTAACTTTTAACCAATCAGTAACTGCAAGAAAAGGATGTGAGCAGTGCATGAAGTATTATATAAGATGGCTTTTGCCCTGGAATAAACGACTTGGCTTGCAATCATATTGGTCGCTGTGCTTTGTCCGGCCCGCATGAACCCAAAATCAATGGTGGCCCCGGCGGATGAAAAGAAGCCGGGGGCAGACTGGGGACTCCAGGTTGTCTAAACCCAACAGTACACTATATCCACTGGATCAATCTTATCCACTTGTGCATTGATCCCCTCAGAGATTTCTAATAGCTTGGTGAGGCATGATTTCCCTTTACAAAATCCATGTAGAGGCTTCTCCAACAAATCATGTTCATGTATGTGTCTGATCATTATGTTCTAACTATAGTTTCAACCAATTGGCGTGGTATTGAAGTTAGGATTACCAGCCTCTAATGTCCAGGATTGTCTCTGGAGCTTTTTTAAAGCTTGGTCTCACATTAACTATCCTTCAATCACATGATACAGAAGCTTTTTTAAGTGGTAGGCTACCTACTGCAGTTAGTAGTTCTGCAACTTCATAGTTGAGTTCCTTCAGAACTCTTACGTGAATACTATCTGGTCTTAGTCACTTACTGCTGTTGAATTATCAATTTTTTCTAAAACCTCCTCTATTGACACCTCAGTCTGGGACAAGTCCTCAAATCCATCACCACAAATGAATGCATCAGGTATGGGAATCTCCAGTGAAGATTGATGCAAAGAATTCAATTAGCTTCTCTGCAATTGCCTCTTCTTCCTTGAGTTCTCCTTTACCATCTCGACTGGCCAGTCGCCCCACAGATTGTTTGGCAGGTTTCCTGCTTCTGATGTACTTAAAAAAACATTGCTGTTAGTTTTTGAGTCTTTTGCTAGTTGCTTTTCAAATTCTTTTTTCGTCTGCCTAATTATACTTTTACATTTTACTTGCCAGAGTTTACGCTCCATTTTATTTTCCTCAGGAGGATTTGACTTTCAATTTTTCAAGATTGTTTTGTCTCAAACCGCCTTTTTTACTTGTTGGTTTGCCATGGTGTCATTTGTTTGGAACTCTAACTATTTATTTGAATTTGGGGCATGCCTTTAATTTGAATTTCTATTATGGTGTTTTTAAAATTTTCCGTGCAGCTTCTGGGCATTTCACTCTTGTGACTGTTCCTTTTAATTTCCATTTAACTAGATTCCTCATTTTTGTTTAGTTCCCCTTTCTGAAGTTAAATGCTCCTGATGTGGTTAAATTTATTTATATTATGGTTGCTATTACCGAGCAATTCTGCTGTATTCACCCCTTGGACCAGATCTTGTGCTTCACTTAGGGCTAAATCAAGTATTGCCTCTCCCCTTTTGGGTTTCAGGACTAGTTGTTCCAAGAAGTAGTCATTAATGGTGTCTAGAAATTTTATCTCTGCATCCCATCCTGAGGTAACGTAGTTAAAACCCCCAACTGGTACTGGGATTTCTGTTTTTGTAGTCTCTGTAATCTCCCTGAGCATTTTATATTCATCATCACTATCCTGGTCAGGAAGTCAGTAATATATTCCTTGTGCTATATTCTTATTATTCAAGTATGAAATTTCTATGCTGCTTTAGGAAAATAGAGCTTACAAAGTACAGGTCAAAATGACCCAGAGACAGAAAGAAGACAGTTTTAGTCAGAGGGATTCACCTGGGTAAAGAACTTCAGACAACTTCAGAATAGTCCGGAATCTGACTAATTTCAGGACAAAGCATTTCCACCATAGCCATTATCAAAATTTATATAAGATACTACCAACAATAAACTACATTAGAAACATTATTAATTTAATATCAGCTTTTTGCTACTGAAGTCTATTATAATGCAGATTTCCAGAGGCTGCTTATCAGATGCTTATCAATTATATTCTTATTAGCATAAATGTGTTTGTGTTAGTTTTCAGGTTTGTCCTTATTTTTCATATTATGCAGAAATATCATGTAGCTTTTCACATCAAGATTTGCAAATGAGTATTCCAGAAGGAGCAAATTGATTTCTTAAGAGTGGTGACTAGCAGGGAAACTGTCTCTTTCAGTTAAGCAGGAGATCTTCTGTTTTTAAAAAGGAAAAAATAAAAAGGGATGGGATGGAAAGAAACCTTTCTTAATCACATGAACTTTGTTCTGATACTCTCAGATCTTCTTTTAGTTAGTGTTCAAAATAATGTTGGTGTCAGCTGGAAGAGGTTGACTTTTAATGTCAGACTTAGGGCCTGCTTTTCAATTGTTTTATACATTGTGGAGTCATTTACACCTGTGCCATGGGACTGAAATGGAAAATGTACTGTTCTGACGTAATAGCATTTTACAGGCACTTTTGACTGGTGTCAATGACTACCTAAGTGAAAAGCCTTCTGACCCTTTGGTAGCATGCCAGAGAACCTGAGGATATTTCCTTTGAACTCAATTCTGGGGGGTAGAGAAGATATTTATTTTTACAAAAATTTGGGAGAAGAAATAGGTACCTCTTCCTGATGGCAGGCATTAGAAGCAGACAATTATGTGTTTCTATGGTTCAGAAGGTTTTAGTATTAAACTTCAAGAAATTCAAAAAATTCTTTCAACTATTTCTTTCACTGTAAAATGTAGAAATAACAGTAAATCTTCTTGGCAATTACTTCTATATCTCTTGGCAGGCAGGTGGCTGCAGTTTGAACAACATTCTGTGAAGTGAACACAGCAAAGATGACACCCATTAAGTGTTAGCCAAATTTATTTCAGAACTTTAGATTAAATATGAAAATCTTTATAAATATAGCCCTAAAAGTCTTAACAAACTGCAAAAAGCAAGACATTCCTAGACATCACACCATTACCCCTAATATTACCAGGGCTTCTAATCAGTGCATGATATTAACTGCCATGTAAAATAAATCTTTCTTTTTTTTGGCTTAAACCAATTTTAAAGTGAGACTCAAAATACTCATAGAGAAATTAAAAATTATTTTATTTATCTGTACTAATAAAACACTTTTTAAAAGTTTCAAAATGTGTAGTTTTAATAGTGTCTTGTTTAATTTTTGCACTTCCTGTAGCACAAAGGGAAAAGTTATTTTGATTTTCTTACACAAAATTTTGTGCTTCTGGCTTCTCTGTTTTACCTTTTTTAAGTACATTAGAAGTAGGAAGCCTGCTAAACAACCAGTGGAACCACTGGAAGATCGAGATGTTAAAGGAGCACTTAAGGAAGACAAAGGTATTGCAGAGAAACTAAATTTATTCTTTGCATTGGTCTTCATGGCTGAGGATGTGAGGGAGATTCTTCACCTGAGTCACTGGTGAAGAACTGTTTCAGACTGAGCTGTCATTAGAGGAGGTTTTGGAACAAATTGATAAATAAAACAGTAATGAGTAACCAGGACCAGATGATTTCTGAAGGAACTCAAATGTGAAATTGCAGAACTACTAAGTGTGGTATGTAATCTATCATTTAAATCAGCTTTTGTACCACTTAACTGTAGGATGTCAATTTTTCAGAAAGACTACAGAGGTGATCCCAGCAATCCAGGCCAGTAAGCGTAACTTCAGTACCAGGCAAATTGGTTGAAACTATATTAGTAATAGAAACACTAGACACATCAATTAACATGATTTATTGTGGAAGACTCAGCGTGGTTTTGGTAAATGGAAATCATGCCTCACCACTTTACCAGAATTCTGTTGAGGTGATCAACAAGAATGTGGACAAGGGTGATCAAGTGAATATAGTGTGCTTAGACTTTCAGAAGCCTTTGACAAGTTCCTTCACCAAGGGCTCTGAAGAAAAGTAAGCAGTCATGGAATAAAGAAGAATGGTCCTCATCTGGAACAGTAACTGGTTAAAAATAGGTAACAAATAGGTAAAAAAAATAACAATAGGGTAGGAATAAATGGTCAGTTTTCAGAATGGAGAGAGATAAAAAGAGGTGTCCCCAGGAATTTGTATTGGGACCAGTGTTGTTCAACATATTAATAAATGATCTAGAAAAAGGGAGTAAACAGTGAGGTGGCAAAATTTGCGGATGATGCAAAACTACTCAAGATAGTTATGTCCAAAGCAGACTGTGAAGAGTTACAAAGTGATCTTAGAAAAATGGGTAACCGGGCAACAAAATGGCGGATAAAATTCACCGTTGATAAATACTAAGAAATTCACATTGGAAAATATAATTCCAACTATACATATAAAATGATGGGGTCTAAATTAGCTGTTCCCAATCATGAAAGCAATCTTGGAGTCATTGTGGACAGTACTTTGAAAACATCCACTCAATTTGCAGTGGCAGCCAAAAAAGCTAACAGAATACTGAGAATTATTAGGAAAGAGATAGATAATCAGACAGAAAATATTATGTTGCCTCTTTATAAATATATGGTACGTCCACATCTTGAATACTGTATGCAGATCTGGTCACCGCATCTCAAAAGAAGTATATTTGAGTTGGAAAAGGTAAAGAAAAGGGCAATCAAAATGATTAGAGGTTCAGAACATCTTCCATATGAGAAGAGATCAATAATACAGGGACTTTTCACCTGGGAAAAGAGTCAACTAAGGGGGAATATGATCGATGTCTATAAAATCATGACTGGTGTGAAGAAAGTAAATAAGAAAGTGTTATTTACTCCTTCTCATAACAGTAAATGAAATTAATGGACAGCAGGTTTAAAATGAACAAAAGGAAGTTTTTCTTCATACAATGCACAGTCAACTCCTTGCCAGAGGATGTTGTGAAGGCCAAGACTATTACGGGGTTTAAAAAAGAACTATATACGTTCATGAAAGATAGGTCCATCAATGGCTATTAGTCAGGTGGGAAGAGATTGCTATTTCCCAAAAGCTGGGAATTGGCAATAGGATGGATCACTTGACAATTTCCTGTTCTGTTCGTTTCCTCTGAAGCATCTGGCATTGGTCATTGTTGGAAGACAGGCTACTGGGCTAGATTGACCATTGGTCTGAGAATGTATAGCTATTCTTATGTTCATTCTGTACTGCAGAGAAATGTTTAAATGAATGGAAAAAAAACTTCTCAAAACATTTCTTTTCATATTAGTTTTGTCAACATTTTTGGTGATGGAGGGGGAAGTTTGAGGCAGGTTTAAACACTTGGCAGTATTCCCTTTAAATTGGAGGACAAATCTGACCAGTTTTTTTAACAGTACAAGGAGAAGCTCATTGAGGAATCGATAGAGGATTTAGAGTAGAGTTAGTCAGAAAATGGAATTTCCAGCCCATGACAAATTGTGACATTTTCAGATTTCCTTTCATCCCTTTTATTGTGTGATGAAAAATTATCCCATTAAAATTTGTTGACCAGCTTTAACACAGAGGGAATGAAAAGATGCCATCACAATGCTCCAGGACAAGAGAAATGAAGAGTTCTTGCCTGGCCACACTTTACTCCAATGTCCTACACAGTTTTAGTTATCTGTGCAATTATCTTGTTTTTAAAATACATTCATATAAATTAAAGATTGAGAAGGTCTATAGATCATGTAGTTCATCTCTCTCCCAATATAGGATTATTCTCAACAGTGTTTTTCAAATGTTTTGTCCAGCTTGGTTTTACATATCCCAAGAAATATGTCTTCCATTTGTCCTGTAAAATTAATAAATCCTGTTGCCATGTTGCCAACTCTCATGATATTTGGTGTTTTCCTTAAGGCCACTGGATTTATGGAAAGCTTTAAAAAATGACCCAAAATGTGACTTGTTAACCAGAATGCAAAAGAAAAGAATTAAAAAAAAAAATCTCATGTTTCTTGGGGGCCCGACTCATGATTTTTGAATGTTTCAAGTTGGCATTAATACCAGGAGGTATGCTGATATCTGTTGAAGGCCTAGATTGGCCTGAATTGCTTGACTGAGTTGCCTGACCACAGGTGTGTTCCTTGACCACTGTTTGAGGCTTAGCCCCAGCAGCCTGACTTTTTTTTTTTTACAATTGGCAGACACCAATAGAGTGCTGAATAACCTTGTGGTATCTCAGTTTCTGTGCACCACAGCAGATAGTAAATAGTGTGGGTTTTGTAACAACACAGAAAATAATTTGTTAGCTTATAGTTGTATATAGATAAAGATGAACACGAACAAAAGTTTATATATTTAACATTAAGGTGTGTTCTTTCCCTTCACCTCTCCCATTACCAGATGCTGTTTTGCTCCAATTATGGTAAGAACATAAATATATAGTTAGTATTAACAATGAAGTATAGAGAAAGTGAAGGACATAAGAATGTCACTCAAGATAAGCTAATGAAAGGACAATGTGTACAGAGAAATATAAAAAGCCACCACACAAGAAAGGGGGTGCGCTATATTGTGGCCTAATTGCACAGGAGATGTTGTCACCATGATTCCTTGGCAGGGTTCCTGTAGCAAGCCATTCTTGTATACAGCCTCTCGTGTGAATGCATAACTCTTTGGATCTAGTAAGTATGATATGTTGTAGTTAATTTTTAGCTTTGTATTGAACTATCCAAGAAATTCTTACACATTAAACCTTACTGATCTGCAAATCGGGTGCACTCTGTCTCATTCGTAACTTCACACAGATTATGATATCCTGCAACTATATCCAGCCAAAGTGGTATAGCCCATTCCTTCCTCTTCCTTTTCACCCTCTTCTGTAGTATAGCGTGTGCACATTTATTAGTATTTAGCATTAACATGTTAATTTGCTGAAATATAGACAATTCTATACCTGAGACGGGCCTGCAATGCAAAATGTTTGTAGGTTCTGGCCCTAGGTTTGAAGTAACATAACAAAGAATGACAAAGACTGTTGTGAAGGAATATTGGGGGAGGAAGGAGGAAGTCTAGAACAGTCATTATGAGTTATTCTTATGGCTACAGACCTTGTGGATTCCTTTTTTTTTTTTTTGTATATATATATATATATTTAGTTTTGGTTTACTTAATATAGTGTTGACTGAACTAAGTCAAAGCCCCTTGGTTCTTTGCAGCCAAGCCATAGGCAAAATAGAAAAGAAATTTTAATTACATACATTGCTAAATGCTGTAAGGACACTTACCAGATAAGGAATGGCCCTGTCAAGGTTTGTGAAGCTGACTCTTGTAAACAGAATATACTGGGAAAACAGCATTCACAAACCTATTTATTTATCAGGAAGGTAAATTGTTTCATTGCTAACTACCAGAAAATAGATGCATTCAGCGCTCACAAGAAAAAATATATATTAATTTATGGGATTTGTTTGTTATAAATGGGACTAAAAAAGAGATGTTATATAACCAGAATAAGAAAGTAGTTAATAGTGAATAAGTATAGTACATTATATTTAGAATGCTTTATATTCCTTCTAAATTGCATAACTCTAAAACTGTACTATAGTTATATGCTGTAAACTTTGCATGGCTCTTGCTCTGTATACTATAGGATTATACAAGTCTTGAGAAATACATTCAATCCATATGTCTTTAGCTAATTTGCTAAGCTTGGCTTCTGCAGACAATCTGTCTCACAAATATATATGGAGCGAAATAAGAAAAGGTTTGTAAAGATTATAGTGTTAGCCAACATTACATATCATATCAAATATTTTATATAACCATCAATTTTATTCACGTTTAGCTTTTCCCAAAGTGTTTTTTGCTTATATTAAGCTGTTTAACTAAAGGAGAGATGTGCAATGTTATACAGAGACAATCAAGAGGGACAGGACAAGACACATGATTTTGCTGAGTCTTAGCTAATATGCCCTCTGTACCAGCCTGTAACTTGTGTAGGTTGTCTCTAAAGTTTTACTGACTTTTGAAATGCTATGATCAAAGCAACATAAGAAACTGGTTACAAGCTCTGTCTTGTGTACTGGAGAGTCTGTGCCAGTCCAGAGAAATGCCTTTAAGAACATGAAAAATAAGATAGACAAGAAGGATATGTTAGGTTTGAAGTAATGCAGAGAAATAGTGCAAAAACATACTATATATAGAAATAGATTGAAGATCAGATTTTGTGTTAGTTGGCCAGCTGTACTACTGTCTCCCAGGCTGATCAATACAGGTAATGTATTGATCTTCCTTTCTGTTTTATGCTGTTTTAATCTTTGATTAATAAACTTTTATTAATAAAGTTAATTAAGCCTAGATATTTGACTTCTTTTGTTAGTGAATTAAATTGAACCTGTAACAATATAAATTTGTAAACAGAATGGGAAGGCAAAACGGGGGAAAATATAGTCGCATTTGGCCTGATTCTGTTCCCATTCAAGTAAACAGAAAGACTCTTATTGATTTTCACTGGGACCCTATTGTACAGTATTATTCTTTAGAGTTGTCTGGAACAGGACAATGGGTACTTCAACCTCATAGGGAAATTCATAAATCTATTATCTCTTGTCCAATTTTACCCAGATGTTTTTGGTTTTCTTCTCCCTCAATCTTTTCTACATATTGGCTATACCACTTTCTTGTTTCTGCATATTTATGTATCTTGCTATTTGATTCTTTCTCCTGGTCATTCATCTAGCATACTGCATAGTGTGACCAAGATTAGGAGGCCTCGTGTCAATCACAGTTGTAGAGCACTCATCATTTCCTTCCTATTACATCATATACAGTTTCTATTACATTCTGACTTGGGCTGAGTTACCCAATTAAAAATTTCATCAACAATAATTTACTTGCTAATAATTTATTCCACTTAGTTTTATGCATTTCTATGTATCACAAGATTTACTGAAGTTCAAGTCCATTATGTCTACTGCTTTGCTGTTATTAGCTCGCATTATCATTTCCTTGAGAAAATTAATCAAATTAGTGATGCATGACCTTCTCTTTATAAATCAGATCTGACACGCTGGTAATCCTTGACCAAACCCTACCTGGCCAAATATTCTTCTTTGGCCATAATCACTCTAATATCCTTACAAAATAAATGTAGTCAATTATTGCTTATCTACTTCTTCCCTTAACTCCTTAATCCCTTTGCTAGTTCTTCTGCTGTAACTCCAGACACTCAAAGATACCAAATATAAGAGGCAATACTTGAACCTGCCTTCTATATTTGTCAGCTACTGAGGGTAGTTAATATGAATGTCACATTACATTCTTCCCAATACCCAGGTATTCTGAAAACAAGTAAGTTACTTAATCGTAGCCTCCTTTTCTCTTTATTTCAGGAATCATCCCTTTCAGAATGATGGGAAGTGGAACATTCAGTTGTCAAGCTCTCTGTTTTCTGATGCTGTGGCTTCCACTGTTTTCAACTATACCAATGATTTGCCCTTTTCTTTTCCACCCATGCTCTCTCTCCCATGGAACATGGCTTCTGTTTTTCTATTACTTTTCCTTCAGTTTCTCTGATAAACACCAAAGTAAGGACATTTTTAGGAGAGGGTTTTTTTTGTTTGTTTTGTTTTACAAGATTTCCTCAGTTTCTTCTGCAGTGAAATTTACCCTGTGAAGAGTGCCAGTATGAGTCATTTGTTCTGTTGAGGGAGTGTGGTAGAATTTAAATAATTCAGAGGCCCTGTGTTTCCCTTCTGCCCAGTGATCTTCATCTTTAAGAATACTGTATTTCCCATTGACATATATATTTTCCCTGTAAAGTCTTGTATTTGTCTTTACATCTTTCGTTTCATTTGTAAACCTGGCTTTCTTAATAATTACCTTTAAAGAGCACATTCTTTTTTCTTTAGCAATGTACTTCCTCCTGCACTGTTTGCTTTCAGGGCATGTGTAATGTTATAGGTGGAGCCATTCTAGAACAGAACGTCCAACATGGACTGCCTATATTTTAACAAGGGACACTAACTTCTGGACATAGGTGTGTGTATAGATGCCACTTTACTAGGTTTTCATATCCCATTTTGTAAGAATCCAGATGCCAACTTTTAGCTGACCTTTCAGAGCAGCACTACCTCCCTGGGGAACCTCCCAGGGGAAAAAAAAATACTACACTACCTCACTGAGGAAAAAGAAAAGTACACTAAAGTACACTACCTCCCTCAGCGGGAAAAAAGCAATCTTGTTGCCATCCTTTATCTGCCACTCTAGCAGAGATGTAAACCACAGAATCTTTTGTGATTTTCACACCACCTCTAATGCAATGCTTTGGAAAAGAGGTAAAAACTGGCACTCTCTTAGACATGTGTTTGCATACTGTCATTCATCTATTCAGTACAGAAAATAGAAATGATTTTAAAACAGGTCAACAATTGAACTGAAGCACAAGTTATGTTCTAGTAAAGGTTCCACGTAAAAGGTGAACAGTTTTAAAGAAGATGGATTATGTCTTCAACGAGATATAATTATTCTCCCATATGATTGACATAGTTTATGAAAGCTACTGAAGTATTGTAACAAAAAAACCAAGCAGCTCCTACCAGGAAAATTATAGTTCCCAGTAATGAAACATCTCAGAACAAAAAATCCTGACTATTATGCTAAGCTGATACTTCTGAAAAGAGAAATATCCCAGTCAAACATCTTCATTATGAATCAGTCTGTGGACTGACTTTAGACCTGAGATCATTCTTACAGAGGCTGTATACTGGTAATCACAGAGTTACTCACAGTAACCTGGGCTAGAAACAATCCACAAAAGAGAAGTCCGTGGCAGCCCATCTGCATTCCTCCACCAATATTTCTCATTACAAAATACACAGTTTTTATGATTTTCTTATCTTAGATTTCACCACCCAAAAATCATGCTACATTGGCTACAAAATGACTGGGGAAATGAAAATTTTCTTCAGGATTTGGGGACGTGGGGAGTGAGTTTCATATCACATGTGCCAGAATATAAATTTAATTATAAATATGATGGATAAAATGCAATGTATAATAAATAGAAAGAGTGGCCAGATCTGTTTTATGTTAAAGATCATTTTTAAAAACCATTTCTAATTTTGCACCCATTTCCAATATATATGGAGTTCACTGTTTAATACTATTATCCCTTTTGCTTAGCCAAAATTTGGGATCTTGTTTCTGTTAGGAAGAGAATTTGATGCAGTCAGGTGTCTGAGGCAATCGTGTTTATAAAGGCCTGTTTCCCTGGCTACAGTACAGAGTTGAACAAGAGGAGACAGTTTCTTTGTTCCCAGCCTCTTTCCATCCAGCTCTTTACCCAAATGCTCTCTCTCTTAGCTTTTTCTCAGGGTCATGCCTACAGTCCTTATCTGACTGTCCATGGCTTTCTGCCATCTTTTAAAAGTCTTTCTGTGTTGTTTCTTGTTCTTTCACACACATAAACACAGCTGAAATTTAATTAATTCCCGTTCCCCTGCGTTTGTCATCAGACTCCTGGCAAACCCTACATGGCACAGCTCTTACTACAGCTTTGTATGTGGTTTATAATTTGGGCAGTGGTACCTATTATTTCATCTTTTTCCATACAGAAGCTCAATTGATTTTTACAGTTAACTTATTAAAAGGCAGTTTTCACCCCCACCAACTTGAATGAAATTTTGTCCAATGTCCCACATTACCATACTGTATAATGAAATATAAGGATTGATTTTGTAGTAGGTATTATTAAAGGTTTTTAATTATCCTCAAGTCTTTAGAGAGGAGCGATGGATCCAAGTGATACTATGCATGGAGACATCCTAAATGGGTTCATTTGTTTTGACTTTATGGAAAAACCAAATGAGATAGGGACAAAAGCTAAGATTTCCAGTACTTTCCCTCAAGAGAAGATTATGTGAATTACTTGGGAGGCCTGTGCAGGAAGTACTGTAAAATAAATGCATTTTGACAGATTTATGAATGGTTTGTCAAAATTAGTCTGCTGGCAGTTTGCCAAATAAATGTCATGGGGGGTGATGAGAAATATTAATTTTATGGAGCATAAGGGTAAAAAAGAATTGGTTGTTTTTTTCTTTGTGATGTGAATTTCTTTTAGATTATTCTAAATCTCTTGATTATTGAAAACTATTGAAAAGATATAACAATTGTCTCCTGGGTTAATAGGATATTATTGTCAGTTGTAACATAGATTCTTGTAATATCTGTTGCTTTTCTCTCATGCTACTAGACATTAGCATGGTGCCTTGTTTCCAGCCCAAATTATTATCCTCCAGGGAGAAAATAACATCTATGTCAGATGTTGCAGACGTTTAATGGAACATATATTAATTCATTTTTTAAAAAGCTGAGAAAATGAGTATCTGTCTATCACCTTGCACTGCTTCCACTTACCAGGCCTGTAAGTATGATCCTTACCAAATATACCTTAATTAAAGATTAACTAGGCTTTACTGCTGTCACTCTTCTCCTGGCCTGAAAGTTACCCCAAGACTGAGGAGATGAAAATGACAGGCATCTCATCAAATCATGGTTTGACCTAGGAAGGACAACGACCATACTAGAATGGGATTTTCATCTGAAACATTTCATAGATAACTCACTATGCTTAGATTGGCTGACTCCTCCCTTTTCGCCCTTTCCATGGCCATGCTTTCAGGGAAGCAATAAGTAGTCTTTCCACTCACAACCCCTCCTTTATGCAGCCCATGTAGGGTAGAGAAGAAGGGTAAATTGCAGCTTCTGTGCTTGGAGGAGTGAAGGGGCTACAACTGAGATGGTCCCCTAGGAGTAATTATTGGGCAAAGGGCATAAAGTCATAGCTTATCCACTGACTTCCACCATACAGCAGTTAGTGGAGCTAGCTGGCTAACAGGAAGGAGTATGCTGCACCCATTAAAGGGCTGCTGCTGTCTCCCCCATCCCCACATAACTAGGGAACTCCTGGATACATGGTGGCCCTCTGAGGAAGAATACCTACCGATGTTCACCCTGGGACTGTGCTGTTATTCTCCAGGCAAACAGAGTTCTGTGATGAAAAGCCCTAATCCAGAAACTGAAACACCCAAATGCAGGGGCAACATTTGTGAATTTGCCCTCATATGTTTGAATGTAATAGATCACTTTCACGTATTGGGTCGTGTCCTCAGCAGGTGTATGGAGGTCTATGGAGTCATGCCATTTTAAACAAGCTGAGCTGAGGATCTGGATCATTACACCCAGGTGGGTGTTAGGGTTCTGCTATTGGTCAAGGAATTTACATTTCCACTTAGAAAAAAAAAGGAAGAGAATTCAAAATTAAAGAAAGCATTGTGCTTAGCTTGAGAGCCTTTCTACTGTGTCAGATTGGTCTGGAAAATCAAAATGCCATTCTCTGCTCTGCTACAGACTAGTCATGTCTCTTGGTCAATCTATTTTTCCTCCCTGTGTCTTGCTTTCCTCATCTCTAAAAGGGGCTTAATTTTACTCACCTACATCATATGGCATGTTGTGAAGTTTAGTAAATCTGGGTTGTAAGAATCTGGTTTCTAAACTGTCCAAACTTATTTGTGGATCAGTGTGTCTTCTGCACTCTGCAGCTATGGACAATATTCCCTTTTCTAGTCTCTTTCATCTTACCATACCTCTATCCCATGGAAATTTTGCTCAATGACACCTCTGATGTTCTACTGTGCAAATGTGAGAGAAGATAAAGCTGGGCAGGGGATTTCTGTGTCTATTGATATTTTCCCCTTTTATTGTTTTCCTCCTTTGCTCCCCTGCCTACTGTTGCTTGAAAAGCTAGTTATATTTAAAGCAATAATTTTATTCTTTATGGGTGTGCTGACCTTGGAAGTGTCATCCTTTCTCCCTTTGCTGACTTTGGTCTCTGCTACACTCTGAGATTCCGACCAGTCAGTGTTTGATAAAGCAGAGACCAAGTCAGATTAACTTTGGCAATGGTAACAGTAGAGGAAGAGGAATTAAACACTTTTTCTATTAAAATAATGATATTTTTGCCAGGCCACATCCAATTTTAGTGGAGTGGAATCCACCAGGAGATGGAAGGAAACAAAGAGTGTGGGGACTGACTTTTGGCTAGGGGCTAGTATTTAGGAGGAGCAGTGAGGGAAACAAAAATCTCTTTTCCAAATACAATTTAACACCCATTGCTTTGCCTAGCCTTCCATCAAAGATTAGCTACAATTCTTCCTGCTCCCATTATCATACTACTTCTTTTACCTGTATTTTAACCTGTTTTTTAACCTTGTGTACTCTTTTGAGCAAAGACATGTATGCCTAACTATATGTTTAGAAAGTTCCTTGTACTCCACAGTACTATATGTAATAATAAAATTAATAATAACAGCAAAAATAATACATAAAGAGCCAACAACAAATTTTATTTCTCCAGGAACCAAAAGGGAATCTTCTATTTTCTTGTCCACAAAATTCAGTTCTATTTAGCCAGGTTCCATAATCAGTTAAACTTCAAAATTAACTCTACATTGTGTTGAAAAATGGAAATTCACACCCATATTGATGCCATTGTTTCAGTTTGACAGTCTACAGAATTAAAAATACCACAGTGAATTTACCAAAGCTATCTTTGCACCCTGAAGGGTTAGAAACACTTTTTTTTCCAATGAATTCTTAGAGTCTGGAGAACACAGCAGTTTTTGTTGATATGCCAATCTTGTATTTCCATGAACATAGAAGATCAATGTCCTTATCCATAGTTGCTGAAGTAAAGAGTAGTTTGAGATGAGAATTTTATCCTTCATCCCCAAACTGTTTGATGATACAGAGGTCAAATTGTTTGTAATGGAATTCCATAGCTACAGAAATTATCCAGTACTACAGTAGAGTCTGCGTAGAGTCTGCATTGTTTGATTACCAAGTTGTGAGTGAATTCAAAACCTTTCTATACTAAATAACTATAGATAATGTTTTCATTGGGCCACACTATCTCTGAAGAACATACATACAGTACTCTGCAGGTTGACCTTTTGACAAAATTGAATACTGAATCCAGTAAATCATTGCAACTGCCATGAAGCCAAGGTGGTAGCTATGGCAACACCACATATTCGTGGCATAGCATCACGTGTAGCATTCCATCTCTGTTCCCTATTTTTAGTAGATTTTCCCAAGTATATATGAGGCTGAACAAACTAAGGACCTAATCCTGTGAAGTGGTGAGCATCCTCAAGTAAAAATGAAGACAATAGTCATTGAGGGCACTCGACACCTCAGAGGAATGCATTCAACACTATATAGGATCAAGCATTGAGCCTGTAGCATTTTTTAAACATTCTGAAGGGGATAGGGAGGATTTATAACCTCCATAACCATTGACATATAAACTACCACAGTAAACCATGCTAAGGATCATTTCCCATTTTTCCATGCAGGCTCAGAACTTCATCTTTTAACATTTGAAATAATTAAAATTGGCAATGTGATCAGCAACTTAATAGCTGCAAAATCTCATTATAAAAAGGCCTCTTTGGAGATTAAGAAGTGTTAAAATAGCCTTAGAAATCATGTCTATAATTGTGTTTTTACATTCAGACATTTGAAACCCTTGGCTCAGTTCTGTGCTCATGTCGAAGGTAAAATTCCCAGTGGCATCAATGACATATTTGCTCCCTTCTCCCCCTGAACATTTTTCTTTCCAAATTTTCCAGGAAAAAATAGACTTTGTTGCTTATTTTCAGACCAGAAAATGTTTGTTATATTTTATTTCTTTTAATTGTATTTATTTTGTAATATAGGTAACTGATAATAGGTCTCCAGTTGAAATGATGACTGTGATAATGTTATCAATATGATAGAATACTGTAAATTAACATTTATATTTTTGTTAGATTTATATTTTGTTAATATTTATATTTTGTTAGAGATTTCCAGCTATTATTGTATGTACACCTAGCACATCTTGTTCTTTGGACCCTGTGCACATACTGACCATTGTGCATTAACATCTTGCTAGAAATTCCACAAGAAGTCCTGGAAAACAGAGATTCCAGTTCTCTCATATCTATCTTGAGGAGCTTTGTTTTGCAATGTGATATTGGCCCAGTTGCTTCCTGAGCACCCCCTTGTAGCCTGAGGTTACTCTGCAGGCACCTCTGCCTCAGTTTCCCCTTTCCAGGGGCTTCTTCAATAACTCACAGACCCTTTAGTACATTCACATCCCTTCTTGGATTCTGGTTTGATAACTTAACAAAACATTCCAAATAAAATTCTCAAGTTCCTCAAGTTCATTGTTAACATTAACTTTAATGCTGCCTGCAGTGACTCAGAAGCGTGGGTACCAACCTCAGGCAAACTGTTAAGAACCAGGGCACAAACCCCAAATTGGCAATGAGTTGTATGCTTAGATTTCACCAACCAATTATCAAGTGCGAACTCCTCGGGCACTATAGCAGGCTAAATATAGAGTCATAGACACTCGTCTTGGATACTGTGATTTATCTTACAGCCCAGTGAGCATACTTTTGTGTTAGATGGCCCCCTTACACCAAGAATTACAGCAATATTCAGGTTATTCACAGTCCCAAAGGATCAGTCACTTATCCCAGGTCATTTGAACCTTAGATCTCATACCAAAGACAATGCTTGTAGACAATACTATAATAAACTATACAAAGATTTATTAAATGGAAAAAGGAAACAAGAATTATTTACTAGATTAAAGTAGGTAGACATACATATAGACACAATTTACAATCTTAAAGTTTCAGAAGGTAATAGAAGTTTCTATAATAAGAAAGCTCCATCAGTCCTTTATGGCTGACACAGGTTAAGTAGCTGAGAATCTTTTGCTTATGCCTAGAAAACTCTGATACCCAGAGTCCAAGCAGCATAGAGATAATAATTTCTTTCTGTTTGATGTTTTTAATCCCTCTCCTGTCATGTTCTCTGAGCTGCAAATTAATCTGACAGAAGGGATCCATTTGCATGACTCATCTTAATGGGGATGTGCGCAAAACTATCAATGTCTTTTGTTCTCTTTAAAATCTCACCGTAGTCCATCTGGCATCAATGTCTATTGGACAGGACATAACACCTTCTGTTGGACATGAGCATTTCACACTGGTTAATACCTGTCTCCTTTCTGGTGATGTACATAGCCTCACAATACAATTACTCACATATTATCTTACAATATGGGATACAGAGTTTTAAGTGAGATTAATGCATGCAGCAACTCAAAAGCATTCAATAAAGTCTAAATACTAAATACATTCTTATAATTCTACTACCTGCTTTAATGATACGAACACACAGGTGACCCAAAGTAATTCCAACTATCCATTTGTCAGTGTCCAATTGAGATATGGGGATATAGGCACAAGCTGGTATCTGGTCTGCCACTGTCACGCTAACATCTCTAATTGCTTTTACTTTTGTCTTGACTGACACTGTTTTCATTTTGATACTTCCAGTATAACACTTTGTTTTATTTTTATTAATTATTATTCTTATTGTTGTTGTTGTTTATTGCTTATATCACGATAGGCACAGATAAGGTATTTCAGCTTGTCTTCCATTAAAATTGATGGGAGTTAGATGCCTAAATACTTTTGAGAATCTGAGCCATAATGCCGCCGAGCCACTGTCATAGACTAAGATCCTGTTGTGTTAGGTGCTGTACAAACATGGAACAAAAAGACTGTCCCTACCCCAAAAACCTGACAACATTAGTAAAGAAAATCTAAATTTTACTTTTACCTCCTCGCAAAATATTTAAGGGTATTGTGGTGTTTTGAATCTTCAAAGAGTCTATCTAGAGTTAAATGTTCCCATACAGAAGATGTCTTATATTAGAGGTCTTTTGAATATAGTAGATAAAGATATAACAGAATCCAATTGCTGGAAGTTTAAGCCAATACATTTCAAAATGGAAATAAGATACACATTTTTCACAGTGAGGGTAATTAACAAGTGAAACCCCTTACTAAAGGACATAGGCTATACAAAGGACTATGGTATACATAATCCATTTGTTCATACAAGGGACAAAATTCCATCTCCTGGAATTTTTAAAGCTAGACTTAACATCTTTCTGAAAGATCTGCTTTAGTTTATCCACAAGTTATTGAATTCAACACCAGGATCACTGGCTGAAATACTGTAGCTTGTGTTATGCAGGAGGTCAGACTATATTATCATAATGGTAACTTGACTTTAAAATCTTTGAAACACATGTGAACATTTCTGTAATATCTGTGGATCATGTAAATGGCTACGGCACACATTAATTATTTAATAGTTTGTCTTAAGGCTTTGGAGGAAACAGGCTGTTTGTTTTATTAGCCTTTGGATTTGGCTTTAATTAAAGGTGCTGAATTGGCAGAAGTGAAGGTTAATGGAAACATTTGCTAATACCAGAATTTTCCTGTAATAATACCAGAAGTATGTATGCATTATCAGTTTTTCATCTGTTGAATAACTTCAACCATCCAATCAGGGAGCAAAATTAACAATGTGACTAACAAATTACAAATAAAGAATAGTGAGGCGCTATATTGAGCCAGTCTTTGACAACCCACTCTTGGAAAATTACTCATTCACACTACTTTGTGAACAATTCCAAATACTTTCAGTAAAAAGGAATGATTAGCAATTGATTATGAAACTCCAATCATTACTATTTATAATAGCCTAAATGCATCGTATTTTGGTTCAGGAATAGTATTTAACCATATCTATCACTTTTACTTATGGCTAAAATGAAGAACAGCTATCTTAAGTGATTTGGGCAAGATCAAATAGTAAGTCAGTGATAAAGTAGGGAACCCAAGCATTCTGGCTACCAGTTCCCTGACCTAATCATTAGATGCTACAGATTTGTTAATTGTGATTTTAGGATGGAATCTAAAAAGTGCTGAGCTGTGGCTTAACTCACTTTCCTTGAAGCCAACAGTATTTTCCATTGACTTCAGTAGGAATAGTTAGGCCAGTGTCACACCCTTTGGAAAATCCCATCCCTAATAAATGAGTTTTTCTGAACAATTCACAGAACTTATTTGACCTGAGCATGGCAGGCAATGTAGAGCTAAGCAAAATTTTTCATATAACATCTTTTTCACTTAAAAAACTGACATTTGAGTCAACTGAAACAAATTGCACAATTTTCATGAATTGTTTTGTTGAAAAAAAAGGAAATTTTAGAAATGTGTCATTTAGACATTTCAAAAAATGAAACATTTCCACTTTTCATTTTTGAAAGATGTTTCATTTCAGAATTTACCCTCAATTTTCATTTTAATTTTTATTTTAAAATTGAGACAAAATTCTTTTGATATTTTGGCTGGCTGAAAATTTCAAAACATTTTCACTTTGAGTCTACCTAAAATCATCTCCCCCCACCTATATTTTGCACTAGCATCCAAATAAAATATTCAGTTATGTGCATAGTTCTAAGACAATGTTTGATTTTACAGTTTCTAACTCTTGTTAATATAACCAGTTTACTTTTATCAGTACTATCCATCCTGCACTATTCCATTAATAAGGTTTGAACTATAACATCAAAGGACCACTGTGAACATCATATAACTTAATCAGCCACTAGATACATGCACGAGACTTCAGAGCTTTTTTAGTCTTAGGTTCTTAGCAGGTTAAAACACAGAATACTTTATGAATTCTTGAAATACACAAGAGGTTAGGAAAACAACCTGAAACAGCATGTTAATTTGTTCAGGGAGTTAAAATCTCTTGTTTGAATCCAGTCATGGGGGTGTGGAAATAGAGAAGGAATTGCTATTTGTAGAAAGATAAAACAGGGAATTAATGTCCCTTTAGGCTGTTTGTAGAGTCACAGGTGTGTAAAAAGATGGTACTTGTTATTCAGCTAGGAAAATAAATAGTGAGAATAGATGAGTGACTTAAAAAGCCTATCCTTCTAATACTAATTTAAACAGAATCAGCATATTAAAAAAATAAATTGGCATGAAATTAGCATATAGCAACTTTCTTATTAAATATAAATTAAGTTCTTATTTAGACACTTAATTTAACCTTTGACTAAAATTTATTTGATAAATTGCTAATCTAAGAGGAAGGCGAAGAGGAAGATGTCATAGAAGATTGGAAATAAATTTGTTTAAAAGAACCCAAAGGTGAAAATGAATCAAGTTAGCAGATCAGAAACAACTATAAAAGCTGAGAAGAGCAGTAATTAAAAATGCAGATGATTGGAAAGGAAGTAAAAGTCTTAGAGAAATTCTTCTAGCAGGTATTTTTCAAATTTTCCTTCAGTTAGATAATGAGATAATTCCTTACTCATTTCTAAACATGAGTCAAATTCATTCCTCCAGATTCATTATTTACTGTCTGTGCTGGACCAACCAACAAAGCTGTTACTTCATAGTTCTGTTGTTATTGCTTCCTGTCCATAAGTGAAAGAGTACAAAAAACTGTCATGTTTAAATTAGCTAAGATACAATCCCTTTCTAATCTCCTATAAAACAGCAGATCTCTGCACTGTCCCCTACGACGAAAGCCTGGAGGTAAATGGGGAAGTGGGACAACAAGAAAAAGTGCAAGGACGGGGCAACAGGGGAGGCCTCCTGATGTGCACTGAGAAAGTAGGGCAATCAGCTAGTTATTTTAGGTGCCTGTACACGAACGGAAGAGGCCTGGAAAACAAGCAGGAGGAACTGGAAGTCCTGGCACAGTCAAGGAACTATGATGTGATTGGAATGGCCGAGACTTGTTGGGTATAGTAGATTGCCATGGGATCCCTGCCCTCCTGGATCCTCTGGGTTGGTCTCCCCCCTCCACAATAACTAGACTCGTAGGCGTCACCTGGTGCAATCTGATACAGTTCCCATTCCCAAATCAGACCCACTTGGCCCGAGGATCTGGGTTGCTCACCTGTTCTGGTCAGGCAGCAAACTAAGGAGCCAAGCTCCTACCCTCTGCTCTGGCCATGCCTCTCTCTGGTTTCTCCCTGGCTTGCTTATATGTTCCCTCCAGCAAGGGGAACAGCTGTTCCTGCTTACTCAATTAAAACCAATCCTTGCTTAGGTTAATCAGCTTCTCGAACTGTTCCTCCTTTCCCTGCTGTCGGGGTTCTTCTGGTCCAGCTTACTCCAGCCCAGGCAGCCAAGGGGAGGACGAATTGGCAGAGGTGCCAAGGGACTTCCTCCTCCACTCTGCTACAGTGGGATAACTCAGACAACTGTCATGGAAGGGTATAAACTGTAGGGGAAAAAAGGTATAGGAGTTGCACTATATGTAAGATAGCAGTATGAAACTTGAGAAAAGCCTCTTGAGAGTCTCTCGGTTCAGTTTAGAGGCAAGAGCAACAAGGGTGATGTCATGGTTATAGTCCTGTCTGTTACAGACCACCAGACCAGGAGGATGAGGTAGACAAGGCTTTATTCAGACAACTAGTGAAAGTTTCCATAACATAGGACCTGGTTCTCATGGGGGACTTCAATCACTCCGACATCTACTGGGAGAACAATACAGCAGAGCGTAGACAATCCAGGAAGTTTTTGGACAACTCCCTGGTGCAAGTGCTGGAGGAACCTACTAGGGGCCATGCTCCTCTTGACCTTCTGCTCACAAACAGAGAAGAATTAGTAGGGGAAGTAGAAGTGGGTGGTAACCTGAGAAGCAGTTACCATGAGATGGTTGAGTTCAGGATCCTGATAAAAGGAAGAAAGGAGAACAGTAGGATATGGACCCTGGACTTCAGAAAAGCGGACTTTGACTCCCTCAGGGAGCTGATGGGCAAGATCACCTGGATGAGGAGGGAAAGAAGTCCATGAGAGCTGGCTGTATTTTAAAGACACCTTATTGAGGGTGGAAGAACAAGCCATCCGGACATGCAGAAAGAATAACAAATATGGCAGATGACCAGCTTGGTTTAACAAAGAAGTGATCTTAAACATAAAAAGGAAGCTTACAAGAAGTGAAAGCTTGGTCAGATGACTAGGGAGGAGTACAAAAATACTGTTTAAACATGCAGGAGTGAAATCAGAAGGCTAAATCACAATTGGAGTTACAGCTAGCAAGGGTCATGAAGGGTAATAAGAAGGTTTCTATGGGTATGTTAGTAACAAGAAGGTCAGGAAAAGTGTGGGCCTCTTACAGAATGGGGGAGGCAACCTATTGGCAGATTATGTGGAAAAAGCTGAATTACTCAATGCTTTCTTTGCCTCTGTCTTCAAAGACAAGGTCAGCTCCCAGACTATTGCACTGGACAGCACAGAATGGGGAAGAGATGAGCATCCCTCGATGTGAAAGAACAGGTTCAGGATTATTCAGAAAGGCTGGACATGCACAAGTCCATGGGGCAAGATGCAGTGCATACAAGAGTGCTGGGGGAGTTGGCTGATATGATTGCAGAGCCATTGGCTATTATCTTTGAAAGCTCGTGGCAAGAGGGGGAGGTCCCAGATGATTGGAAAAAGGCAAATATAATGCTCATCTTCATAAAAGAGAAGAAGGAGGATCTGGGTAACTCAGTCCCTGGAAAAAATCATTAAGTAGTTCTTCAAGGAATCCATTTTGAGGCACTTGGAGGAGAGGAAGGTGATCAGAAACAGTCAACATGGATTCACCCAGGGCAAGTCATGTCTCACCAACCTGATTGCCTTCTAAGATGAGATCACTGACTCTATAGATGTAGGGAAAGTGGTGGATGTGATATATACCTTGACTTTAGCAAAGTATTTGATACATTCTCACAGTATTGTTAACAGCAAGTTAAAGAAATATGGGTTGTATGAATGGACTATAAAGTGGATAGAAAACTGGTTAGCTCATTGAGCTCAATGGCTCAATGTCTAGTTGGCAGCCGGTAATAAGTGGAGTGCTCCAGGGCTCGATGCTGGGGCCAGTTTTGTTCAACATCTTATTAATTACCTGGAGGATAGAGTTTGCAAGTTTGCACTAAGCTGGGGGAAGTGGAGAGCAAGGATAGGATACAGAGCGACTTAGACAAATTTGTGGTTTGGGCCAAAGGAAATCTGATGAGGTTCAACAACGACAAGTGCAGAGTCCTGAACTTAGGATGGAAGAATCCCATGCACTGCTACAGACTGGGGATCGACTGGCTAGGCAGCAGTTCGGCAAAAAAGGATCAGAGGTTTACCGTGGACAAGAAGCTGGATTGAGTCATACTGTGCCCTTATTGTCAAGGAGGCTAAAGGGCATATTGGTCTTCATTAGTAGGAGCATTGTCAGCAGATCAAGGGAAGTGATTATTTCCCTCTATTTGGCACTGATGAAGTCTCATTTGGAGTATTGTGTCCAGTTTTGGGCCCCCTACTACAGAAAGGATGTGGACAAATTGGAAAAAGTCCACCGGAGGGTAATGAAAATGATTAGGGGGCTGGAGCATATGAATTGTGAGGAGATGCTGAGAAACTAGATTTGTTTAGCCTGTAGAAGAAAAGAATGAGGGGGGATTTGATAGCAGCCTTTAACTATCTGAAAAAGGGGTTCCAGGGAGGATGGAAGTAGGCTATTTTCAGTGGTAGTAGATGACAGAACTAAGAGCAATGGTCTCAAGTTGCAGTGGGGGAGGTCTAGGTTGAATATTAGGAAAAAGTTTTTCAATAGGAGGGTGGTGAAGCACTGGAATGGGTTACCTAGGGAGGTGGTGGAATCTCCTTCTTTAGAGGTTTTTAAACTGTGGCTTGACAAAGCCCTGGCTGGGATGATTAATTGGGGTTGGTCCTGTTTTGAGCACGGGGTTGGACTAGATTACCTCCTGAGGTCTCTTTGAACCCTAATCTTCTATGATTCTATGATTCTCTTCAGGCTAGTGCTTAAATGACTCATGGTAGCCCCATGTATTCTAACCCAATGAATTATGTTTTTCTTCCCCCTTTTTTCCATCATGTCAATTTATATCATAATCTTTTCAGAGCAGAGACTGACTTTCCCTATGGGGCCTTGTCCAATCCGGCCTCAATATCAGATAAGGGCGATAGGTACTACTATAACACAATTAAATAACAGAAATATTTCTGGAATAGTATTCTAGATCATGCTGACGTATCTGTATACATAGCTTGAGCCTGGAAAGGAAAACTCTGCATTTTCCCCCTCTTATTTTCATGGGAAATGTGCTACGACTCTACATAGGTACATGCTACTTATATTTCCCCTAATAATTAAATAATATAAACTAAAGAGAAAACTGTAAAAAATGCAGAAACTTACCAAGTATTCACTTTAACCACTTTCCCCAAAAATTTTAGATGGACTTTTTTAGCCCCGCGTGGTCATTGAAATATGTGATCTTCCTAAGTATTCATGGCTACCACTCACCTGCCCAATCTAACTTTTGCCTGAAAAAGTCCAGATTTTGAGTTTTAGTGCTTGCATATAACAAATGGCAAATGATTGTCTAAGACAGAGACAATTATTGTTCTTGCACTGACTTTTCAATCTACTTCATAGATAATGTGGTTGGATTTGACACAGCCTTTCTAGAAGAAGAAATGTTATTTTGGAAGGGAATGAACATAGCATCTTCTCTGACTTAGTTTAATACAACTTCACAAGAGAAGGTTCCGAATACTAGTTGGAGGACTACCCTCAACCACCTATGAAATGGACCCAGGCCTCTCTGGTCCAGAAAATAAATATTTAGACCTTTTAACAATGGGGATTAATTACAGCCTGAAGGAGGAGAACTATTCAGCAATGCTTCGGCATGTTATGACCCAGTCCCTGCTCAAAAACTGTAGCATGGTTCTAAGAATCTCAGCAGTCACCAGCTGGTTGCTACTTTCCTATCCTGGGCAAGCTTATAGTGGGGCAGCCCCTGGGGCCTGATATACCAGTGAGTTGTGCCATGTGCAGTCATTATGCGAATGTCATTTAAAAATCCATATTTTGATATCATTTTTTACATCCATTTTGTGAAAGTGTTTCAACGACTACAAGGTGCAATGCACTGGAAAATCAAGCTTTTCTCATTCACTTATGCCTTAGATCTGAATCAGTTGGATTTCAGAGCTGAGGATGACATGGAGACAGTGTTAATCTGCATGGTTATCTTCTGAGTGCAACGGAGAGAATTCAAATGTTCTCATCAATTCCATTTGTCCAGTCATCAGCCTTTAAGATGCTTGAGCATGATGTGTTGCCCATTTGACTATAAGACCTGCCATGATAGTTGGAATTGCCTGAAAGTGGCTTTACTCATTCCTTTTGGATACATTTGGGAGGTCTTCTGCTTGTGGAATCCCTGGTTCTGTCTTGTTATTTCTTTTTTTAAACACACATATGAAGCCGCTGGGGGAAGATAGTGAGCAGTTATTGGTATCTCTCTGCTCTTCCTATATCTGGGGAAAATATGGAATTGGATTCAAATTAGCTGGTTTGTGCTCCATCAGGATAGTGGGTAAACTCATCTATGGCTCCTTTGCCTTCAGCCCTCTCCAGTCTTCACTATCTGGTTTAGAGAGTTCAGCCAGCAAACCAAACCACATCATAGGGAGCAGGACAAAAGGAACTTCTGAGACCACTTCCTTTCAATGACCTGTCAAGAATCCACACCCTTTTGGCGCCCCCAGGTGAACTAATCATATTATATAGAGTCAAGCACTCTGATCAACCTCAGTTAATAATATAGAACATAACAATGTAAGATAAGGACATGAAAATGTGAAATTAGACTTTCTGAAGTAGTTTGTTTAGCGATTGTATATCTTTTTTATTTTGTAAGTTAACCTATAAATCGCTTCTTTTGTTATTATGTCCCTGCTGCTTATGATGTGATAAATAAAAGAAATGTACGCTGGATGTCCACAGAGACATAAAGCTTTACAAACAACATCATCAACAACAAAATTATGCACATATTATAAGGCTAAGTGGCAGCACACTATATGTAGCTTATGATGTAGTACTCATATAAAATCTGAGTTTTGAATGGGCCTTGACTAAATTTTCAAAGAATGAAAGAAAAAAAATCAAATGGCTGTGAAATATTGGAAGAAAACTATGACTGATGTATGAAATAAAGTCTGAAATGTCACTCATTGTGTAGAGCAAACATGCACCGGGCTGTGTTGTCCTATTTTCTGTGTGCCCCAGAGCTTAAACACTGTATTCAGATCATTTAAAAAATGAAGACAGAAGAGCTTATTTAGCTCTGTTGAGAGTCCAGTCCTCCAGATTCCTTTGCAGTCATTGAAGATATGACTTTTGTATTAATATTTTCAACTGCTTCTTTTCCACTTCTTCCATGACTCCCTGCTAAAATCTCCTCAGCAGCTAGTAATAGAGATCTTCTCACAATATTAATATTTATTTCTTATATATGGTACAACTGTGACCTGATCCAAAGCTCATAGAAGGACATGGAAACTGTTCCATTTACTTAAGTGAGCTTAGGATCAGACCCTTGTTGAATGCTTCCTAGGAAATAACAAGATACCCTGAAGAAAAAAGGTAGAATATTGTGAGGCTGAAAAATAAAATCTAGTCAAAAGCCAGAGATTCAGAAACAACATTGTTCTGGAGATATATTCACACAGTTGGAAGGCACCATATGGAAAAAGATCTGATGAAATCTAGTTAGAAAAAGAAATTGAATTCACAAGTAGTAAAGAAAGAAAATTTATTAAACAAGTAAGAAATTCTAGAACAAGTCTAGTAAATCTCTTTATCTTGATGCAAGTCTTACTAGGTATCGACCAAAGTATTCAAATAGTGAAAGATTTACCAGACAGATTAACGCTAACAAATCTCTAAATCTATTCGTGCTAATTAAACTGTGTATAATATTTCAGAGACAAGGTGGGTGAAGTAATATCTTGTATTGGATCAACTTTTGTTGGTGAAAGAGACAAGCTTTTGAGCTACATAGAGCTCTTCCTCAGACTCACGATAATCTGATATCACATATGCATTAGTAAACTTAAAAAAGGATAAATGCACTTTCTAGCCTTATGTCACAGGTTGAGCTGACCCTTTAAGAGGAGTGCAGATTGGAGCTTGGATCCTGTTCCAGTTTACACCCAGAAACAAGGTATTCTGGGACTGGTAGGAAGGAGTACAACTATAGGCAGGGTAGAAATTCATGTTGGGAAAGGGAGCCAGGATATAAGAGCTCCCAATAAAAGAAAACAGGGAAGAATTAGACCTCTCTGACTGAAAGGAACAAGACCTGTTGTAGGGTCTCTCCAGGCAATGGGCCTGTGATGCGTAGATCACAAAAGGCCACTTTGTGCATTTTTCATGTACTCTAATTATTTAATTTAGATAATATTTTCAGCATAAGAAAATATTTTTCTATCTGTTCTGTAAATGGGTACAGGGATTCCTTGTTCAACACAGTTTGTTCATTACCAAGGATCTTTCAGGGTGTGCAAAGGGTGGGGGCACCTGTGGAAATAATAACTAAATCAAACAATAGGTCTTTCACCACCAAGGATTTGCCTCTGGGAGAAGTGAGTAAAATAAAAAATAGAATTAAGTCAAAGGAAAGAAAACAAACAAACAAACAAAAAAGCCCACCTTCCTGGTAAAGGAAAGAAGGGGGGAAAAAAATCACACAGAAGTTAGTGCTACATTCTACCCTTAATCTACATGCCAAACTCCTACTGATATCAACAGGAGCTGAGTGCACAGAGAGCAGCATTCAAGTGCAAACTGCTGAAAGTAACATGCCTAAAGGCAAATACTAGGAATTCATAAATTCCTCATTGACCTGAACAGAAGTCTTTCAATATTCCCACTTCACAAAAACACAGACAATTCCATTGTCAGCATTTTACGATATATAAACAGAAGACAGGATGAGAGGGAAGTGGAAAAATCAGTGTTTTTTGCAAGTGAGAATAGTTTCGGAAAACCACACAAAAAATTCTATAAAGGTGAAATTGTAAGAAAGACAAAAGAATGCTTCTGACATTGTTTTACTATAAAGTGTGATTGCAAAGCCTGGATGCAATTATAGTTTCAGTTTAATTCCTAAAATGAAAAAAAGATGGTGTCATCAAGAAAATATGCCAGAAGTTACAAGAGAATAAGAACAGCAGAAACAAGACAGGGCGCTGATTTTACACATTGTGAATTTAGTAAACCACCATTTAGAAATTCTGTCTTGAGCCACATTTCCCTTTGCGAACTTTTGCTGATGAAACTCTTGCTTGAATAATGGATCTAATAGAGAGCCATTATATTAATGTATTAAAAGAGAGAAGCTCTGAGCTGACATTCACCTGCTCTGTTCACTCTCAGTGACAAACCTGAAATTACCTGTTAGGTGAATGATGAACTCTCAGTCTCGGAACTTCTTCAAACATATGCAATGTTCTTATTTACATAATTTAGTATCATACATGAAAAGAAAAATGATTCTTCTCTCACTTTGATAGGTGTAAACCAAGAGTAATTCTATTGAAATCAATAGAACTACAGCAGAGTAAAAGATAGCAAGGCACAATAATTGCAGATTTAAAGACATTTCGTCAATTCTTGGGATTGTTAAAGGATTTGATTCAGCACTGGCCACCCCATATAACACCGGCATCAATACTGCTCAATTTCCCTTTCACTTTCCAATCTACTCACATCCCATGTGTTGTAGTTATGCATCCCTTCCTTGGGGCTTTTTTGAAGGAACATAAGGAAATTGATTCAATTTGTAAATTTTATGGCCGGACTCCATAGGTTCCTTTAATATTTCCCAATTGGTCTTGTGTCAGGGCTTCTCCAGTCCCTAAGAATCCACAACTACTCTTAATTTCAGGACTTCAGACACCAGTTTTATCATGCCAGTAGTCATTCTAGGCTTCTATATGTAAACCCTCTAATACCCTACATTTCCTGTATCTCCCACAAGTCTCTTCCTGGGACCCTGTCCCCACTACAGACCTTGGGCATATGAGGTTATTCCTTCACCAAGTCTTCCCCAGCCCTTGGTATTCCCTGATTAAGAAACGGTCCCTGCCTTTTAATTTATGATATGATCTCCTTCCATGTTTCATGTGAGGTCATGAATTCACGTTTACCTTGTGGTTTGTAGTATCTGGGACACTGATGTGAATTGAGGTCTGCATTAGAGCCGTCCTCGCAGGTGGTGTAAGGTCATTATCTCAGTTGGGCCACAGCTTCCAATAAAGTTATGGACTCCATATGTAACCATACTACAGTAGATGTGTTTCATTGTTTCCATTCCACATCAAACAATAGTCACGAGAACATGAAATGAAAAAAAAAACAATATGGTAAGGAGATTAAAGCACATCTTAGATATTTTGGGACCAAATTCTTTGGTTCTAAGACTATAGTATTAATTTCCTTTATTTAAAAGGATTTGACATCCTAGTTGTTTTTCTTTCTAAATTCTAATTAAGTAGATTAGTTTTTGGCAATTGGTGTGCATGTGTAACTTTGATAGTATTTGTTAGAGAGGTAAGCTTCTTGCCAGGTTTTGGTTTTTCCAGTGTGCTAAATCGGATGCACACTGTCCCTCTGGCTCAATGAAGAATCTTTGGGAAAACAATGTATTAAGTTTTCTCCTGCCCCTCCACATCCAGGGGGATGATGCAAACAAGGAAGTTTGGCATAATTCTCCATTGGCATAATTCCCATAGAGCCACACTGACAGGAAGCCACTAGAGACTGGGGCATGTGTGGAGAGTAAAGGCCTCCTTGTGAACAGCAATGACGTGCCATAGAAATCCCAAGATCTAAATGGGTACTTGGAGATCCACCATATTTGGGTATGGGACCTGTAGCCTTTTGAGCAGAGTGTAAGGGAAACTCCCTTCTCCCACATGGTAAAATATGCTTCAAGGAGATATCCTCCTCAGTTGCTTGTTTCAATGCAGGAAAAGATAATCTTCCCCACTATTAGCGATTTTGTGTATGTGTGTTTTTATGAGATTATTTAAAGTTCTCCTTTTTGAAGTAAACCACTTCCTCTTTAAATCTCTTCCTATTCACTCATTTAATCTACAGATAGAAAATTCCACCAAGTGAAAAATTTAATATATTAAGTGTCTTTTTTTTTTCCACCAGGACAGGGTGAAATTCTGGCCCCTTTCAAGTCAATAGTAAAATTCTCATTGATTTCAGTGATGCCAAGATTTCACATCCATGTCTTTTAAAAAACACACCTTCAAAGCTTAAAGGCTTAAAAGAGCTCAAAGCTCTTAAAAGAAATGTGAATATATCTTAAAAATACATTTTAATTTTTTTCAATACAGTTTTTTGCCCTTCAGTAGTTGTTCGATACACAATAGTGTTGACAACTCTCTCAATTTTACTGCAAGTCTCACAGTCTTGGAGGCTTTCTTAAAGCCCCCAGCAGCTAAAGTCCTAGTATTTCCTGATAATATCAACATTCATTTAAAGTTTCTAGCCATCATGGCTCCAGAGAAAACCTTGACAATGTGATCCCTAAAATCTCCATGCTCAGAATACAAATAAAAAGAAACCTACATATATGATTAGATAAATAGATAGATGTAGGCTTTTCTAAGATATTTGACTTGGTACTGAACAATATTTTGATTAAAAGCTAGAATGATATAAAATGAACATGCCATACAATAAATGGATTAAAGACTGGCTAACTGATGGGTCTCAAAATATAATTGTAAATGTGGAATCATCATTGGGTGAGTATGTTTTCATTGGGGTCCTGCAGGGATTGATTCCTGGTCCTAAGCTATTTAACATTCTTATAGTTATAGATTCAAGGAGCGCAATCTATTTAATATAATAAATGAGAAGGTTAAGAAGTGACTTGATTACAGATTATAAGTATCTGCATGGGGAATAAATATTTAATAATGGTCTCTGCAATCTAGCAAAGAAAGGTATAACATGATCCAATGGCTGGAAGTTGAATCTAGACAAATTCAGAATGGAAATAACATGCAAATTTTTAACTGTCAGGGTAATTAACCATTGTAACAATTTATCAAGTGTCATAGTCTATTCTTGATCACTGACAATTTTAAAATAAAAATTTGATGCTTTTTCTAAAATACGTTGAGGTTAACAGTAATTGGGACAAAATGCAATATGGTTTTACAAAATGGTAGCTCATGCCAGACCAACCTGATCTCTTTTTTTGAGAAGGTAACAGATTTTTTAGACAAAGGAAATGCAGTGGATCTAATTTACCAAGATTTCAATAAAGCATTTGATATGGTTCCACATGGAGAATTACTAATTAAATTGAAAAAGATGGGGATTCATATGAAAATTGTAAGGTGGATAAGTAACTGGATAAAGCGGGGACTCCAAGGAGTCATACTGAAAGGTCTATTGTCAATCTGGAGGGAGATTACTAGTGGAGTTTCTCAGGGATGTGTTTTGGGATCAGTCTTATTTAACCTTTTTGTTATTGACTTTGGCACAAAAAGTGGGAGTGTCCTAATAAAGTTTGTGGATGATACAAAGTTGGGAGGTGTTGCTAACACAGAAAAGGACTGGGATATCATACAAGAAGATCTGGATGACCTCGTAAACTGGAGTAATAGAAATAGGATGAAATTTAATAGTGGAAAGTGCAAGGTCATGAGTTTAGGGACTAATTACAAGAATTTTTGCTATAAGCTAAATAGCTATATAATAGCTATATAATGCATCAGTTGGAAGAGACAGAGGAGGAGAAAGATGTGGGCATACTGATTGATCACAGTATGATTATGAACTGCCAATGTGATGTGGCCGTGAAAAAGGCTAATGCAGTTCTAGGACGTATCAGGAAAGGTATTTCCAGTAGAGATAGGGAGGTGTTAATACTGTTATGTAAGGTGCTGGTGCGACCACATCTGGAATACTCTGTGCAATTCTTATCTCCTATGTTTAAGAAAGATGAAGTCAAACTGGAAAAAATGCAAAGAAGGCCTACTAGGATGATCCAAAAAGTGGAAAACCTACCTTATAAGAGAAGACTCAAAGAGCTTTGCTTGTTTAGCTTAGCCAAAAGAAGGCTGAGAGGAGATATGATTGATCACTATAAATACATCAGAGGGATAAACACCAGGGAGGAAGAGGAGTTATTAAAGATCAGCACTAGTGTAGACACAAGCACAAATGGATATAAACTGGCCATCAGGAAGTTCAGACATGAAATTAGATGAAGGTTTCTAACTATCAGAGGTGTGAAGTTCTGGAACAGACTTCCAAAAGGAGCAGTGAGGGCAAAAAACCTAGGTGGCTTCAACACTGAGATTGATAAGTGTATGGAGAGGATGGTATGATGGGACAGCCTAATTTGGCAGTTAACTCGTCTTTGAGTACTAGCGGTAAATACTCCCAAGGTCCTGTGATGGGTTGTGAAATGGGGTGGGTTCTGAGTTACTACAGATAATTCTTTCTGGGTGTCTGGCT
This sequence comes from Mesoclemmys tuberculata, assembly GCA_007922155.1. NCBI lineage: Eukaryota > Metazoa > Chordata > Testudines > Chelidae > Mesoclemmys > Mesoclemmys tuberculata. Next base: position 65,316,279 of record ML675610.1, read on the forward strand.
AGTGAGTGTTGCCCACATGCTCAGGGTTTAGCTGATCGCCATATCCGGGATCGGGAATTTTCCCCCAGAGCAGATTGGCAGAGGCTGTGGGTTTTTTTTCCTTCCTCTGCAGCGTGGGGCACAGGTCACAAGTCTATGAGTCTATGAGATATTCTTAAAGAATTATTTTGAGGAAATTCTATGGCCTGTTTTATGAAGGAGGTCAGATCATCATAATGGTCCCTTCTGGCCTTGGAATCAATGAATCTCAATAATTTGGGGGTCTGACTCATGATTTTGAATACTTAGAGTTCACAATACTTACATAATGTTGACTTTCCTACAAATAGTATGGGGAGTGAAATATAATAGCAAATGCCCTCTGTAGAATTTCTTGCACCTTCCTCTGAAGCATCTGATACTGGCTGAAGAATTGGACTAGATGGACCTTAAGTCTGATCCAGTGTGGCATTTCCTATATTTCTACATATTAATTTAACTATTTATTGATGGTTGGTTAAATGTGATAGTTGGTCTCAAAGTTGGAGGCTGATTGCACCTCTGTCTTGTGGCCTCAGTGAATGCATCCCATTAGGTGTTCTGCCCCATGACTTCACCTCTCTCAAAGTGGAACCCTATGATTCTCACTCCTAGACTGGGTTCCATGCTACAGACTCCTAAGTACTAACTATGGCATTCAGAAGGCCCCACTAAGTTCAGCTCCTGCATGTTATTTCTTCAGGAGTGCTGCCCAGTGGTTAATACAGGTGCCTACATTTTCTGAAAATCAGGCCCCTTTAATGTGTCTTCACTGGCTTTCTCTCTCATTTTTTATTTTTGTCACAGCAGAAGTGTTCCAAATGCACTGTTTTTAGTCATTAGTCACTGAGTCCACAGAACAGGTATAACGGTCAGCAGCTACCCTCCAAACCTTGTTCTGAATAAATCAGTTTCTATGTCCTTGCTATTCTTTCCATATAAATCCTTAGAATGCTGCTATTGTCCATATTGTCAGGCGAATAAAACATGAATATTTAGGTAGGAAATGAATTTTTGATCTCTGCTCTGTGACAGCCAGAAAAGGGGCTAAATAGTAGTGCCAGATATGTGTGTGATATAAATACCTTATTCACTAGGAACTGGACCCAGACTACAGGCTCATTGCACAAGGGCAATGAAGAACAATAGATAGTAATACTAAACTAACTCTTAAAATTGTAAGAAACAGAAAGAAATATGAATTAAGAGAAAAATCTATCACTGAAAATTGTATTTTTTGTGATGTTTCTATAAGACTGATTTTAGCACTGATCCTCATTGCACTACATTGGACAGTACTCCACAACTTCATTCATGCCATTAACCATCATTGTTTCTATATATGGCCATCTAACATCTTTACAGATGAAAAGAGACACAACAAAGGCAATCAGTCAGTGATGCTTTGCAATGTCATGGGAAAAGTGCCTGATGGGTGAGCGGCAAACCTTTCCACAGTGGGTACAGGTCCACTAGCCGAATGGAAGTGTCTCTAAGACAGTGAAGGTGTCTCAATCTCCACTCCTGCTTGGAATATGTAACCTAGCTTTCAGAACCGTAAAAGAAGGTACTAAAGACACAAGCCCGAAAAACAGACACCTTTGTGTTCAAGGTTAGCATCTTCCAAATTCTCTATACCGTTCAGAATTATTCCAATCCACATGACAGTACTTGCAATCAAACCAAACCAACTTCATCTGGCAACTAACTTTTTTGGTGATTCTGCATTAAATGTATGATTCTAAACCAAAGAGATTACATTGGCTATATCCCCACCCTCCTCCTGTGATTAAATAGGAACCTTAGACCATACATTCTGAATCTGGATTTCAAATACTCCAAATTTGGAGACTGCTGCACCTGTGCTGATGTGGAGTGCGGGTTTCCACTGATGGTGCTCATGACAACAACAGAAACAACAATCCACAACCATGTTTTCTTGTGCAGCATAAGAAATGAATGATAGAAAAAAAAGAAAAAAAAATTTGCCAAACAGAGAAAGTTGAAACTGTTAGGAAAATAAATTTAATTTTTCATGGTTCTAAGAGGTAGTATAAACAAAGAAGACACAAAACAACCAAACCTATATACAAGTACTTGACAGTGTCCCTTTAAATGTTGTCATTATCTACCACTGACGGATCTATGATAATTTGAGACCTCTTCATTGTGAAGTCGATGGACCAGACTCTCTTCTAAGCTATACCAGCATGGCCACATTGAAAATAAAATGTACATGCACTTTCCCTACTGTGCCTGATAGGAGAATTTGGCTTATTTTTTTTAAAGGAAATGGATTATTTTTATGTGTTCAATAGAAACACTTCCTAGATGAATATCCTTGTGAAACTGATTGGTGTAGGGTTGACAACAGAGATGCAAGTTGGAAAGCTGATCTGAAGTGGTTTGTCACTGAATGACTCACTCGAATGAAAAAATCGGTGTATTTTCAAAAAGGGTATGGGGTTGCCCTTGGAAAATTACCTTATTCTGACAGTGTATGGTGATACATATACGTTATTCAAACATCATGGAGTTATTGTCAATGATAAAAAGGGGAGAGGTGGCTATGAGACAGATTTATTTTGCTTTTAAGAAGGGACCTATACACACATTCAGCAAACATCAAACACCAGAAGTTTCCATTAAATAAATGGCTTTAATCACTGAGATTATTTGTTATTTTGGAGACTACAGTTTGTAGATTTTATGGACTGCATAAAGGGGTAGAGATGACCAAACAGAAACAGCGTTGTGAGATTTTATATTCTGTAAAAAATTGGCAAAGGTATTTTCAACTCCTTTTAAGTTGTGGGGGTTTTTATTTGTTTTTGTTTTTTGTCAAGGAGAATTTGTCTGAAAACATATGAAAGTCACATATATGTGAGAAACACAAGCCTGTTTTCATTGAAATCAAAGTAAAAACTCCTACTGGTTTAAGTAGGAGAATGACTAGGCCAGAAGCTAAGCAGTCATGGTATGAGAGAACCAGTATTGTCCTGGGTCAAAAACTAGCTTGGAGACAGAATGGAAAGAGTAAGATTAAATGTCAATTTTCATCATGGTAAAAGGTTAACAACAGGGTGCCTCAAGATTCCATACTAGGTCAAGTGTAGTTATTGCGTTTATAAATTATATGCAAAGGGTTAGTAGTGAGGTAGTAACATTTGCAGATGACAAAGTTCCAGAGATGACTGTGAGTAACTTCAGAGAGACCCAAATAAACTAGAATTACAAATTAAGTTCAATGTTGATAAATGCAAAGTACTGAACATTGAAAAGAAAAAATAAATAAATAAAACTACATGTATGTGTTACAGAGTTTTAAATTAACTGTATTAGCTCAGGAATGGAACCTGGGTGTCACTGCAGACAGATCAATTATGACCGCAGTGTGCAGCTTCTGTCAAAAAAGCAAACAAGCTGTTAGAATTCATGAAGAACCGTATGAGGATAACTCAGAAAATTTTATAATGTATTTATATAAATCAGTGGTACAGTCTTATTTCAAATACTATATGCAGTGTTTTGAGGCATCACAAGCTTCAAACCCAGGCCCACAGGCAATGCTCAGACCATGGCTGCCATCAGTTCCCCAAAACTCATGGAGAAGAAACTAACAAAACTTCTGTCCACAAAGCTCCTGATTGGAGGAGATGTCCAGCCCCACTGATTGGCTGGGAGTCACTATTTAAGTGGGAAAGGGGCACAGGAAGTTGTCTGAGGAACTAGGTGGATGCTTGGCTGGTTTCTGCTGTGGACCTTGCCTACTTTCCTGACTTCTGTGTCCTGCCTTCCTTATCTCAGACTCCTATCTGATCCCAATTCTTGCTTTTCTGCCTTGCTCCAGCTCCCTGCTCCTACACTCTACCTCTGATGCTGACTCTTGCTTTCACCCAATTTCTGACTCTGTCTCAGACATTTGGCTTGGCTCTTGGCTCTGGTTCCAGGCTCCTGACTCTACCATTAGGCCTGACCACCCACACCCTGGTCCCCACTTAGTGATCATCTCATATGCAACAGGATATTGCTGGATTAGAGAAGTTTTAAGAGAAGGGTGAGAAGCGTGATCAAGTGTCTGGAAAAAAATCTTTTGAAGAGAGATTCAAAAGTGTGGAGTTGTTTACTTTAGAGAAGAAGAATAAAAGAGAGCATGAAAACGTTATATAAAACAATGTATAGAGAAGGCAGATGAAGAACTTCTGTTTGTTTCATAATGCAGGACAAGGAGACATTTAATTAAATTAAAGGGTGTGAAATTCCAAACTGATCAAAGAAAATTCTTTTTTCACACAAAGCAGTTAGACCATGGAATTCATTGCCATAGGAAGTTAACAAGGCCATGAATTTAGTTAGATTCAAAGATTGGATTAGATGTTTTATAAAGATCAAGAATATCCAGAGTTATCGTATTCAATAATAACAAACACATTGGAAGGATAACTAAATCTCATGCTTCAGGATTTAAGCCAATCTCCAAATAATAGAGATCAGAATGAAATCTAATAGGTAGTGTAGGGGAAAGCAAATTATCCTACATCTGTTCACTGTGGAAGTGGTACTTACACCTTCCTTGGAAGCATCTGGTGCTGGTCGCTCTCAGATGCAGAACGCTGGTTTAGTTAGATATTGGGTCTGAATCCAGTATCGCAATTCCTGTGTAACCTGGCCCATTTTTTTTTAGTACTATGTGCATATTTGTGTGGCCCTCATTAGTGTAGCATCTAAGCATCTCTCTGGTATTGATAGATTTATCCCCACCACTGCTGTCAGATAGGGGAGTATTATTAACCCCATTAATTATTATTTTACATAAGGGAAGTGAGGAACAGAAAGATGTGAAGTGACTTTTCCAAGGTCATATAAGATATCTGTTACAGAACCAAATAACAGGACATAGATTTCCTGTAGCCCAGTCTGGTGCCTAAACCTTTAGCTTTCCTTCTTTTTTTATTGTTCTATTGCTCTATTTATTTGTTTTGCAAAACAATAACCTATGTGTAATCTGTTGTATTTGCCGAGAAAGAGATTCCCATTTTGTGATACAGAAAATGTTTGACATAAGCTTATAAGCATTATTATCCACTTAGAATACCCACAGAGTTATAAATTAGTATGTAATAAGATCTGGCCCCAAGGAGTAAATATACATGGATTTTGATATTACTTTGGCAGAGGAGCAAAGGTCTAATAAACTCCTTGTCTCCTAGAGGGATCATACTTTGCATACGTAACACTTTTGAAAATATTGTCATTGGATTTTTATAAATCAATATTAATTGAACATGAAATATTGTAATCAATGTCACAATTATTTATAAAATATTAATGATTGTGCTTCTGTATCTCTTAGGAGATGAAGAATCCTTGGGATTGCAGAATTTCAGTTTTACTTTCTTTTTACATGAGCTATGTGAAAGCCAAGGACCAGTGGCAGGGAAGAAACCAGTTTGCTTTAATATTACAAGGATGGATCCCCCAAAGTAGCAGGATATGCCTATTGATTTACTTTTATTTGTGTTAGAAGAGCGAAATAACTAAGAGGTAGAATTGCTGTCTGCTTTTCATTCCCCTCTAGAGTTAGGTAGAGGGCCCCCCTCAGAACACTCTGTTTATGAGCACTGGGATGTCCTGTGATTCCTCCATAGAGATCTCAATGAAAATTTCATAGAGGTGCTCTGCAATACTCTCCTGGGATTCTGGGGAGGGCTGCCTTATTTTTTCTGCCACGGTAGGACATTTTTCCATGCCACTCAGCAATTATTTCAGCAGGCACCATCGTAGTACACAGCTTAGCAACATGTGGGCCTGGACAGCATCAGGACACCAGTAGCAATAGTGCCCTTTCTGTCTCTGTTGAGATATCTGCTAAAACTACCATCATGGAACACAATGACAGTATTCAGTTTCATTGCCCTATAGACATATAGTTATGCCTGTGAGCTATTCCCCCTTATTTTCCCAACCCCACCTCCCCCACAAGGGCCATACATAGCATGGCTGGTGCTGTGACTAGCACTGTGCTGTATCAGTCCCATGTAGAATGAGACTGAAGTGGGTATCAAAGGGAGTAAGTTCAGCATCCTAAGTTTTATTTCTGTTGTGAATACCCTGACAATGGTTCCTCAGTGTGCTGTATCTACAGCTACTTGTATTATAGCCCTTGAGGGTCTCTCCCTGAGCTAGATAAGGAGGAGAAAGAAGAGGACTCAGTAGGACAGTTCCAGGAGATGCTGCAAGCCTTTGTTGCATAAAAGAATCAGATGATGACTCTTTCAGACAGCATGGAGAAGGAAAGAGAGGAGAAAGTCCCAGGAATCCAAGCAGAACAAGGAGATGGATATACACCTGGACATAATGGGGTTTCTCAGGCAGCAAACAGAGATGGTGCAGACTCTGGTGGACCTGCAGGTCCAAGAATCTCATGATCACCTCCCTCTGCAGTCCCACAGACAGCTCAATGTCAGAACCTCCCTACATCCCCCCCCTCAACATTACACATGGCATTAGGGGCCACTGCACTACTCCTATCATGCCACCCCAGGGAAATATACAGATGCACATACACTGATTCATGAAAGTCACATTCATTCCATTTCACATTCCATTCATGAAATGGAAATGACTGGTTTTTTCCCTTCGTAAGTTCTGTCCCCTGAATTTATTGAGTTTTGTAAAGTACACTGCACTCTGCATCTATACAAGTGTTCCTGGTGGGGATGCGCACTGCTGACATGAAAAGTGTAGCATGCACACGCACAAGCAATGTAATAACCACGGCAGCTGTATGCTGACGTAATGTAGACATGACCCCAGTGCCTGTTCTTTTTCACAATCCTTTTATTAATTAATGGCTGATTTCTTAACCTTCAAGTTTTCCACAAAGTTAACATGTACTGTCTGTGTATTTATATTTGAAGAAATTAACTTGTACTTAGCAACATTATTAATGACTGAGTTTTTTCCTATTTAGCCCATTGTATTCACAATTTTAAACCTTTACCTTATTAGCAAATATTCACCACTGATATAAGTGCACGGATTAAATGTAAGGTGTATTAAGTGCTTATGAAGTTAGCATGAGACTGTAACTAAGGTTTTGTTTTATAGTGTGAGACAAATGTACGTATTGTTTGAAGTGTGCTATACGTGTAGGAAGGAGGAAATTTCTTATGGTGATGTCATCTTTGTCACTGTCAGTAGAAATGTGAAGTGTGGGAAGTAGGGTGTAATTATGATGTGTCCAGTACTGTGGCACTTCCTTGCTTTTTAGGATTTGTGATGGTCATGCTTAGCCAACTTCAATCCCTTTTAAGCAAAGTTTTGGTCATGGAGTAAAATCATGAAATTAGAGATTAGTAAAGGTTTCATAGTAAATGTATTAGGTCATGTTCTCTATTCTTGTGCCAGTGAAGGTTTGCTCCATTACGGGTAAACTCTCCATTGCTTTGTCCAGACTGAAAATTCATTTTCCTTAATTTCCTTTAGAAGGAAGCTCTTCCACGGTTTAATAGACTCAACTGCTAAGAAATGCTTCCTCATATTCAGTCTTAATTTTCCATTGCTCATTTCACCTGACTATATCCAATTATACCTCTATGTATCACCCTTAACAATTCTTCTCATTTCTTGTTGTTTACATCCTAAGAATAATTCTAGGTAACTACCCTATTTCCAGCCTTTCAGTCATCATTTAGTCAAGATAATTAGTGGATATTTTACTTTTAAAAAATCTTTCGTTATAATCAACCCTTTCAGCTTCTACGGTTCTGTTGATCCCTCTACTTTGTTGTCATTAGAGCTGATTTAAAATTTCCAGATGTGAAAATTTCAGTGAAAAGCTTTGATAAAGTTTAGACTTTTGCTTAAAAAAAGATGAATTTTTTATATTCTTTATGAAAAATGTCTGTTTTTAATCAGCTCTAATTGTCACCCTCTGGGTATTTCAGGCAATGTATTGGTAAGGTAATCATAACTGTAAATATTCCGTATTCATTTTCGTCAATGCCCTAGCCTTCTCAGGCCAAGCCTCAATGGTGCTGTGACCCTGTCAAAACACCTGGTGCAGGGAGCTGGGCCGATGCTGTAGGATGATTACAGGGAAGGCTCTCTCTCCAGCTCCCTTTCACACACACACACACACACACACACACACACACACACACACACACAC
>ML675610.1:65324479-65400555 GCA_007922155.1 Mesoclemmys tuberculata
CACACACACACACACACACACACACACACACACACACACACACACACCATGGGGCCCTCCCTCTGTGCTGGACCAGGAGAAGTACATTTGCCTATTTTTATACCCTTGGATTCATGATTTTTGTGGGTGCAATTGAACACAAGAACCCATATCAAACCATCCCTGATCAAGAGTGGTGAGGACTTGAAGGGAGGGAGCAGATTACATACGGATGTTTCTTGCTTTTCCCAGAACCACATGTTGCCTGTCAGCTCTGTGTTCCTGGGGAATTCTGGCACAGTACCTTGCCTGTCAGAATCACAAAGGACTTCCCTCCACACACACCTCTATCAGAATCAAAACTGATCAGAAGAAAGATTTACAAAAAGCAATGAAAATGCAGTAGGGAGACACACCAAACTCCTCCGGACAAGGGTGACAAGATTAAGGCAACTACCCTAGCCTCAAAGATGGGACAGGGAGGCACCTCCATTAACATTCAGACCAGAGAACAGAGATTCCAAGGCTCAGACCACACTGAACTCTGGGACCAAAGAAACAGGGAAGCACTGCATGATGGGGGATCTCTGCTCCAGACATTAATTAACCGACGCCTGCACACACCTAGCTCATCATTTATCAGACAAATTCTAGTGATGAATCCATAATGGATATCCAAAATACTGCATCTGCCTGATTGCATTGTGAAGTCCCTCAAAGTAACACCATACATAGCCAGGAATGACCAGTTCCAATTATCCAGCCTAAATAAAACAACTCTGATATGCTCCCTTGAGTCATCATTTACACATAAACAAATCTTGGGTTCTCAGCTGAACCATTGTTTCCCTACAAACACCCCTGCCCAAGCTCACGTTTCTGTCCTTGTGCTTGGATACAAAAGCTGCAACAGTTCCACTGGGACTTCACCCTGTTCTGATTGGAATACCTTCAATGATAATGTTGTCAGCTCTGCCCGTCTCCAGCACTCCATACCCTATGCTGAACAGCTTATCTATGAGCTACAACAAACACCTGGGAATCTCGACTGGTTCAAGCTTCACTGAGTGGTGAGACCCCAATTCTCAGTCTCGCTCTCTGGCTTAGCCCACTTTTTTTTAAAGCTCAAACTTAATTGAATCCTGCTGTCTTTTTTACTCCGGGTATAGCTTGCTAAACCTGACCTTTGTTATCAAACTTGAGCTAGATTTCCTCAGTTGAAACCATGTAATATTGTAACTGTTTTTGGTTGTCTCTCCTTGCATGGCTATTACTACTAGTATCATCACAAGGTTCATATCTTTGGCAATAAAATAACTCTTATAGTCAAGCTGGTTGCCATACTCTCTCCAAACTCCATTTACTCTTTTGTTTTCTCAGCTGCCCATTTGCTCTGCAGCAACAATCCTCTTACCTAAGCCAAAGATCCATGTAATACTCAAAAATCCTGTGGGATCTGCTCATCATCACCTAATAATCTTCATCCAGAAACAAAAATATCTATTGCATTGGAACATTCCCCCTCTGCCCTCCTTCCCCCACCCGGCCCTTCTCTGTTCCAGAGGATGTACCGAGTTGTGCATTCTTTTATTTGCTGAATATGATTAGCTGTAGCTTAATTGAGTAACATATTTCTTTTTTGTGCAAGTACAAATGAACCTTTCACGACCATGAATAATAGGTGAGGAGAAATATTGGTTTAGATAATTCAATATACACTGGAGTCTGTACTTAAATGGCTATTAATTCCAATCCCTGCTGAGTAACCTATGGTTGCAACAAAGTCAATATGATTAAGTAAATGAGAGTAAACAATAGGCAACAATGTAATCAAAACATTTATGAACCTTTGGAATCTATCAATCAGTCACCAAAATATTTATGCAAGTGTGACATTTAAGGAGGCAAATCATGTGGTTGGTTAACAATTAGTGCAGTATTTATTAATCATTATGTCAGTATACGATTTGTAGTTGCACACTAGAAATATATAGTTACTGACATAGTAGATCAAAATGTTTAGTCCTATTAAATCTAAATGTTTAAAGCCAGAGAGGGAAACACTCTGGCAGATTCTGATAATCTTACTTTATGTGAAGCTAAGCCTTACTCCATGAATAGTCTCACTGAGGGCAATGGAGCCACCTGTCGTGTGATGTACTACTCAGTATGAATGAGATGCTCAGAATCTGTTCTTTAGCCAGTCCTAAAAGTGTGCTCAGCTACCCTTGATAAAGTTAGGGTCCTATTGTAATCCTCTGCCATTGGTGAACTGTTACTCATTGACTTCAGTGGAACTATAGCAAGGAATACTCACCAGCATGAGTTAGGGAGTCATAATAAGGTTATTGGTAAGAGAGATAAGGTACTTCAGTGGAAGAGGCACCTGCCTGGGAGTTGGGAAAAATGGGTTCTATTCTTGGCTGTGTTGCTGACGACCTGTGTAACTCTGGACAAATTATTTTTGCTTCAGCTATAAGCTCTTTGGAATATAAAGTGTCTCTTACAAGGTGTTTATTCAGTGTCAAGAACAATGGGGGTCTGGTCATAGATGCTACTGAAGTACACATAATAATAAAAACAAGTGGAAAAATTAAACCCAATATAAAATGTCTTTTTATTTTGAGTAACACAATTTTTAACTATAATGCGATGCAATCTGACAATTAAAATGAGGATGAAATGGTCAAGATCAAGCTGACACTCTATCTCTGTGTAGTGATGAAGAAATTACTTGCTAAATACCATGAATTTACATTGCTAGTTCTAACTACATGCCAAAGTTCTGACTTTTGGCCTGCTTTGTTTTGAGTTGTATTTTATTTCTTTTTAACCTTTATGCAATCTGGGGTGGGAGCTTTGCATCTGTACATAAATCAAACAAATCTTGGAGGCTATAAATAATATTAATCAAAAAATAATTAATGAATTTCAACCAAACACCTGCAGGTCTCATTTTTCCCTTTCTTTACCTTTTTGCTTTACAGGCTTTCCTTCTGTTAGGTGTTAATTCAACTAGCTTAGGATGTGTTAAAGTCTACAGTAGATTTTTAGAATTTTTTAGTTATAATGCTTTAGCTAACACCTTCTAACAACATACCTATAATTCTAGACAAGAAAATACTTTACAGTATGGAAAATTAATATGTAATTAAAGAGTGTATGATAATTCATAATACAAAAGGGGTGAATTAATGTTGCACAGCCTTGATTCTGGCATTTCCTCCCTTTTAAGTGCTTGACATTACAAACAATATTTTTTTACTTTTTAATGGAATTTATTAGGCTTTTAAAAAGTAAACTGACCTGGGAAGAAGAATAAGAAATCCAAGAAATGGAATCATATCAGCATTCACATAGTTCACAAGCAGGGTTCGATTTTTTAGATCTAACACACAGACATCTGCCTTTCAGATTAACTCATAAGAGTGGTAGATTGTCATTCTATATATGGACCAACATTAGAGGAGGACGAGACAGCTTTCTAGTAGATTCCACAGATATTTGCTGACAACAGAGGAATTATAGGACTCAGGAATCTTGGATATCATTCCAGGTTCCAGAGTGGAGTAATATCTAGCGGTCACAGACTTTTCTGCTCATTTCCCTAAACTTGATGCCTTCTGACCCTTTCCGCTATTACTCAGCTCTGTCCCAGTGCTGTCTTTCCCCTCACCCCTGTCCCCTCATCCCAATCTCCTCCATACACAATCTTAGGAGAATTTAGCTGCCAAATTCTAACAAGTCTCTACTGAGCATGTAAATATCGAGATTTTTCAAAGCCTTATTTGGGTGATTTTAACACAGGACCAGAAAAAAGCATATGCCTGAAATCAGGATGACTTTCCTTGCCAAATTGCAAGTCTCTGCTTACAAGCTTGAACAGGCCTGAGTTTCTCCATAAAATGGTGTAAAATTTTTTTTTAACATGGGCAAAATAATGTATTTTCCCATAATTACATTTTCAGAAACAACTGAACCATTTTTACTAAAACTTTAAAAAAAAATAACATGAGGAAGTCTCCAAGCATAAGAAATTTCAGTTTGAAGGATTAAAATTTGGAAAATTATAAGCAGCTGAAATTATGCTTTTATAAAGGGAAGTGTTGGGCAAATTTAAATGTAGCTTAGCCAAGCCACATTATATGCCTATTATATTAATTTATATATCTACAGAGACCAGAATTTATTTTTGCCATCATTGGGTACTTCAGAAGACAATAGAAAATTGATATTTTGATTATCCACATCTCTACTGCGTACTGCATTTTCCAGTACATCAACCCTGCTATAATGATAATTTCCCAAATGCGTCTGTATACCATTTTGGAGCTAATCCAACCATTTCTATTGGCATAATTGTATCTATTTTGACGTTAAAACGATTACACAAATTAGCTTATGCCATATTTGATGTCAGAAGACAATGCCAAATATACAGGAACTTAGCTACTTAAAAAATAACTGGTTTGACTCATGGCCCAACATGTAATAATTGATCCAAGTCCAATTAAATATAACTGTACTTGTCCATTCAATACTTAAAAGTAAATCTAGAGCTGGACTTGCAGTCCTTGGTACTATATTGCGGACTCAAGGATATTTCAGAAATCTCTTCTGTCCTCATTTCCCTTTACATGCTATGATTTCACTAGTTCCCTAAGTATTAATTAAAGCCTGGAACACCTGATTAATGTACTACCAGCAACTACTAAACCTATATTTGACCTCCAATATATCTGACTGAATAAACTATAGGTGCCCTGGGACAGAGCAGACTCTTACAGCCAGTAGAAGATTCTGTCCTATCCCAGGCAAGATTGCTCAGGAAGCCTGGAATATAAAACTCTCTTCTGATACTACAAAGATCTTGCCAGAAAACTGATTTCCTTGTAAGTTTTTAAAATATGGGGATATGAACAACATTCATTAACCTTAAAAACATCCAAACAAATATCTCATATTTTCTCCAAAAATTTCAGTGTGATCTCAGAAAATCGGAAAAACCTGCCTCTTTCTGTGTGGAGCCATCTGCATCTGTTTGATCACACAAATCCTGTGCTTAGTGTGAGTAGCTGGGCTGAGCCATGGAGATTTCCATGAGGTCCTGAAGAAGAATTCTCTCTGCAAGCTACAGAGAACATCGGAACATAGAATATTCATTTTGATTATCCTCTGCATTTAAGGAACACATTCCTCTTCATCATGGCTTCATGGACATGCCAGGCAACATGAGAAACCAAAAAACCTTTTGATAGTCAACTCTGGAGACCTCCACAACTCTCCAAAAGTCATAAAAGTCATACTAGGACAGTATGCAGCAGTTGCTCAGTTATATCTAATCTTCTTTTTTTCAGAAGAGCCTTGAAATCCATGCAGCAAGGGATGGCTCCTTCATAACTACCTATAATGATACACGGTCTGCTAAATAAAGTGATGGTGTTGCAAGCCTCCTGTAAGGAGCAGATTGCAAGGTTGAACCGCTGTTGATTAGGCTTATTATTATTATTATTAAGAGATTTATGATAGCCCTTTAATGCGTATGTTTTGTTAAATGTTAAAGGGTAAAAATGCTGTTACACTATTTCACTAACAATATATCTATAGTTTAGAGATTGTAAATAATGGGTGATAATATCGCTATGGTAGCCTAATGATAGGTTTGTGCAATAGAAAAAAGTTGAAATAAAGTAGTCTGGTAAGGCAAATAGCTAAAATCAAAAGGGGTCTGTGTTGGCCTACCTCTGCTCCCCAATTAAGTTAATAAAACTTCTATTAATTTTAATGGGACTGCAGATAGGCCAATGCTGAGTGCTTTTGACAATCCCACCCACAATGTGTATCCCAAAACTGTTATTGCTAAAATGTGTATCCTGAGTATTTTCCCCCTAATATCTGTCAGGTAAGTGCTACAACATCAACATTCGTATGAGAAACAGTCACATTCAATAGCAACTTAACTTTATTATAGGAATTTACAACTCACTGGTTTCAAAATGTACATTTCAGCTGTGTTTCCTATTTAGAAAGGGAAGAGCAAAGTGATTCAAAATGGGAAATAAACAACACGAAAAAGGTTTCAGCACTAGCCAGAGGTAAGAAAAAAACTGGCTCCTGTTAAGATCCTATTATGGTGTTTTTCAGTGTTGTGAACTGTAAAGTTCTTTCTTTTCTGTCAATTTCATACCTGTAGATGGTTGTTCGAATAGCTAAATCACTAATCCTTCTTAAACTGTTCAGATAAGATATGTAAACAAAATATAAGAGGTAATATTGAGACTAGTGAATGCATTTTACTCTGAAGTACCATCAATTACTTATATTGGAAGATCTTGACAGGTATATTTATGTACTGTAAACATAGTCATGTTCAATCATAAGATTATTTTACGATGGCAAATAAATATGTATGGTGTGCAAAAGGCTTCAGGCTTCTTTTGATATCTCAAAATATATTATTTGATAAATGGATCATACAATGACACCTGTAGTTAAAATTGTCTAACATTTACCATTATCAACTTTGTTTTCAGTTGTTTATAACTTTGCTTATAACATCAATTGTTTGTTCTGACATTTTCCATGTTAAATCTCTGCTTTCACCTGATTTTTTTTTAATTTCAGCCAAAATGTTTCATTTGTTTCTGGGAATAAGGATAGGGAGAAATGGGTCATTTTGCTGACATTAAAATATATGACTTAAGGTTGCATGAGCAACCTTAATACTGTCACTTCTTAACTCCTGACTGCTTGATTTTGCAACCTTGAGGTTTTTTAAATGTAAGGGGCTTTTTGTGTTGTAAATAATAATGAATAGAATATTAAAAGCTTTTCTGATCTCCATCCCTGTTGGACGTATTTTAATTCTTCACTTTAGATATGATAATGTCCTGGTTAAAACGGAGTAAAACACATATGAATATCCAAGTAATTGTAATAGTGTGTGTCAGTGCTGTGTTGTGAACTACCACGTTGTTTTCCCAACTTGCCTTAGAAGCGGATATTCTAGAGATGAAAAAGTTCTGTTTTGTCATCTGGTTTATCTCCCTCCCAGCTGTGTTCATTTACTGATGTTTTGTACTTGTAATGATCTGGTTTTCTGTGACTGGGACTGAAATTAGAACATCAGTATATGAAAAAAAAAATCTTCTATTGCTTGAGCTAAAGAACGAGGCCCTTTATCTCCATAATGAACTGGCTCATACCCCTCTCTATATGGTTCAGTTGCTAAAAGGGAAAAAAGAGCCCTGATAGGTTGCCATAGTTTATATCAAGTCTAATTTTATATGTATTAAGCAATGTGAGTTTCACTATCTTCTCTGTGGAAACTATTCCATATGCTTATAGATTTGACATTCAGAAAATCTTTCTGTATGTTGATCCTGATATGTCCATTCTTTATTTGTGTTTCATTACTCCTAGCTACATTCATTTTACTTTATAACTTATTTCACTAATGCTTGCACCTTTAAAGTATTTGAAGAGTGTTGTCATATCAACTCCCCTTTAGTCATTCTTTAGCTAAGCTACCTGAAATTAACTGTTTGAGATCCTCCAGACCCCTTATGATTCCCGTTGACCTTCCCCACACTGTACCAATAATTTCCTGAGAATAAGTTGCCTAGAACTAAATGAAATATTTCCGGTACAAATAGTTCACAGATACAAAAATGGAGACTGTTACCTCATGCTGTGCTGCTTCTGTGTCTCCAGCCCAACACTACATTTGGGCTGATTTGTTGTCATGTCATATTGCAAATTCATTTCTAATTCACTTTTATGATTCCTGAGTTTTAAGATTTGAAATATTCTATAAAATTCAGTAATGCAGGTGAGGGTGGTGAAGCACTGGAATGGCTTGCCTAGAGAGGTGGTGGAATCTCCATCCTTCAAGGTTTTTAAGGCCTGACTTGACAGCGCCCTGGCTGGGATGATTTCATGGGATTGGTCCTGCTTTGAGCAGGGCATTGGACTAGATAACCTCCTGAGGTCCCTTCCAACCCTAATCTATGATTCTATGAATTAATGTAAATTCTAGTGGCCAAGAGATTTTGACATTTCCTTCCATTCTCTGTTAATACAGAACAGAAACCTAGCAGTGTCCTTGAAACTGAAATAGTCAGAATATCTTTATTAACCTTAGTTTTCTAACTTATTTGTCTTTCTGTGATATAATACTGTATGCAACTGATAGCACTGGTGTACTTTTGGTGCCTTATGAGTAAGTGATAATTATCAATAATGACAACTGCTCACCTAGCCTCATTGCTAAGATTCTAGCAGGTGGACTGATGAGAAATGTTAGCCCTGAATGCATCATTGAACAAAAGAGATATTGAGGACTGGAAGCAAGTAGCAACATAGCAGCCAAATGCTGCAGTTTAATCTTTCAAATTTATAGGCAAGGTTATAATAAATATAATATAATATATAAAAGGTGCCCCCACACCTTTTCTTTTAATGTTGGAGTCAAATTACAGAGATCCTACCACTGAAACTGATTATTTTTAAGTCAGACCATTACAAAATAGAAACATTTGAAAAGAAAACATTATAACCTACTCATCAGAGTACCAGAAATATGATTAAGGAAGATCAAGGTAAAAAAGCTATCACACTGTTCAGAAACATTTAATGGACTCTTCGTTTTCTCAAAATGTGGACTAAACAAAGCTTAACTGGCAATGGGAACTGAAGCATGTTGCAGCAAATAGGGCATCACGGTGACAAGCACAATAAAGCTGAAAGAACAATATGCCAGTTCTGTGTAAATCTGAATAATGAAAATGTTCTTGTGTTTATGCAGTGCATTTCATTCGGTTGAATCAACAATATTTCACAAGCTTTACTAACCACCGTGCATATATATATAGAGAGAGGAGTCACTTAATTAAACACCAAAATTCAGCCACCTCCGGGAATGTGACAACTGTTTTGCAAGCAGCATAGCTCTTCCCCATGTTTCTGACCCAATCATTATGGCTCATTTACACTACACAGACAATTTACAGACATCAATGACTATTAAAGTAGTCTAGTCAGTGTAGGAAAAAGAAAATCTGTTCAGGTACATCTTATCACCATAGTATGGAGTACAAAATGTACATTGCACGTGGTAATCAATGAAAATGTCCACATTTTGTGTGAGCGTCTACAGGCTTTTTGAGATACTTTATTTCCTGAAGGAAGGAGCAGATTTCCTGGAGGGTCTCTCATAATTCTCAATTCCTTCACTGCAGTCAACGTCACTTTGCATAAATCCATTTTATGTAATATGAGACTCGCCAGAGAATGCTTTCTGGTGTGAAGCATTGGTATATCGTGACTCCCATAGGAGGCTGAAGAGACTCAGTGAGCTATTAGCTACTCTTCAGGTTGATCCGGTGTTCCAGGTCATGAACAACTTGTCTGAACTACCAAATGAAAGGAAGCCATTTTTCCATTTTGAACTCTGTGCAGCTCCAGTGGGGCTGGCTCCTCATGTTACTTGTTACACGTAGCTAGGTTCAAGAAGCCTGTGATTGGGAATTTGCTTGTAGAGACCCAATCAAATATCCTGTAATTGTAGCCAGGGAATCCTGTTTGTGTGATTTGCATGTTTTTTTTAAGTAAGTTGTCATCTTAAGAACATATGAACAGCCATATTGGGTCAGACCAATGGTCCATCTAATCCAATATCCTTTCAGAGGGAATTATGAGAACAATTAATCATCAAGTAATCCATCCCGTCAGCCATTCCCAGACTCTGGCAAACAAATAATCCCTGCCTATACTGGCTAATAGCCATTGATGGACCTATCCTCCATGAACTTATCTAGTTGTCATAGTCTTGGACTTCACAATATCCTCGGGCAAGGAATTCCACAGCTTAACGGTGTATTGTTAGAAGAAATATTTGCTTTTGTTAATTTTAAACCTGCTGCCTATTAATTTCATTTGGTGACCCCTAGTTCTTGGATTATGAGAAGGAGTAAATGACACTTCCTTATTTACTTTCTCCATACCAGTGATGATTTTATAGGCCTCTATCATAGCCTCCTTTGGTTGTCTCCTTTCTAAATTGAAAAGTCCCTGTTTTATTAATCTCTCTACATATGGAAGCTGCTTTATACCCCTAATACCTTTTGTTGCCCTTTTCTGTACCTTTTCCAATTCCATATAGCTTTTTTCAGATGGGGCTACCAGATATGCCCTCAGTATTCAGGCTGTGGGCATACCATGGATTTATAAAGAGGCAATACGATATTTTATGTCTTATTATCTATTTCTTTCCTAATGATTCTCTACATTTTGTTATCTCTTTTGACTGCCACTGCTTACTGAGTGGATGATATCCTTTTGTACAAGTATCTCTTGCTAATATCTTCACCACCATGTTTGCTACACATTCAATGACTGTCTCCAGGACTAAGGCTGAAGAAGAGTGGAGCTCATTGAACCGCTAGATGTACATTCACTTATTAAAATTACCTCAGAAACCCTGTCAACTAGAAAGCTAAGGAAGAACTATAGAAGGTGAAGAAACATATTACTTCCAAGATAATCTAGTTGACGTTCTGTTTGTTTTATTATTACATTATTTCTCTTTGATTTCTCTATCTCTAATAACATTCACTAATTCTTTTATCTAGGAGTGAAATCCTGGCCCCATGAAGGTCAATGAGAGTCTCTCCATTGATTTTGATGGGGCTAGAATTTCATCCTACGTATTCTTACTGCATGATTCCAACTGGGTCATAGATTTCTTAGAACATTATATATTGTAGACCATATGTTGAAAGTGTTCTCAGTGACAGAGCATCTGGTATACACAAACCTAAAACAAACTGGATGTGCTGCATAAAAAATACTATTAACTGATTACACTATAACCTGTTACCAGTGAACAGCTAATGTTTCTGCTAAGGTCAGTCAGAATCCAAAGGAATGTTCCACTGGGTAGTGCTAGCTACCCGAATAGAAATTACAGTTACTTCATTTCAACTCACAGGTTGCTGCATTTCAGTGAGACATATTGAAAGTTTTGTGTTGTGTTCGTATTGTATCAGTTTATTAAATCTACCAAAGTTGTTTGAATTCCTTGGATGAAAAGTGCTGCATAAATACCATAAACCATATTTTATTATTTGCTATAGTATGTCTAGTCATCATAAATTTACAGCCAATTAAAAAACTTGGGGCAACAGACAAGTGAATGAGAAATAGCAAGAAGAACATCTTAAGCGCCTTAAAAGCTTAGAAAACTTTAGGAAAAAAACTAAAATGTACCTTAAGGAAAAATTCCTGGCCATTTATGCTTGCAAAGCCACAGAGGATCCTAGTATCTCTGCTATTGATTTTTAAGTAGAAATATAAGTTTTCCTATATAGGCATATAGAAATAGTATTCATTCCAAGAACATTTAGAAATATCTGTGTTTATGTGTTGAGAAATGCATCCTCTCCCTTAAGTTTACCAGATGTTAAGTCAGCTAATTCAAGGTTTTGGCAGACTTTACTGTCTAAGGATTTAGCATTAGTGACTATATTTATTATGCCATTATCTGTGAAAGAGCAATGAATTATACTGTCATCATTTGCAAACTATAGAAAAGTTGGCACTGAAAAAAATTGAGTTGATAGGCACTTCTTACCTCATCATGGTAATATAGATTTGTTTTCTATGTATTTGTCAATGACTATGTTCTGTCTGACAATATCATGAGGGATATTTGTATGAAATGGTTTATGAAGTTATTTCAAACAATGACCCTGCATGTCATCTAACTTTTTTTTTCCTGACAGAAAAGTAATAAACTACAGTAAAACACTGTTCCAAGCATAATGTTGGAAGCCAAGCTCTCTCATTGTAATAGGGAAGCGAGTTTCAGAACACACATTAAAAAAAAGGGCTGGAAACCATTTTCATATGTCTCTTTATTGTCCTATGTTTAAAACCTACATAATGCCACTGAAAACCAGCAAAACTACTAATTGGAAGAGAATTATCTGACTGTCCCTGATTTTTTTGTTTACCCTCTTTTCTCCTAATTGATGGCCAGCAGTCAAATGGATGAATATAATACTCACCAAATCTAGACGTGGGAATCAGTTGGCATGATCACAGAGGAAGCATCTGTCTACATTTCTACATGTTTCAGATGCTAATTGGTATGGTTCATCAGAATCATCATCATCTCAGAAGAGTCCCTAAGACAACAGGAGTGAGATCAGTAGGAGCCAAAGCAAGAATTCAACCTCTGAACATGAGAAATAATGAAGAAAGCTCATTAAAACTGTTCTGTACTGAAAGATATCCTGGCATCACAATCTGAGACATGGTTTACATTTTGAACAAAAAATGTGTCTAGTGGAATTTCTACTCCTCAAAAAGGTTGGCTTTTTGCTATGATTTTCAAGAACAGCATTTTGTAATGTGGTCTTAAAAATATGCTGTATTCAAAGATCTGTACAGACCAATCATAGCTGTATATCCAAGGTCAGAAAGAGGCCAAATAATTGGAAGCACATTCCTGGCTTGGTATTCAAATACACTGCAGGTACCTTTAAATTCAAGTTCTGACCAATTTTCTACTATGCTCACCCCTTAGGCATGCCTCTTTGCAAGTAGAAATATAGTTACATTGTGCCAGTGCTCCCTGGTTTCAAGGTGAATTTTTTGTCTTCAGAGATTTCTGCTGTTGTTCCCCCTGGCATAAGATATTGTACCTGTAGTTGAACAAACTGAATATAGCTGAAGGGATGTGCTATTTTCTGAATTTGGCACATTAAATTTAACCCAATAAAGGACTATTGTATAAATTTAAATGGAATATATGGGATACAGTTGTTAAAATGTCCCAGTCACTGTCCAACACTAAACAGTAGTAAACAAGGTTCAGTGTTTAGTGTATAGAGACTTTAGCCTGCTTAATACCATGGTAAACATACCATTAAAAATCCTTTCAACTTTTTATTAAAGATAAGGAATAAACAATTTAAACATTTTAAATTTAAAGTATTTAATAAGGCTTTAATTGAACAACATCCCTTGTTCCCTTTCCCTTTAGCTGGAAAGAATTTTTAGAAGGAAAACCAAAACAAAAAAGACAGCCGTTGTTTGGCAGTCTCTTAGATTGTGTCAAACATTGTAATAGCCATCCTTTTTGGGAAAAAAAATATAGTTGAAATGGGTTGGATCATCAGTTTGGAATAATTCAGTCTTTCTCCCTTTTGTACCTTTTCCCATTAACATTTCTTATTATGGCAAGATCTTATGAACTTTCACATACTTTTTACTCTTATGCTTATAATTACATTGAATTTGTAGACCCAATTATCACAACAGGACTTACAACATGGTAAAATTAGAAGAGAAAGAGAGAGAGAGAATTACCAAAAGAGTTTTAAATAAGGAGCAAGTAGAACAGTGTGTTGGTTGTGTGTAAGGCTCAGATGACCCAAGTTCAATCCATTCTGCATATGAATCTGAGTATGATTATTTCTAAGAAAGTGATAAGCTTAGCTGAGAATTGATCAGAATGACTAGGTTTCCATAACGTACACACCACAGACTTCATAGTAATTCTGCATGGATGCCATCCTGCACTAGAATAAATGTCAGATGGAAATTCACTTCAGCATACAGTAGACCAATGTCATTATACTGGCATGTTTTACAGTGGGTTACATTTACAATGCTTATTTAATTTACGTAACATATACACTAAAACATGATATGGCAGAAAATACAGGCATAAAAAGACAATGAAACATTTCTGAACCTTTTACAAGGATACTAATATTCACTTACTGAGGTGCATGTGCACCATGTCCAATAGAAGTTATGTGCTCCTATCCAGGGATGCATTTTGGTCTTAATGAAACAAGTCAGTTGCGTCGTCATACACAGTTCTGTGGAAATGTACCAGTTCCCCAGGTTATTAGGGCACTTTGTTTTCAATGCTGTACAAAGTATTCTGGATGTAATGTTATAATATAGGAGAGCCACCATTTGGGAATGATTGTCTCTTCCTTCCTGCAGTCCAAGCATCAAGGAAGAGAAAGGGCCAGATATATTTGCATTGTTTTATGAAATAATATCAGAACAAAAATCTAATATAATCTATATTTTAACACCTTTGTAGCATGCTCAATTTTATAAATCTTATTTGGACTCCTTGCATCTTAACTTTTTCTCCTAGGAATTTGATTTTCTTGTTTCAGGGTATTTTGTCCATTTACAGCTTGCTGTAAGTAAGAAACAGCTCATAGCTGTGCCAGACCAGATTCAGCTGAGGGAAGGAAATGAGAACCTAAGAGGTAAAATTACTTCCCTGCTTTCCTTCCTTGCTCCCAGATGTTAGTAATCTGCTCTTGGTCTTGTCCAGTACAAGTTACTCCTACCACTGTCCCTTTCCTTTCCCACTTTATTTTTTTCTTTTCTCTCTCTCTTTTTTTGCCTTGTGTTCTAGAAGGTTGGGCTTAGCAAGATAAACTACATCTTTTCCAGCAATGATGTAAGCCTGTTAGCGAAAGGCAGCCAAACGCAATGCCCTAAAGAATCTGTCGCTGATACAAGTTTGCCAGATACTCTAGTGGCTTTTATTATTATTTCCTAGTTCTTACATAGCACTTTCTATCAGTAGATCTCAAAGCACTTTGCAAAGGAGGTCAGTACCATGATCCTCATTTGACAGATGCAGAAGCTAATAAAACTGCATATTGTGCCTGTGTTTTTCCAGCAGCAAGGTAGCACGTAGAAGTCACCGCAAGAGGCAGAAGCTGTATTTCCTCTTTGTCCTGTTCTTTTCTCTCCTCTTTTGTGTGTGTTTTTCTTGTTGTGTCTTTAAAGAAAATGGGATTGGATAACAACAACAACAGGTCCAGCCCCTCTTATCAAACTTTTTCTCATTTCCCAATAAACTACAGTTATTACCATCTTTAATAGCGTATAAAGACTGTCAAACAAGGTTGGTTAGTTTGTTTTTCCTTGTAAAGACTCTCTATGGACAAAGTGAAAGGGAATAAGAAATATTGTTAAAATGAGAGACTTAATACTTTACATGTCAAAAGCTTTAACTCTCCCACCTTTTTTTTTTTTTTTTTTGTAACTTTAAGAAAAGGTTTAAAAAAATGTTTCATTTACTATGTGTCTAAGCTGGCCAAGATCTCTGCACTTGAAACTCCTGAACCAAGTTTAATTGCTGACAGTGTTGTACTGTGACAGGTGCATGTTAACACCTTTGTCTCTCTTGGTCCATTTACTCCACTGAAATTAACACAACAGTATTCATGAAAGTGGGTGAATATAATACTTGTCAAACAATTTGGGGGAAAACGTGGCCTAATACATTGAATTAATTATTCTACAAATATTATTCAAGCAGCTCTACTTCTGTCAAAAATCTTGTGTTCCATCAATTTATTACTATGACTTGCAGCATGGCAGTACCTAGAGACACAAATATCTGGTTATGGTGTGTGCTTTACAAACATAGTGAAAACACAATCTCGCTTCAATGTGCTCACAGCTTACAGTTCATGCAGTGTTATCATCCTTTCTAGAGCCACTCTCTTTTTCTTACTGTTAAAAGTAAAAACATGCAATTATTCTGTTGGTCTTCAAGTCAGTACAAGAATACAATATTTTTTTTTCTAGTCATCAGTGATCTGTAAGCCAAAATTATTGTTTTTCTTGTCTTAATGGCAGGAGGCAACTATTTTAGCTGCCCATATAAGCCATCATTGCTATTTATGTCCTTTCCTAATATATATATTAAGCTGCACTTGTACACAAAGTAGCTATTTTATTCAATTCATTACTCCCAGTAGCCCCATGCATTGTCTTGTTATATTTAAACAGTAAGACAATAGTGATACATTTCTGGTACTCTCTTGAATGTGTCTGAATATCTTATTAAGAACAATTTGCTTTGAAAGAGGTTTCATTTTTCAGCAGAGACATACTAGCATTGTCTGTATGTAAAGACCACTTTTATCTGTGACCATTCCAGGATACTGCCTTTCAAAATAATGTTTTATTTAGGAACTGAACCAAAGTCCACATAAGCCAATGGGAGTCTTTTCATTTACTTCACTGGACACTGAATCAAGCTTAATGAAAACGTAGCGTAAAAATAAATATGTATGACCTTTTTAACTTTTAGCACTAAGTGATCAGTCCCACAAATCCTTAATCACATGAGTAATGCTTGCTTACTCAAGTAGGTCCATTGAATTCAATGTGAGTACTTTCCCAGGACCACTCATATAAGCCAAATTTTACATAAGGATTGGACCTTATGTAATTAATATATTCTAGTTATAGATGGAAGAAACATCTATTCTACTGTATAGCAACAGTAGAAATATAACAAAATATAACTGCTCTGTTACTTGCAGAAATATAGTGTATTTTGAATTAGTCAATGACTACAAGACACAATAACAACATTGCTAGCATCATTAGCTTGGGTACGTCATCATATTCATAACTGGTGACCCAGCACTAATTACTGATTGCTTTCTAATAAATAATAAGGAAAATTCCAGTTAATAAAAATCAATGATTTGCGTCATCGGTTCTTGCTGTTTGAAAGTATTTTTTTTAGTTCTCTCCCAGATGGAGATTTGTGAAGCTGACACAGTGCATTGCAAAATCAGTTACTGACACTGTTTTCAACAGACTCTTTTTCCATTTAGGTTCCTTTTTCAAGAGGAGTTGATTGTCTCCTTTAGATTTGGTCCTGGACACACAGTATTTTAATAAAATATTTTAATGATCCTTAAAATGGATTAATGATATTTGTAATTCTATAGATAATGATATTTTATTCAATGTAAAACAAGGAGGATATGAACTTAGGTCTTGATTCATGTAAGCACTTAAGCGTGTCCTGCCAACCAAGTCTGGGGTCTCTGATGTCTTTTACCTTGTGCATCCGCTCTCTAGTCAGGTTACATTTGGTCTTATTCCTTTCAGAGTAAACTAAGATTTCTACCTCAATAGTCTCAGGACCTCACACCATGTTGATAGACCTTGTGGAGGCCCAATAATTCTTCTGGTCCCTTCCCAGTAATCTTCTCAGTGAGGCTGCAGGAGAACCCAGTTCCTCTAGCCACCCTGGACTCGAGTCCAGGACCTTTATAACATGTGGTTAATGTGTACCTGGAAAAGCCTCTTGATTCTTCTCTGGTCTGCTCCCTACATTGGTCTACCTTCTCCTTAGGGGGTCCATATTCTCAGTGAGAATCTGTCACAGGGTCAGTGCCCTAGACCCAGTTCTCAAAGTAACAAAGAAGGAAACTAAAATAACAGAAATAAAGAGCATCACCACCTTCTCTATCCTACTAGGATCTTGCAGCCATCTGTCCTATCACTTTGTGCCCCCAGGCAATCTAAAGCAGCTTGGTTCTCTCCTTTGCTCCTTTCCGCTCCCTCAGGCTAGGGCCTTCTGAATTGAGCTACTCCATTTTAAAGATCCTCCTCCAAGATTGGCATGCCACATCAGATAGAAAAAAGTGGGTCTGCCTCAACCCAAAACCGTTCTCTAACTCTTTCTTGCCTGGTGTGACGTTTGTAGATCCTGTCATAATGCTGCTTTTATTGTTATTATTAAAGTGACTTTAACCCTTTTATAGGGAAGCAGAAGCAATTACGCTGCAGCTGAAATTAAATCTCCAATGTTTAGCCTGGGAGTACATGATTTTGAAAGAAAATTTGCCTTGTCTCTCCAGCAGCCATAATAGAACAATAATTATCTAACTTGACAGAAATATTGTTCCAAATAATCTACAGAAATAAGTTATTTTTACAATTGTAGTTGTAATTCAAAATGGGAATCAATTTTGAATTTGAAATTTGGCAATTAATTACTCAATGATATCATATAGCCAGTTTTGAGATTAAAAACAAAGATAGCTGTTTCCAGGAAATGACCGATTTCTGGGGACTTTCCAAATAGTGATATTTCTTAAATTCTTATCAGGGAGCAGTGCAAAATCTCACTGATTCTATTCCATCAAATACAGGATATGGCATTTTTGTGGGGGAAAAAGAGCCCCAAATTGTCCCTTTTTCTCATTAAAAAAAATCAAAACTCATTTTTGTCTGTTAGCCCTAGATTCCACTTTGTCCCAGGCACAAAACCTGAGTAATCTGGCTTTAAGTAGCAAACACTGAAAGAAATGTGGAATCCATCCATTACCCATGGAACTGGGGCTGCAGCACACCGTTTCTGTGGTCACAATTCCAGCCAGTGTACTAAAATAACAATCATATCTCCTAAACAAAGGTTTTGGGTGATTGGGGCTAGGTTCCAGAGAGGTAGCCATGTTAGCCTGTTTTTAGGAAAACATTGAGAGTTCTGTGTCACCTTAAAGACTAACTAATTTATTTGGGCATAAGCTTTTTGTGGGCAGAAACCCACTTCGTTGGATGCATCCAAAAACTTATGCCCAATAAATCTGTTAGTCTGTAAGGTGACACAGAACTCTTGCTAGATCTAGGTTAAGTATCTGATTCATAGTGCACTGAGGCCAGTGGGAGTTTTTCCATTGACTCCAGTGGGCTTTAGACAAGTCCCTAAGGATACTTCTCATGGCACTTAAGTGGTCCACCTTCGGTAGGCTTTGATCCCCTCCAGAATGGACAACAGTTGCAGATTCCTATTGGGGTGCCCACTTCACCCACACCTTTACTGCTGTACAGCTTCACTGAGGAAACTGTAGGAAAGAGGGACAAACATTTGTCTTGTCCACTGCATTGGTTGAATATCATCAACAGGAATGTTTCTTCCTTATGAATCACTGAATGAATCCTTAATGCAACTCAAATTACAGTTACTCTTAAAGGGGTCAGGCTGCCCTTTTACAGGAAATATTGCAATTCTTCATACAGTCTGTAATAAATCACATAGTAAGAACAAACGATAGTCAAAAACAAAGGATAAGTAGGAAAATGGGGAACAAGACTTATCCTAAATGTTAAACTAAACTGGGCAGCTAGTTTCATTTCTGTTCCTTTCTGGTCCCTGTGACTTCATTCAACTCAGGTCTTGAACTTCTTGTCCTTTACCTGATTTGGCATGGAATTTCACAATTATTTTACTTAGTTCTAAGATCTGGCTACAATACCCTGTGCATACCAACCACTTATCATTCTCAAGACCCGAGAAGCTTGTGATCAGTGAAATGGTGACCAAGGGCCAAGTTTTAAAAGAAAAGTAGGTTCCAGGAGCACCTAAGGAATTTGAAAAGCACCTACACACCTAAATCTATTGATTTCAATGGGAGTTAGATGCCGAGGTGCCTTTGAAAATACCCAAGATGGCTATCTGCATCTTTAGGCCCCTAAATACCTTAAAAAACTACCCCCAACAGCTGTCTTAAAACAAAGCATTTTATTTAGTATTTGAAACAAAGTTTTAGGGGAAAAAGTAAATGATCTTAAAGCAAGACACCTCCTACACATGGTTAGTCTCATCTAATTTTACACTTCACTACAAGCTAAGGACCTGTCTACATAGTGAGGCAAAGTTTGAAACAGAACTACATTAAGGCAAACTAGGCACCTTTAGAGCACACTTGCAGAGTTTGCACGGGGCAGTTAGAACACAACATGTGAGAGAGTGCTTTACAAATCTGACCCTGCTACTGAGCTTTGTTGACACTGTGTAGACAAGCCCTAAATTAGACAGTCTTTCTTTTTAAGTTTCAGGGACAGAACAGAATCCACTTACATTTTTTTAGAAAGGCAAGGAGCTCTTCGGACCTGGAGAGATCACATTTTAACTGTGAAAGACTGCCTCCCTATCTCAGGGAAACTAGTTTTTGGAAAATAAAGCCTTAAGGCTTGTAGTGACTGGTCTTGTGCCTTTATGTATCTGTGGGATGGTGTATTGAAACTGTCCACTTCCCCTCTGATAACCTGACACATCATTGTAGAAGTCAAATGCATAAATCCCATTTTGGTGGTCAGATCAATTAACAATCCTTCCTCAACATCCCTGTATTCATCACAGCAGTTCAGTACATATTTTAGTAGAGCAATCTAAAAATGATAAAAGAAAACACACAAAACCAGTCAAATTGTATCAGTTGAATAAGCAACTTTCTAAGAGCTACATGGGAAGGTCAGTAGACTGATACGTGGTGGGAAACATTTCAGTGAGTAGCAAAATTTTAAAATAACTTCAGGGAGTAACCTGGGGAGTAACTTAAACACACACACACACACACACACACACACAAATGTGATTTCAAACATCATCTAAAATGATGTCCAGATTTCACAGCTGAAAACCAGTTTGCCCTTTGGATCAGTAATCTAGCATTACCTTGTCATTTCTGGTGCTTCCCATCAAATAGACACATGAACTAGTAAAATATTCAACACGTATTCGCTTTTCTCCAAAGACTGCCTTACTTAAAAGAAAACATTGATTTTTGCCAACAGATATACAGAAAGACAATCAATCAATGACAGCCTTGCAAGCAAGCTACTAGTAAAATTGCCCTTAGTTCCCTCAACTCTATTCCTTTAGGTCATGCATTTATTTTAACATTTTTTTCATGAGTTTGTCTGGGGACTGCCATAACTGACACCAGCCTCATACAATTTTCATTTTGTTTAAACATAGTGATATGAATGAGAAAAATGAAAATATATTTTAAAGAAATTTTATGTGTAATGGAACTCTTTTGGTTTATATTATTTTCAGTTGTTTACTAAATTTAATCTTCTCCCACATTTGTATATCAATCTCTACACTGTAGTTCATGCAGTCTTTTAAATTGTCATATTTAAATTTCTTTTTAGCAACCTTTATCACTGATGATACCAAACTCACATTGTCTGTACAAAACAAATATCCAGGCCTGCATGAAATTTTACATGGGAGGCTCACAAATTAAATTGTGAAGGGAGCTGTGTCATAGGAAAACAATGAATCTGAAAATATCAGAGGTTTATTATTTAGTATAATCCTATTTATAATCCACATCATGTTCTCCATTGAATTTATCACTTGTCATTTTTTACTCTTGGGGTATTTCTACCAATCCTTGAATCTCCTGTATAAAGGTTAGTATGAAGTTCACATTTCCATTGTTTATAAGATGTAGGAGGTTTTTTGGCCGGGGGGGATATATGTTTTTCAATTCCATAGTGCTGGACTTTGAATTTCCTCTAATTTAAATTCTTTACACATTTTTATTAAGGCTTGCAAACTTGTTCAGTTTGGCAAAATGTTGAGTGAGCTTGTTTGCTAGCAGAGATAGATCCAAGTCAGAAATGTTCTGACAAGTATGAGCATTATGGCACTGATCTATCCACAGTTGAATAGAGGATCTGATTGCCTCAAAGTACTCTCAAGACCTGAGCATCTGTCTTTGCTAATGATTTCACAATTTGAAGTACATCTCCTGAATCTGGTAATTCCTAAGGTAACTTCATTAGGATAGTGCCCCAAATAGGTGAGATGCTTCGTGGGTATATGGACATAAATCACAGCCTACTAAAGTTACTGGGACTCTTTCCATTGACTTTATTTGACTATGGATCAAACCCTTTGTTTGTGTCAGTTATTCCACCAAATGGAGAGGGTTTTTGTTCTTCTTGTTGGCTGGTTTGTTTCTTCCAGCATGTCCTACTTTTCCATTTGTCTTTTTGTTAATCATGATTTACTTGCTTGCATTTTATTTTCTAACTTTAATTCAAGTTCCATGATACCAATATTGACAATTAACTGAATGAAGATAACACTATACCAGAGTGGAATTGTCCAATCTTTCATGAGATCCTGTATATTTGAGTTGGTGAGATCCTACCAGTGTCAATTATAGAATCATAGAAATGTATGGCTGGAAGGGATTTCAATAGGTCATCTAGTCCAGTCCCCTGCAATGAGGCAGGTCTAAGTATTATCTAGACTATCTCTAACAGATATTTGTCTAACCTATTCTTAAAAACCTCCAGTGATGAAGATTCCAAATCCTTCCTAGGTAATTTCTTCCAGTGCTTAACTACCCTTACAGTTAGGAAGTTTTTCCTAATGTCTAACCTAAATCTTCATTGGAGTTTAAGCCCATCACTTCTCCTGTCCTCAGTGGATAACAAGAACCATTTGTAGCCCTTGTCTTTATAAAAACCTTTTACATACCTGAAGACTGTTATCATATCCCCCTCAGTCTTCTCTTCTCCACACTAAATAATCTCACTTTTTCAATGTTTCCTCAAAAGTCATGTTTTCTAGCTCTTTAATCATTTTAATTTCTCTCCTCTGGACTTTATCCAATTGTCCACATCTTTCCCAAACTATATGCTCAGTGTTGTGCTAAAAAGAGCACTTGGGATCCTTTTAAGGGAAAAAGGCAGTATGCCACATTTATTAACAGATGCTAAATCAATAATTATCTTAAACCTATGTGCACACACTCAATAACTATCTTAAACCTATGCACACACACACACACACACACACACACACACACACACACACACGCGCCCAAACACACCAGGAAATGTTCTGAGGTTGTATAGCTACCAATCCTTATTGTGGCTTGAGATCGCAGCTTGGGTTCGTTCCTGGAGTTCGTGGCTCGTGGCAGCTACCTGGCCAGGGAAGCTGGACACAAGGAGAGCAGGGTCTTTGTCGGGTGCGCACCGGCGCTCTTCTTTGATGGTCTGCAGAACAGTTTCTCTTTCCCCAAAAGCTTCGAATCTCACCCAGTCTTTTATAACCTTTTACTTCGGTTTAAACTTAGGAGTTCTGCTGAGTCACGTCGCTTCTCTGTGTCCGTTGCTTGCTGGACAATAGCAGATGTGACTTTCAGCTCGTTCCTGGTGTTTTGATTAAGTTTGCTCTTTTGTTTTCTGATGTGGATTCTTGTTTTGCTTTTCAGGGATGTGTTCACACTTCTTCAGCCATTAGGGTGGACACCACACTTCAGCAGAACAAGCTGGCAGTTGGGGTCTGGTTCACACATACATACACCTTCCATTCACACCTTGTTCAGGTAAGATTACTTATTCATCTAAAAGTTTAGAAAGAGTTTTGTGCAAGATGGAGTACATTTGGTCAAAATGGAGTTTTACATTTACAATATGGAGTATGACTGAGGGGAGTTCAAACATTACAAACAGATTCTACAGGCTTACAATTTTATTCCTACATAAGAATTGGACACAGGACTCCAGCTGAAGCCTTATAAGTGCTGAGTAGAATGGAAGAATTACTTCTCGTAATTTGCTTACAATGCTCTTGCTAATACATCCCAGAATGATTTTTTTTAAAAAACAGTATTACATTGTTGATTCATATTTAGTTTGTGTTTCACTATCACTCCCAGATCCTTTTCTGCAGTATTCAGTCTTAGGCAGTCATTTCCCATTTTGCATGTGTGCAATTGATTATTCCTTCCTAACTATAGTACTTTTCATTTGTCCTTATTGAATTTCAGCCTATTTTTTCATACAGTGTCTCCAATTTCTCTAGATCATTTTGAATTCCAATCCTGTCCTCCAGAGTGTTAGCAAACCCTCCAAGCTGGGTATCTTTTGCATACTTTATACTTTGCATACTCTGTGTCATTATTCAAATCATTTATGAAGATACTGAATAGAAATGGACCTTGTCAGATCCTTGCAGGACTCTACTTGCTGCCCTTCCAGCTGACTGTGAATCATTTTCATAGGTGATGACTTTTTGTTTTGCCAGTGGGTGCCCTACCCTGGCTCCACTCCCACACAGGGTCACACAGGGGCAGAAGGTGGCAGGCTGTGTTGGGACATGAGCCCCACCCCAAGCAGTCCTGATCTGACCCTGCTGCTGCCAGGGCTGCTAGAGGGGAGCAATGGGGATGTCAGGGCAGGACTGGGACTGGGAAGAAGCTCCATGGGTGGCAGGGTCAGGAGGCAGCAGGTTATGCTGGGACACAAGCCCCATGCCCCCAGAAGTCCTGCCCCTGCCCCTACCACCAGGACTGTGGGTACAGGAGGGAGTCCATGGGCGACAGGGCAGGATTAGGACAGCTGGGGCAGGGAGGAAAACAATGGGTGGCAAGGTCAGGAGGTAGGAGTTTGAGGTTCAAGGCACCCAAATTTTCCAGCCACCCCCTCTCCCCCAGCCCTACCCTAGCCTAGTCGGACTTTCTCTGGGATTTACCTTCAGGGTTGGAGGGAGCCTAGCTGGGAGCTGTGGCCATGCGCATGCCATCACCGAGGGAGGCATAAATTAATGTAGGTAGAAGGAGGGGAGTCATTGCAGGCAGGGTGGCCACAGCCCCTCAGAGGAGCAGCAGGGGCTGGTGGTGCTGTGTGCTAACGCCCAACACAGTAACGAGTCTAACCCTAACCCCTTAAGCTGATTGGTTTTGGGTTTTTTTTGGTACAGTGGGAGGACATGGTTTGAGAATTGGGCCCCCACCACCTTCGCTGGCTGGGTCCCACCCTGAGGTTGCTAGAGGCTGGAACAGAAGCTAGAGGCCTCAGCAACCAGGGGACTGACTAACCCATCCCTGCCCTGCCAGAGCAAGGAGGCGCTACCCAGGGAAACAACAATTCACAGCTGATTGATTTAATCTGATTAAATCAGACAGCTGATTCCTGGCCAGGTGCGTGGGGCAAGACAAACTGCAGCCACAATCCAGGGGTGAAATAGCTGATTGGCAGACTCTGCCAACAGCTAATCACCCAGTCTGTCCCAGTGGATGTGACCACCTATTATTTTTTTCTGTGGATGCTGGGCCCCCTGGGTATCTCCAAAGTTAGCACATATGTTGATATCTCTATCTGAGTATGGTTTTCCAACAAGTTGTGCACCCACTTTATAGTGGGTTCATCTAAACTATATTTCCCTAGTGTCATGGGAAGGCCAAGTTAGACAAAACAACGAGTGTTCTGTGGCATCTTAAAGACTAACAAATTTATTTGGGCACAAGCTTTCATGGGCAGAAACCCATGCTGAAAACAGACTAACAATCCCTCTGGGATTCGTCATCATGTTAAACAGTATAAAAATATTAGTAAAGTAAAGATATATCACATCTACTTCCCACCCCATATCCACAAAGCTTATCCCACCCCATATCCACAAAGCTTATCACCCTGTCACTTAAGGATATTAACTTAAGGCTGGCTTAACTTAATTTGTTCTTAACAAATTCAGTTTGACTGTTATTACCTTATTATCATTTTATTATATTCTAGGTATTTATAAATTGATTGTTTCATAATTTGCTCCATTATCTTTCGGGGTAATGAAGTTAAGCTGACCATAGATCCCTGGGTTGTTTTTATTTCCTTTTTTATAAATAGGTACTATATTTGCCCTTTTCCAGGGCTCTGGGATTACTCCTATCCTCCACAAGTTCTGAAAGATAATTAGTAATGGCTCA
Source organism: Mesoclemmys tuberculata (assembly GCA_007922155.1). Classification (NCBI taxonomy): domain Eukaryota; kingdom Metazoa; phylum Chordata; order Testudines; family Chelidae; genus Mesoclemmys; species Mesoclemmys tuberculata. The sequence goes on from ML675610.1 coordinate 65,349,835, forward strand.
AACATCTCTTCAGCTATTTCCTTATGTATTCTAGGATGTATTTCATCAGGCCCTGCCAATTTGAAGACATCTAATTTGTCTAAGTAATTCTTAACTTTCCTTATTCCATATTTTAGCCTCAGATCCTACCCCATTTACAATGATATTCACCATGTTAATTGTCTGATCACTGCTAACTTTTTGGTGAAGACTGAAACAAATAAGGCATTTAGCACTTTGGTCATTGCTGCATTTTCTGTTATTGTCCTTCACTCCTCAACATTAAATGTTCAGACCCATTTTTTTTCAAGACATTGTTTAGTTCTAGAACAAAACCAATATTATTATTTTTGGAATGAGAGATCTTGCAAAGGGTAACCATTCCATATTATTGTAATATACACGTTAGCCCCAAACTGATGCATAATTCTTTCAATAAAAGGAACCTAATATTATCTGTGGTCACTAAGGTGCTTTATTTTAAAGACACACAGTATTACAAGAGAAAGCCCTGCAACTACAAAAAACGTGACATGTGAGTGAAATTGCTGAATGACTTATACAGACACAGGGCTGTACATGGGGCTTTAGGATCCAGCACAAAAATTGTATATAGCATACAAGAAATAAGAAAAAAACTTGAATAGGTTACCTTAGCAACAGGGAATAGCATATGACTCCTGTCAAAGACTTTTCATTATGTGATACTAGCACTTAACTAAAACAAAAATCAACTATTCAAGAATAAATAATCCTTGAATTTGTTATTCAGTTTAAAGGTAATTAAAACAAGGCGGTACTAGGATCAGAGAAATTTTCATCAATGCAGGAGAGTTTAAAATACTGTAACAGGAAGCTAATTCTGTGTTAAATAACTGAATATAGTTATATATGATTCAACAAATAACGTAGAACCATTATCTAGATAGATAGATAGATAGATGTTTCAGAATTTTAAACTAGGCACAATGATATTTTAAAACTTTACAGCATCCACAATTTCTTGAGTAACATTTCTCAAAACTTCATTACTACATGGACCTGTGCTGAATGAGAAGTCTTTTGCCTTGGACCTTGTCAACTAAACATGGTGAAAATATAGAACACTTAATTATTGACTGCCAAAGTCACAAGGCTATTATAGAATTCCCCTCTGGGAATAATGCACAGAAGACTGATAACAGCAGTACCTTAATTATAACTTTATCAGATAAGAGATACTGGAGAGTAGGGAAGAATTTGAAATACTTTAGGAAAGGAGGAATATATCTTCTTTGTAGGATCCAAAATATATTACTTTCTGGATCTCAGCCCAATCACACAGAACAAAAGTAAAGGATGAAGTCCAATACAAAAGACCTCAATTGCAAAGGGAATACCAACTAAGGTTCTAGAATACCAACTAAGGTTCCATATTCAACCAACTACTCATATGACTGATAAGAAGCCCTACAATATGTATACCCCATCCCCAATAAAAGGTGATCATATAATAAATTGAACTATTTTGGGTGAGACTCTATGTGACTTATGCTATACACTTTATTCATCCATAAAAGAGATAATCTCATTGGTAAAGAAATCCAGTACAGTATATCAGAGAGGTGACTATATATTATACTTTAAATCACTGTAAGCCTGCAATTCAGAGATTTTTGTGTGCTCTCATTTGTTTAATTACAAAAAAATGATAGTATTGTAAAAAGGTACACATTTTTCTTTCACTGACTTCTTAAATATCATTGCCTACTTCTTCATAACTGATGTGCACTTTCTCACATAATATATTTCAAGCTGTACAACTCTTCCTGGCATTCATCCATGTTGACCACATTTGAGGAATATAAGACATTCATAAAACAGACAATCTTAAATATCAGAGATGAAAAGAGGTCTATTGGGTCATCTAAATTGATGCTCAATTTTTAGTGATGTACTCATGTGAGATATTCTATCCTCCTGCCAATCCAGGATTATTCCTTACAGTATATTTGTTTAGTGCTTGGTCCAGTACATTTCAGTTTTAAATGTCTCAAGGACTAATTCTCCACTACTTCCATTAGAAAATTATTCTATAATTTGGTCAAGAGATGGGCTGTTCTTTTCAGTACCAAGTGACAACACTTGAAGGTAGAAAGTGTTGCTTTTCTTTTCTACAGGAAATTGTCTACAATTTCTACAGGAAGGTAACTGATGTTGACAAATCTGCTTAAATGTCTTTCTTGATGATCAGGCATCCAAAGGTATTGAGAAGTATGAAACTTAAGATGTTGCCAGGAAGGTGCTTCTGCATCATATGTTTCAAATTAATCATGATTCAATAAACCTCAGTCACTTTCCAACATAAGGTTTGGAATTCATGCGCTCAAAAGTGCAGCAAATATTTGAACAGATCAGGTCAGCAATATCAATCTGAATCTACATTATTGGGAATCAATGCATAGGTTCATGTAGAGTTGTCTATGGAATGGAATGGAATCATAATTGCTCACATGCTTTGAAGTAGCCTAAAATTGCTCTCCATGTCTGTGCCTTGTGTCACCTGAAGTACTAACCAGCAGATTCTCTTCCTTTCACAGTGACCAAAATGGGATTGGGTCCTCTACTTCTGCTCACATGAGCATTACCAATCAGACTTGACACAATCAGGCTGACTCTGAATAGGGACTTGGAATGGTTATCTCATTACAAGAAGTAATTGTCACTGTTCACACATTGTCACCTTCTAATCAATGGTTGTGAATAGACCTCAACTACTCTAACTGTATGGACTTTGCTATTACCTACCCATCTCATTGTTGTACCTTCTCCTTGTATATATATACCACTTTTCTGATTTCCATTTCCTGCATCTGATGAAGTGGGTTATAGCCCACTAAAGCTTATGCCTGCAAAAATTAAATTTGTTAGTCTTTAAAGTGCTACCGAACTCTCCTTGTTTTTTCTCCCAAGTATGTGTTATTCATGAGTGTAAGTGTTTGAAGGATTGATCCCATGGACAGTAAACAACAATCCTTCACATGTGAGTTATTGAACCTTGTATTTGTATTCTGGCGGTTTTATTTGCCACTGTAATTCAAGAAGCATCTTTATAGGATATTTGTAAAAGTCATTTGTAAGGCTTCTGATAATGAACAATAACCATTCCATGGCAGTTATGCATCAGCTTCTTGTGATGATGTTTGAAGTTAAATCTCAAGTTAGCATTATCCTGTTTCAATTTTAATTCTCAGTATTTATGAACTCTACATCTGGAAGCTGTTTGACATCTGGGAAATTGACATCAAGATCTCCTTCATGCGAGCCTCAAAGTTACTGATGAATGGTTTATAGATTGTGGTATAGCAAGGGCAGAGGGCACTGGGAAAGTTCTAGAAGGGCGCTATGTAAGTGCTATAATGCTCCATGCTTTATTCCCTGTAGACTAGCCAAAGGGTAATTAGGGTCAGCTGACACCAATTAAGGCCCCATCCAGGTGCCTGATAAAAACCCTCTACTCCTGAGAGGCAGGCTGGGAGTTGAAGGAGTAAGTGTAGGGTGAGCAGAGGAGTTTGTGAAGAAGAACAGTACGGAGTACAACAGTGTGTGGGAGAGAGGTGGAGCAGTGTGTGGGAGAGAGTGGGAGAGGAGGAAGATACTGGGCTCAAGAAGGCAGAAACACAGCGGGGGGGAAGTAGCCCAGGGGAAAAGCCTGCAGCTGCAAGTAAGGTGCCAGCAGCACTTAGCTGCTACTCATAGGGCCCCAGGGCTGGGACCCAGAGGAGTGGTCGGGCCCGGGTCCCTACCCCTCTCCCTGGGAAGATAGGGTAACTGGCAACGGCCTGGCTCACTAAGAGAGGAAAAAATGTGAGACCCACTAGGGAGAAGCCAGCCGTTTGCCACAATATGTTTAGGAAAAAGTTTCCCTCATTCCTCGTGATGGTGTTCTATTCTGTAACAGTGAAATCACGTGGCATGGAGGGCATGCACAGCTCTTCTACCCATTTATGACCTACAGTAAGGTGTAAGCAGCTGGTGCTGCCAATGACAGACACTCTGGGAATTCTCTGCTCACTGTCTATGAAGTGGAAGGAGTTTTGAAAGGCTGGAAGTTTGCAACTGGGTGAGCCAGCAGAATCATCTGTGATCAATATCATTATTTCAACACCAATAGTGTGTAAGGCATTTTGCAAATAAATAAAGAGGCATGGACTTCACTCCAGGAAAATAACAAACATCATGGAAGAGATCAGTGGAATTAAAAAAGTAACCATGCTCAAATTTTCCATAAGGGAGTTACCTACCTAACATGTTATTTGGTACAGCATTATTTGGTCAAGCTGACCAAAATGAGTAAGATTACAAATTATTTTGACTACTTCTAGCCCAAATTGTTATGTGATTTTTCCCCCCTAGTTTCTGTTGACCAAGAGGAAAATACTACAATGTTAAGACTGTTCTTCTGTCCCTCTTCTTCAGACAAGATTTGTTGTAACTTCATAGGACAAATCTATTTTGAATTGTCAATTTTATATTATCTATCTGCTGCTGATATAAGCAATACTTCTTATGCCCCCTATTATAAACACAATATTTTGCCTGTAGTGACCTTTTCTCCTGCCAATTTGCTTAAACATTAAATCATGATAGTTTAATTGAGCAGAAAAGATTACTTCCTATTTAACATGTTCATCAGTGCAAACCTATATTTATTCACATGCTAGGTAATAGATCAATAGATGTTTCAGTCCTTTTTAAAGCATTTCATGTCTCAAAAAACATGACCCAGTGCAGCTATGACATTGAAAAAGCTTATTTTATCATATCCTATTATCAATCAAGGAAATCCATTAAGAAATTTTAGTTTTGTTCATCATGTCATGCTATGTGTGTCATTATCTTTAATGATTGGAAGAACTATACAATAACTTTTTCACTTTTTACATTAATGGATAATGGGCTAAGTCCACCAGTCACTATCCAGGTATTCAATAAACATAAAAAAATTGCTGTACCTTAAATGATAAGCTGGTTTAGTTAAAAACAGGCACCTTTAAACCTGTTTCTAAATACCCACATATCAAATCACTTCTTCACATGTAAATTATAGGTTTGAAATGACTAATAGTTCAAAGTTAATAGTTCTACAGAATGCAAGTTTTAAACTCTCATTGAACAGTGACAATTACCGTCCTATAGCTAGTCTTTAAAATTTTGATTAAAACTAAATTTGGAGTAAAAAGAAAAAACCAATTTTTTGGAAATATTAATGATTCCTCCCCCTACACACAACCTCCTATAGAAATCCAGGTCAGATTCTGAAATTCAACTTGAAATTCATTTTCTGCAAACATCTACTTGTTGATTTACCTGGTAAATTTTATTGCTCGTGAGTCACAAAAAGTGAACTCAAAAGAAGTGTACAAATGGTTGAAGCATGTTCACATAACATTCAAATGAATATTCACTTATTTGTTTCCATTTTCTTAACCAGTTCAATTCACAAGGCATGAATAACACTGATGAGGGAATAACATAAGGAATCTTGTCTTTTCCACAGAGATGTAAAGATTCGGAAGCGGTTATAATTGAGGAAGATGCAGTATGTGGTAATTCATTATAATGAATGAAGAAATTCATTATAAATCACAGTATAAATGATGTTCTTAACCTCTTTGATTTTTTCTGACAGCGGAATGATTTGTAGATTTTATTGTGCTTATATACTTTGTTCTTTTATGTGAGTAGGGTATTTATGTAATTAGTTAATGTGAATAAGCTAGACAATATATATTTTTTTTAAATCTGAAAATGTTGTAAGTTATTCATAAATAATATAATAAATAAATTTCTCAGCAATGCAGTATTGTTGGAGCATATTAAAAAAGTGGATGATCAGAACTGTACTGGTTCTTTATTAATGAACTATAACCCTCTCAACCGCTTCCTCCCCCTGCAAAAATACCAAAAAATAAAAAAAAATGAATTGTATCAATGATGTAAAGTCTGTATCGCAGTATATTGGTAAGGTGCCTGGGAGATTAGAAAGCCTGTGGAGCCAACATATCTTTTATTTTTAAAATGGCAACCTAATGCAGTGCCTTTCGATGAGTCTGTAACCAAATAACTGAAACAATTGTAATAAGAGAGGGATGGTTTACTGTCATTCATTTTAATGGAGTGTTAATACTGAAGCATAATTGTGCCCACTTCCCTGATGACTGTAATTCTAGAAAGATTCACCTAATGCCCCTGCTGTCTGTGGCTTGACTTCTCAGCTCCCGAAACAAAAGGGGCTGTTTCACAGAGTTACATTATGCAGAATCCTGTCAGATCTTGCAACATTCTGTTATGCAAATCTTCTTATGCGAATCCAGCTCAGGTCAGCTGTGGCAGAAAGTTGTCATTATCTGATCTCTGTTGACTATTGTAAGTAGGATGTGCTGATGATTTTTTTTTAAAAATCATCATTCTTTTGGTGAACTTTGTCCATTGGCAGAAAAACTATCATTTAGCAAAATTTTCTCTTTTGGTAGCAGTTGAAACAAAGAAGCTGAAGTCTGAATCAAACAGGTATAACAAACATTTTGTTAGTGCAAGCTTCTTCACATTGCTTACCTTGCCTCCATCATAACCTTATTAAGGAGGGACCACTTCTCAGATGGGAAGATAGTTTTTACCCTCTTTGTGATTGACAATACATGCTTCAGTTGTGATAAAAGTCTTGTGTGATACATTGGTTGGTATGAATATTGTTTTATCATATTGCAGTGGTATGTATTTCATGCAGCACATACTTGATAACATGAAGGGACTCCACACATATAAAACTAGATTGGCCTATTTACTCAGATGCCACAGTTGCCACAGATGCAGCTAGCATTATAACTTTCTGGAGCTTCATCCAAACTCTTCCTTCCTGAAATCTGTGCTACTCCCTCCAGGTTCCATGCAGGTTGCTACAGTCTGTCACTTATTAATTATAAATTAGATATATGACATATACCCTTCCAACCATCATTCTATAAATTATTTTCTTGCTGCATACAAACCTAAGGAGAGTTGATATATTCTCAAATAAGCCACTCCCTTTGAGGGAACAGGAAATACCTTTTTATTGGCCCTCAATGAGAGGAGTGGGCCTAACCCTAGAGCCCTTACTCAGGCATAAATTCCATTCAACTTTGATGGTAGATATACCTGAGTAAGGACTGCAAGTCTATCTCCATAATAAGGTTTTTCTTAGTTTCTATGAAACATGAATGAATATCATATTGAGAACCAACAGAAATGAATCTGTATTTAGAAAACTTTTATCTTAATATCCCTTTATTTTCCCTGACTGTGAACAGGCCTCCTATTTTTATTAAAATGCACCTGAGCCTCAGCTATTCTAATAATCATTGCTAAATTGGCTGCTGACTTCAAATGCTGAACGTTGGGGAAATGAGTCTTGCCCAAAGTAACCCCTAATCTGAATTAGAATAACTAGACCGAGAGAGGTGTCTTGTCCTACAATCCCACAGATGATGTGTATCTGTGAAGGGCAGACCATCTCAATGAGTAAAGAGGGTTGAATTGGAGACAGTGTTGTGGTAGTGAGGCTTTGAGGGAGAGTTTAAAGCGTATCAGAAAAGTGTCAGAGGAAAGGATGAAGACACTGAGTCTAACCTCAAGTCTGGGAAAATTTATGTAATCACACTATGTGTTGGAAAATCCTGTGTTCTAAAAGGGAGTGCAATGTGCTTTGCTCTGAGCAATCCATATCTCTTGTTTATTTTTTTCACATGTTAATGAGCATAACTAGGGAGAGTAAGTCATTAAACATGATACTAACGTATTGGGCATTTCAATATAACACAGCACTGTGATGCTGAGAACAATCTAATGTACCACTTGCAGTGCTGAAATCCTCAATTAAAATGCTAATTAACACTTTTATTTATAAGAAACAAGGTTATTTGGTTATAATCCCATTTCCTGTGTTCCTTTCAGCAATATGGATTGATCAACGAGGATAACAACAGCCCATCGCAGTTGCTCAAAGAATGGTTTTGTTTTGCTCTCTCCATAGACAGATCTGATATATAGCACAAAGAAGACATTAACCAAATTAGGCCAACTTAATTTATAAGAAGTTTGTTTTTTCCCCTCAGCAGCCACCGCTTCAGAGCAATAGCAGTGGAAATTATCTTTAGCTTATTTTAGTACAACCAAGTGAGAGTTTAGATGAAGCATTGTCTCGGATCTAGACTATTGTTCTGGATAATCTGAGTGGAAAAGGTCTCTGAGAGAATCCTAGCAGAGTCAAGATTGTTGGTCCAATGGCAGGGCCCCTATTAAATTATACAGCAAATAGACCCAGTAGATTATGAAATTGGAAAACCAGATAGAAGAAAGACTAAATACATCTATGATGTGAGCCTCTTGAAGTTAGAAAAGGCCAAGAGGGATTATTTATAACCTCTCACTCTCCAGATGTTGCTATCTCAGTTCCAGATCATGACATTTGGTCTTTATGGGCTCCAGTGACTTTTTCAGTGGCTTTAGGACAAGATTATTCAACCCCACAATGGTAATGTTGCACCTACCTGTAAAACATCATTATTTATAACCAAAATCAGGAAAGCCCCTGAAACAGGTAGCAGCTGTCCTCCAGTCCCTAGAGGAGACTGGATTAATGACAAACTTTGCAAAATGCCATAAAGGCAAGGGTGAAAGAATCTATTTGGGGTATAAGTTAAGGAAGCTCCAAGTTTGAGTACATGTAGATAAGATCCAGGCCTTGCAAGCCTATACTACTTCCACCTCTAAGACTATTCTTGTAGCTGATGGGATATAACTGTCAGTTTGTACCTGGATTCATCTGTTGTGGCCCCTCTCTTAGATCTTCTTAAAGACAGCTGTCCTAGAAAAGTCTGCTCATCAGAGGCCAGTAAAAAGGTTTTCCAGACCCTTAAGGCTCACCTCTGTAGGGAACCCATTTTATACAGCTGAACTTCCTCAAAGAGTTCATCTTCCAAATGGATGCTGATGAAGTCAGCTTGAGAGCTTTATTTTCCAAGGAGGTGAATGGAGAAGAGCACAGTTATCTATCTGAACAGGAAACAATTTCCCCAAGTGAGGATCTACTCAGTTATTGAGAAGGAAGGGACAGTGGCAATAAAGTGGGTCATGGAGGTGCTCTGGTACTACCTTCTCTGGGACAATGTTTCTCCTAGTTACTGACCATGCCCATCTTAGACAGCTGAATGTCATGAAGGACACTGGATCATGAGCTGCTACCTGTCCCTGCAACTTTTCTCATTCCATGGTCAGTGTGGGGAAGGAAATGAGCATATCAATGCCAATTTTTTTCCTTCCCCTCCCACCTCTCCACCTACCAAGATGGTTGGGAGCTCATGGGTGAAACCAGCACCCCAAGCCCGGTCCAGAAGGGGAAGGTGTTAAGATGAGTCAGACAGGCCCCATACTGGCAATGAGATAGTTAATGAGGGAATGTGGACTCATTTGGCTCCACCCCACTACAGCTGTTGTAGATATCAAGAAGGGAGTTTTAAAAAGGAGACCTAGCTGAGTTTGGGACTTACCAAGAAGGAGAGCAGAGCTCTGCTTTTCTCTTGCTGAGGGGATCCTGGTTGCAAGCAAAAGTCTGGGACTGTTTTCTGCCTGGATGATCCTCCCGGTGGATGTGATGCTGAGGCCCAGGAAAACTGACTAAAAGCCTGGCTGTATGAAGATAATCCCTGCTGAAAACTTTTCACAGAAACTTGGTTTTGAGTCTATAGTATGTTTTTGGACTTTAGTGTTAAAGAAGGGATGAACTTGAATCATGTCCTCACTTGAGGGCCAAGTCACAGGAAAAGGTGGGCCACTGGAAGAGCAGACTGCATGGGGGTGCCACATGGGGAGACAGCCACTATGATTATACCATGCCCAGCCATGAGGAGGGACTCCAGTGCTCAGTCTATTCTTCTATAGTACACTTTTAGAGAAATTATGATGAATATCTACATGGATGGACCAAATTAATCCTTTTGCCCCTTATCTTTAATTAGTAGAGCAAATTTTAAAGTGGAGAATTTATTTTTCAGAGAAATTTAAATGGGAAAATATAACTGAGAGTATTTTTACCTGTTGTGTTCGAGCAACTTTTGGAGCCAGTGCCACTAGGGAAGAGCAAGTCTTCTCAGTGTGGGTTGGGAGTGTGAACCAGCGTCAAAGTGGCATAGCGCTGCGTCAAAGGGAATGCTGTTCCCTTCGATGCAGTGCAGTGTGGACAGCGCGTGGAGGAGACGCTGCAAAGTCGACAGGAGATACGCAAGTGATTTACGTCACTTGCATATCTCCCATCAACTGCCACCGAATCACAAAGGTAAGTGTAGACCGGGCCTGAGTTTGTTCTCTGCGCCCACAAGGGCACAGTGGCATAAGGGGTTCCTGCTCTCCACACCATACATGGATTTTTAGGCAAGTGTGGTGAAGAAAGGACACCACCAGCACACCCGCCAGTAATCCTGATTGGTCTGGGAAAATCCTGAATTTTGAAAATCTGCTTCTGAAAACTACATATATTCTTGGTAAATTCAACTGGTTCTGTTTAAAGTATGATTTACTTTCCACGTTCATTGTCTACATTCGACAGTCTAGATAACAGCACTGGGTCTGATAAGTTATGCCACTTTTACATGTAGCTCAGCTGACAATACAGTTTTCTTCTGATTTACATATGTCTGAGGGCAGAATTGGTCCCAATAGATCCTTTAGCATAAGGTACTATAATATAGATTTTTCTTAAACCCTTAATTAGAACAAATATATGACAAATTGCTCAGGTGCTCTGTCATCAAAGCATTGCTAATTTCCTCGTGTCTCTGGCATTTGACTTCCTAGTAATTATTAATTAAAAACGAGACCTGCTTTCCTGACAAGGGGTTTCCTCTTCTTGGCTCTCTCCATTTTTACAGTATGTTTTTTAGCGTCATCCAACACAACTCACGTACTTTGTTATTATTGAGGAGAAAAGTAGTTCATCTTTGTGGCTTTTAAAGTAACTTTTAAAGCATTTAAAGTAACTTTGAAAGGACACAGTTCCTTGTTTCAGGTTTAATGTCTTTGTCCCTGCAGAAGATACCATAAATCTAGTGAGACACCAAGAGAAGTAAAGAAACAGAAACAGGAAGAATGAAAAGGAGAGAGAATTTTTGGAATGAAAAGTAAAATAAACTACCAGCCTCTGGCAAAGCCTCTAAAATATAGAACATAACTGATGGATTCAAAAAAGATAAGACAGTAAAAGAGAATGATTTAAATCTCACAGGCTTTTTGGTGACAGTAATTAGATTATGGTACTTTGAGCCACAATGAGAGACATCAGAACAAATGTGTGAGATGCAACAGTATTAAGTAGAGCTGAATGAATAATTGATTTTTCAGTTTGGAGGCCAAACGAAAAAATCTACGGAAAAAGTTGTTTCAGGTTGACATAAAATGATTTTTTTCATTTTATTTTTTTGTGCTAAACAAAAACAAACAATTCACTTCAGGTGAAATGAAACATGTTGACATGCAGCTCTGTTGTGGGGTTGCTCAGGGTGTATGTCAGGGAGAATTTTGCCTCAGCAAATTAACACAATAAAAAAGTTTGGCTTGCAAAACTCAGGTCACCAACAGGGACCAAATCCTGAGTTCCTTGCTCAGTGTTTACTTAGGCAAACATCCAGAAAAATCAATTGGTGTTTGCCTTAGAAGGAATGGAATAAAAGCTTAGTGTATAGATATGGCATTTGGCCTGGTAATATTCATATTATGCATATTCGAAGCACTTTGCCAGGATTAGCTAATTACTGTAATTTTTAGTTTTAAAAGATTTAAATCTCTTGCTTTTAACATTTACCTCAAGATTTATGGGTAATAATTTCAACAATATTATCTTTTGTAATTTCTTTCTGTACAGTGTTTTAAATTGTTAGCTGTAACTTTTTCTAGATTATTACAGTTTGATCAGAGGTAAAATAGAAAGAAAAGTAGTGGTACTCTGAAATCTCCACCCAGTTTACATGGACTCTAAAATGAGACCAATGTTCCCCTAGGCTCCTGTATGGTTGGTTCATCCTTACTGAGGCTTAGCACCCTGCCTGGGATTATCTGCATTTAGCTCCTCTTTTATGAGACTCAGATGCTGGGTTCAACCGATGGTCATAGGCTCACAGATTTTAAGGTCAGAAGGGACCATCTAGTCTAACCTCCTGCATAATGCAGGCCACAGAACCTCACTCACCCACTCCTGTAATAGACCCCTAATTTATGACTGAGTTATTGAAGTCCTCAGATCATGGTTTAAAGACTTCAAGGTACAGAGAATCCACCAGCAAGTGACTTGTACCCCATGCTGCAGAGGAAGGTAAAAAACCATCAGAAACTCTTCCAATCTGCCCTGGGAGAAAATTCCTTCCCCACCCCAAATATGGTGATTAGCTAAACCCTGAGCACGTGGACAAGACTCACCAGCCAGACACCCGGAAAGAATTCTCTGTAGTAAATCAGAACCCACCCCATCTAACATCCCATCACAGGACATTGGGCGTATTTACTGCTAGTAGTCAAAGATGAATTAATTGTCAAATTACGCTGTCCCATCATACCATCCCCTTCATAAACTTATCAAGGTCAGTCTTGAAGACAGCTAGACACTGCTCCCCTTGGGAGGCAATTCCAGAACTTCACTCCTCTGATGGTTAAAAGTCTCCATCTAATTTCAAGTCTGAACTTCCTGATGGCCACTTGTATCCATTTGTTCTGGTGTCCACACTGGTGCTGGACTTAAATAACTCTTCTCTGTCCTTGGTATTTATCCCTTTGATGTATTTATAAAAAGCAATTATATCTCCCCTCAGCCTTCCTTTGGTTAAGCTAAACAAGTCAAGCTCTTTGAGTTTCCTTTCATAGGGCAGGTTTTCCATTCCTTGGATAATCCTAATAGCCCATCTCTGCACCTGTTCCATTTTGAATTCATCTTTCTTAAACATGAAGGCAGAAATGCATTAGAATTCCAGATGAGGTCTCACCAGCATCTTCTTTAATGGTACTAACACCTCCTTATCTCTACTGGAAATACCTCACTTGATGCATCCTAGGAACGCATTGGCTTTTTTCACAGCCACACCACATTGGAGTCTCATAATCATCCTGTAATCATCCAATACACCCAAGTTCCTTCTCTTCCTCTGTCACTTCCAACAGATGTGCCCCCAGATTATAGAAAAAGTTCTTGTGATTAGTCCCTAAACGCATGACCTTGAACTTTCCACTATTAAATTTCAATCTATTTCTATTACTCCAGTTTACAAGGTCATCCAGATCTTCCTGTATGATATCCCAGTCATTCTCTGTATTAGAAACACCTCCTAACTTTGCGTCATCCACAAACTTTATTAGCACATTCTCACTTTTTTGTGCCAAAGTCAGTATTAAGGTAAAAAAGATTGGTCCCAAGACCAATCCCTGAGGAACTCCACTAATAACCTCCTCCAACCTGACTGTATGACCCATTAGAGTCTCCCCTTTAACCAGTTCCTTATCCACCTTCCAATTTTCATATTAATCTCCATCCTTTCAAATTTAACTAATAATTCCCTATGTGGAACCGTATTAAATGCCTTACTGAAATCTAGGTAAATTAGCTCAACTGCATTCCCTTTGTCTAAAAAATCTGTTATCTTCTTAAAGAAGTAGATTAGGTTAGTCTGGTATGATATATCTTTTGAAAAAACATATTGTATTTTGTCCCAATTACTGTTAACCTCGATGTCTTTAACGACTTCTCTTTCAAACAATTTTTCCAAGACCTTGTGTATTACTGACGTCAGACTAACAGGCCTATAATTACCTGGAACACTTTTTTTCCCTTTCTCAAAAATAGGAACTAGGCGAGCAATTCAACTCCTGAGTTTACAGATTCATTAAAAATACTTGCTTATGGTCTAGCAATTTCATGTACTACATCCTTTAATATTCTTGGATTGAGATTATTCAGGCCCCCCAATTTAGTCCCAATAAACTGTTAAAGTTTGGATTCTACCTCAGATGTGCTAATTTCTACCTCGATAACCTCATTCCCATTAGCCATCCTGCTACTATCCCTAAGCTCTTTATTAGTCTCATTAAAAACCCAAGCAAAGTATTTGTTTATATATTGGGCCATGCTTAGATTATCCTGAACCTCCACCACATCCTCAGTGCTTAGCGGTCCCACTTCTTCTTTCTTTGTTTTCTTTCCAATTATATGGCTATAGTGCCTTTTAGTATTGGTTTTAATTCCCTTTGCAAGGTCCAATTCTGCTTGGCTTTTGGCATTTCTCACTTTATTTGTACATGTTCCACTCCTTGTAGGCTTTCTGGTTTCTCTTAATCAGCTGTCTAAGGTGCTTGTTCATCCAGCTTGGTCTCTACAGCTCTTGCCTATGATTTTTTCCCCTTCCTTGGGATGTAGGCTTCAGATAGTTTCTGAAACTTTGACTTGAAGTAATTCCAAGCCTCCTCTGGTTTAGATCCATGAGTTCTTCAGTCCAGTCCACTTCCCTAACAAATTCCCCTAATTTTTAAAAAGTTATCCCTTTTGAAATCAAAGACCCTAGTCACAGATATATTTTTGTTTATCCTTTCATTTAGTTTGAACTGAATTAACTCACGGTCACTCGAATCAAGGTTGTCCCCTACAACCAGTTCTTCTCTGAGGTCCTCACTGCTCATCAATCCCAAATCTAAAATGGAATCCCCTTTTGTTGGTTCAGCAACTATTTGGTGAAGGAATCTGTCAGCTATCACATTCAGGAAAATCTGGGCCCTATTATTACTAGCACTTGTCTTCCAGTCTATATCTGGGAAGTTAAAGTCTCCCAGTAATATTTACTTCATTAAAAACATTAAGAAGATCTCTATCCGTATCCAAATCAGATCCTCGTGGTCTGTAGTGCACCTGAAGCCCTATCCCAGGGGAAGCTCTAGTAGATTTCTTCCCAATGTGATTTTCACCCAGACAGACTCTTTTATCCATTCTATCACTTCCAATTTCTTTACAGTCTACCACATTACTGATACAGTGTTACTCCACCACCTTTGCCTTTATCTCTGTCTTTCCTAAACAGCACATACCCTTCAATACCTATACTCCAGTCATAATTATTATTCTACAATGTTTCTTTTATCCTTATAATATCTGGTTTCACTTCCTTTACCAGTAGCTCTAATGCCTCCATTTTGTTACCCAGGCTCCTCACATGGTGTACAAATATCTTAATTTTTGCTATTTGTCATCACTCACATTCCTTACCAGATTTAGTACAGTCATTTTACTGCCAGTGCTGCCTATTAGATGGGTATCTATACTACCCTTTCTCTAGATGTCCATTCTCCTATCCACAGTTGTATCCTTTCTTACTTCATTTTCCTCCTTTTCAATGTTAAAATGAGGCATGGAGATTACCTGGGCATCTCCTATCCGTCTCATCCAAATTCCTAGTTTAAATCTCTCTTAATCAGTTCTGCCAATCTCCATCCTGGAAGTATATTTCTCTCCCCCTTCATGTGAAGTCCATCTAAAGAGAATAGTCCTCTGTCTATGAATGCCTCCAAGTGGTCATATATCCCAAAGCCCTCCTTATAGCTCCATTGCCTGAGCCATCCGTTGATCATCATAATCTTGTCACATTTTTGTTGTCCTCCTCTAGGGACAAGCGGAATCCCACTGAAGATCACCTGAGCATCGATTTCCTTAAGAGTTTGCCCAGCCTGGCATAATCTCCCTTGATTTGTTTCAGTGAGAATCTAGTCATATCATTTGTTCCTACATGAAGGATAATCAATGGATTTTTCCCGCTCACATTAAGATCCTCTTCAGCCTTAGGGCTACATTCTGTGTCTTCGCACCCGGCAGACAGCACACCCTTCTGGTCTC
Organism: Mesoclemmys tuberculata; assembly: GCA_007922155.1. NCBI lineage: Eukaryota > Metazoa > Chordata > Testudines > Chelidae > Mesoclemmys > Mesoclemmys tuberculata. The sequence goes on from ML675610.1 coordinate 65,365,748, forward strand.
TGTATTAGCTCTGGTTACAGGCCTGTCTGTTCTTCTCAGCAGGGAGTCCCCAAACATGTAGTCCTGCCTTTTCCTGCTGATGGTGCAATTCTCTGGCCTAATCCCTGTTCTTTCTGGCTGCAAGTCCTCTTGTCTTCCATTCTCACTTACAATCTTCTGCAACCCATCCTAAGGCTCTTATCTGGTGGTATCTCCATAATCTCATCCACTCTTTATATAAGACTAGCTGCTCTTCTCTTCTTCCTTACCCTCCCACCTTCAGTTACCACCTTCAGCTTGCCCCTTCTTCATTTTTCAATTCTGCAAATCTGTTCCTGAGCTCTACTTCTCCTTCACTAGCCTATCTTTTCCTTTGCCTGGTTCTCATCTCATGCTTCCACTGGCCACTTTCCTAACCCAGTAGTCTCTCCTAAAATTTCTTTGGTCCTGTTTCCATCTTCCAGTTTGGGCTATTCTTTCAGCCTCCTCACACCTTTGCTTCATCATCTGCTCAAACTCCGTTCTAAACTTAATCAGAGATTCCCACCTGCATCTACAAGCCTTGGATCTTCTCTTGATCATCTTTATCAAGTGGCACTTCATACAAACAAAGCTCTTTTGAGGTACCCTCTCCAGAATAATGTACATCCCACAGCTTCCACACTCAGGGATCTTCATTATATCTTTCACTGCTTGGGTCACTACCACTACTGCATCTGTATCTCACATCTTCCCACTTATGTGTTGTTAGTGAGAAAAAAACCACACCAAAACAAACTCTCAACAAACTCCACAACAATACCAAAACACCCCAAACTCCTCTTGCAAACTCCCACTCAAACTCCCCTATTTAAAGCTCTGTTTGCTGGCTCCTGTGGAACTGCCTGTCACATGCCCATATCCACTGGACTAGCTTGATCTGTGGATTCTGCTGGTTTTGAGTTCTCTTTGGTAAGCCTTGAACTGTTCCGTGGTTTCCACTGGATTCAGATTATCCTTGGTGGGGTTTGGATGCCCACTGAACTAAGTGGGCTTTTCTGCTTCTCCTAGATGGTGCTTTCTGTGCAATTGCTCCTCCTATGTTGATGGAAGCATACTTACTACAGCTCCTGTTTCCTGCCCACAGTGGAAATACTTTTTAGTGTCATTTGCCAGGCAGCCAAAACCTCATTTAAATGTTGTTTGCCAGCTAATACCTGGTCAGTGACTTTGTGGCAGCTGGGACCTGGGGGATCTGCCAAATTGTGGAGGACTTAGTGCAAGCTAGGAAGCACCAAGGGTGGCAGCTGTTGTCAATGAAGTCATGATGGTGCTCACTGTTTATTCTCACATCTGGCAGCTTGAACTACTAATCCACTGACTGGCCTGTAACGTCAATGATAGCACAAGATGACTCCTGAGCATGGTGACATGACTGGACCTTAGAGCAAAATCAAAATGGAGGCCAGCTCAAAAATGAAGATACCAGATTGCAAAACTGATACAAGGCAGCCCAGTCTGAGTTTGAGTGAACACATTTTAAGAGCTGATTATCAGTAATAGGACAAACTAGCTTGGTTAAAAATAAAAAACAACCCAAGCTTCCTGCCAACCACCAAACACGGATTGAATCTCTTTTTATCTATTTAGCAAAGAATGGTTAACATATTATCCATACTATTTGGCATTTGCATGTGTCTTTATGTTTCCAGTTGGAACTGGAAGGAGAAGTGCCAAAAATACTATGAGAGGCGATATTCCTGTGATATTTCTGTCCCTCGCTTTTGGAGACTCAAGGGGGTCAGTATCTTATATCAGTTATACTCCTGAATCTGGAGTAATTCTAGTGACTATCAGAATATTCCACAATAACACTGGTGTCAGAACAGAATGTTCCTCAGGTTTTGATGGTTTTGTGATGTTTGGTTAGGCATCTAAACTTTGGTTACTATACTAATCTGAGCTTCCAATCTTTTTCAGGTCCACTTAAGATTAGAAGAGCTGTGACGTGCTGTATCAATGCCATTTCATTTTCTGCCTTATTTCCATTCGGGAAGCATTCCTATATATCAAGTCTATATATTGTATTAATGTCAGTGCTATGTGCATCTTTTTTTATATTTGCTTTGTATTTAAAAATGGGATAAACAAATTGTTATGCTGTTTGAAAACTGCCTCTATAATTTTTGAGCACTATTAGAAATGGACATGATTACCATTCAGACTATATGGATCAGTTCTGCTTATTATTTCTCCAAATTAAACAAGGAAATAAAAATCATTATGCATTACATTGACAGTCATTTCTGCTTTAACTAACCATATTAACTATTATCATTGATTCAATGAACAGCTTTCAGAAAACAGCACACCAACACTCTACATTCTCTTTGTCTATAGTCAGCTATAGATTTAGCTGTCTGTTGATGCTTACCTTACCAAATTTCCTTGAGCTGCCTTAAATTAAGAAGCCTAGCTCCTTATTCATTTTGATGCTGGAAGTGATTTTAACATTTTGTTGCAGTCCAGTTTTCTGACTTTTTTCTGTTTTGTTTTCTGACCTTGCTGAACATTAACTCAGCTTTATTACTAAGGAGAGGAAAACAAGGGAAACCTCACTGAGATCTCTGAAAAATAGCATCACTGCATTACCCGGTGACAGAAACTGCTGTCATGTTGTGGGTGAGTCTCTTCCTTTTGCAGGATTGTGCTACCACCTGTATGTGACAAGTTGATCAGTCAGCAAAGTAAGATTATTGCTTGGCTTTGCAAACAATAAGAACCTACTCATGTAGCCCTCCTCAGTCAAAAGCCTAATTGATTTCAGATATGACCTTAAAGGGGGGAACTTCACTTGAATGATGATTGGAAGGATGCTTAGATCCTGAGTCTGAAATAATTATTCCTAATAATTCATGTCACTGCTTTATTTAGGATGAAGGAAATATGGCAATACCGCAAGCACAATAAGTGATCTAGCGTTGGAAAGGTCTTGGTCATGCTCTAAAAGCAGCTGCAGAAACCTACCATTCTGAAAAAAATATTGCTCTGTTGCTGTGTCAACAATATTACTCTACTAGTGTGTATTTGGTAGCCTGGTGATGAGCACAGGTTACTGTAACCTGTATAAAATCATCAGGGTTTTCCAAAATAGAGGCATCGATGCCCTTTATTAAATCCACTGTCACTTCAAGCTGGAGTAACTAGCCCGCGTAAATTTTAACAACTCCGTTGACATGAGCTGGCTGCCCTGCTTTGTAGCTGCAAATTAATCTATAAAGAGGTTCCCAATGAACACAATGCAAAAAAAAAAAAAAAATCCAAGAGTACTGGCTTGTTCCTATGTTCTGTAATCTTTCACAAATGAACTGTTTCTTTCCACTGTGGAGATAAAACAAATGGGACATGACAGCAGGGAGGACTCTTCATTACTCTAAGTCAGTGACACAACAACTTGTTGTGTAATTTTTTTTTTAAAGGGCAGACATGATGGAGGTTTACTGTTCTCCTGGTGACCCTATGAAGAAACAGAAAGAGGTTTCTCAAGGAAGATTCTCCATAGGTTTTGACATCATTATTTTCCCTGATAAAATGTAGAAGGATCAAAATATTTCAGACAGCCAATTCACTCCATGTACTGCTTTGTGCTTTTCAGTCTGAAAATAAACTCCTCTTTTGATTGTGATCTTCATCACAGTCAATGCATGACTGACATCGAATGACAGTCTTCAGTGCTTAATGAAATTGGTCCTCGGGCTCAAGCAATTTTTTTACATTCATAACTGATGCAGCAAGTCCAGAGGTGCCAGGCCTATGAAATGCCAACCATAGAGTGCAGGGCTCAGACCTGGCAAGCTCTGGCACAAATTAAGCACTGACAGTCTCCAAACTAGACATAGTAGCCAAGCGCAGTCACGTCAGTAATTATCAGAGTTTGTTACCACACAGTCAAAGCTTTCTGCAGACGGGCGAGCCGTTGGTTTTTTCAATTCTGTGCCAGAAATTCTCAACACATCTCCCCGTTCTGCTGCCGAAACAGCCTCTGTGTCTTGTCCCAAGCCCCAACCGAACAGTCCTTCAGAGCTGTAAGTTTCCAGTTTGGGGAGACACCAGAGAGTGTGATGATTGTCGCTTCTACACTAAAATGTGCAGTAATATGATACCGAATATACACAGCAGAGGCTGCCTGAGTTGTCTGGGAGTTATGCACCTAAATACCTTTGAGGATCTCAGCCTCAGTGTCTCCGGGAGAATGTTTTTGGGTATTACTATGGGGACCACATTCTACTTCTCTGGGTTCTGCTGAGTGAGGGTGTGTGAGCTTTGATCAGATGGCGTGTTGCACAGAGTCCACTCAATCAGGCAGGATGGCCAGTCAGTTCTTCTTGTATCTGGTCCAGGACCTTTTGGAACTCGGGTGTAGGGATGGCCTGTCGTTCTCCCTCCTGACCCTGGACCAGGAGAAGGCGTTCTACAGGATGGAACCATCTGTACGCACCATCTGTACGTGGTCCTGTCGACCAGATCGAACAGATGTACGAGCGTGTGGGAAGACGGGGTTACCAGCGACACCCTGGCCCACTGTGAGATGCAAAAGTGCGAGACCCACTAGGGAGAAGCCGGCCGTTTGCCACAAGAAGCAGGCTGGTTTGCTTTATTTTTTCTTACTAGGAGGAGTTTAGCTGCAACCACAAATACATTCTCCTTGGTGATCCATCTGAGGGTCACTTACAATCCAGTGATTATGAACCAGGATTCTATGCTAGTAATTCACTCTTTACATAACCATAATGTGATGCTCTGAGGATGTAGTTCTTCCATGAAGGGCAGTAGGGCCCGGTGGTCAGCTCACCCTGCTACCAGACATGGGCCTTTACTGGTTCACAAGGGTCCAACAGATATAGAGAGAGACCTGTGTGTCCTGAGAGTGGATGGTGCCCAGGGAAGGAATCCTGACATTGCACCTTTTAAGGGCCAGAAGGCTTGCAGAAAGGTCAAAGCTCCCTTCCCATTCAATCAACTAGGAAGGAATTGGGAGAAGGGGACCAGCATAAAGGTTGCCTCCTCCTTCACAGAAGAGCAGATGCTGACAGGAGAAGGATGACCTCCTGCTGTCCAGATTAGAAGACAAATTGGGAAGGGTGGAGGGGGTGGACCTGGGTTCCCTCTACCACTGCTCCAGACCAAAAGGGGAAGCATGTCTGCCAAGAATAAAGAAAGCTAAGAATGCAAGTGCCATACAGGGGGCGGCAGATAATCTTGAAGGCCATTGGATTTTGAGTTTCCAATTTTATGGGCTTTTTTGTTAACACTGAGAAGAGGAATCGATTTAGCAGTGACCTAGCTGGAGCACTAGACCATGAACACTGAAAGACTATAGTGGCACCATAAAAACACACTCTTGGAAGCACATTGGAGGTGAGAGGTATGACTACAGATAATATATCAGTTAAACATGTATTTATCTTCACACACATTCCAGTCTATAGACCTAACAAAGTAGAAATGTAGTATGAGAGATTTGGAAAGCAATTCAACACTGTTACTTCAAATGCTCTGTCAGAAAGTAATTCTGGGCCAAAGTGAAGTCTGTAACTGAGAACTGAGTTGATGGGGTGCAAAGATCTGTTTATCGTATTGTCTTTGTTAATTTCTGACTAGTATAGTCAAGCAAAAGTGATGTCAGGTGCATTGTGACAAATAGCAAAAGCATCAGGAACAGAAGTCTGTGAATTTTGTTTTCCCCTTTAGGACAATACATGTACAAAAATAACTGAAGGCCACTTGGAGAGTTAGTAAGACCCATCCCAGGCAGAACACTGGCCAAAAGGATACAGCCCAATATGCCATCATGTTCCAGAGTCTACAAAGTGGGGAGATGGTTTAGCTGAAGTACTCTGAGTCAGATGTAGTATCAGGTCCCACAGAAAAGGAAGATGAGAAAGAGATGGGGAAGACTTAAAATCAGAAAAAGAAATCCACTGGTAGGTTGGGCTGATACAGAGATGTAAATAAAAGTAGTTTCATTGACCGAAAAGTTTAATCAATTTATAGCAGCTGAGGATCTGGTCCAAAAGACATTATTGTGAGATTTTGTATGTTGTATTATGATATGCAATTATACCTGTTTAGTTAGAAAATAATCCTATTAACTTCTCAGTAAAATAATATCTGTTAAAGAAATATTGCAATTATTTAGGAAAATGGCAGAGGTTAAAAATGAAGGAACAATTTCACAGCTCTGATATTCCCCAAAATATTTTAAATAGTTTCATTTTTTCAGAGACCTTTCAGCAGTGTAGGTAAGTAATTAAGCAATACAGTTATTCTATGTCCATCCTAACCTGTGGGCCCAGAAAAGAATGCTGCTGCTTCTGACCAGCCCCTTCTCTTATCTGCGGTTCATAGCTCCTCTCTTGACTCCCTGCTCCTTGCAGACTAATTGAAGAATGGAATTCATTTGTGCCTGTGGCTTGTCTGCTGATTTGCAACCGATAAAAGGAAGGTGCTGCTGCACAGGTCACTGGGATCCTGATCCCATTCAGAAGAACCACCTTTCTCCCACAGTGGTCTCTGCTCCTTATCCCTCATGAGCCTGGGTTAAAGTAAGACTTTGCCCTTCATTATTGTTTGAAACAATTTGGTGCAGGAGAGAGTAAGCCTTTCTCATATATGCTCTCTGCTTCCTCGCATTCAGCTAAACTGCATACTCACTGCAGACAGGGGAGACCGCCAAAACCATATTCTCAAGAGCTGCCAAGTCTTTTCACAAACCATCATTATTTCAAGGTTCCCCCATCCTTACTTCTTTGCCTCCTAGACTATTTTAATCAGCTGTTTTAGGCCTAAGAATGAATCTCTTTGTGATTTAAGAATAATGAAATATGTTACCACAGATGCGAGATTATTTACACAGACAAGTCCAGCCTGATGCTGTAACTTGGGTTGAAGCAATGTCACCCATAACAGTTCACTGTTCATCCTGTTATTGTTTTTTCTCTTAATATATGTGTCATGTTATGTAACTGCATTCTTTCTGGACAGTTTTCAGCTAAGAAGCAGAAGTGTTTTAAAAGGTTAAGATGTTCACTTTATTTGCTTTCAGCAACACAATAAAAGGTTCATAATTAAAGGTCATGCTTTTCTTTTTGTGACATATTTGAGAAGTCTAGGAACTTGATCGGATTAGTGCTTTTCATTCTCCATTATTTTAATGGGAGTTGAAAATGCTCAGCATCTTGCCCTTTCTGTCTCTAGTATTGCTAATCTGCTGCTACATAAATATAATTAACTAATAATAATAATGCATCTTATTTTGATTGCACCTCCCTGCTTTAGCATTCTCGTTTCCTCAAATAACTATGTTAAAACAATTTTAAAAAATATAATTGATACAGAATTTATACTATGGTGAAAGTTCTTCACACCTCTTATGCTAAACTAAATGCTTGGCATGTCCCAAATCCACAAAGCAACTGATTAAAAGGAAAAACATGAGTTCTACCTATTCAGCTAAATGTAGATCCGAAGATAAAGGGAAGATAGTGGAGAGTGAATAAAACGAGGGACTCTTTAACTGACCTTTAAACTTTAACTTTAAACAGATCTGGGCCACAGGGAGAGAGTAATAATTCCCAAACCAATTTACCCACCCCTATTTAAAACAATTAGCTCTATCTCCGTCAAATGTTTTCCCTATCTTTTTTATACCCTGTAGTGTAGTAATCTTAGCACTGGAGTGGGAGAGAAGAAGGGAGAAGCACCTATTTCTTTCATTGTCTGTTGGACATGACATAATTGTGATTTCCTGTATTTCTAGAGAGTTCTGAAAATAACTTGACATTTTATTTCACTGGTGATGTGTACAAATCTTGTGCATTTTGCATTTTGGTGATCACGATTTGACCTAAACTGAGGTGTAATGAATTCTGTCACCAGCTGATAAATATGCCTTAGCCTGCCTAATGCATAAGCAGAATGTATCCTGGAGCTTCCCAGTGAGCATGCCTCCTTCTAGATGCCTTAGTAAGCTGGTACAGGAGGGCATGGTTCAAAATAATGTGGTTAATTTTTCCTCTCCCACTGAGTGCTTCAGTATTTCCAAGTTAAGCTTGGGAGTAGTAGTCAAAATGCTGAAATGGCATTTTTTTAAATATAGTATATTTAGCAACACATGATTCAGGGAGTACCACATGTCCCAGAAGCAGCTTGGCCTCAGATTACTTTGGAAGATTGGATTCTTGCCTGAATCAAATCTGAATTCAGAACTTCTTGAAATTTGTTTGTGACTAACGATAATCTTTATTGATGAAGGCAATGATACCATTATGTGAACCAAAATATAGGATATTTAGGAACATTTTGTGTTATTAAGGAACCATCTACATTTGAGCTGGAAGATATGATTCCCAGCTCACATAGATATACTGTGCTAGCTCTGCTCCAGCAAGCACCCAACAACAGCAGTTTGTCCACAGTGGCACAGGTGGTGGTTTAAGCTACCTGCTCAAGTACGTATTCAGAGGGATCAGGTGGCATTGTATTCAGGATGCCTAGCCCAACCGCTCATCCATACTGCTGTAGACACATTGCTATTATTAAGTGAGCTGGGAATCACACCTTGCAGCTCAAATATACATGTAACCTCAGAGTGATATTTGCACTAATGAGTTTAAGTAGTACCCGACAGAGACTTGAAGGAATATAGAATCATTCTGGAAAACAAAGAATTTAATGAAATTATACCTTTTTTTTCTTTTTCTCAAGGTCTTACAAGATGCTGTTGATGTTTTAATTCAGCTCCAGGACATGCAAGAATGTGCTATGATATGATATGAATAATGTATTAATATAAATTTATTCTGAAAGTTTTTAATATAAGCTAGAGCAAGTGGCTAGTAATATTGTCCTGTTACAATAGCTGTTGGTGAGGCATGGTTAGACCATGCTAATAGAGTTTCATAATACCCTTCTATGGTAAATTGAAACATAGAAACGATAGTGGAAAGAATAATTAATTACAGATTTTATTTTTCATTTTAATTCTCAACAATTCTATTAAGTATCTTTAAGGAAAAACTGTATTGCTATTGATTGCCTTTTCAGGCTTGAAATGTATATCAATCCAGGTTAAATGATAATGTTTTATGGTATTTTTCTAGCTATCTAGAAGATCTTCATTAGTGAAGTAAAAACAATGGCATCACTGAGGGCTAGAACCTGGTGTCTCTGAAATCTTCTTAGTGTCATTTCAGTGTTGCAAAATAGTTTTAAAGCTGCTTTAATTGGCCATCTAAGATTTGCCCAGCTATAGGAAGAATATTAAATTCTATGTCACTTGAACTCCTATTATACCTAATAAAATAATAATCTTCTTTCTGTCATCCTTGTGCTCCACTCTTCCTACACCCCTTGTGTTTGCAATCATCACCCATCAAATCACATCACAGATTAGGATCTGTTGAAAAGCCAAGAGAAGACCAGCAGGAAAAGAAAACTGCAAGGTTCACCTCATGCAGTTTCCTCCAGACTGTTGCTTTGGAAGGGTTAGGTCGAAAGAAACCAGTGGCAGCTTTGGCTTCCAGTTTCCCAAGATTTCAGGGAACCACTGGAGGCCAGGCTTATGAACGTGGAGACCTTGTGCTTTGGCATTAGCTCTCTCAAGCTGCTCTCAGCTCCCTGGCTACATGTTTCCAATCGTTCCTGCCATTGCTCTTGGAAACATATACCGTCTCCACCACAGCTGCATTAACATTTAAAAGAATTCCTGTAAAATTAATGGGGAAGGAAGATAAATTTAGTAGATCTACCCCCAAGCTCATTCATTTGACCCATATGAGGAGGGTTTCCTGTGGAATTTAGAGACAACATAAGTGGGCTGTGTCTAAATCCTCTTTCATGCAGACTACTCAATGTGAAGAATCCACTCTGTAAATACATGATGATCCAGCTTCTAGACAGTAAGCACATAGGGAATGGATCCTGCATTTAATAATCATAATATCCTTTTCCACCTCTCCTTTTATTCCCTAATACAATATTGTTTGCTTTCACTGTAAGCAGAATGCAGTTTTCACTAGCGAAGATGCTTTTTCAGGTAGCAGAAATAAAAACAGCATGTCACAGAGAATGGTTGTTGGGAGTAGGTAAAAGGGTAAAGCATATGGTAATACAAGTTATTTTCTGAAACATGTTTGTGCGGTCTGTCTCATTTCCAGATATTCACTCTCACATTGAGGGGGAGCTGAAGAGGCCAAAAAAGTACATATGGTCCTGGGACATAAATTGACATGGCTGATGTGGGGAGAACAGAATACAATACTACAAACTGAATGACCATATCTACGCACTTACTTTCTAACTAATCCCTGTAGGACCAAATCCAAATGAACACTGTTTGGCTTATCAGTAACCTTTAACAATATGTCCTGGGTCCAGTTTATGTAATCCACACAAACCAAAACCCACACTGTTCATTCAGGTCCAGATAGATCCATTTAATGGTGATCCTATGATCTTAAGGGTTTATGTAACACCTTCTATTCCTGATGCAATAAACTCCTTCTCTCTTTTCAAATAATAGTGCTAATTAGGACACATGGTCAGTATTCATTCAGATGAAATATATCATTAAGTTTCAATTTCAAGATTTTGGGCAAAATCTGAAGATGATCATCAGAAAACAGGGATGTCAGATTCATTTTGTTAATAAATTGGACAAAAAGTCCATCTGGTTAAAGCTTTTACCTATAGGATTATATAATCCACAGATTTTTGCCTTATAGTTCCTTTGAAGTATATTCTCAACTGAGTTAATAGTTAAATTTACGGTATGTTTCAGCCCTTGGATATTTGGCATTCAACAAGTTAGAGCTATGATTTGATCTCTCTTTCAGCACTGAAAATAATTTGCTCTGGTCAGCTCAGGGAAAGAAAATTATGTCGTATTAAGGTCATGCTAACTTTATTCAAATATAATATGGATCAGTGCTCATTTTAAGTGTGTAGTGTGTCCCAGAAGATATTGTCTTCTATGGACATGAAAATCTTCTATGTCAAGGAAGAAGGCATCTTCTCAAAGAAAAGATGAAGAAATCCACACTAAAGTTTTAGATAAGAAAAATCTCAATTTTATTATATACTCTATCTCATAAATTGTAAAAACAAATGAAAATATATAAAAATGCAGGGTTTGGATTAGTGTTTTAGGCTAAAGTTAGGTTAGATTTCACAAAGCTAATCTCATTTTATCTTGAGACTCAGTAAAGTCTCAGTTTCTCTGATTAGTCTGCATATTTAAAAAAAATTTTTTTTGAACATAATGGGTAAAAGGATATAGCTTGAAAAAGAACCCTACACCCTCATGTTTTGTTTTTTCCAAAAATTGATATCTGAAAAATACATTTTAGTTATCACCAGTAGACCTACAAGCAGTTGTTGCAGATATGTTTAACGGATTGTTGAAGATCTGGATTTCTATGTGCGGATTTAAGTGTAAGTTTTACTAACTGAATTTTACAGAGTTAACTGGGGTTCTTTTTTCATATTGTTAAGGGATTTGTAATTTTGAGCTGATATTAAGGAAGTGCTTACATCCAGGTATCCTTATCCCTGCTCTCCGCCTAAAAATCTGTGCAATTTAAGCTATCAAAAGTTTCAAATATATATCTCCTTTATCTCCAGGAGCATATTATCACCTGTGGATACTGATTAATGTACAACATAGCCTTGTAAATCAGCAGGTGAGATGGAACTCATGTCTACACTTTTAGTGAATAACATTCACCTTCATAGCAGTATTTGAATGCAGGAATATGTAACTGAAGTTGGTACAATGAATAAATTTTAACACCATAAAATAACAGATAAATATAATGAGTCATTTTACTGGATTTGCTAGTAAGTAAACATGAAGAGGCTCTGGCATATGATGACCATTAAATAACAATATAAGGAGATCATAATCCAAAACGGAGATGTCAGACAAGGACACCCATCAAAATGTTACTCTCACATAGTGGTATCTCCAAGTGATACTTTCTCTCATCTCCATTTCAGTTGTATAGTCCATCCCATCCTGGTAGACAAAGACCTGCCCTCAGTTATTTATGCTCTTACACTGGCTTCCAATCAATTATCAAATCAAGTTCAAGGTCTCAGATGTTATCTTCATAGCCTCCATGGGTCCAGGATATTTAAAAGATCACCTAAAGCTACAGAATGAAGACTGTGGTTGACATTTTTGTAGTTGTAGCCAAAAGGAACTCTCAACAACAAAACTAAAGCTTTTATGTGCAGGAGATGAAACCTTCTCCGGGGTGGTTGAAGACTGTGCATTGAACTGCACCAGGAACTAAGGACTATCATATCGTCCCTTTCTGCTTCAGTTGCACCATACATTTCTTTGACCTTGCCTTTTCTAATATAAACAGAGGTCTGTGTGTATGTGTATAATTACAGTGAGATACACCCTACCACAAGAAGGCACTTCACTGCATATGCTTCTCCCTCTGGTGAGAGGATGAGAAAACAAACAATTTATGACAATTGTGTAGTCACGTGGTTTAATGCACTACTGGAAGGCACTCGGATACTGCACTGCTGAGTGTGATATGAAATCCTCTATAGAATAGAATATATCAAATCTCTGACTTACACATATTACCTTATCATGAACCATCCCATCTGCTCTCCACAGAAGCTGCAACAACCCAAGGTGTCCAGAAGTGCAGAATGATGTCCCAGCAACATTATTCCCCTTCTGCCAACTCAGCAGAAGCCGTCTGTCGGATTTGGAATGGAGAAAGGATGGATCACTGGTCTCACGCCTTCTCCTGGCCAAACCCTCTGATGTTTTGTTGGATAAATTAATGCTAACCCCACAAGTGTTAATTTTATTATTTTCCCCTCCACCACACGTGGTCTGGGTCCAGCGACAGGCAGGATAATCCCTGTCATTGGAGCTCCTGCAGATGTCATGTTGATGTGGGACAAAAGGACCAATGCAGAGGCACAGGATTTCTACATGAAGAATGACATGACACAATGTTATGATTGAGGAATCCAACAACCACGTAAAATGAAAAAGAGAAGGAAAAGACACAGAAAGGGATAAATCAACAAAACCAGGCAAATTTAACATGTGACATGAATTACCAAAAAGATATGAGAGAACTATGAAACAACAAGAATAGATCATATGTAAAAAAGCCAACGGATGATTAAACTGCCAGTACAATTTAACAACACATCAGGTAAAATGAGAATGTTGGACCAACCACAATAAAAAGCTACATTAATCCTTAAACTTTCTCAAAATAAGAAAGGAATTACCTTCTAAACAAATGTAAAATTAACACATCATCAACTGAAGTAAAATAATTTCTCTCAACTATAGAAAAAGAGGAAGAACTGTTGGAAAACAGAGGAACACACCAAAAGCTAAAAATTGGCAATTTCACAAATCAACTTTAAGTGATTCAAACATGTCTTGGAATCACATAATAAATTACGTTAAAAATGATAAAATGCACACAGCATGGTATACCACAAAACAATTTTAATAATTATTTCTAGTCACTGATGTAATTATTTTTTGTCTCAAAGATACTGGGTATTGATTGGTTATAGGCTAAAAAAGAGCAAAGGCTATGCAGTAGTTTTGTTTAGGTCAGCAACTATCAGATCATCCCAATGTATTTCATGGAATTTTTAATGGTGCATTAGCGACACCAAGAAAATGTAGCAATGCTTCAGAAACCTCAGCATTATTTTGAATGTTATATAGAATGAGACATGAGTGAGATTTATAGTTAAATCATATCATGCGTTTGTTAAATTCAGAGTCGTGTGTTATGTTGCTTATAACTGATGAGAGGTCTTGTGGGTTTTTTTGGGGGGGTTCTCTTCATTCTGAGCCTCTAAAGAACGTAAAGAAGAAAATGGGGTAATACATGTTATAGCTAGACTGTATAGTAAACAAATAGCAAGGTAACATTTTCAATTATATATAGTGTAATGCAGCCCTTTAAAAACAAAAACAAAAAAATAAACACCAAAATAACAGTTTCATTGCTGCTGAATGTATCTGGTACTTCTGGCAGAATGCACTTCCTTTAGCTGCATTGTCCGGGTGGTGTATTGACGTGAGACAAATGTTAATGGGATACGGGAGCACTGGAGTTGAAGGGAAAAATCAGAAGAGAGAACATTAAATATTTGGAATTAGTTTAAAATGTTCTTTAAAATATGTGTGCTCTGCATAAAATAATAAGAATCACAAGAAGCTGAAGGGCACGAAGATGCTTAAGTAGGGCAAGGTATGAAATGACAGAAATTCAAAAAAATTGGGACAAAAAATGTGTTATTACACTAATTTTGAAATGATAGTATGTTTCATTTCAAATTAATTCTTTTCAATTTTTAGCTAATCTAATGTTACTACATTTTAATGTGAAAAGTTGCTTTGACTCATAAAACCTGCAGACTTTCCAGTTCAATAATGTTGAAATTGGACATTTCAACAATTTCAAAATTTATTTTCCAAAAAAAAATTTGAGTCAAGAAATTGGTCAAACCTGAAATTGTTTGTGAACCATTTTGATTCTGATAAATTGGGCTTTTTTTTTTTTGGTAAAAAAAATTTTATCAGAAAATTACTGAGCAGCTATATGTTTGAGTGACTGAACGCCATCTTCTGATACTTAGTTGCTTGGTTTGATTGGTGGACTGTTGATGAGTTTCAGAGATGTGAGAGTGCACTCACAAAATACAGCTAAAATTTTTTGCAGTAATCTGTATAACAAACCTAACATTCATTTGATTCCATTGTGTCTGACACTGCTACCAGAGCAGCACAGCTTTACCGAAGTATTTTATGTTTATACAATGTTCAAATCCCTGTTACCTAGCTATTAGCTTTATTTTTTTCTTTTTCACACAGGAAAGCTTTTGTAACTTCAAATAACTAAACTATGTGCACTCTCCACTCCATGTAGTGGTAGGCAGCAAGAAATTCTTAGGTTTGGTACAGTAAGCAACATATTGCAAAATTGAGAGAAAAATATGCTTCTAGGTGCCAGTAAGAGTTTAGTACAGGCTGGAGATTCCTAAAATGCAAAGTCCCTAAAGAAATTTACCAAAACTTTTGGCCTTTTTGTTATATTAGACATAAATTCAATAACTGCCATTTTACAAGACCTATATTTTAGTTTTCATATGCGAGTACAGCATTGGTCAAAACAATGCTTTTCCAGGAAGGATGCCAACTCTAAATATATTAGTGAACTATTGATGTCAATCATACAGCTGGCTGCTACTAATATCCTCCTGATACATTATTGGTATGCACTTTACATTTTAATAAAATGAGTGATTAACACATAGCAGGCGTGTGATGCTTGGAAAAACATCTAGTGAAAAGCAGTTCAGGAACATAAATAACTATATAGAAGATTACCCAAAGCAAAAGAAAAGGCAATGCAATATCTTTGGAATAATATGAAATGCAAAATGAGGGGATTCTTTATGTGCTGGCAAATAAAATGTAATGTTTCTTCTTCATTAACAGGTACAGCATGGCTTTAAATCATGTTAATGTTCAGGAAGCAGAACCAAATGGAACTGGTGTTCTTCATGGTTACTAATTACACAGAGAGCTAATTGTCAGACATCATGCGTGACAAATTCTGCACTCAGCCTCTGAAATCTTTTGTTTTTTAACATTGAATATGCTTTGAAGTAATGTTTAGAAAGAATTTAGTGGGAATTTTCCAGTATACCTTTGTTTCTGGGTTAAAAAAATATCAGTTATGGTTTTGTCTGTGGTCCAAACCTGAATTCTTTTTATACCCATAACTTCCAATTATTTCAGTGGAGTTTTGGCCCACACTGGGCCATATCCTTCATCTCAAGAATCACAGATTTCCCTGGTCACCATAAAGCCAATGTAGCTGACTGTGTGATCCTTTGTTGTGTGTCCCCCCCAGCAATCCTTCCCTGTCCAGTGGCTGTAGGAGGCCACTGCAGGTAGCCTTAAATTAAAGTAATCCTGAGGCAACCATAATTTACATCAGGAACTCAACCAATACTTGATAGCTTCAAGGAGTACACAAGTGACAGACAGTGACCTTTGCTTGGGTCCTATGTTAAGTATAGCTTGACCACATCCAAGAATCAAGGTTACTGAAATAAGGGAATTTTGGATTGCATAATGTAAAAGTGGGCTCTTTGTTTAAGTCTGAGGAAAATATTTTGATCACATATTATACCATTTTAAATATTATTTGTAGGGCTTGAAAACGCTATTGATCATCCTCAGAAAAGTCACCCTTGAATAATATACGTGGAGTCCAGTGAATTTGAAGAAATAGTTTGAATTATATAGCTGAACTTTTAGGCACTTTTAGATTCTATTCTACTGAAATTAACCATTGAAACCATTTAAATTATAGATTAGTGCCTCTTCGTGATGGGGGTGAAACTTCTATTTAATTAGTATTTTTTGGAAAAGTGTTGAAAATTGGTAATGATTAAGGACAAATGGTTATATATGTGATAATAACATGTGGCTTGATCCAATGCTCATTGAATTCAATGGGATCCATTATATACAGACTTCTTGTTGAAATATCGTCTTCTTAGCATCATTACTCAGAATTAGTTGAGCTTAGTTTGTCAGTCAGTGACAGAAAATTATTCCATATTAATTTGCTTTCTTCTTTGGGGGCAAATTATTCAATACAGTATGCCTGCTTCGCATGACTTTATTGTATTGCAATACAAGTTTTAATCTAACCATTAATATCTTTCAGTCAATAAAAATATAATTATAGGATGAATCAATTCTTTTATTCTCCTGTGTATGCCCACTGGCATAGGGTTCATTATCTCTCCTCAGAGATCTAACCAAGTCACCGAAGTGAACACTCTATTGTCATGGTATTTATACAAAAGGTGTTATGGGGGGAGTATCATCTGAAAGATAAAATCATATGGTGTTACTCATTATTAATGTCATTGTAAAATGCATGTGTTAATATTTTATGTGAAGTTATGAATTCCCTCTGCAAGATATTAGTAGAACATGTTTAAAACCAGATGCCCTAGTCTAGATAAAGGTGATAAACAAGTTCTCCTAAACAAAGGAGTGTGGGTTTACCTCACTATACATATTAGCAGTAAACAAAGCCTTTGAGCTAAACTAGCAGGATTAAACTGATCATGAATTCCATAGACAGAGAATTAACATGGCTCCTGCACCCCAGAGAGACAAGGGAGATTGAATCCCATGGAGGCCTTCTTGATTTGTAAAACAAAGATAATCCTTGTGAGGGGTGTTATGAGAATGTTCGTTCTCTGCTCTGGTCATTGAAGGAGCTGGACAACAGGAGGAAGAATCACAGATTTATTAACACCTAGAGCTACTGGGTGCGGCCGGCCCCTAGGGGCCATTGCTTAAGGTATTTATACAGAGGTACAAAAAACTTTCAGAAGGAGGATGATAGGGCACATTTTCACATATGATTGGAGAAAAGTAGAAGCTGTCTAGCTTACGTGGGAATAACATGATACTGTTCCCTACGAGCTTATCACTGTATGAAGGTCAGGGCCGTTAACTGGTGACTGTTATAAGTTAGAATAGCTGAGACTGCCAAAAATGCCTGCAGGCAGTCAAAATGGTTTGCTTGGGCTAAAAACACAGAAAATGGCCTTGCTAAAGACAATTTTCCCCTCATAGGGCATAGGGAACATCTTTATCCTTCACTTTAGGGGACAAAGAAATCAAGTGAGTTTATCTCTACTGAGAATCCTGGTCAACAAAAGCTGAAAAGGAAGCTGGGTGTGGAAGAAACCATACTGAACAAAGACTCTATTTTGCTAGATTAAATTTTTAGTCTTTTAAATGCATGCTTTCTCTTTTATTTGATTGTAATTATTTCTATCTTTAAGCCTTTTTACTTAGTATCACTTAATTGTGTTCTTTTGTTAATAAGCTTGTTTTGCTTTCATTATAATTAATCAATGCTAGGTAAATTCATTAAAGTGTGCGCTTCTAGAAAGCTGACAGGCTGGAGTGTTTTATTGTCTATGTAGAGGCAGCGAATTTAACACTTTCTTTCTGAGGATAGAGTTGACTGGTTTGTGCAGTAGGATGATATGAGGAAAATTTGAGTCTGAAAGGGTGCAAGATTAATCTGCAAGGACTAGCAATGTTGGGTGAGGCTTGTGGGCTGCTGGCATGATGTTGCAGTCCGACCTCTGGGCCAAAGCTGCATAGTCACAAGATACCCAATTTATAAAACAGATGGTGACAGAACGTCTAACTGGCCTGGGTGAACCTCAGATTGACCAAGTGTAACATTGCAAATGTACAGTTTGTCAGCTACTAACTTTTTAATTATCCTAGTCCTGTCCTAGTATGTGCAGTTTCACGTCCTGTCCTAGTATGTGTAGTTTGCTCTACAGGGTTACCTTTTTTTTCACTAAAATCAGATATTCATTCCTTGACACAATATTTTGGAGACCTGTATTGAGCAGTACAGCCATTGTATTATTTTAGGGAGCAAGCAAAATTTACAACCATCCAAGAGTGTACAGGGGCAAAATTTTAAAGTAACATCACTTTGTTTTGTATTAGTAAGCTTTGTGTACAGAATTTCTTATGACATCCATCAAATATTTTACAGATTTCTCAAGAGCATTTATTACTAGGCGTGGCAGAAATTTTTTGAAATAATTTTGACAGATAATAACAATGTTTAATTTGAAACATTTTTTTTTTAATTCTTACTGATTCAAATTTTCACAGTTGCATAAAATCGTGGAGGTTAAGCAATTTGTTTTATTATTGATCAATTTAAATGTTCACAGTTGTTGGAAACTATAGGAGGTCAGGCAGTAATTATTCAATGATGCAGAGATTCAAAAAGTTAAACATTTATAACTGTAAAAACACAAAATGGCAACTTCACATGTGAAAATATACAAAGAAAATATCCACAACTCAAGTGCTAAGTTCTCAATCAACACTTTTCTTATTTAGTCTGTCTGTAAATTTTGGTTATTATTGATGGAAATATTTATTTGTTGGTTTGTGAAATTGACACTGATAAAAGTCTAATCCTTCTAAACCTATTTATTAGTAAGGGTATATCATTTATATACTTTATTGCTGTGCTCCTCAACCCCTACATTTTATTCCTGTTTCAGTATCTAAAAGTTCAAGGGCAGTACAAATATCAAAAGGAATCATTTTAACAATAAATATATAAACAGTTTCAGTTAGCATGATTTTACCCCCCTTGTAGAATGAGTATAGAACTAAGCTAAGAATCTTTTTTTATAAAATAGCTGTAAAAGAGGATTTTTTTCATGCCAAATTTTATGCTTCAAAGTTTAGTAATTTTTAATTATCTTTGTGGAAAATTTTTTATTTTGAAGATAAGTGCAGATTTTTTTCAAGATTCACATAATGATTTCTCCTCAATTTTTAATATGATATCTTTTTGGATGATCTAGAATAGAACATTTTAAGCTCCAACAGGGAATTTTTAAAGAAAATTATGATCATGTGGAAACAAGGAATTAGAATTGCCAAAATTACAGAATTGTAACCTGAACTATAGCTTGTGCTATAATAATGTTAATAAATCTGAAATTGTTAAGTTTCTGTCTGGAGAAAACAAAGCTTTTTTAGTATTAAAAAAATACCCAAAGGCATTGAAAGAAGAGCATCCTTCACTGAAGGAGAAACATAGAGTTAAAGGCAATCTATGTACAGTATGCCACATGAGTGAACTGCAGAATTGGAAAATGTTCAGCGAAGGTGTGCTGGTAGTGCTAAGGTTCCCTAAAACTGTATATGTCAAACTGATTTGGCATTGGAAAGTGAACTATGTTCAGTCACAAGAAATCTAAGTGTAATGAGGGAAATGTTAACAGGAAGTGACTTTCCTTGCTGTTATTCATGATAGTAGTGACTAACAGTATTATATACTGTAGTTCAGACTAACACAAAATTTGGTGATAAGGTGAAAGTAGCTCTTAAAAAAGCATTGTGGTTGAGATATCCTTAATTCCTCCAGGTGCCTTTTGAATATAATTTCCCATCCCACTGTCTACAGTAAAATTTAGCTTTCATAAGGACCAAAATGAATGACAAAACAGAAAATGTCTAATATGTTTTCCCACTTTGTTGACCATACTTTCTAATCTAATCAAAACCTCTGTCAATAGAATAAGGTCTTTTTGCCAGATTAGTGCCACATTGAATTCATGTCAGCAAATGCTATAGTAATAGCTTGAAATACTTTCAAAGCTGAACTCCCACATTCAGGCGCTAATAACTATGTTGGTGAATTTTTTTTTCTGGTCTGAACTTGGCATATAAAGGTCATAAACCCAAGGTACTTTTTGCTCAAAGCTAGAAAATAATTATTTGGACACTTCTAGATGTTGCCACTATAAAACCTAGATGTTACTGCTTTCAGATTTTTTTTGCCTTCCTATCAGTTCCTAATAATTATGATTTAATATTACCATAACATTACCATTGATTTTTTCATCAACTTGTGTTCCTTATTTTGCATAAATATGCCATCCTCAATGGAAAAAAATATGGATTTTCTAAATCTTTAGGAGCCAAATTATATGATCATTACTCATACAGATTTAGATTCTGACTTTGGGCCAGGTTCTGATACCATCACTGACATTGGGTAATATATTTATTCTCCAAGTAGTCTGTGTTGGCGTAATCTTTCCCCTTAAAACCCATCCCTAGTCACCTAGCATGTACTACTAAGATTTTGGGTTGTAGGCAAATCTAAGAAATAAAAGAGCAGAGGAAGGAGTCCTGGGAATAAGTAATGTTTGGGAAAAGTTTGTTATTGCTTCTTTAAGGGCCTGGGACCCTTGAAAAATGGGTAGGTAAGTCTCCCATTTCACACATCAGATTGGGGATAAACCGGGACAATGGGACTAGCATATATGCTGTCTCCTCAGTCATAACAGAGTAGACACCAGAAGGAGAAGGTTGCCTGATAGACATGAGGGAATTAATTGGGGGAGAGCGGTAGCTGAAGGAGAAGCTGGCTAATAGCCTACAGCTAGCCTGAATTATAACCTAACTCCCAAATAGGTAGTTGGGGACTCCCAGTTTAAGAAGAGACCGAAGGACTAGTTAAATTATAACCCAGCTCTAAGGGTGAGAATTAGGGATTCCGTCTTGAGAGAGTAACATGAACTCCAGGAAGAGGGCTGGAGATCATTGGATTGGGGACAAGAAAGCTGACCAAAAACTCTTAATATATCCAGAACAGGTGTGAAGTGGGGTGACTAATGAAGTGTTACACTTTGTAGAAAGTTGGTACCCCAACAACTGGCCACTTCAGAGGGTAGAAGCACAAAACTATTTCATGCCACATGGTCCTGTTTCAGTCAAATGAATTCAAGGGTTTGTGTGCAGATATTATTTGATGGGCACATAGCTATACAGGGAATGCTCAGTCTCATAAAAAAATTACTTTTAACATGCTACCACTGGAGTGGGAGTAGCTCTTTTGAGACTCAGTTGTGCCTATACGATCCTGGCTTGTGTTAGGAAGCTACTTGGAGACACACTGTCCCATTAGGAGTCTCTATGATCTCTTTTTATGTTGGTTCTACTCTTACATAGCAACAGAGAAAGGATCACTGTCCTGATTTCTTCCTGCCCCTCTCCATTCTTTTTGTTGTGATGTATATCTAAAGGTGAATAGATGAAGTAGTCCCTTTGCTGACCTTATGTACAGACACGGCAAATTTGATTGTCCCTTATATGTGGCAAACAAGTCAGGGGGAAGCTTCCTCCTCAATTTCTCCATTATGTTCACCAGCCTTAGGTTTCATGATTGAGTAGGAGTAGAGAGGTTATTTTACCCCTATATTTGGCCCAAGTGCAACTGCTGCTGGAATACTGTGTCCAGTTCTGGTGCCCACAGTTCAGGAAGGATATTTATAAATAAGAGAGTGGTCAGAGAACAGCCACAAGAATAATTAAAGGATTTGAAAACATGCCTTAAGGTGATAGGTTGAGCTCTTTGAATCTATCGAGTTTAACAAAAAGAAGATTCATGGATGAGTTGATTACAGCTTATAAGTATGGGGAACAAATATTTAAATAATTGTCCCTTCAATCTAGCAGCAAAAGGTATAACATGATCCATATGGCTGGAAGTTGAATCTAGACAAATTCCGCCTTGAAATAAAGTGTCCATTTTTAATAGTGAGGGTAATTAACCATTGGAACCACTTACCAAGGGTCATGGTGGATTCTTTATCACTCACAATTGTTAAGTTATTATTGGATGTTTTTCTAAAAGATATGTTCTATGAAGTTCCATGGCCTGTGTTATACAGGAGCCATACTAGATGATCAAAATGATCCCATCTGGCCTTGGAATCTATGAATCGTGCTGTGGCTTAGGTGTGAGATAGGGATCTGGGTGCCTTCCTGAAACATCAGTGTGTATGCCCACAGGAAGAAACTTAGATACCTAACCAACTTTTACAACAAACATTTAGGGACCAAATGAGTTTAGACACTTACAGCGTGGCAGCTGATGACAGCGGTTCTAAAAAATGGGACAAAGGTACCCCTAAGAGCTTTAGACACCTAAACCTCTTTATCGATCCGGCTGTCTGTGTCTGTAAAATGGGGATGGCAACACTTCTCTATGAATAAATGCAGGCAAAATTGTGAGACCCTCAGATACAACAGAAATGTGTATGGGGGTGAGGAGACATATACGTATCTGAGACAGATGAGAGGACTGATATCTGGTTTTAGTCATGCTTTACAGCTATAATAAAAAATGACGAAGGACCAGCTTCTGATACCTTTATTCATGCTCCATAAATAGCCACATTGAAGTGGAAAAGGGCCTGTCAGAAATGCAACCTTTGTGGTAGGGGGAACACAGGGAGTGCTCCTTCCCTACAATGAAGTTAATGAGACACCATGTGCTGTAAAGAGCTGCTCCACCTGAATAAAAACATCAGAAGCTGGCCCTGTATAAAGCTGTTCTATAAAAAAAATAAAGAATGTGGTTTTTTTCCCATCCATTCTCTTCATTAAACAGGAATTCACTTCAGTCAGTTGTGTATGCATCTTGGCCTTCGGAAAGTTTCATAGTGTATGTCTACACTGCAATTAAAAACACACAGCTAGCCCGTGCCTGCTCACTGAAGCTCGCGGGGCTCAGGCTGTGGGGCTGTTTAATTGCAGTGTATGTGTTTTCTAGTTTCCTACTCCCCACTGGTAATTTTCAATGGAGTACTAGTTAGATATTTATGCTATTTCAATCATGTGTACTACTGAAAAAAAAAAACCAAACACATAAGCCATCTACAGCATTTCAATCCTTCATAGATTCATGGACGTAAATTTTCATTATTAAACATTTGAGCTTTCAGTGGTAATCTATAATTTGCTATTACTGTGTTAAACAGCTATTAGATCAGTGTTAAAATATTATAAATTTCTGTCATATAAGAGCACCGTGAAGCTTAGCAGTTTGAGAAAGGGGAATGAAATGAGCAAGGAAATTGTTCTTTCATGTATAGAAAGAAAATATTTAATTGCAAAAGCCACTATTATGGATGTCTCCCATAGATATCTTGAAGAAAATTTAGTATGGCTGTCTCCTGAGTAACACTTATGTAGAGCAAAGAGTGCTTTTTAATGAATTAAAGGAAAGGGAAAAAAAATAAGAGCAGAAAATGTAATGACACCGCAAAGATCTTCACACTGAAGAGGCACTTTTGTGCTTTACACCATTTCTAGAGACAGTGTGACCCTCTACCAGAACTTCCTTTGATTAGAAAGTACTTGCTAATTGCATGGGAAGTGAATCTGAGCCAGCATACATATAACTTTCCAGATGGAAAGAGCAAAGTCACCTCATACATTAATGCTTTCATGGGGGAAATGGCTGATATAGATTTTGACATACCAAAGGGATGCTTTAGGAATATTTTATAGTATTTGCTTCCTGACTATGTTCTTCACAGGATATTTTAATGCCAGTAAGTTGTTCTTGGATTTTCCCCCACAATCATGGATAGCTTGAACTCCACCTACAATTATAATTAGAAAAACTATACAAAATAAGCATAAAAACTATAAAGCACCTTCACAAATCCATTCTTTGATCCTGATTTTACTTTCATTTCCAGCTGTGTAACTCCATTGACTGCTCTGGTTTATGATGGGATGGGGGTGGGGAGAATCAAGCCCCTTATGTTTTTAAGACATTTCTAATTAAATTAACAGAATTTTATCATTATTAATTAACTCCAATACTAGAGTCCAAATACAAGATAATACAGAAAAGTGTAGCTTCCTATGGGAATGGTAGTAGGATCTCATGGGTTCAGCCTTGTAACAAAACGTAAAGGGAAGCCATATTCACTTGATTTTGAGTTTTGTTATAAAATTAAGATGCAAAGTTCTCTGAAATATTAGATAACATCTGTTAACCTGCAGAGTGAATCTAGGCCAAATTATATTTTTTTTCATGACAGTCCTAAAACAGACTGAATTTTCCCTGCTTGGGTTGAATGTTGAGAATGTTTGAGTTCGTTGAGTAGTACCTTATCTTGAAAATAGTCCCACTGACTTCAATAGATTTTTCAAAATAAGAATGGCAGAACTGGGTTCTAAAGGGAGTTATGTGCTGCCCCTTCTTCTGCAACCATGGAAGATCCAGATACGGCAAAAATATATGTTACTATGCTAGATATAAGCAGCCCTCAGAAGAGATATGCACCTTTCAAAGTTGCTGCAAAACCCTATTTCTATAAGGACATTCCCTTGTCTCTGTAAAGTGGAACTCAGGAAGATGGGACCAGATTGTACCAGGGGAGTAATGGAAGTGAATCTGCCACCAGCTACTGGATCCACACAGTAAAGGAATGCAGTGCTACTAGGACCTACTTCAGCTGCAGAATTGTAGTAGGACATGTGAAGTATTCTGTCTCTACAAGGCCTGCTGAGGGAATGATTCCTTCTCCCCACCCATGTAGAATTTTCCTGTGCCAACTAGTTACCTGAGCTTGGTTAGAAGGTGAAGATTTGATGCAAAGTGAAACTCTGATGCAGTTAGTTGTAAACCCATGCAATAAACGCTGTGACAAAGTACTTCCTCTACTTCGGTGTGTCCAGAACTTCCTCCTAGCAGTAGGTCAGGGAACTGCTTCACACCTTAGTGTTCTTCCACCCTGTAGTTGTGGGGAAGGGTAACACAGCCTCTTTAAGATGGCTACTCCCTACTGGGTCCCCGTCCTGTCTCTGGTTCTCGGTGGCCCTTGCCTCTTCACTGGGGCTCTTGCCCCTCCAGTGAATGGCTGGTAGGGGGTGAGGGAGTGAGTGGCCCCAACACAGCTGCTGCTACCACCTCTGGGAGACCTTTCCTGGCAAGCTAGAATCAACTGCTGCTGCAACCCAGGAGTCAGCTGCTGCTGTTGCCTGGAGGAGGAAGACCATCCCTGCTGCTGGGGGAGAACAATGAACAGGTTAAGAAGTCTGTGGAGGGGGGTTGTTTGTTCCTGGACTGAGTGACTTTACCATCTGTGCTCTTGCAGTGGTGGGGGAAGCTCCTGTCGTTGCTGTGGGGAGAGGGGGGAGCTGCATGGAGCCCTCCCCACAATCCATCTATGCCCTACCCCCCCAACCACCACCTCCATCACAATCGCTGCAGCCAAGCGAGGAGGAGAGGTTAGCCATCCTGCTCATATCCCTTTTTTCCCTGCCCCTCCCACCTTTTCCCCAGTGCTTGCCCCTGTGACTCCTCCCTGTAAGGACCTTCCTCCCCTGCCTACGTCCCAGTAGGGAGGAATGGTCAGCCCTTTCCCACCCCTTTCCCTTTGCCCACCTGCTCCAGTGATTGCTCCTGTCCCCTCTCTCAAATGGATGGCGGAAACTAGGTGGAGAACTCCCCCACAGGTCAGCCCTGTCCCCCGCTCTCAGAATGTTCCCCCACCCATTCCGGGGGCTACCACTCTGACTGCCACTACTGCTGGATCTAACACCACCATGGCCCCTGCAGGGGCAACAGCAGGGGCAGGCGTGGGAGGGACCTCCACCACTGCTCCTAAGACTTCGTCGGCTGGCAGAAAGGGTCAGAGGAAAAAGAAGGGCAAGAGCCCCACCCAGAATGCAAAGCCTCCCATGATAGGGGCCTTTATCCGCGCTGTCACCCTGCCATTGTCCTCAGCCCCCCCTTCCCCTGCCATCCCCTCCACCAGCTCTGAGATACTCCTGCCTCAACCCCCAGAGTGTACATCCAGGTAGCCACCACCCTTGCCACTCTGTCATCTACCTCTACCACCTCCTCTAGTCTTTGTGAGGGGTTGCCACTGATGAGACCTCTGCCATGCCCCCTGCCACCTTGTCATTTGCGCTCCCTGTCAGTGTTGAGACAATTGTCACCTTGGCTTCCAGCAGGGTGGCCCCGTTGTGGTGGAGGGGAACTTTGGCTATATCTTTGAGGAGATCAAGGCCCTGGGTCTGACCCCAGTCACCCTAGGGGAAGGACAACTCCCTGCCAGCAGGCCTTGATCTGTGTGGTGACCTCCTTGCGCCGCCCCCTCCTCCTTCCTTCTCCCCCGTTCCTCAGACCAGTGTTCCCACCCTCTGGGTCACCCCTGGATCCTTCCACCTGCCCAGCTGCCGACAGCACTCCACCTGTAGCTACCAAGCTCTTGAGGACACCGCTGATGCCGAGCAGCCTGGCCCCGTGTTCCGATCTCTGGTGGGACAGCTACCCACACCTCCTCCCAATGGCTCTAACCTGAGTCTCCCCCTGCCTGCAGCCAAGGCCCCGGGTGCTGAGTCCATCATGGTGCCTGGGCCTGGCATAGGTGAGGGTCCCCACCCCAGACCCATGTCCCTGACCTCCCCTGCCTCAGTCCCTGCCACTGATCCTGACCCTGATCCCACTCCTGCCTTTAGTACCACCCTCTCCACTCCCCATCTGCCTCCCATATTGCTGCCACCCCCGGGTTGTGTCAAATCCCATCCTATCCACCAACTCCTGGGAGGTGGCATTTGTGTTCCCCCTTCCACCTGGGGCTGCTGTTTTCCATCTGCCACTGTCCCTTGTGATGGGGTGCAAGCCAGGCAGCGTGGCGCCCACAAAATAGGCATCACATGGGGGATCAGCCCCCCCCGTCTGCCTGTCTTAGATGGCCACAGGACCACCCTTGGGACCTGGCCAGAGGACATCCGGGATACTTCAATCCTGGACTCCCTTTCACTGCAGGACAAGCTGTGCGCTTTCCTGGCTGACTTCCGAAGCAGTGCTGGAGGGACTTCCACCTCCTCCTCCAGACCATGAGGACTATACTGAGGGAGGGCAAAGGGAATAGGAGGCAGAGCGCCACAACCTCCCCATCCCTCTCCATGGCCTCAGCCATGTTAAACACCAGGGGATGTGGGATGGATCTCCACAGGTGCCATGTGCTCTCCTTCCTTCTGGAAGCAGGGTACTCTGTGGTATTCCTGCAAGAGACCCATAGGGATCCAGTCGCTGAGGCTAGCTGGTGGTTGTAGTGGGGAGATGATTTTTTTTAAGCCATCTCTCCACCCATTCAGAGGGAGTGGCCACCCTGTTCGCCCCGACCTACAGCCTGAGGTGCTGGGGGTTGCCGAGGTCATGCCAGGTTGCCTGCTGCACTTCCAGATCCATATGGAAAAGCTAGCATTGAACTTGGTCAATGTCTATGCCCCGAGAGAGAGTTTGTTTTTTCCAACATGTGTCTCCCTTCCTTGGCACTTTGAATCCTCATGAGGAACAGAACTGCACAGGAACTGAGTACAGCCAGGCCACTGCAGACGTCTTCCAGGACATCACTGACCATCACTCCCTGGTGGACATCTGGCACAACCACTACCCAGACAATGTCACTACTTTCACCTTTGTCCAGGTGGAGGAAGATCAGTTGCACCACTCCCAGTTCGACCACATCATTTCTTGCATTACCATCTCTTGCTGGCCCACTCCTCCAGCATCCAGCTGTCAACATTCTCAGATCACCATACGGTGACCATGACAACCTCTCTCACCATGGAGAGGCTGGGGCTGGCCTACCGGCATTTCAATAATAGCTTGCTTGAGGATGTAGGTTTCATGGCATCCTTCTGGGAGCTCTGGCTGGTCTGACAGGGGAAGAGGTGTGCCTTTCCCTCAGCGCGGTGCTGGTGGGACATGGGGAAGGTGCACAACTGGCTCTTCTGCTGAGACTATACTCGGGGGGCCAGCTGGTGAAGGGATGCAAGGATAGAGCAGCTGGAGTGGGAGGTCTTAGAGCTGGAGAGGCATCTGGCTGCTAGCTCTGAGGATCCATCCTTCTGCAGAGTGATCCGGGAGAAGTAGGAGGAGCTAAGAGCCCTCAAAGATCTTCAGGCTTGGGGCATCTTGTTCGATCCCGTATCCATCTCCTTCAGGAGATGGATCATGGCTCCTGCTTCTTCTATGCCATGGAGAAATGGAGGGGGGCGAAAAGCACATCATTTGCCTTTTAGCAGAGGAAGGGGCCCTCCCTCACAGATCTGGCAGAGATGTGTGGAAAGGCCAGGGCCTTTTATGCTAGCCTCTTCTTTCCACATCAGATCAAAGCTACTGCCTGCAGGGTACTCTGGAACGAACTTCCCATGGTCAGCACGGATGATGGAAACTGGCTGAGGGTACAATGATACATAGAATATTAGAGATGGAAGGGACCTCAGGAGGTCATCTAGTCCAACCCCCTGCTCAAAGCAGGATTATCCTCAGCTAAATCATCCCAGCGAAGGTTTTGTCAAGCCCCAGCTTAAAAACATCTAAAGAAGGAGATTCCACCACCTCCCTAGGTAACCCATTCCAGTGCTTGACCAGCCTCCTAGTGAAAAACTTTTTACTAATGTCCAGCCTAGACCTCCCCCAGTCAACTTGAGACTATTGCTCCTTGTTCTGTCATCTACTACCATTGAGAACATCCTAGCTGCATCCTCCCTGGAACCCCGTTTCAGGTAGTTGAAGGTTGATATCAAATCCCCCCTCATTCTTCTCTTTTGCAAACTAAACAAGCCTAGCCCTCTGCTCGACTCTCTTCAACTTGTCCACATCCTTTTTGTAGTGTGGGGCCCAAAACTGGACACAATACTTCAAATGCAGCCTCACCAATGCCGAATAGACGGGAATAATCACTTCCCGCGATCTGCCGGCAATGCTCTTACTAATGCAGCCCAATATGCCATTAGCCTTCTTGGGAACCAGGGCACACTGATGACTTATATCCAGTTTCCTATCCACTGTAGCCCCAGGTCCTTTTCTGTAGAACTGCTGCTTAGCTCATCTGTCCCCATTCTGTAGCTTTGCATGGGATTCTTCCGTCCTAAGTGCAGGACTGTGCACTTGTCCTTGTTGAATCTCATCAGTTTTCTTTTGGCCCAATCCTCCAATTTGTTTAGGTCCTTCTGTATCCTATCCCTCCCTTCCAGGGTATCTACCACTCCCCTTAGCTTAGTGTCATCTGTAAACTTGCTGAGGGTGCAATCTACCCCATCCTCCAGATCATTAATGAAGATGTTGAACAAAACTGGCCCCAGGACCAACCCTTGGGGCACTCTGCTTGTGACCTGCTTCCAGCTAGACATGAAGCCATTGTTCACTACAAGTTGAGCCCGATAGCCAGTTCTCTATCCATTTTATATTCCGTTCATCCAACCCGTTCTTCTTTAACTTGCTGATAAGAATACTGTGGGAGACTATATCAAAACCATTGCTAAAGTCAAGGTATATCACGTCCACCACTTTCCCCACATCCACAAAGCCACTCACCTCTTCATAGAAAGAAATTAGGTTGGTCAGGCATGACTTGCCTTTGGTGAATCCATTTTAACTGTTCCGCATCACCGTCCTCTCTTCCAAGTACCTTACAATGGATTCCTTGAGGACCTGCTCCATGTTTTTTCCAGAGATTGAAGTGAGGCTGAACGGTCTGTAGTTTCCTGGATCCTCTTTCTTCCAGTTCTTGAAGATGGGCACTATATTTGCCTTTTTCCAATCATCAGGGACCTCCCCCAATTGCCACGAGCTTTCAAAGATAATAGCCAATGGCTCTGAAATCACACCAGCTAACTCCCCCAGCATCCTAGGATGCATTGAATCTGGCCCCATGGACTTATGTATGTCCAATCTTTCTAAATAGTCCTGGACCTGTTCTTTCAGCACTGAGGGATGTCCACCTCCTCCTCATTCTGTGCTGGTGAGTGCAGTAGTCTGGGAGCTGACCTTGTCTGTGAGGGACAGACAGAGGCAAAAAAAGCATTGAGTATCTCAGCTTTCACCACATCCTCAATCACTAGGTGCCTCCCCCATGCAGTAAGGGGCCCACACTTTCCCCAATCTTCTTCTTCTTGTTAACATAGCTGTAGAAACCCTTCTGTTCCCCTTCACATCCCTTGCTAGCTGCAACTCCAATTGCGCTTTGGCCTTCCTGATTTCATTCCTGCATGTTTGAGCAATATTTTTATAATCCTCCCTAGTCATTTTACCAAGCTTCCACTTCTTGTAAGCTTCTTTTTTTGTGTTTAAGTTAATCAAAGATGTCTTTGTTAAGCCAAGTTGGGCGCCTACCATATTTGCTATTTTTTCTTCACATCAGGATGGTTTGTTCCTGTGCACTCAATAAGGTTTCTTTGAAATACGGCCAGCTCTCTTGGATTCCTTTTCCCCTCAAATTAGCCTCTAAGGGGATCCTGCCCATCAGCTCCTTGAGGAGTTCAAAGTCTGCTTTTCTGAAGTTCATGGTCAGTATCCTGCTGTTCTCCTTTCTTCGTTTTGTCAGGTTCCTGAACTCGACCATCTCATGATCACTGCTGCCTAGGTTGCCACCCACTTCTACTTCCCCTACCAAATCTTCCCTGTTGTGAGCAGGAGGTCAAGAGCAGCACAGCCCCTAGTTGGTTGCTCCAGCACTTGCACCAGGAAGTTATCTGTGACACAGTTCAAAAACTTCCTGGATTGTTTACGCTCTGCTTTATTACTCTTTTGGCAGATATCAGGGTGATTGAAGTCCCCCATGACAGTCAGGTCCTGTGAACTGGAAACTTTCCCTAGTTGACTGAAGAAAGCCTCATCTATCTTAACCTCGTCGTCTGGTTGTCTATAACAGACACCAACCTTTATTGCTCTTGCTTCTAAACTTAACCCAGGGACTCCCAACTGGCTTATCTCCAGTTTCACACTGGAGCTCAGAGCAATCATAGTGCTCCTTTACATACAGTACAACTCCTCCACCCTTTCACCCCTGTCTGTCCTTCCTGACCAGTTTATACCCATCCATAACAGTGCTCCAGTCATGTGTGTTACCCCACCAAGTCTCAGTTATACCAATCATATCATAGTTTCTTGGCTGTGCCAGGACTTCCAATTCCTCCTGCTTGTTTCCCAGGCTTCTTGTGTTTGTGTATAGGCACTTGAGATAACTATTGCCCTACTTTTTCAGTACAAATCAGGAGGCCTCCCCTGTTGAACCCTCCTCCTTCTGCTTCCTTGTGGTGTCCCACTTCCTCACTTACCTTCAGGGTTAGGTCCCCGTCCCCCATTGAACCTAGTTTAAAGCCCTCCTCACTAGGTTAGCCAGCTACCTCTCACTCTGGCTTAGTTCTTGGAAGTCCTCCATCTCATGCCCACCAATAAATCTCCAGGCATGGATGGGCTCACTGTGGAGTTCTGTGGGTGTGTGCTGAGATGTCCTTGGCCCGGATCTTGCCATCGTCTGGGCCAAGTCTGAAGGCAGTGGAGTGCTCCCCCTCTCATGCAAGTGTGTCGTGCTTGCCTTGCTGCCCAAGAAGAGGGATCTCCGTGACCTTTAGAATTGGCATCCCATCTTGCTCCTCAGCATCTCACTGAGGACCAGGCTGAAGACCATGGTCCATCAGAACCAGACCTACACCGTCCTGGGCCATACCATCTTTGACAACCTCTATTTAGGTGTAGGGATGGTCTGTAATTCACCCTTCTGGGTCTGGAGCAGGAGAGGGCATTAGACAGGATGGACCACAGGTATCTCCTGGGCACCCTGCAGGAGTTTGACTTCAGGCCCCCTTTCAACGGCTTTCTCCACGGGCTGTACGCCTCTGTAGAGTGCCTGGTCAAGCTCAACTGGACCCTGACCGAACCGGTCAGCTTTGGGCGAGGGGTGCACCAAGGCTGCTCGCTGTTGGGCCAGCTGTATGCCCTGGACATCAAGCCTTTCCTCTGTCTCCTCCACCGGAGGCTGACAGGGCTGGTGCTCTGTGAGCTGGAGATGAGGCTGGTCCTGTCAGTGTACGCCGACGATGTGTTCCTCACGGTCCAGGACCCAGGTGACCTGGTGTGGCTTGAGGCCTGCCTGGCCATCTACTCAGCGGCTTCCTCCGCCTGGGTCAACTGGACCAAGAGCTCTGGCCTGATGGTAGGGGCAGGGTGGCGGATGGGCCCCCTCCCACCTGCGCTTCAAGCCATCCGGTGGAGTGCAGGTATGCTGCTCTATATGGGCGTCTACCTTTCCGCCACCCATCCCTCCCCGGTAGAGAACTG
Source organism: Mesoclemmys tuberculata (assembly GCA_007922155.1). NCBI lineage: Eukaryota > Metazoa > Chordata > Testudines > Chelidae > Mesoclemmys > Mesoclemmys tuberculata. Next base: position 65,398,312 of record ML675610.1, read on the forward strand.
GCAAGATTTGCAGGACCGGGTGTCCAGGTGGCTGCGGAAGTGGACAGGATTGCTCCAGTGCCTCTCCCTTCGAGGGAGGGCACTGGTGCTCAACCAGCTAGTCCTGTCCATGCTCTGGCACCAGCTCAGGACCCTGGTCCCGACCCCAGCTTCCTGGCCTACCTCCAGAAGATAGTCCTGGAGTTCTTTTGGCCAGGACTGCACTGGGTCTCTGCAGGGATCCTGAGTCTCCCCCTGGGGGAAGCGGGGCAGGGCCTGTGCTGTATCCGCAGCCAGCTCCACACCTTCCACTTCCAGGCCCTGCAGAGACTCCTTTATGGTGCAGGTAGTCCGGCGTGGAGCCACTTGGAGCATGCCTTCCTCCACCACCTCCGGGGGCTCCGATACGACCAGCAGCTCTTTTTTCTCCATCCAAGAGGTCTTCCGCGAGAACTCTCAGAGCTGCCGGTCTTCTACCAGGACCTCCTCCAGACCTGGAGGCTGGTCTTGGCCTCCAGACTCCTTGCAGTCACTGAGGGGAAGGATCTCCTCGTGGAGCCCCTGCAGCACAACCCCCAGTTGCGTGTGCAGGTGGCAGAGACCCTCTCGGTGCAACAGAGGTTGGTCCTGGCAGGAGTCACCAGGATCGGAGTCCTTCTGGATTATGCCCAGGGGGACTGGATGGACCCCCAAGCGCTGTCCCAGTGCATGGGGCTTTCCCCCTGTCAGACCCCCCGATGTATACTCCAGGAGGTGAGGGGAGCCTTGCCCCCCGCTGCTCAGGCTTACCTTGAGCGGGACTTGCGAGAGGGTTCCCCCTGCCCTCCCCTTATCCCCGGCCCTCTGGCACTCACCGTTGGGCCCCAGTCCCACGAGCCCCTCCAGCCCCTCCCCACGCACCGAGCCGACTGCATGATCTGCAGCCGGTTGTTTTTCAAACCACTCCCAGGAATTACCTGTACACACTTGTGCTCAACCCCCTTCATTTTCTTATCCTCGCGTCCCGCCCAGACACCAAATGGTGGAACTAATGCCACCTGTGGAGGGCGAGGACCCCTGGTGGGCCAGCCTCTATTCCACCCTAACCCCAAGGCCCGCCGGTGACATCAGTTGGTGGCTCCTTCATGGAGCCGTGAGCACGGGCGTGTACCTGGCCCGGTTCACCCCTCGCCCTGACACCTGCCCCTTTTGCGGTGCGAGGGAGACCCTGGCACATGCCTATTTGGAGTGCGCCAGGCTGCAGCCCCTTTTCCGGCTCCTCCAGAACCTCCTGTTGAGGGTCTGGCTGCACTTTCCCCCGACCTGTTCATCCATGCACACCCCATCCGAAGCCCCATGAGGTCGCAGGTCCTCGTCAACCTCCTCCTAGCACTGGCCAAAGTGGCCATCTACAACACCAGGGAGAGAAGGTTGGCTGTGGGGGAGCTCTGCCTATTTCCGTTCCTCCATTCGTTCACACATCCGGGTGGAGTTCCTCTGGGCAGAGCCCACTGGCTCCCTAGACACCTTCCGGGAGCAATGGGCGCTGTCCGGGGCCCTCTGTTCGGTGCCCTCCCTTGGTTCCCTTTGTTTAAACCTGTGACCCCCACACCCTTTCCTGTTTTTTCATTTGTTGTCCCCTGGAATCAGTTGAGCCCCAGGTCCTTTGGCTCCCCCCTTAAGTGAGGGAGGGGCCTCGAGCGGTGGAGCCTCTCCCGGTCCTCAAATAGTCACACCCTTTTAAAGCCGTCAGTCCTGACTTTATCACACATCCCACCCCCCCGCTCAACCCTAGGGGGTTGAGCTACTTGGGATGCACCCGTTGGGGAATCTTCCCCAGGGAGTAGGGACCCAAACCCTGGGAAGTCCCTATTTACCAGCACAGGGTAGGGGAGTTTTGGGACGATGCCCATGGTCACCCACACCATTCTCCGCTGAAACCCAACCTGGACTGGAGTGGTCGGATACATATTTACTACCCCATGTACACAGGTTATCCCAGTGTGTTTGGCCTAGGACAGTTGGTCCTGGCCCACCAGCTTCCCCAAGACTAGCGTGATAGCACTCCCCAAGTTCACTAGGGCCACAGTCCCAATCCCATTACTATTATGGGCCTCATATATCTTTGGGCAGTCTCTGCCACCCTCACTGGGTAGACCAAGCTGCAGGTACCAGCACACTCACCCAGCCCACGTTGCATGGGCTCGTCCCTGTTGGGGCATTGGGCTGCTATATGCCCCAGTTCCCCACATACGTAACACCTGTATCCCAGTAGTGACAGGCCCC
>ML675610.1:65414605-65475016 GCA_007922155.1 Mesoclemmys tuberculata
AGACAATGAGAACATGGTTTTGGATAATGGTACCAGAAATAGTGCCTAAATTCAGTAAAATAATAACTAATTATACTGACAGGAAGAATGATCACTACAGAAAAACTAGTTTCCTGCAGCAAAATTTGCCTTTCAGTAAACTGGGTGAGCAGTAATCTTATAGTTTCCCCTCTTTTATCAACTCAACTATAAAAAACGTTTGATACAAAGTTCATGAATCCAGCCCAAATATACTCCTTTATTGTTAGCTCTTCAGAAGCATATACGATGGCTAAATCTTTCTGACATAATATACCATAACCTGCAGTAAGTGACAAGACCTTCAGAACAGATATATCTGATTGTATTTTGAACTTATAGTACGATTCAGTGACTGATTATCTATGATCTGTCAGTGACAGATCCCTTTTAAAGCAATAGGAGAGATACTTGATGGGGAAGGAGAAAGATTTACATCTTACACGCTTCAGTATTACACAGAGTTTATACAGATTTGGACTAAGTTTACTGTGCAGTCAAATAACTGATTACTCACAATTTTGGTTCAAAAATCCAAAATAAATAGAACAAACTGTGAATGTATAATACATAATTAAATGTAAAAACCAGATATTATGAAAACTATCCTAAATACATTACTCCATGTTACATTAATTCCATCTGTCCTGAGTGGATGTCTAAGGAACACTATCAACCTTAAAACACAATATCTTTAAATCTAGACATCAATATAGTTATTGTTTATATTTGCTGTTAATAACACCTTGCAGTAAAAACATAACCCCAGAAAACTGCTCTCATTATGAAACAAAAATCGTATCAAATGTGAAATGTATACCCTAGTGCTTTTGAAAACTAAGGCAGTTTGGGAATACTTCCTACTATTGGCTGATTCATTTGCATCAGCATGGTAATATCATACCCATAAACATCTCTGAATGCTTATGGAAACTCTTTTCCTTCCACTCCTATGGAGTGTCTTCACTTTCCCCCTTAAAATTTCACATTGTTGCCACCACTATACCAAAATTCAAGAGTGGTAGCAATGGCAGGAGCATGTCTGTAAACCAGCTGATAGTGTTTTAACCACCATGTCATCTAGCTTTGCATAGTTTGGATGATTAAATACTGGCAACGGTAGTCACTTTGATTGCATTGACTTCAGTGGGACAACTGACATACATAAAGTTGAGAAAATGCTTAAGAATTTTGCTGAATCGGGACTTAGAGAAGATTAAAAGCTTGAAAAGAATGAAATCATACCTCGTACAGTCATTTGTTTTTTGTTACAGTTTTCCCCAACAAAAAATTGGACATTTTTTGTAAAAGAAAAGAATACATTTCACTTCTCTATAATTTAGAAACATCTTGTCCAATTTTCAGCAAACCTCCCTAAATATTTTTCATCTAGCCTACAATTCTCTGATTCAGAGATTCCAAGGCCATGAAGGACCGTTGTGATAATCTATTCTATAACACAAGCTATAGAACTTCACCAAAATAATGTATTTTGAAATACAGCATATCTTTTTAAAAAAATTCAATCTTGATATAAAAATTTGCCAGTGATGGAGAATCTACCATGACCTTTGGTAAATTTTTCCAATCACTAATTACCCCCACTGTTAAAAACATGCATTTCCATTCTGAATTTTTCTAGCTTCAACTTCCATCAAATGGAAATTGTTATGTCTTGCCTTTTAGACTGAAGAGCCTATTATCAAATATTTGTTCCCCATACAGGTACCTACATATTGTGATGAAGTCACCCATTCATCTTCTCTTTAAATAGATAGGTTGAGCTGCTTGAGTTTCTGCCTATAAGGCATGATTTCTAATCCTTTAATCATTGTGGTCGCTCTTCTCTGAACATTCTTCAGTTCATCAGCATCCTTCTTGAATTATGGACACCAGAAGTGAACACAATATGCCAGCAGTGGTAGCACCAGTGCCAAATACAAAGGTAAAATAGCATCTCTACTCCTACTTGAGACTTTTTATGCATTTAAAGATTCCATTAGCCTTTTGGTCATAGCATTGTACTGGCAACTTATGTTCAGCTGACACTCATGTTTTTTAGAGTCACTGCTTCCCAGGATATAGCCTGCATTGTTTATTCCTAGATGTAAACATTTGCAGTTAGCCATATTAAAACATATATTGTTTGATTCTTTGCAGCTTACCAAGGGATCCAGATGTCTCTGTGTCAGTGACCTATCCTCTCCATTATTTATCATTCCCTGACAATCTTTGTATTCTGTGGAAACCTTCAGTGATGATTTTATGTTCTCTTCCAGGTAATTAATCAAAATGTTAATTTGCATAAGGTCAAGAACTGATCCCTGTGGGACTCTGCTAAAAACACAGCCACTCAATGGTGTTTTTCCCATTTACACTTATGTTTTGAGACCTATCAGTTAGACAGTTTTAATTCACTTAATGTGTGCCATATTATTTTTTCATTCTTCTAGTTTTTAATCAAAATGTTGTGCAGTACCAAAGCTAGGCCACAGGAAATTTGTGTTCACACCATAAAAAAGTTAGGGTAAAAATATTGGACTTTCAGAGTAACTCTAGTAACATCTACATGCTAAGATACCACAGTAGAGGGAAACATAAAAGCATCAAATTAGATTGGATGTTATTAGATTAAACATTATCAGACATGACCATAATCATATATGTAATTTGATCCATTTAAGGTGGAGTTGCATTTCAGCCAAATATTTTGATTATGCATCCATTGTCCACATACGATGCATTAATTTTCCAGATGTCTTAGTTTAGATATTAACTTCAGACAATAGAGAGGGAGATGGTAAATCAGAATTGCATTATATTCATGATACTGCAGCAGGCACATCTCAGTAACAATCATTTCATAGAACCTCACTATTCAACACCTAGCTAATCAGCACCTTTGCAATCTTCACTTCTTTCTGTAGCTGTTAGCAACAGTTAAAGGGCAAAAGGTGAATCTTTTACTAAAATTTCCTGGATTAAATCTTGGCTTTATTGAAGTAAATGGAATTTTAACAAATAGGGCCAGGATTTCACCTTAATATTTTCACAAAGCATACTACAGAACATTTAATAGTACATTATAAATATATTATCACAAATAATTGAAACTGAACTGATGAATCAGGGCCTGATTTTTAAACTCTACTCACCATTCATGTACCCACAAATAGCTGACGATACAAATCTGTGGATAGAAATACCTGACTGTACTCATAAATCAAATGGTTGGATATTTACATATATACATTTGCACTCAAAATGGGAGGCTGGATTGAGGCCCCTTTAAAAGTCAGACCCAAAAGGTTGAAGTCAATGAACAACAATGTGAACATTTAAAAAAAAAAAGAAATGTGCTTATTCATTTACTAATGTGCTAAAATCAGTAATTAAAAATGGATCTCTCCTATACTAGCACAGAAATTAGCAAGGTTCTACTTCTGTGCAATAAATATAATGATTGACACAGATACCAGCTTCTGAAACTTGCTAAGTTTTTATGTTCTGTAAAACATAGGTTCCCAAACTATGCGTCAAGACACTAAATAGGGTCATGCCATCAGCAGATGGGCTCAAAGGACCACCAGGCCCAATTAAGTCTGCAAGACGATGCCATCTGCTCCCTAACGTGTCTGGACCAGCTCGACAAACTCCACACCAGGAGGTCACCATTTTGATCTACAAAATGGCAGCCTCCACACAGCATGATCAACCACATGCAATGCATGCAAGGTCAAGCTGTGTGCAGGCCACCATTTGGTATATCAAAATGGAGACATCCTGGTGCAGCATTAGTGGAGCAGGTCTGGACACCTTAGAGGTGGCTGTGCAGATGCCAGTGTAGCCATCTGCATTGCAAGCATCCAGCTGAGGGACTTGAATGCAAAAGATTCTTATCTATGGACAGCAGCTCACCAACAGAACATCCTCTCTGCTGGAGCTGGTAGGAGCCTGTGCTAGCCTTTTCCAAAATGGGAATCTACAGAGCTCCTTAAGGCAAGGCTCATATCTTCTTTTTATACCAGAGTATCCTGTTGGTACTCAAAGATAAAAAATACTGTAAGTTGCTGTCTCTGTGCTGCCCTAGTATCACCACACAGGGCCTCCTAAGTCTTGGCTTAATTTGCTTAACACTGAATTCCTCTTTTCTGAATTTCCTTTTTTCGACAGGAGGCACATAATTTTTATGCAAAGTATCTGCTTCAGCCTCCAGCAGTAATTATAGTGGACTCTGCATGATTCACCGAGAACAAGTGGCATCCAAAACTCTGAGTCCAGATGTAGGTGAAGTTTACAGCAGGTCTCATCTATTGTGAAATACAGAAAGACTCAGCTTCTTTGCCAGAAATGTATGAAGAAATGAGACCCATTTGTGATGTGTGAAGCTCTTTGAACCTCAAGAGGAAAAGTACTGGTACAATATTTTGAACTGAGAGACAAATTATGTGCCTATGCAATGGACTGCAAACAGAATGAATGTATTGACTGGTCTATCACAGGATGATATGTCTTCTTGCCTATGTCACAGACATATTTGGGAAACTGAATGACTTGAATACAGGTAGCAAGGTAAGAACACCCACATCCTTCAGCTGAGGGATCAAAACTCTGAATTCATGAAGAAAATTGTTTTCTGGAAGAATAATCTATTGAAGACAAACTATGAATCCTTCCTGAAGCTTTTCAAGTTCCTGGATGAAAATGAAATTATCCATCTTCTCACACAGATGATGGCTGAGCATCATAGCTCACTGGAGGAACAGTTTTCATCTTTTTCCCCTTTAACTGGATTTGATAAAGTATGATGAAGTGTCAGTACAAGCCTGATGCCATGATTTTGTCAGCAGCTGAAGTTGAACAGCTCATCAAAATTTCTTGCCATCGATTCTTGCAAGGACCATAAGCCCAACTTTTTTTCCTGGAGTTCTGATTCACTCTCAAGAATGAATATCCTGCACTTTCAACAAGCACCTTGAAACTGATGGTGCCATTTGCAAGCACATATTTGTGCAAAGCTAGATTCAGTGCACTTGTGTCCATCAAGTCTCAGTATCGATCTACTGTTGATGTCGTATCTGTTATTAGATGTCCAATTTTTACCATGCTGCTGGATTCCAAGCCCATGTGTCATATTAGAGAGCATTAAATAATAAACTTAATGTGTAAATTCCTTGGATTTCTTCACCACTCTGTTGCTTTGTTACTGTTTGGGGCCATAGGAAACAATAAGTCTCAAAATGGGGTCATGCAGGCAAAAAGTTTGGGAACCACTGCTCCAAAAACTGTTATCGCAATTGCTTTCCTGAAAGGTTATAACAACTTTCTGAAGGCTTAAGACCATTTTCTTATGTCTTTTTTCCTCACTGAATAACATTCTAAATTAAGCTAATTTGGTATCAGATGGAAATATAGTGGCATTTTGGTGCCCACTGTAGACAGAATTGAAGTTGAGGGCTGTAACATAATTTGTTATACATGTAACTCACTGAAATTAATGGGATTTATGGGCGTAGACAAAGAGCGCAGGATCCGGTCTAAGTGCTTCCTGTTTCATAGCCATTCATCACACTACAAACACAAAGTGTTTTGCCCATTCATGATACTTCATGCACGGTGGAAAACTGGCCAAAACTTTTGCTGCATGGTAGCCTGATTTAGCATTCTGCTGTGGAATTTTGAAGCAGCTTTAAGTAAATTCACAATCAGGTTATTTTGTTCTGGGATTCACTGCAAGAACAAATCATACAATCCTATTATTTATGTACGTTTTCCTACTGAGCTGTACTTGGGGTGATGAAGAGTTGCATCCTCTTAAGATGAACTTCATGGGAATGACCTTACCTCAGTAGGTACAAAGCCTTCTAAATTCCTGAGCATTAAAGAGTAGTGAAGAGATTGTACCATTCTTTAAGGCTTCTTCTCTCCTTCTTCTAACCCTCCAGTCACCTGTGCTAAGACCAGAGACAATTTGTCCCCTGGGTTTTACATTCAATTTATTTCAGACTGACCCCAAATTTTCAATTTTCAGAGTACCACAGTTTGTTTTTATTTATTTATTTATTTATTTATCTAAGACCTTCCAATGTAAATCGGAATGTAAATAGGTTGTCAGGGGGAAGCTAGTATTTTGGTGTATGAGAAGGATCTGAGAATTTTGGGACTTTTGGCAGCTAGGAAAAAGTGAGAGGTGTTTTTGGATTTTTGCCCCCAGAAGGCATCTTGAATTTTTGGCAATGGCATGGTAGAACATGATGCATTTCTTATTTCATTCTTCATTGTGGGAGGATAAAATATGACTTGAAAAATTTATGGGGGTATTAAATTCCCACTTCCCTCCCCCACAGCTAGCTGTAAACAGATATGTGAGTATTTAACGCTCCAATTGGCAGTACCTGACACATCAGACACATCAGATAGCTGTGCTATATACTTTCAAGTAATCTCCATAGGGCTATAATTTGAAAGGGAGGCTGGCCATGGCCTTATACCAACCTGTGATTTATGAATTGCTCTGAACAGCATTTACAAGGAAATTGGATATCATTAAGAAGCAGCTCTTTTTACCAGGTCTGGTTGGGGTCAGAGTGGCTCAGGAGTGTTAATGGCTATGTTTTCCCATCTCGAGTAAATTGCTTGTGAATTACTTTGCAAAGCAGAATTGCCTTAAAATAGACAGTTGCAATAGCTGGCTGTAAATTGTTAGCATGTTAGCAGTCCACAAAAGTGATGTAAAACATTTAAAGCAATTCCTGGATAAAAAAGGAGAAAGTCATACAAAACATAAGTAGATCATTGATCTTTTCTATATGAGTTATTCTTTATGTAATTCATAAGAAGAAATAGACTAACACTGAGTATTAGTCCAAGGGTGACATTTAGGCTACTTTCTAATCAAGTGTAGAAATGAAGAGTATACATGATGTATCAGATGGCATACTCTTAATAGACCAATCATATGGGTCACAACGTAATGCTATGGTCCCATGTGAAAAAATCTGCAAATGTTTGAGCAAGCTGAAGTCTTACTTTAAACAGAAATATTTTGTCAAAACACAGTTCAGTTAGACACAGAATTCCAGGATTTACGATGACTATCGGTAAATCAGTGGGAATATAGGAGTATATTATTTCAAACAAAACTGGCAAACTAATCTCCAAATATGAAATAAATATAATACACATTATTCTTTCATTTCCAGTTGTAATGGTAGTGCCCCAAATGTACTAAGCATTGTGCACACATACCAAAAACTGAGATATATTAAATGAAAACCAGAAAAGGCAATGTGAGTTTAACCCTCTGTTTCTTAGATTTAATTCCCTTAAATGCAAGGACGCAACACTGCATTTCAGAATGTATTGACTTGGTATGCAGCCAACGTACATTTTGTGCAGCCTTTATAATTAAATCCTCTGATATTCTGCAATGATAGTACCGGGCCAGAAAAAGAGTGAGAATGATTCTGTAGTCCAGTGGCTAGTACATTCACCCGGCAGGTGGGAAATACAAATCCAAGTCCCTTCACCAATTAATATTTAATTATTTATATGAAGTGGAATATCCTCAACAAGAAAGACTGAGAGATTTCCCCATCCCAATTTCCCATAGCCCAGTGGTTAGGGTACTCTTCTGGGAGACATGGGATCAAATTCCTGTTCCTATAGCCAGCAAATGGAAGATATAAACTCAGGTTTCCCATATAGTGGTGAGTACTCTGGGCTAAAAGTTATAAGAGGACCTCCTCCTCTTTATTTCTTTGCAAAAAAAAAAAAAAAAAAGAGGGCTTAGGTGCCTAATTCCAGGAGAAGGTTCACAGCTGTGACTCTGAAGTAGAGCTAGGCACCTCCCTCTGACATGAATTTAGGCATGTTGTGATAGTTAGACCTACAAATTTAACCTAATTGTGAACTTCACTGTAAAAAGTAAATGAAAGTTTATAAAATGTCACAATAAGCTATAATAAAAAATGTTGATGGGAAAAGGGAGACAGACTGAATTAATCTAAACAAAAAGGCCTACTGATATAACTCAATGACTATATTAAGATTATGCCTGGTAAACCAGAAAAGAGTGACACTGGTTTACCAAAGGTGGTGTGTTGGAAATTAGATCTAACTGGTTAGCAAAATACTGAGGGGGAAAACTATTCCACCCATTACTCCCTTTTCAGGGTTCTTAAAAAGAATAGCATTTGAGGAGTGGGGGGAGAATTAGTAGAAGAAGATGCCTGACAATAACTGCTGGCTGGAAGACAGAAAAGGTGGAAGCTTCATCATCATGGCTGCCTCCCTCCCCTTCTCCTCAGACTCCAGGATCACTGTGTTACAGATTGGCCTTTTTCATCCTAATCCTGAGAAAAGTCCTGACCAGAGTGGGCCAGAGAGAGAAGGATCCAGGTGACATTGCCACCTCTCCCTCTACTTTTTTCTGCTAAATTCCAACTACTATCTGAGATGTGAAAGTATGTCATCCATTGCTCTCCATTCCATCATGTGTCCTTCCTCCTCCCCGCCCCAACTTTATTTCTTGTTTTTCCTATTGCTCTCGTTTTGCCTTCTGTCTAATAAGAGTTTGGATTAGTTGGCCAATAGCTTGCCAGGTCTCGGAGTGGTTAGTAAGACCAAGTGCCAAGCCTAAGTTTTTCCATCAGTGAGGTTGCAAATGAGAGTCAAAATCGAAGACAGAAGCGGCATTTTCCATCTTTGCTACTCTTTTCTTTCCCCTTTTGTTTGTGTTTGTCTTGTTTAGTTTTCTAGGAAAGAAGTTTGGACTTTAACCACAGCAGCAATACAGCTCCAGCCGATCTCTACTATTTTCTATTACTCCCCCACCCCCAAAATACAGTTATTACCAGCTAAATAACTGTCAAATGGGAGTGGGTGTGGTGGGGTCCTTCTAAAAAGTCCCTTTCTATCTAGCTGGAGAGAACAAAAATGTCATTAAAATGAAAGCCTTATTTAATACTTTAATTTCAAACACGTTAATTTCTAATTCCTGAGCACATTATTTATTTGTCATACAACTTGGCTTCCACAGCCACCACCTCCAATAAAGAACTAGCAGCTGACTTAGATCTAACTTGCTCATTTTTTACCAAGTGCACAGAATAACATAAAATGTTTGAAGTTCTCTATACCTTTTTGCTGCAACAATATAGTGCTTTAGTTTTTGTAACACTTCTGCAACCTGTGCCATTTTGTTAAAACAAAACTCTGTGATGAGCAACAGCTTTTTTAAACTGCTATCCTTAGCTTGCCTTCCAAACACTGGCTGATTTTGCCTGCTGTGCCATATGTGATGCAGCCTTCAAAAGCCACACACAATGAGCAGAAATTTAAAAGCTGAAACTGCCCTGTTTTAAAACATTTATGGTAGAAGTATATATTTTCTCCAGTAAAACATGTCTAGTGTACTTTCATTGCTTTAAAAAGTTGTCAGTGTCATTACTGAGACTTGATCCCAACCCTCTTAGACACCAAGTTTCCCTGCTTATCCACAGGAAAGCCAGTCAATGTGTAAAATTCCATTAATGTTGTCTCAATATTTTCCTGGAGTAACCAAAGCCTCCAGGAAAAAAGGCCTGACACAAAGTCCCTTGAAGTCAACTGATGTCTTTCCATTGATGTCAAATGACCCTTTAGAGTAATTCAGGAGTGGTTTACACTAGACTGTTTTGTGGACCAAAGTCAGCTTTTTTTGACAAATCAGTGCTGGTTCACACTGCAATCACCCCACACCGACAAAACTGCTGATTTTTCGACAAAATAAAATCATCTCAGGCAGAGGAGTAGAGCTTTTTTCACGCAACTTAAATCAACAAAGTGTCAATGTAGCACTGCGCTTGGTTATGTCATGGTAAAAGGCCTCCAGAAGTGTCCCACAATGCCCATCCTGACCACTATTGCCATCAATTTGAAGTCTGCTCCTCTACAGTCACTGCCCCTTTAAAATCCCGAGAATTTTTGAAATTCCACTTCCTACTTGGTGGCAGTGGAGACCTCATATTTTGTCTTCCCAGCTGAACATGGGGGCTTCATGCACCAAACGCTCTCTATCTTGGAGCACACCAGAGCTCAGGATCTCATTGGCATTTGATGAGTTGGCCATGCAGTCCCAGCTTCGCTTGTGCCGAAGGAACTTTGATAACTACAGCAAGATTTCTCATGCCATAGAGGAGAAGGGATATGAATGGGACACGCTGCAGTGCTGCGTGAAAATCAGGAAGCTGCAGCAGGACTACCAAAAGGCCAGGAAGGCAACAGTTGCTCTGGTGTAGAGCCAAACACCTGCTGCTTTTATTAGGAGCTGTAAGCCGTCCTCAGTGGCAACCCACCTCCATCCCCAAGACACCCCTGAATATCTCTGTGTGTCTAGGGGCACTGGACAGTGGACTTGACCCCATCGAAGACATCGTTGACAAGGAGGTGGAGTTGGATGAGGAACCGGTGCCAGAAACAGTGTCATTTGGTGACACAGGGATTCAGGATCACTTTGCAATCCTGAAGAGCTCCAGCCACTCACAGCCCTGCAGCTCTGGCATGCAGGCTGCAGGAGAAAGGAGCTCTGGTAAGTGTTTTTCGTAACTGATGCTGTTTGGAGGCATGGGTGTCCTTTGCTTTGCTAAATGATAGAGGTAATTGAAGGGATAGAAATGCCCAAGAATAGCTATGTTTCCATATGCTTCCCACACCCTTTTGCAGCTGATCAGCGTGGCTAAGAATCATGTTAATGCATTCCAAGATTTCACAGGTAGCCTCAATTGAAATCTCTAGGAAACTTCCCAGGTGGTACTTGCTAATTCTCTGCCTCAGATTCCTTGGCAGAGCAGTGTCTTAAAAAAGATAAACTTCCCTAAGAAACTATTATGAAAATGCTACATTGTATGCATATTGCATAAATGCATATTGTATTGTAATACTGCAGGATGTACTCTGGATGGAGTTTCAGCCTTACCTGTAAATTCCCTACACTTTCACACTCAGCCAAACTCTAAATTCAATTAAAACAAAACTGTTGCATTTGTAATGTAATCTATTCTCTAATCTATTTTCTAATCAGAACAAACACAGTTCTACGTAGCATGGTCATTGGCAAACTCAGTTGCCAAGAAAAATTATACGACATTTATTCATATAGGGCCAGATCCTTACTAACAGTGAATGATGTGTCATTTCACAGAGACCTGCTGAAGCCATTTCTAGAAAAAGGTGCTATTCCTCAAGAATGAAGGGATTAGAATTTGACCCACAGATTTCTTCATTTATCGCGGTATCTGCAAACTGTTGTCAGACGTAGTGATCGACCAAATATGTTTAATTTCTTCAGCCTTTTTCTGTTAAACATATTTAAAAGTTCTGCTTCTCCTGTATGCTGCTTGAACTTATGTTTCCAACCACAGTTGTTGTCAGTGCAATGGATAGGCAACAAAGAGCATTTAGAAACAGCGGCCCTGACCCAAAACTTTTTCCAATGGGAATCTTTCCATTGACTTCCTGGGGCTTTGGCTCAGGCCCATTAAGAATTTAGAGAAAAACTAAGCCCTAGGAAATTTAGGTCAGAATAACTATGTTGCTCATGGGTGTGAAAAATACACACCCTAGAAATGTAGTTAAGATGACCTAACGTTAGGGAGGGAGAGGAATTATTTAAGTTTAGTATTATTATAGGCACGAGGACGAATGGGTACAAATTGGATATTAGGAAATTTAGACTAGAAATTAGACGAAGGTTTCTAACCATTAGGGGAGTGAAGTTCTGGAACAGCCTTCCGAGGGAAGTAGTGGGGGCAAATGACTTATCTGGCTTTAAGACTAAGCTTGATAAGTATATGGAGGGGATGTTATGATGGGATAGTTTAATTTGAGCAATTGATTTTGGATTATCGGCAGATAAGTCTGCTCAATGGTCTGTGGGAATGCTGGATGGGATGGGAACTGAGTTACTGCAGAGAAATCTTTTTTGGGTGCTGGCTGGTGAGTCTTGCCCACATGCTCAGGGTTTAGCTGATCGCCATATTTGGGGTCGGGAAGGAATTTTCCTCCGGGGCGGATTGGCAGGGGCCACGGAGGTTTTTCGCCTTCCTCTGCAGCATGGGGCATGGGTCGCTTGCTGGTGGATTCCCTGCAGCTTGAGGTCTTCAAATCTCACTTTTGAGGATTTCAATAACTCAGTCATGGGTTCGGGGTTGTTATAAATGTGTATGGGTAGGGTTTTGTGGCCTGCCTTGTGCAGGAGGTCAGACTAGATGATCATATTGGTCCCTTCTGACCTATGAGTCTATGAGTCTATGAGTCCCTGCGTGGCCACCCTAGGTTGATGGAATTTACTGTCGATGCACCTGCTGCTTCTTGGGGAGGTGGATTATCTATGCCTAGGGGAGAATCCCTCCCTTCAGTACAGTATCTACACTGAACAGTTACAGCTGTGATGTTATAGCATTTTAAGTGTAGACTAGCACTAACTCTTGCCTAAATATCAATAGCAAAGGCCTTTTAGATTGCTTTTTTACATAGTCTATGCATGTTTTGTCTTCAGTTGCTATATTTGACTAACTACCCCATTCATCATCACATCTGGCAAAGTGTTCTGTCTCCATCTTGTTGCATGACAGTAGCTTTCTATTTTTATTTTACTTCCCCTCACCCCCCTCCAATGCAATCCTTAAAATAACTTTTTTAAAATAATAATTAGAACAATTATTTTAGGCCTTTTTATTTTCCATAAGAGTTCACCTCAGCAGGTACACATGCAATCAAAATGGGTCATGGGTCAGATGTGAATTAATTTATTATAAGCCATCAGAAGAAAACAAACAAACAAACCTTTAAAAACTCATGAACAATCTTTGACTTCATTTTTATTTCTCACGTGCTGTGTGTTTTTTGTATCATGAACAGAATTCTGGTTTGTGGCAGTAAAGACTAAGCAGATTAATAGAATCATATTACCTATCCCCAAAATGAATGAACTTTTGTTAAAAAAGAAAGCATAACTACGGTATCATAGCCATAAAGATATGAAATTCCTCTCTTGAGGAACAAAATTATATATCCTTCTTTCCACTCCCCCTCTTGGTGTTATGTTATATCTTCTCTAGTCTCTTAGCTTCTTCACTTAGGGTCAGATTTTGCCATTGTAAATGTGATGAATGTTTTTCATGAATGTGTTTTATGCAAAGGATTCATGAGATGGAATGTTGGAAAGTCAGAAGGACTGGACAGTTTCAGGTCATTCTCCCACAGTCACAATACAGGATTGCAAGCCAGTAAGGCTGAATCTGTTTAACTGTTAAATAATGGAGCAATCATGAAAGGGGCAATTTTTAACTAGGCTGGCTGGCTCACTAGGAAAAATCAGTCTGAGGCATGAGGAACACTTCATACCTGAACTCTATTAAAGACTCACACAAGGAAGGTGGAGCATTGAGTAAAGGAGTTTCCCTAAGAAGGAGACCAGAATGGGGTACACACTTGCAGGAAGGAAAATGGGGACCAGGCTGAATCAAAAGATCTCCTTGGCTTCCCAAAAGAATGTAAGTTGGTTCAGGTCTTTTCCTGAAGGAGAAGTTCATCTAATTTAGCCTATAGTGAAATAAAATTAAAATTAGCTGAGTCTACATATGTGTATAGACTTTTGTTGTTTGGAAATTATTTTCTCTAATGCTGTATTCCATGTGCTAAATAAACCTACTTGTCTGAAGAAGGCTGTTTGTCAAGCTGTAGCAATTGTTGCAAGCTCTCAAAGAGAAGAAACACATGTGTCCAGTCAGACCTTCATAGTAGTAAATGTTTAGCACAGATGGGTGTTATATCCAGATCCCAGCCTACAAGGGGAGAATTACAAAATTCCATCCCAAACAATGTGGGTACTTCAGAGAATAACACTCAGAGAGATCAGAAAGGGGACAGAGGTGCAAGCAGCTCCCTTACGACGACAGTTATTCACTGTGCACTGGGCACATTACTCCATTTGATGCACCAATCCACACTTCACATCCAGTGTACTGGGAAGGATGATGAAAAGCCCATTAGCCTTTCTCTTCCCCCTCCCTTTTTTAGTGTCTTGCTTTCTGAGATGAGCAGAAGCATTTTTCCCAGAGTGTCAACGTACAGGGTCTCCTACTGTGAGTAGTCCATTGACATGAGAGGTGGGATTGAAAAGTTTCTTGTTCACTCTTTCCCCATGAAGGAGCTGCTCAGACATTTGATTTTATTATGCCAAGTGTAGCTAAAATATTGGGGCTGGGGAGCGAGGAGGAGGGCATTTCCACTGTCTGCAAAACCAGTGCAAATCCAAGTCATCTCCCAGGACATAACAGATTTATAAAAGTGTAACTAAATGCAGAATTTTGGTCCATTTTCTCCATCTCCAGAAAAAGAGTATGCATTGATTTTATTAGAATCATTCCACAGAGAATTGACAATGAATTTTTCTTATCATTACTGCAGCAGTCAGTGAAGAATTCTCTCAGGAACACTTTGATACCAGAAGGCATGCTTGGCACTTTTGTGAAATACCTTTTTTAATTAGGGTCTGAAACCCTTCAGTCAAGATCACAATGGTTACATCTTGCTTACTTTATGAGGAGAGATAGTCTGCTTGATGATGCTAATATTTTATGCATTTAGCACATAATAATAGCTGCTGCTCTGATAGAAGTGTATCCACGGATGTCTTTGGATAGAGACTTAAGTTATCTAGTCTTGTACTATGAATGGAAACATATCACTTTGTGACTTCAGTCACATAATTTTTTATGGTTGATATCTGAGTTCTGTGCTGTATGTCCAGCTGGATACAATCACACACCACAGTGAAACTTGAAAGAACATTTAAATGGAAAATATTGCAGAAGGATGACCTTGGAATCATGGCCATAGATGTCTCACACCATTGTACAATATGCATGATAATTTCTTCATGCCACCTTTCAATATGCTATAGTATGAAATAACTGCTCTATGCTTGTGTTCTTAGATGCAGCTAAAGAAAGAACAATAAATCATAACAGCAGGGACAGATGGTGACTACTCAGCACTGGAATGTATATATGCCATTTCCCCACATTCCTGCCCTGCTTGTCATGGTTGAAGTTTGAACTGGCCAAATAGGGATGGGGTTGCTTGTGCCCTCTTCTCCCCTAACTTGTCCTTGGGTGTGGTTCTAGCATGTGAACTCCTTGGGTGGGATGCACAAAGCTAACGAAGCACTTACACCCCCTACTTAGCTTTGTAAGTTTTAGGTTTAAATTCCAGTTTTTTTACTCCACAGGGGTCCACAAAACCCCTGCTGAACCTTGTAGGTACCTATATTTGATGCCTAAATTTTCAGGGTGAAAGTTCTGTTGGTGCCTATGTTTCTTTTCTCCCTCTGGGATACACAAAACTGCCTCCCTCTAGGTATCTGGATGTCTATCTTCTACCTAAGCCTCAGAGTGATTCACATATAGGAAAAGAGAGAGGTTACTCTGCCTAAGTCATGTGTGGGGCCGCATCTGGTAGACATGCTCAGAGGCCCACCTCATAGCACTGAGAGTCACATTCGACAGCTGGCTAAAGGAGAAGCCCACATTATAGCTCAGTGGTCAAAGCTCTCTTGTGGGAGACCCAGGTTAAATTCCCCTGCCCCTCTCTGCTGCAGGAAGAGAAAGACATGGGTCTTCTACCTCTCAGAAGCATGCTCTAACCATTGATATATGAGATAGCTTAATATATGACTCACTCAGTCTCTCATTTTGAAACTGTTTCACAGTGGATAAATAATGAGAGAGAATGGAGAAGGGGAACTGGATCATGCATTTCTCACCTCCCAGGTGGGTACCCAAACCCTTGTTTTCTCTGGCCTATTATGGAACAATCACTAGAGAGTGAAAGAATGAATGACCCTGCACTCCAGTGGTTAGGGCACTGAGGTGGGAGACTGCTACGGGGTTGTTGGTGCAACCCAGACCAGTGAGAGGTTGTGTCACTGCCTGTCCTGTAATCCTGGGTGCCTGAAATGCCCTGCTGCTGTGGCTCACAAACTAAACACCATCAGTCAGAAGACAAGCACACAGATCACACCCTGAGTTTCTGTGTGCTAGACAGCATTGGTTTAGCAGCTCTGACCCACCTGCTTTGTACAGCCCCATGATGGCTCCCTGGTCTCTGAAAGCCTCGGTTACTATTTGCAGGGTGACCCAACACACTCCCAGTACCAAATTTTCCCAAAACAGTGTTTCCTATAGCATGCAGCTCTTCCCTCGACAGTTCAGAGAAATAATAATGTTTGTTTGTTCTTCTAAAGCAGCGGTTCTCAACCTGTGGGTCGCGACCCCGGCGGGGGTCGAACGACCAAAACACGGGGGTCGCCTAAAGCCATCGGAAAATACATATTTCCGATGGCTTTAGCCGCTGAGAAGTCGCGCTACCATCTGTAGCAGCGCTATTCAGCTGGAACGCACACCGTTATGGATGCATCATCCGTCCGGGGCCTAAGGGGCGGGGAAAGCGGGGGGAACGCTCCACAGTCCATAGCAGCGCATTACGTGTGTCCGGCGCTTGCTGACGTCATCAGTTTTGAAGTAGCCACCAAAATTATTTTTTGGTTTGGGGTCACCGCAATATGAGGAACTGTATTGCGGGGTCACGGCATTAGAAAGGTTGAGAACCACTGTTCTAAAGACACAAAAGCACATTACAACTTATTAACTTAATATACCCTCCCATTCAAACACAGCACTGCATTGATTTATAGTAAAATATAAAACAAATTTATGAAGAATAGGACATAAGCTAAGTGATGCAAAGTAAAAAGAGTGAAGTTAGAAAGGTTACAAGCAAATAAAAGTAAAAAAGCACCTAAAAGTCTAAAACTAAATCTAGCAAAGCCATGAACAGGCCACATCCAAGATGATTTTTTTCAATGTGACAGTGAGTCAGAAAAAACTAAGTAACTTTTCAGGTGGCATGGCCCAAATCTGACCTTTCGAGACATATTATAGGAAAAAACTGTGGTAGTGAAGATCATTCCTTACAAGTAGACTAGAGCTTTGATATGAAAATGTATGTTGGTAGTTATTTGATGATGATGTTTACATATATCTTGTTAGAGATTAAAAATGAAGATAAACTGCTTTCCTGGCTACTGCAGTGCTATTGATTAAGAATTCAGAAGGAACATATTAACATTTAGATGGAATTTCAATAACAGTACTATTGTTTTTATTTCTTTTTGAAGTTTAAGTAGTGAATACCTGTGAACGGTTGTAAAATGGCCAATTACCTTGTGTTAATGTAACTAGTTACCAGTGTGCTCAGGACATAGGAGATGGTACTTCAGAGCCACAAGTAATCATCAATTAATTGTTCAATAAGGTATCTGTTTTCAAGACCATATCAGTCAGCCTGCATAGATCTATAAAATACTCTAGGGACTGATTCTTTTTATCTCAAATCTGTCCTAGCTTGTCAGGGAAAGTTTGGATAACAAGATTGGGTATGAGCATTAGCCTAGAATCACCCAGCTAATATGAAAGGATTTAAACAAACTCTGCACATGGATTATTTAATCTTCATTTCTCTGAACTGGATTTCTAACAAAGAAGCTTTTAACAGGAACTAATGACCCCAAAGCTGTTTGGGTAATTTCAGAGACTTTGCCATTTAAGAACTTTGCAACTTAGTTACCATCTCTATTTTGAAACTGACCTAAGAGCTTTATTTTCATCTATGTATGTATATTGACATTATAACCATTACTCTTTTTTTTACTAAATGTTAGTTTAGTTAATAAACATTGGCTTTAAACATGTATTTCAGTAAGATCTGAACTGTTCATTGACCTGTTTGATAATGTGTCTGATCCTGTGAGATTGGTAGAACTTTTTTACATATGATGGATAAAGTTTTTCAGTAAACCCCATCATATTTGACTTGGCTGGGTAGGTTTAAGGAAATTGTATTTTGTCTACTGAATGACCAGTGAGGTCATCAGAAGCTATTTGTTGCTGGCTGGGTATATTTTATGGAAAAAATCCACCAGTATTTAGGGCTTTGCCTGCCCCACTCTTTGCAGTTTGCCTTGTTTAAACTACCTCAGCATGGCTCCTCTGGAAGCCAACATCACACACATCCATCATTTTTCTTCCCAGCCATGCCTGGCTTTCCCTCAATGAGGACCTTTCACAGAAGTAAAGACACTGGATTCTCTTGTCTTCCTAGGTGAAAGATCTTTGCTTAAGCAAGTTTCTCACCTGTATTCAGTTTTCAATCCCCCTATCTCTCAGTTTGCAAGAGTTCTGTTCTCTTGTGTCTGTCTCCTATAGATAACAAGGATGGCTTCTGTCTTTGTTTATAACTTCCAAAGTTCAATGACTTTGTTTCAAGAGGCAAGATGATCTCATTTTCTACTTTCCTTCCTGTGGACTTCCCGTCTCCTTGCTACTTTCTATGTAAATGGGACTTCCATTGTTTTTGGTCACACCTTGCTTAATTTTATTGCAGACAAGTAGGTAGCTGCCTTCTCTCCTGTCTGGAAGGGAACCCATTTCTGTCTCTTTAGCCAGAGGCTTTAAATCATAATATCATGAAGTATTCATAGTTCCTTATATAGTGTTAATATATAAATTTCACAATGATATTAATCACTGGTGTGTCATCAACATTCAGAAAAGACCTCACTATATATACTTCTAAAATACAGTAATATTGTGTACAACAATCAGTTGTTTCAGTTGCTTATCATTTGAGATTCAGCCCCCGTTTTTATACAGCAGTAAGCCATAGCGATGTATTCTTTGAAAGGTAAAACCCAGACCAAGCATCTTTCTTCTGCTAGAGCATAGATGTTTGTTAGTTTAATTGCTTTCTTTACATGACATGTAAAAATGGACCTTAATTGTCTCTGCCTGGTGACTGGGCTGGTCAGAGAATCAAATATACATTCCTTTATCTAAGGCTGACTGTGCTTATGCACTGCTTGACAAACATTAAGAATTTTACATAAGTTGCTAAGCAGAGAGAGAGACCTCTCTTCAGCCTGTATTTAGGCACTTATTTCTGAGAGAGAATCAGAGCTTATCACAAACCCCTGTTGTTGGCATCTTCGATTGGGAGATTCCTGAACTACTCAATCTAGTAAACTGGCTTTTGTGGATCACATTCTAAAGTTCCTATCTCTCCCTATTCACTTAATAGGGAGCCTAGGTGCTTGACCCAGGCTTTGTGGATTGCAGAGCTATTCCAGTGATTTTCTAGGTACCTAAAAGTTAAGTGCCACAATTCTGAGCATTGCAATACCTAAATACTTTGTGGATCCCATCTGTAACAGAGCTTCACTCTCCCCCAAACTTTCCTTTGTTATTTATGTATGTTGCTGGTTTCCCTGGATTACTGAGGGGTTTTGCCAGTGGCTTTTGTGAGTTAGAAAGTCCTTTTTTTCTACGTGGAAAAGATATACATGCTGTGTGGGCTTCTTGTATTTCCTCTCAGCAAAAGGAGAGCTGGTTATTGTATGTGTTAGGTTTTTGTCTCAAATTTTGCTATAATTCAGTGAGGATTGTGATGCAGACTGTATTTGCATACTGGTAGCCAATATAGCTTGGGCAATTTGGGACTAAAATTTATAGAGAAGAGGCATGGTCTCTGTAATGTAATGCAGAAGGATGTTCTCCCTTATTTGTGCTGCGACCCTTGCGTGAAGAGGGATGATAAGAGAATTACACTGAAGGATGAAATCTCATATAATGCTGCTGAGCAATGAGTAGACATCCATTCCTTCCCCCATATCTGATTGAGGCCTCTGACATTGTGGAAATGTCTAGCATTGTGAATCTGAACTGGACTGGTTCTGATGGGCATCTGTGAAAGTGATTTAATCCCTTCCGTTTTATAAAGTTAAAGTTGCAGCCCTAATTTAATTAATCATGTGGCTGTCTTGTGTCTTATTCCCTTGCATGACAAGGTCAACAAACGTAAAATAAAGTTCTAAAGATGAATTTCATCATTCGTGATGATGATGTATCATATATAAAATTTTTTTTGATAAATCTTTACACTGCAAGCAAGATTTGATAAATCTTTACACTGGAACTCAGAAAAGTTTTAAAGATTTTAATATTATTGTCATGCTATATCTGATTTGGATGTTATGGTAATGGTTACAGCTCCAGAGTTAAAGTTGCATTAAAGGTCTTAAAATAAGGGTATACATTTCTGGTTTTCTCAACATGCCAGTGTACACTGTACACCTGTACACCCCTTCAGACTTTCTGTTCAGCCAATTATTTAAAAATACCATTTGCCTAATGTTGGCACTGAAGTGAATTCGGCCTATCAGACAGGTAAGACGTGATTTCTTAAATTCATTTTTCTCCCCTAAGAGCTTGACAAAACTGAACAGTTATAGATAATAAATTAATCTGACCAATCTATTTTGGATAAAGAGAAACATGGGCAATTTGATTACATTACAGTTGATTTTATTATACGGTTATGTATTTTTTACATGGATCATTTGGTAACCAGATAGTAGACCCTACAAGAAAATAGCAGCATATTTGGGTGCAGATAGCTAAATAATATGTGCTAGTGGTCTTCCTGGTCACAAATACAATAATTAGTGATGTCAGGACTGTAATTCTATATTTTTACATTTTTATAGTTTTCAGGAATAAAAGTCTTTATGGCAAAAATGTGCTCTTCATAAAGACAATTTTTTAAAAAGT
Source organism: Mesoclemmys tuberculata (assembly GCA_007922155.1). Lineage (NCBI taxonomy): Eukaryota > Metazoa > Chordata > Testudines > Chelidae > Mesoclemmys > Mesoclemmys tuberculata. The sequence continues at coordinate 65,435,332 of ML675610.1, forward strand.
TTAATCAAAATCCAAGGTATTGTTCAATTTAGTAACATTAAATTATACACTTTTTTATTTTATGTATCTATTTTTGGCCTTTTTTATTCACACAAAAATAGTAAATTCTTACAGTTTGAATTGTGAGAACACCCCACTAAGAACTGGACCATGTAAATAAATAAATACTAACAAAAAAAAGAAAACCATATACATGTTTTAGAATTTATTTTCATTGTGATAATGACTTCTAAAACATAGATATATAACAGTTATAATAATAATAGTAGCCATTGTTGATAATATCCAAATAGAAAACTTTCTCTGACATTTACTGCACAAAATCATGTAGTATTGAAATCTTTTTTTTCCAATTTAGGGATTTCATCACCAAAAATTATGTAAAGGAAATTACATTAATAGGTTAACATTTCAAAACCTTTATCTTATTTTCTCTGATTGATTTTCACCTTGAAGACGTGAACAATGACTTGACTTCAGAGGGACAGCTCATGTACCTAAAGCTCAGCATTGTACATAGGTATTTGCAAGATCAGAGTCACTGTCTTTATTCCTATTAACCAAAACTCCTGGTTAATTGGAAGATTGGTTATGTACCCTGGGACTAAACTGGCTGCAGATCCAATGCTGAGGAGTTTTAAAGTGTAGAATATAAAACATTTCCCTACACATTTCCTTCATAGATGAATGTAATGGGTCTTAAAAGGAAAAATAATTGAATAGCTCTTGCCTATGCAGTTATGATAAATATCAAGATACTTTGAACCTCTGTCAGCAGTCATATTCTTCTATTTGTTATATTTTCAATATCTTTGATCCTGCATGGGTTTTACAATATATTCTGATGACCAACTTATTACAAGATTTTGGGATTTTTAACTAGGTATTTTGTCCAACCCTCTTCACAAAAATCTACCAATCTGCAATGTGAACAGATAAAGCCCACTAGTTAAATATAACATTTTTTTCATTAACCCAGTAAAAACTCATTTGCTGCTGGAAAATGGTCAATTCCTAATTTTTAAAGGGTTTGTCTTCTAAAAACCTCAGTTTGGAGGCACAGGGCTGTAGAGGAACAGATTATTCAATCAATTTGTGATCAGATAGTAGCTTTGTCTCCTGAGGCAGTTTCCCCATCTGCTCACTTATTCAGAGGATTCAAAATGCTTTGTATATGAAAGCACAATCTGTTGCTAATGGAAGGCATTGTCATATATTAATCATTGTGACTTTATTACACAGTCAAGTAGGAGGAAGAGGTAGACTAAAAGGGCAAAAATGATACACACACATGGTCTTTGTTAATTTGTAACATGGCAAGGCAAATTATGCAGAAAAATGAAAAAATATGAAAGATTGTGGTAAATGGCAGTTAGAAATGGGGAGGGCCTTGACAATAGAAGGATGATTTATACCTCCAAAGGTACAAATATCTTGGTACTTAGGACATGCTGATGAGAGATGGAAGAGTAGGTTCAAGTCCTATGCCACATCAGACAGAGCAGAGATTTGAATTTGGGTCTTGCACATCCCAGGGGAAATATTGAAGATATTGAATAGTGAGTAAAAGGGCCAAGGACCACGTAACAGTGTATCATACTTGTAGCTAACAGCAGCCAATATTGACAGGCCTTTCAGCAGGCCTGTGCAGCCTTGGCATGACTAAGCCAGGAGGGGAGGGGGAGAAGAGAAGCCCCTTTATCAATCTTTGCCTGACCCTGCATTCTGCCTGATCCTTGATGCTCTGATGGATATGCTGGTATCTGTGTTTCAGGAAAAGACCAAAAAGTTTATTTATGCATACCCTGTGGGAGATGTTTGCCCCGGCCTCAAGATATGCAAATTCTGTCAGAACATACCTCATTAATTAAGTATTCTGGCAACCTTAGGACTAAATTTGATTTTTTTTTCTTATTCCTTGATGTGTTATTGTCTACTAACAAGGATAAATAGGGAGTGGGGAGGATCTCTGTTTGGACTCAGTGTGTTTTTTGGATTGTACAATGACAGCTGGCCAATCGGAAAGCCATCACTGTTCCCACTCGAAAGCCTCTCCAGACTTCGGTAATTATTAAGGGTTGAAGGTTGGGATGTTTACTAACGTTGTGCTTGAGCCTAAGTAAAAGTATACCTTCAAAGTAAGAGCACGTTCGTGTGGTGCTTGAGCCTAAGTAAAGGTGTAGCTTTGTAGCAAGAGCACTGTTGTGTTATACTGTTTCTACCAGTCCATCTATCGGCTGGATGGCCATGTCTCCATTTGACTTATTTTCTGACACCACCTTACACAAAGTACAGTTACCGTAAGCTTTGGGTTGGCATAATCCTGGGTAACATCCCCACCAATGGGCATTCTGGACACACATTTCCTGCTACCTGAGAAATCCCTAAACTAATTGTCTTTGGCTGTCTTTTGTGTGAGGCCCAATCTGATAGGTGCACTCTGAAAACACCAACCATTTGGGCTCCATTGGGGAAACAGGTAGGGGAATGCTTAGTTTGAGTATCCTGCAAGAGCTTAGGCATAAGCTAGTGCTCTGAGCAGCCTGATCACTGTGGAGCAGTGTCAGGACTTAGGTGGCTTTGTGAGTGATTATTGGGAGAATTTAGAAGCCTACAGCATTAGGTGGCAGCTGAGGAAGGTTTTGAGAATACCAGGGGTGCCTAAATGTTTGACTTAGAAGACTAGAGACTGTGAGGTTTCTTAGTACCTTTGTGGATCTAATCCAAAGTCACTTTTGAAATGAGAGTCTCCTTAGACAGTTAGGTATCACAACGCTGAGCAGAACAACACCAAAATATCTTTAAAACCTGGGCCTTGGGTTTTATTCAGGTCAATTCAACTATATGCAGGATCCACGCTTTATTTAGAAAGAGGATCACCACTAATTTTGGAAGGTCACCTGCTCTGACAGTTTTGTAAAGGTTAACAGAATTGAGCTGTGCACTTGTTGGGGAGTTTTGCCTGAGTAAAAACTGAATAAGAAGCTTACAATTTGACCTGTGGTGTTGTTTTTAAATACTCCCTTACTGTTTTTTCTAAATGCACTAATCAATGTCAGAATGACATTATATAAGGCAACCATAACTCTACAATGAAAAAATGCACAAACATGATGGCTGAAAAGAAGTTCCAATAAAGAAAAGTATTTCAGTGGATATGACTCTAATAGTTTATTATAACATAAGCAACAGAAAACATTTTAAAATTCATTTAAAACATACTTTTAGAATCACTTAAGTCAGAAGACGAAAACTATTAGCCAATAACTCGTCACATCCAATTTTAAGATACACAAGCAATGATGTTTCATTGTTATCCACTGCAGCAAATCTCAAATGTATGACATCTTTTTCATGTTCAGCCTAATTTTGATCAATGAGATTTCATATTATTACTCTGATGTTGTACCGTGTTGGTGTTCTCTGTTGTTTTCATTCTTTATATATTTGTAGACAGTTATCATGTCATCAGTCTGTTGTCATATGGCCAAGCCAAGTTGCATATTTCACTCATGGAATTTTTCTTCACAGATTTTTCTCTCTAGTCCTCAATTATTTTTTATGTCTTTTGATTTTATTTCATTTGTTAACATCACCCCAACAACCAGGAGCATGCTGGAGAGGATCCTAAAGGATGCCATCCATGTACAGTACACGGCAAACCTCAGGCGTAAGCTGGTCCATGGCAAGGCCTTCAAGGTGATGAGCAAGTGGGATGCCAGTAACCACTTCCCCCCTGAGGAGAGGTACACCCAATTTTCTGACTAGAGGTTAATCCACCGGGCCCGACTCAGTTGCATTCTGCTGAACAGAGCCGTCCTCCATGAGAATTGGGACAAGTAATGTAGGACATGCAGCTACTCCAATGAGACCCTGTCCCACATCCTGTGTAGCTGCAAGCCCCACTACAGAGCCTGGCAACTACACCACAACGCCATCCAGAATAGCCTTGTCAGAGCCATCCCGCCACCTGTGGTGAAGGTGGCAGTGAACTCCACCATGCCAAGAACAGTCAGCTGCTACCAGACATTGTCATCACTGATGAGGAAGGGAAGAATATCATCAAAGTCCCCTTTGAGAATATGACCCCAGCCTTCCTCAAAATGAGAAATATGCCCCCCTGGCCAACATCTGGAGAACAAAGAGCTACGGAGTACAAATACACATGTTGATCATCAGAGCCCTGGGCACGTAGGACCCCTGAAATGAGCTGGTGCTATGAGCATGTAGAATTGGTCAGCATTACACTCGGCTGATGCGGCGTCTCATTGTGGCAGACATCATCAGATGGACCAGGGACATCTACACAGAACACATCTCCGGGCATAGGCAATATCAGGAGGAATGAGCCAGAGTACAATGGAAAAGTGGTGCAGAAAGACTGTTGTTTTATAGACTGCACTTGCTGAAGGACTAACTATGCTGAATTTACCATTCGATGAGGAGCAATCAACACTCATCGTTATATTTGCTTTCCAATAAACCGACCTCAATATTATTTTGTATGATGTACCTGAATGTTTGAATGCTTATTTCTCAATTGTAGCACTAAACTGATAATCCTTAATCTGGGATAATGCAGACTATGTACTCTTTGTACTGAATGATTTTTTAACCAAACCTTGTACATTTTGGATAATCTATGCATTATGCCCAGATGTACAGATACTTTCCTTCAAAAACTCTGTATTTTACTATTTTATAACATTAGATTTAATAGAACTTTTAAATTTGAAATACTCAGAGTTGTACAATATATACTGAGTGTAATTTCACCAATGCTATAAAAAAGGAATTCTGTTTCCTGGTGCGTGGTGTGGCTCCTTTTGTATATTAGTCAAAATCAATTTTCTTTTTTGTGCTTTCATGTCATTGTCGTGCTATCTGAAGGGGCTCACGACCATGAGTGCCTATCTCTGGGCAGACTGTCAAAAAGTAGAATAACAATAACAGAAAATGTAGAAATGGCAGAAGTGCTAAACAACATTTTTGTTTCAGTTTTCACCAAAAAGTTTTGTAGTTATTGGACATCTAACATAGTGAACACAAGTGAAAATGATGTAGGATCTAAAGCTAAAATAGGGAAAGAACAAGTTAAAAATTACTCAGGCAAGTTAGATGTCTTCAGGTCACCAGGGCCTGATGAAATACATCCTAGAATACTCAAGAAGCTGACTGAGGAGATATTTGAGCCATTAGCGATTATCTTCGAAAAGTCATGGAAGATCGGAGACATTCCAGAGGACTGGAAAAGGGCAAATATAGTGCCAATCTAGAAAAAGGGGAATAATGACAACCTGTGGAATTACAGACCACTCAGTTTAACTTCAGTACCAGGAAAGATAGTGAAGCAAATAATTAAGCAGTCAATTTGGAAACACCTAGAAGATAACAACAGTCAGCATGGATTTGTCAAGAAAAAATTGTGTCAAACCAACCTGATATCTTTCTTTGACAGGGTAACAAGACTTGTGGATGGAGGGAAGCCATAGATGTGGTATACCTTGACTTTAGTAAGGCTTTTGATACTGTCTCGCATGACTTTCTCATAAACAAACTAGGGAAATACAACCTAGATGACGCTACTATAAGGTAGATGCATAATTGGTTGGAAAACCATTCCTAGAGAGTAGTTATCAGTCATTTACAGTCAAGTTGGAATGGCATATCGAGTGGAGTCCCACAGGGATCTGTCCTGGGTCTGATTCTGTTCAATATCTTCATGATATATATATATATATATATATATATATATATATATATATATATAAAACTCAGATTTTTAAAGCATTGGCCATTCAATTGTTTTTAAATCTTCATTAAATTAATGAATTTTTTCATTACTTAGGGCAGGTCTACACTAGAAGTGCTTCACATCAGGTGAAGATGTTCTATTCCAATGGTAGAGCGCTCTTCCATCAGCATACATCCACGAGAGATGGAAGATGTGCCACCAGGAGAGCATCTCCTGCTGACATAGTGACCTTGTGGACAGATCTTAAGTCACTGTAACTTGCATCACTGTGGGGGGGTTCTTTTTCACACCTCTGAGCAACATAATTTAGATCAAAATAAGCAATAGCGTAGACCTGCCTTTAATGACATTTTTTATTTCTTTTGTCTCCTGATATTGGTTAAAAAAGCCAAAGATTTTTATTCACCATAACCATTTTTTAATGTTAAAGTTTTTCTCAGTATTAAAGTGTGTGTTTTATTCATTCCACAAGGAACTACTACTACACAACTACTTTATATGGAAAATATATAAGCATGTAAAATACTTTTTGTTGACCTCTGTGTATTAAAACATGTCATAAAAAGTGAAAAAGCACTTGTAAAAAGATAAGTGTTTAGTAGTCTCAAGTTGCAAAATGAAATATTTCTACTTCAGTAAGTAAGACCTTTATGTTCTTAAAAAAACAATGATTAATATCATATATCTGTGTATGCGAGTTTGGTTTCATTGTAAAAACTGAGCACTTAAACAAATTGTTTTCCTGTACTGGCAGTCATTTATTAATAATAAATAATATTATGCACTTGTATCGCCTCGCATCTTAAAGTGCTTTATGCATTTAAACTATCTATGGCACTGATCCAAAAGCCCATTGAAGCCAACGGGTGGCTTTCTACTGACATCACTGGGCATTAGATCTGGCCTCACCAATATATCTATTTAGAAACAACTTTACCTACAAGTGAAGTGTAGCCACCACTAAGCTGATAAACAACAGCTGTTTAACCAAAGTGTGAGGAAGGGAATTTGTGTCTCCTTTTATTGTGTGTGTAATGGGGAAAAAGCAGTGAGTTGGAAACTCAAACATTTTATAATCAAATGTCTTTAATGACTTATATGTTTACCCTGGTGTGATGCTTTGGGCTTTAACCCAGACCCATAACAGGTTCTGTCACCACTGCCCTTATATTCCTGGGTGTCTCTGTGCTGTGCAGCCTTGGCTCAGATTTCTGATACCAGCAACATGGTCACAGCACAGTAGCCTCACAGTGGGTTGCAGCTGCCTGGTTACTCTTTTCAGAATGACACCAACAATTCTTCCAGACCCATGTTTTCCCAAAACCACATTACCTGCATTGTTCTGTCACTCTCACTGGACCCTCACAAAAGAAGTTAAGTTTTCTGCCTCCTGGAGGCCTAGCCGGCATGAGTTATTTGACCATGCTGCTTGACCAATAGTGATACTGCTTGACTACTCTTTTAGGCCTAAAGCCTCAGCAGCCTCACTGCTTTTTACATTTGACAGAGGCCAATAGATTGTGGAGCCTCAGTTTCTGCACACAAGGGATAATATCTAATGTGTGTTTGATACAACACAGCAATGTCTTGTTAATTTTCAGCTGCTCATAGATTGAGATGGACAAAAACAAGACTTTATACATTTTATGTTAAGGGGTGATGTTTCCCCAAGTTTTTCCACTGTCTCTCCCACTATCAGATGATTTGCTCCAATTTATCATGGTGAGAACAATATTAGTTATTACTAACAATAGAGAAAGGGAAAGTGAAGGACATGAAAACATCACCTAAGATAAGTGAATGAATGGATACTGTGTAAAAAAGGTATAAAAAGCCACCACCCAGACAAGGAAGCATGCTTCATTGCCACCTGATTGCTCAGGAGATGGTGCTGGCCTGATCACCTGATGGGGCTCCTGAAGACAGCCATTCCTGTATGCAGCCTCTGGAGTGAACAAATAACTCCTTCTATCTAGTGAGTATGGACATGTTGTAGTTAACTTTTGGCTTTGTATTGAACTATCTAAGAAATCCTTACACATTAAACCTTCTGATCTGCAAATCAGGTGTACTGAGTCTCAATGGTAACTTACACTGATCATAGTGAGTTCCCTGCAACACCTCTGAGAGTAAACACACAAGCCTGCTAGTTTAATTCAATACCCACTTTTGGCTGAAGTATACAGTACAGTATACAGTATACTGTACAGTACTGAGATGGTTTGTGATAAAGCTAAAAAAAGTTTATTAAACAAGGAGATAGGATTGAGTGATTTCTAGTAAGAGTGAAAGAGATTTGAAAAGTTACAAATGAAACACACTTTTTACTGACTCTATTTATCTTCAGCAAGTTACAGTCTTGGTCTAAGCAGATTCCTCATCCATATTCATTTTCAGAGATCGTCTACTCCATTGGATGAAAGGTTCACTTATCTCTGATGTACAAGAGCTCTGGCCTCTTGCATCTGCTGTAATGGATGCCAGTCTGGCTTTCTGTCTTGCTTATATCTTCCAAAATCCAATTACCTTATTTCAGGAAGCAGGAATATTTCCTGGAGCTGCAGCTTCTATCTCCCATCAAGAGTGTTAAGTGCCATCTTTCACGTTGGTTTGCCTGGTAACTTTGTCTGTCCTTCATACAAAGGTAATTTCATTGTTTTGTCTTGCTCAGTTCACAAGGGAGACACTTTCAAACAGGTGGAACCACTTTCCTTTGTCTAGAGTGGGGTGATTTAAGCCTTGCCTGACAAACCCATTTTCAGAACATATTTACATTTTTTCATATATTGCCTGCAAATAAACCATACAATAATAGGAATGACCAATGAGTCACCAGTTTATATATGATACCTTACATGACAAGTTTTTAATACAGGATATGTCAATAGTGAGTTGTGGCAATGAATATGTCAGACCTGATATGATTTATGTTATCCTGAGCTCTCTGCCAGTTGGCACTGAGGGGCTCCTTGAGTAACACCTGGAATAGGACGAGGGCAGAAACACAGGCAAAGGATTCTCTCTTGTCTTGTTTTTAGCTCTGTACTCCAAATTTATCTAACGTTTCTGCTTAAAGGAGAGATTTGCTAGTCCTTCCCGTGTTCCTTTTTCAGAAGACAAGACCCTGGCACTTTCCATTTTGGTAAAATTACAAATATCCTAAATCTAGATTATAATGCACAGAAAGATCAGACTAGATGATTTACTGGTACCTTCTGGCCATAAATGCTCTCAAAAAATATGAAATAAAACAACAATTTAAGACAGGAAGTGTCAAAGAATACAGTATCCAATCTAAAATTGCCAGGGCAGTATAGATACATATCTAGAGTGAATTGTGCCATCCCTCTCCACTCTGAGACATCATCTTCAACGCCTTGTTTGTTTGTTTGTTTCTCTCACAGTCTGTGTGCTTTTTTACATGCCATTACTACTGGTTTCCCCAAATTGGTTGCATGTGACCATATTCAAATCCCTGCTTTATACCTACTGGTACAGTGATGCCTATAAGAAGTGAGAGATCAAAATATTTAAAAAAAACATTTTTATATGTATTTTTATCAAACTATGCATTAACAATCAGCCAGCCACAATTTTTAAATGCCTCAGTGAATAAGACTGAAATTCACTCAGCCCTTTACCAAGGATAACACAGAAACATTGCATCTAAATTTAAAGTGTAGTGGGACTTAAATGGTGCATACTTCTTGTGCTTACCCCTGATACAAAGTTAAATTTTTCCCTAACTATTTAATCTTATTACCTTGAGCCCTCTCTTTCCTTAATCACAGGAACCACAAGGAAAGAGAATTGCAAAGTGACAGGTCATTTCTTGGCCCACTAGAGAAGATTTGGACCAAATCAGTTGAGGAAGCAACTGACCTTGCCTTGCCTGATTTTTCCCACATTGAAGAGAGAGGAAAAGAGAACGCCCAACAACTGTTTTCTGAAAGCAACACAGTGGGAATAGGAGGAAGCACTTGGACCAGTGAGATAGAGTGGGTTTTGATTCTTGGTGGGAAAGACAGAAGGAAGAAGTCTTGTTCAGGGGAAGAAATTTGCTGAACCTTTCCCCTCTCCCCCAAAAAAGTGTTAAAAATATTATAAAGTGTTATAAAAACCTCAAATCCAGTTTTATTTTATGTTAGTACATTATCTGGAATAAGCAGTTTGAAAAGACTCTTCATTTAATTACGCAAACATCTATAATGGACCAAGAGAGAATACCTCAAATTCTGGGAGAGTCGAGATTCAGATCAATAGTTCTGATTCAGAATTTTGTTTCGAGCCTACAGTTCAGATCCAGATACTTCTGCATATCTGTTTTAATAAGCAAATGCTAATACCAGTCTAAAAATTCAGCAATCAAATTCTGCTTGAAATACTAAGCTGGGTATACTCCATGCAAAAGGAATGTAACTGTCACTTTCCGGACAGCATGAACATTTCTGATCATCCATGGAATTCACAAAAACTTAGTGCCAATGTGCATCAATGCAAATTTCTCATGCTTCTAAAATGTCACAAATTTTGTTTTGGTAAATTTTGTGATATTCTATATTATCCCTGTTCTCAGTCCATGAACAGGAATTACTGTTTCCCTCCTCTCGCTGTGTACGCACTTATGGCAGCAAATTCAATGCCGTCAGATCAATTTTTCCAGATTGACTGAGCATCAATGAAGACACGCTCAATCGATCCGGAAGTCGATCTATTAAAACCACCTCCAAAAAAAGCATAGCACTGTATCGATGGGAACACATTTCCCATCGGTGCAGCGCAGTGGAGATGGCACACTAAAGGGAAGTTATGAAGTTGGTGGGAGTTACGCAAGCTACTCTGCATAGATTGTGTAACTCCGATCGACTCCGCCAAATTTTGCCAGCAGAGTAGACCTGCTCTTAATGTCCATGTTATTTCAGTTTGGTACAAATGCGTATAGACAGCTGTACTTTTAAATTAAGTATTTTGAATAGGTTTGTGAATATCACAGGCATGAAGAGCTTTGTGAAATGAACCTTGAAGTTCATTCCACAGGGGTTGGCAGCATAGTAATTTGAAGGTTCATTTGGGAGTTCAAGCTTGAACTTCTAAGGAAGCATCCTACATCCCTTCAATCCATGCTGTTCTACTCACCGCAAAAACCTCTAGGATCTTTGGAGTCTAATCTCATCTTTTCTTCTTTTTTCCAATTGCAGTGAGAGCTTGGAGGCCCTTCCCCACCAACAAACGCACTCAGGCTATTAGTGTACCTATCATTGGGTAATAAGGCTCCCAATTTTTAAAACATTTTTTAGGGGATGTGCTGTCCGCACAAAGGGAAGTAGAAAAGGGAAGAAACATCCTCTCCTGCTGCAGGCACTACTTCTACTGAGCCAGAGCAAACAGAGCAACACTTGGCAAGGTAGCTATTACAGCCAGATGGGTCATTTTTTACAAACTCATCCTCCTCCCCTCCCCGAGCCAATGGAAAATGCTGATTCATCAAAATTGGACTTTTTAACAGGAAAGAGTTGGTTTTCACAAATTTTTCAGCAAAAGAATACATTTGAAAAAGAATCAAAACGGTCAAAACCTTCCATTTGGACATTTTTAAAGCAAAAACATTCAATTTTCTAGTTCAAAATGACTTTTTGTTTTGTAATTTAAGCCAAATATAATTTTTTTTTAAATGGTTAAAATCAAAATGAAAAATTTAAAAATTATGAAGATAAAACATTTTGATTTATTCAAATTTTTTTCAGATTTTTGGTTCAGTAGTTTTTCGAGATTTCAACATTTTGTTCCAATTCAGGACAGGAAACTCTTTTGAAATCACAAAATTTTTCATGAGATGAAAAACATGATTACACCCAGATCTAGTATTTGGGGATTGTGAAAGCTAAGCGAGAATGTAAGAAGAGATTATGAGTGACACTCTGTACCACAGTGTAGCACCCTGGACTCCTACATTCACCAAGTGATATGATTATTATATGTTTTGTACAAAGTATGCCTTGTGAGATATCATTTTAAAAATATTGATCTGTGAAACCTTAATATCCTGTTAGATTGCAAAGTATAGAAAAAGAGGCAGTGATATCATCACTTGGCCTCTTTCTCCCCCACCTCAACACCTGAGAAAAAGGTCTGGAAGAAAAAGACTTGGAACTTAAGGAGTTTGGTCCCAGGCTGGAAAAGGGAGTCCAGTCTGTGTATTGAGGAACCGTAACCTGTTTGTACCATCTATCATGGTGAAACATTGCTTGATTCAAATTCTCCTTAGTTTGTAGAAACTTCTGTGTCTTAGGTAAACAAGTTTGATCTCTATGCCTGCTACTTACATTCACTTAAAATATCTCTTTCTGTAGTTAATAAATCTGTTTTATATTTTACCTAAAGCAATATGCTTTTGCATTAAGTGCTTGGGAAATCTCAGCTAAACTTACAAAGGCTAGTGTGTGTTCATTCCACACTGAAGGAAGGGTGAACTACTTCATAAACTTACACTGGTCAGGCTTCTGACCAGTGCAAGACAGTATAGTTCTGGGGTACAAGACTGGAGCTGGGAGGTGGATTTGGCTGAAGCCTCTCTATTAATGGTTTATGAGTGACTGGGAGATAACTCATGTTACTCAGGTGGGTGTGTCCCTACCTGTGGATGTCTATGTAAGTACAGTGCCTGTCAGAGTTTTGTAGTCTTACATCAGCATCACAGTGTAAAAGGCAGCCCAGATTGGTGCAATTGAAGAGCTCAGTGATCCCACAGTCTTGTACTGGCTGTTTAAATAGCTGTATACATGTCCATGGTGTGTATTTGTAGAATACAGGGATTCTGTTTGCTATGTAAATCTATATGAATTACATATAGTCATTTATTCTCTTATCCACTCTTTCTTTTCCATATGTAATTACTCTTAAGTGGTGGCATGTAACTTTGTTACCCCAAGAGTGGGGTGGAGGAAGGTGACACAATGCAAACAGCCCGAGAGTGTGTCTGTGGGTGTAGGTATGTGTGTTGGTGGGGAGTAATCTTCTTTCCCATTCCTCCAGGCTGTGTTAGTCCTATTTTCTAGTGCACAGTATTTCCCCTTCTGCACTGGTTCAGCTGTGCTCATGTGTTGCGGCTGAGGTGTGGAGCTCATGCCCTGGCTGCTTTCTACCTTATTGGCTCACTCCTCACACATCTAGATGAGAAGGGGAATAGCCACCCATCCACAGCTTCTTTCCATATCATGCTGCTATTTGAGTTATGGGTAATCTGCATAGGGAAGTAAGGGTGTTCTGGATGTACCCATTCTCTTCAGTATAGGGGCATAACCAGAGTGAGAATCTGACCATTTTCCTTCAGACCAAAATGACCAGAACAAGAGCAGACAGAAATATGAATGTTTAGCTCCCAAATTAATGCTAGTCTCTCATGTAAGATTACAAATAGCTTTTACCATTTTTTTCCACTATAGAGGTAAGTACCAACACTACGGTATATCTATATTTATATTATATCTCTATAATTACTAAAGATGGCAATTGATAGCTCTAAAAGCTTGTTGTATAAAGTGATTTCAAAGATCAGCCACAAAACTACTTTATTTTTCTGGTTCCTTTGCCATGAAGTCTTATGTATAATTGTAAGCTACTGTGTGTAAATTATCTAACAACTTTGTTCTGAGTATTCACGTGAGCAGCAAGGATGTTATGAAAATGATAGCATTATTCTCTTTTCTTATGTTATTATATAATTTGCTTCTAAAGAACTGCTATCAGTTATGATCTGCCTATCAGTTATGATGGTATATGTAGTATATGGTAAATTGCTATATATATCACACTTTACCATACGTTAGACTATTAATTTACTATAGTGTAACATAGTTAGTTTTAGTCATATCACACATCATCAGGATGTACAGCGTATACAACCTATCATACAATAGAAATCTCTATGGGCCAATTCTTGAGGTTCTTTACTCGGTTTTTACTCAGACAAAGTAATTGATAAAATAGGACTGAGTAGATTTGACTCTACATAATTCAGGATATTGCTTTATATATTTTTGGAATATAGTTCCTGGTTAAAAGCAGCTTGTGTTCACATTCTGGGGTCCTTTAGACAAGCTTTATTGTGAGGTAAAAGTGGAAATTTCTATTTAAAAAAAATATCACTACAAGTGTATTTATGGACTATTAAACCATATCCTGGTTTTTCTTTTGCATTAATGAGAGAACTACAATTTTTAGTAGCATGGGAATCTCTTTCCTTACATAAATTATTGATATTCAAGAGATGAAAACAGCAGATGGGGGAGGAACTTAGAAGATAAAACAAAAGGAACTGACCAGAAAGAAAACAGCTTATTTTAATAAACTTCACACATATTTTTACACATCTGTTCCTAAACAAAACAAACAAACAAACAAACCAAAACCCATCACTACTACACACATTCTGTTAGGTTGGCCTAATAACATCAATACTTAAGAACTATTAGGTGAAAGATACATACAAAATGTTAACCAGTTCATGAATTACAAATGTGACTACCTCAGAAAGTCTGAATTCACAGACACTGGAAAAGTATTCCTCCTGGTTTTCTAAGAGTAATATATAGATCAGGCTATCATGTATAGATGTAATTCTCAATCTGTAAATAAAAGCTTTGAAATAAACGAGTAGCATGAAATCAAGAATGTATAACTATTTGTTCATGAATTTGAAAGTACTTTATTTACAGTAATATCATGTACTTATAATTGTAATTGTAAATTGTGATTTAAATGGTAATTTTCTCCATGCTGGGAAAAATACTAGATATTTTGGATATAAAATAACATCTTCAATTGTTATTATTAAAATATCATAGTTAAAGGGGAACCATCAACTTAAAAATCACCCTCATATTGGATTTTATATTTTGCCTAGTATGTTTATTTTGCCTAGTATATTACATGGTCAAATAATCAGTTTCCACTGTTTTGTGGGTGTGCATGGTGGATAACAACAACCAGAAAAAAACCCCAAAGCTAGGTAAGCAGTTTAAAACTGCTCCCAAACATTAAGTCAGCCACATTACATATATATAGCATTATAAATCTTATGGTATTATTGTGTGCTGCCAATGCACATAGTAAAATATACAGAAGCTCCCCAGGGATGTCAAAAAGAGTTGCTGACTGTTCACCACTTTTGTAAATCAGACCACGTTTTATAGTGCCTAATCACTGATATTAGAGCCTAACATATTTTGCTGTTGCTAATTCAGTTAGTTTTGGCCACTATATGCAACACAGTTGAATTAACTGTGTGGGAAGAATTTTAACTATGGAATTTTGAGGGGTTTGGGTTCTATCTCAACCTTACTATTCATAGACTCATTGACTTGAAGGCCAGAGGGGACCACCATGATCATCTTGTCTGATCTCCTGCACTTTCCAGGTCTCACAACCTCATCCAAGCACTCATAATCTCAGGTTGAGTAACTGAAGTCCTCAAATCATGATTTAAAAACTTCAAGTTACAGAGAATTGACCATTTACACTACTTTAAACCTGCGAGTAACCCATGCCCCAGACTGCACAGGAAGATGAAAAAAATCCCCAGGGTCTCCGCCAATCTGATCTGGTTGAAAATTCCTTCCTGACCATAAATCAGCTAAACGCTGAGCATTTCAGCAAGCCCCAATAGCCAGACACCATGTCAGAACTCTCTGAAGTGCCTCAGAGCACTCTCCCATGGTGTTCCATCATTAGCCATATTTCCGACTAGTAGTCACAGATTGGTTATATATACCATTGTAGGCAGTCTCATCCCCTCCATAAACTTTTCAAGCTCAGTCTTGGAGTTAATTAGATTTTTTGCCCACACATTTTTTCCCTTGGAAGTCTGTTCCAGAACTTGACTCCTTTGATGGTTAGAAACCTTCGTCTAATTTAAAGCCTAAACTTATTGATGGCCAGTTTATATTTATTTCTTCTTGCGTCAACAATGGTGTTTAACTTAAATAACTCCTTTCCTCTCTGGTATTTATCCCTCTGATGTATTCAGTGAAAGCAATCATATCTCTCCTCAGCCTTTCTATGATTAGGCTAAACAAGGCATGCTCCTTGAGTCTCCTCTCATAAAGTAGGTTTTCCGTTCTTCTGATCATCCTAGTAGCTCTTCTCTGCACCTGTTTCAGTTTGATTTAATCTTTGTTAAACATGGGAGACCAGAACTGCACATAGTATTCCAAATGAAGTGTCATCAGTGCATTGTATAATGGTGCTAACATTTCCCTGTCTCTACTGGAAATACCTCATCTGATGCATTCTAGGACTGCATTAGTCTTTTTCATGGCAGCATCACATTGGCGGCTCATAGTCATCCTGTGATCAACCAGTACACCTAGGCCTTTCTTCTCCTTTGTCTCTTCCAACTGGTAAATCCCCAGTTAATAACAAAAATTCTTGTTGTTAGCCCCTAAATACATGACCTTGCACTTTGACTAATAAATATCTTTCTATTTCTATTGCACCAGTTTTCAAGGTCATCAAGATCTTGTATGATATACAGGTTCTCCCCCATATTGGCAATACCCCCCAACTCTTCATGCTTTACAATTTTATTTTGACACTCACACTTTTTGTGCTAAAATCATTAATAAAAATGTTAAATAAGATGGATCCCAAGACTTATCCTGAGCATCTCCACTAACACCCTCCCTCCAGCCTGACAGTTCACCTTTTAGTATAACCTATTGTAGGTTGCCCTTTAACCAATTCCTTATCCCCTTTTCAGTTCTCATATTAATCTTCATGTTCTTCAATTTAACAATCATTTATCATGTGGAACTGTATCAAGTGACTTACTGAAAACCAGATAGATTAGATCTTCTGCATTTCCTTGGTCTAAAAAATCAGTTCTTCTCAAAGTAAGAGATCAGGTTGCTCTGGCATGATCTACCTTTTGTAAAACCATGTTGTATTTTATCCCAATTACCACTTAACTCTATGTCCTTCAATACTTTCTCTTTCAAAATTTGTTCTAAGATCTTGCGTACAACTGCGGTTAAGCTAACTGGCCTGTAGATTCCTGGATCACCTTTTTTCCTTTTCTTAAAAATAGATACTATATTAATAATCCACCAGTAAAAGGGTATGACCCCTGAGTTTACAGATTCATTAAAAATCCTTGATAATGGGCTTACAATTTCATGTTCCAGTTTCTTTAAAATTCTTGAATGGAGATTATCCAACCCCCCTAATTATTAAACTGGTTGAGTATGACTACTTTGGATGTTGTAATTTCTACTTTCATATCTACTTTCTACTAATTTCTATCTAATATTTCCTTTCATATCCTCATTTCCACCCTACCACTATACCTAAAATCTGTATTAATAACTGAGGCAAAAAATTTGTTAAAGTGTTGGGCCATGCCTAGATTATCTGTAATTTCCACTTTATTCTCAGTGTTTAGCAGTCTCCCTTCTACTTTCCTTGATTTCTTTTTATTTATATGGCTATAGAACTTTTAACTATTGGTTTTAATTTCCCTTAAAGGTTCACTTTGCTTGGCTTTTGGCTGTTCTCACTTTTTCCATACACTTTCTGGCCTCCACAAGGTAACTTTCCTTGCTGATCCATCCCATTGTAGGTTTTCTACTCTTTCTTAATTACTTGTTTAGGATGTTTGCTCATCCAGCTTGGTCTGCTATTCTTATCTACATTTTTTCCCACTTGATTATGATTTAGGCTTCAGATAGTTTCTGCAGGTTTGACTTTAAGTAATTCCAGGGCTCCTCCAGTCAGAAATTTGGATTATTTTACACTGATTCACTGCAGTATTCTGCATTTCAAAAAACAAGAAAGCTGTTATTTACATGCACATATTCTGGTAATTAGGATGTTAGCAAATCTAATAGAAAATATATACAGAGAGAGTATCTGATAATTTAATGTGCTTTTTAGTACTGTAGTGCTGGATTGTGATTATTTTTTAAATTGAATTGTATTTGGTATTTGGTATTTGTGAACAATTTGTGGGAAAAAATCAACAGTACTTTTCCTAAAATGATTTTATGCACCATGAATTTTCACTTGCTTTTAAAGTTTCAATTTAGCAGACAATTATTTCATAACTGAGCAAATTAAAAAAATTTAAAAAGCCAGATTTTCAGCCATTGCAGATCAGCAATAGTTATGCTGATTTATGCCACCTGAGAAACTGGACCATAGTCTTTAACAGTTTTGAAGTCTTACAGACTTCAAGTACAAAGAGAAATATTTTAACATTTAAATGTTAGTTGGAGCCATGTTGCTGGCTATCAAGCAAATTATACACATAAAAATATCTAAAATGAGTGAAAATAAGTAAAATATATAGCTAGAGAGTATGTTTTTTAAAATGTGTTATAGGTACCTTCTTTAAAAAAGTAAATGTTATTTTAAAAAGGCATTTAGCTACCCAGTTATATTAAATTGACAATGAGGTTGTGCTGTAAAATAAATCTATAAAACCTAAGGACCCTTAAAACTTAAGGCAAAGAGCTAGACTGATACTCCAGTTTAATATCTAGTTTAACTGTCCCCCACTTCTCTCGCCTGACTGAATTCTGATTGAAATATCAACATAAACTTCAATAAATAGTTCTGTTTCACCTTGCTTTTGTATGTTTTGTTTTTGCCCATAACATTCAGTAACAATTGTGTGGCTAAATATGTTCAACTGACATGATATTCTCCATGTAAAGGGTAGGACTGAAATATGTTACATAGGAAAGCAGATCAGAACAAGGATCCATCTAATCTAGAACCTTATATTTGACAGTGGCTAGGGCTAGATACTTCAGAGAAGTTGTATGTCCTTTATAAAACACAGTTATGCAACAGCATTCCTATGGGAAAATCCTAGGCAATTAGTTTTTGATTTACATGCTGAAGTACGATACATCTTTTATACATGTTTATCTTATCAAATACATTTTTAAAATACATATGTGTAATGGGATTGCCTCCAAAGCTGGTGTGCTCAAAAAAAGATGGCTAGCATTGACAAGATGATGCCATGAGTATGTTGTTCTCAGGAATGACATACTTGTAAATTAAGAAATTCAGGAACAGTATAATCCCATGTTAAAAAAAGGACTATAGATGCTAAAATATCCTGCCTGAAAAGTAAAAATTGCCAATTCATTGTCAATCTGTCACCTTAGTAGGACACATTATAACGTTTCAGGGCAGCAAGCAATCAACAAAATCTGATTTACTCAAAGCCATTGTGGAAGCATTATGGATAAGCCACATTCATGCTTTGCTTTTTGTCAATACTATTTCAATTTTGTGAACCCATTTCTGAGAAGGTTAGTGCCTTCCAGAAAACTTTAAATACACATACAGGATTCTAGTAGGATTATATTTCCCTAAACATGTTTTAGCTGCTCAAACAGAATATCATATAGAATGGATAGGCAGGATTTGTTTTATCCTGCTCTTGGACAAATTCACATTTTCTCTTCAAAATGAATTACAAGACTTCATTCCAACTTGGTTCTTGAATGATTCAGGGCTGTGTAGAGAATGAAGCTGTTGGCAGGATCCCTAACTCATTTGCTTTAGTAGCTGAAAGTATAGGGAGAACAAGGTAGGAGGTCTCAAGCAAAGAAGGGATGATCTTGTGAATAAAGTAGGTGAATGCCACATAAGATTATTCAATTTTATCTCTGCCATAGTCTTAATTTGTGATTCAGGACAAGTCACTTAAATCAAACTTTTCACACTTGGCCACTAATTGCATGTTCCTCCTCTTCAGGGTTCCAATTTGAGACATCTGAGACCTAATTGAAAGAAGTGCTGAGAACTCACAACTGTAAATAAAGTCAGAATGAGCTGTGGAGATGTACTTCTGGCAGTAAAGTAATATGATCTGGAGAAATAAGCACACAGTTGGGAAACTGTCACTCCTGGGTTTCATTCTGGCTAAAGTCACTCATTTACTGAGTAAAATAAGGAAAGTCTTCACCTCAGTATCCCTATCTGTAAATTAGCATGAATAATTATCTCATATCACAATGCAGATAAATTTATGAATGTTTGAGGCACTAAGTTACTACAGTGATGAGCACACTAGAAAGGCCATGAGGAAATCCATATTTCTATATTCATTGAAGACTTTAGATGGTGCGTGGAAAATAATGAACTGACTACTAACTGAATTATGTGGATAAAATATTTAACAATTACCTCATTTCCTGAGCACCATCCATTCTGTACACTTAAGGAGACAGAGGGTCTGTGGAAAAATATAGAACTCGATCATATAATTAAGCAGTATATCAAAATACATAGAGAAGAATTAAGATAGCACTGGCAATTCAAATTCCAGTATTCCCTAACTTTCAAGGGCTTGACTTTGCAACATAAATAATGTTCTTTTAACATTTTAAATGTAATGTATACAGCACAGTTGTGATATGCTCTCAACATATTACGGTCCTGTTTTTGGTTCAATTTTTAAAAAATTATTAATAATAATAATACTGTCATGCCAATAGCTCTTAGAAAAATAGCAGCTCTTGCCTATAAGGAAGAAATAAACATATACATGTTCTTTATAGTAAAATTTGTATATGTTTTACTGAATAATGAAAACCACTTTTCCTTTTCTAAAATGATCTGGATATGCAATACACTTGGTCATGATCTGACTGTGTGAAATTCACCCCATGCAAATGGTCAGCCCAAGACCTGTGAAGTACTTAAAGCCCACTTAAATGTTTCAGATTCTTTATGGGGTGAACTTTACCCATGCAGAAGAAATTCATGCAGATGTTTACAGAGAACATAGTTTATTTAATTTATGCAACTTTTCTAAGCACAAATTCCCTTAGCAATATACTATGACCATAAAGTGCCATGCACACATATGGAAAGGCACTTTATAAATCCATAAATTAATAATAATAATTAATAATAATACATCACATAAATTCCCTTCTTTTGGAGGAAACGGATGGAATTTGATTTTCTTGCAATTACCATGATCCAATAATAACAGCTTGCTAAGATAGTTGAAAGATATAACAACAAAAACACACAAATCCTCTCTAACCATCTGGACAATATATGAGTTGATATGTGAAATAATTAAAGCTGGTCAAAATGTTTCCATCAAAAGTGTTTTTCAATGAAAATTTGGGTTTTCAACAAAACAAAAATTTTCACAGGGGGTGTCTGCTTTTCAGGGGAAATGTTGATTTTTGTACCATGTAAATCAGTATAGCTGGGCTGGAGAACTGCAAAAAGTGAACTCAAATCGGTCCATGAAAATTAACATTCACCACACACTCCAGCAACAGGACATCAGAAGTTATATGAGAAAGCAGGAAAATCATTAGGAAACTCAAATTTTGGCAGTGCTGCTAAAAAATTATTTCATATGTTCAGCATGTCCCACTCTGTGGAACTCCAATCTATGATGAGAGAAACAGGCACATCTTTTTCTAAGGAATGCATTAGGAAAGCATTTTTCAGAGTAACATAGGAGGAAAGCAATGTTTTTGTAATAGTAAGACTTCTATGCTTGCTGATATATTTTGGTCCTGTTACTTTACACATTTTTGTGTGTGTTCTCAATTATCTAAAAAGGTATCTCCCTCTTTGAGTGCCTTGCATTGGCTCTCCCTTTTGCACCTGTGCAAGTTCAAGCTTCCTTGTCATGCTTATTTTCAAGGACTTCCATTACTCTGCCTTTCCTCCTTATCTGACCCTGCCTCATCCATGCAACCCATGATGCCAGCCTCAATGTTGTGTTCATTTCTTTGTCTTCCATCTACCTTTCAGCTTCCTCTCATGCTGCTTCTTTGCCTGGAACATACTTTTCGAGCTGATCCACAAAGCCACCTCACACTCCACATTCATATCCTTCCTAACATCCACAGCTGTAACAACACCTACATGAAATTAGCCAAAAAAACCCTCATCTGTTTATGCCACATAAGATGAAAACCTCCAACATCATGCTTTGTGCTAATCTTTGATTTCTAACTGTGCAGTCTTCTTGATGTCACTTCTCTCTCCCTATTGTCTTATTATACCATATTTAATACTATGCTAGAGGTCCAATTCATTGACCACTGAATCACATAAAGGCCTTTTCCTAAAGCCTCTTCCCCAGTCCCAGTAGGTATCCCCTACCAGATCTTCTGCCTGCCTATTGAAGACAGGCTTCTTAAGTCCTTCCCCTTACTCCATGTCTGCTTCTGTCATTGAGCAGGCTCCCTCCTATAGCACTAACTGTCACATGATGCTATGTCACTTGACCCTGCCAGAGTCAGATCCTTTGAACAAGATCCTAGGTCACATAGTTATGTCTCAGGACAAATGCCTTCAAGTACTTACACACATGCTTAAGTTTGAGAACATGAGTAGTCCAAATTGGCACTAGCAGGACTACTCCTATGCCAAGGGGTGGATTCTCTATCATACGCAGTCCTTATGTCAAGACTGAATATCTTCCGAAAAACATGCTTATGTTGAAACAGAACTTATTGGCTTGATACAAAAGTTATTAGGTGAGGATCTTTTTCTAGGTCATACAGGAGGTCAGAGTAGATGATCGTTATGGTCCCTTATGCTGTTAAAACCTCGGAATCGATGAATGAATGCCAGAAGTTAAACAAACTCATAAGCGGTTGCAAGATTGAGGCCGTATTTTGTAAACTCCTTAGAGAAGATTTCAAGTCTTCTTTCTATAGGTAGAACCTACCATATTCTTGCACTATTAGAAATCTTAACAACCATAATGCTTGCATTTAAACAAAGTAAATATAATTACTTATACATATTTAAGGATTTTTGGGGATTTTCTTTTGCTTTGCACTGGATAACAAAATAAGTCAAGGAGTGTGATGATTTTCATTAAGTATATATTTAGCTTCTTACTGAATTATGTGCTTAGTGCTTGCAAAAATGTCATGAAGGAATTGCTGGAGTTATTATATTCTTTC
Source organism: Mesoclemmys tuberculata (assembly GCA_007922155.1). NCBI lineage: Eukaryota > Metazoa > Chordata > Testudines > Chelidae > Mesoclemmys > Mesoclemmys tuberculata. Next base: position 65,458,051 of record ML675610.1, read on the forward strand.
TCTGAGGACCCATTATATAGCTAAAAATGAGTATTTTGGCAGACAGAAGTGACATAACTTTCATCACCGAGAGAAGCTTCATTTGACTAAAATGTAATGTGAGTTGCTTAAAGAGAGGAATTTTAGTAATGAATTTGAGAACTACAGGAGGAGAGAACAGTGAAACCAGACCTAAGGAAGGACATCAACTGCAGAGAAGATTCCTAGAATTGAGCAACTGTAGGATTACAGTAACATTGTTGAATACAATGAAAGACATATAAACGAGCAGCTGATTTTGAATCTTGTGTGTGTTTGGGGGGGACCCTAATAACTATGCAAATTACCGTATGTTTAGATATACTTTTGTTTATACGTCTTAGGTGGGAAAAAATCGCAGGTGTTTAATTCTGGTGAAAGGAAAAGAAAGTTAGTTAAATAAAACAGTTTGTTCGGCAATTAGAGCTGTATTTTCCTTTAAAATGGACTTCTAGTCTAATCAAATTTGTAAAAATGGCTTCATAGGATTCTATGGTTATTGTTTCTCGTTTATTTTCTAGGTAAATTTGTTCATTTTAGAAGTTAAAAGATTTTTTTCCCTAATGGCCAGTCCAGCAAATTCAGTCTGAGATCTGTAAATTAAGATGGATTATTTCTGACTCATGCATCATCACCTGCTGCAGGTTAAACTAGGATTTGGAGTGGCAATTAATCCTACCCTTTGAATATACTTTTTTGTATACTTAAGAGACATCTAGTTCCAAGACAGGGGGGATTACTCACACAGCAAAATATAATTAAAAAAAAGAAAGAAAGAAAATTCATAGGTGAAAGTTATAGTTCTTGTGAGACAGTGATACTGAGTAGGGAGAGGAGATGTCAAAATGGATTATGTCTCTCAAAGGACATTGAAGAGGCATAGCTGGTGTTCCCACATGGCGGTTCTACCAGCGTGTAGGCACGATATGGTAAAGTGCCCTACTCCTGCTTTTTCCAGACATGTCCCTTCTAGTTCCTTTAGTGCTCCTGCATTCTTAGCTGACCCCTAAACCCTATTCTTGCTAGTGCTCTGCAGCAATGTTAAGACTTTTCCCCAAACAACTGCATCAGTGGGAAAGGCCTCTTTCCACCCTCTCCTCTCTTCAGTGCATTCATCCAAGGCCAACTGTGATAAAACCAAATATAAATATATTAAAAAACTTAAAGCTATATTCAAGCACTAGCAGCAGCAGCAAAACCCTGAAATACATTTTCCAGCCTTCAGTAGTGGAGAAGACTTGTATTTCCTTTCAAATACACACTTTCATCCGCTAAAGACTAAACACATGCAGCACACACCACTTAGAGTTTACTGTAAACTCTATATGGAAGTTTCAGAATCCTGGCCCTAATTGTTGAAGTCCTCAATGAGCTAAAGCCAAGCTACTTCACAGATTTCTACGCTTTTCATGTTTTACAATTAAAGCTATTCTCCATGGAGACACTGAAACCAATGGTACCCAAACTGAAATTTGGAAGGGCCAAATATTCTCAGTAATAGAGCCTTCGCCGTGGAATTTTTAACACTTAGATCAGGATGAGTGTCTTCTTTTCTAAGGAGGACCAATGTGACAGGTTAAAATACTTGGAAAAGTTCTTTTATGCTTATAAAAGATGGGACACTTTTTGCCACCCACTATCAAAACATATAATTAGCACAGTGAAAACTTTTCAAGATGAAACAATAAAGCCCACACTCCTAAATTTCTTTTTTTTAAACAATCATATAATGTTATATTTTTTGTGTTTCAGGCTTCCAGACTGCCTTTCTGTAAAGCTATAAATCTGTAAAGGATCACCTATAATCATGAGAAGAGTCTATATAATGGCAAATGTGATTCAAGATTCTCAGGAGATATAACTGAATTCATGGGTCTCAAGTTCAATCCAAAGAGCTGGAAAATATATTTTAAAGAAGAAAAAGATCTAATCTATCTATCTATCTATCTATCTTTAATGCTTCATAGTATGGCTTACTTACATTTTAACTATGTGCCTGGATCCATGTTTGCTTATAATTGAAGTGAATGAGGCACAAAACCAATTTTTTTCAGACCCCCTTTAAGTTTGAATCTTCTTTCTCTTCAATGTAACATTTGGTTGCATATAGATCAATATTTTGTTTTAAGTTTAACATTCTGATGGTAACAGATCATTTGACCGTGGGCCACTCTTGGTTCGTCTTCTTCAATGATAACAGATAAACCAGATTTTATTAGGCGGACAGTCATTCCAAATATTATCTTCATTTAATCTGCACTCTTGGGTAAGGAATGATAAACTTGTTCATATAATTCAAATTATGGTGCTGTGATGGATATCTAATAAAGAAAACTGTACAGCAGTCAAAAGTTCACATCAGTTAATGTTTTTTAACGTTATTGTACCGAAGTCATATATCACGGTAAGTGGCATAATGTAGAATTACAGCACTACTAACAACCTGAGAGGCATGATACAACCTGATGTCAAATTCTAAAGAAAAAATTGCTTTCTAATTTATATTACTATATTGAATGTTCTCAGGTAACTAATGGAGCTTCAACATAGTATGGCAACATAGGTTAGCAGATCGAATGATAGATTGACAGTCAGAAAACCTGGGTACTGTTTCTGACTCTGCCACTAATCTGCTGTGTAGTCTCTTTACCTCTTTACCTCTGTGTGTCTCTTTCCCCTACTACTTTTTGTCTTGTCTATTTAGACTGTACACCCTTTGGGAGAAAGGCTGTCTGTTACTACATGTCTGTACACTCCCTAGCACAAGAGGATGTTTCTCTTGCTTTAAGTGCTATTGTTCTACAAAGAAATAATCAGAAGTGCAGAAAACTTTGGCCAAATTTGTCAGACATGAGTGCCTGAAATTTGGCACTAATGTTCATATGTAAGAAGTTTATTTTGATTTTCAAAGGTGTTGAGCAACTGCTGCTCCTATTGACTTCAACTTCAAGATAAGCTACAAATGAAGCTCTCAAATTTATTTGCAGACAGGCAAACTTTAATCAAAGTATGTCAGCCCCTACCATCTATCCCTCCCGGCCACCTGTCACATCAAGGGGATTTGGGACACTCACTTTAACCATCATAAGAAACACTATGTCTGCCATTGAGAACCAATAAGCCACTGAAATATTATCTAGCTAATATTTGTTTCCAAAATAGAAAAAGTCTATAAAAGTGCTCATCCTTAGTTTTTTCAAAAGAATTCTTTAAATCACATTACAGAAAGAACATTTCTATGAAAAATTACTTTAAAAATGGCAATGAGATGTTCCATGTTCATTTCCACTAAATTATTCCAGATAGCATTTGCTCATGTAGCAAGTAGAAATTTTTTCTCTCTCTAATAGTCCTGTGTACACAATTTGGGATTGAAAATCAAGCACTGTACTTGCTGAGAAATGCATCATTATTAGTAATAATAAAGATTCAGAAGGCCAGATATTGCCCTCAAGAAACATCAGTGCCACTCCATTTTCTCCAATTTCTTGTGTTCTCAGTAATTCGTGCCCACTCCATTGTCTTCCCAGTTACACTTGCACCTCAGTAGAATCAAAGACAGAATTTGGTTCTTCAGTTAATGATTATATTCCAGGTCACTGTCTCTTAACTATGTTGCCTCTACTGTGCTAAAGGAAGTAACAAAAAAGTAGTTAAAAATAATTTTTGTTACTATGGTAAACATATGACTCTGAATACACACAGGAAATAAATCTGTGGAGAAGTCTTTTCTACATATTCAGATTACAGAACAAAGATGCTCTTTTGTAAAGTTAGATCTCAGGTGGGTTGAGATTCAAGTTTATTAATTCTTTAAACTATTATATAAATCCCTTTCTATCCCCCAAAGATGATTCCATTAAAAGAACACACCAAAAAACCCCACGCACTTCTATTTAAAGAGAATTGTGCATCAAATATTGGGAATAGAAAATCCCACTGCAAAATGTAGTCTGGGTCTGTTTAAATTTATTAGGCTAAACAGGTCTATTTTTTGCTTTCCTCCTCGTTGCTACTTTTTTCAGTCTATTTTTCACTGTGCTCATTCCACTCCCCTTTTCACCATATTATTTCATGGATTTTTTGTCTGCCTCATCTCTGCTGCTTTTTTCAGAATCTCTTTGGAGCAGAACATAAACTTAATATTTGAATTATTATTTTAAAGCCATGATCTTCAAGTGTGTTTAAAATTGGGCAAACATGTTCATCTACTCTTTCTGAAATTAATTCCACTACACTATTTATATGATAGGCCCATACCATAACTTATTTTTTGTTTGGCATTTATGTGTAGTCTGTGTTCATGTAAGAAATCATGAACTACCAACCTCAGAAACCATGAATAACCATGAAATATCAGTTGTCATGTCATTATACTTCAGTATATCTTACATTTTATGATTCTACATGTCTATTGAGGATTAAATACCTTTGTTGTGGGCTTTACCGTGCAACAGAAAAGTTTAGCTTAAAGAATATCCCACCATTTTAAGAACAAAACAGGGCTTCCATCAACTACAATACTAACAGAAAGGGTGCTCTCTTGAGCCAACCTCAAAACAGAAATATGAAGGTTGGTTTTCCTCAATAAAGATCTAAAGAAACCCAGAATATTTCAAACTCTTACTACGACAGTTGGCTCCTGGAACAATCTTTTTATAAAAATCTACAAGGGAATTAATTAATTCCCTACATCTGGATCAATTGTACTTGAATAAATCTACATGCAAGATAGGTAATCATGGTCCCTTTCTCTAATCTGAGACAATTAATTCCTTCCCTGACAACTGCTGGTGAGAATCTGCACTGCATCACAGGGTAATCACAGTTAAGGTGCCTCAGAGAGAATTAATCAGATCTTTAAGGGAAGACTGAGTCAGGTCTAGATTAATAGCTTGAGTACCCTGCCCACAGCAGTGAAGGTTGAGAATTTTCCCTCCCCAGAGAGAAGTAAGACCTAGTGTGGGACAGGGAGAACCGAAATGTGCAAGGCTGTCTTTCAATCTATACAGCTTCTCTGATTATGATTCAGCAACTTCCTAAATTTGATATGTTAACATTGCCTTTCATGGAAAATACTGAAGCTAGAAACAGTATACCTGGCTCACATCTAAATCAGGAACTTTTTGGTTTTTTACACAGAAAGGTATAGAATATGATGCAAAGTTTAAAATGTTATTTTTTAAATCAGTGCTGTTCTTATACTATTCCACTGAAAATTCTCTTTTTAAAATGTTGCTCCCCAGTTTTATGGGTGGGATCAGAAGGCTATTGGGTACTTCTGTATAAGAAAGAAAACGTTAAAAAAGAAATGATGTTTACTCTAATTACGTTTATTCTGAAACAACACAACAGCTGAGGAACTTGCTTTTCTGGGAAGTGATGACCTAAGAAGATTGATCTCTTAACACAGTTAATCGAAATATTTGACTATTTGGAGGCAGCTGCTTGCAGGAAATGACTAAGTCATTGTCTGTGTATAATTAAAAGACATGAGAGCAAGTGTATTGATATGTAAGTGGACACATCCCTTTATAGTGATGAATTACTTAACTTTGCATTGTTATTCCCTTTGGCACAATGAGCAAAGATTTATATAGAAGTGTGAGTATCTTGTGCATCTCTCTTAGTGTGACAAGAAAAAGAATGACTTATTCTATATCTTCCTCAGTTTTTGTGCTTGATGGATTGGGCCTTTCCAATGGAAGCTATATCTAACTTTATCCTTCTCAAGGTAAAAAAATCAGAACTTGTTGCCCTTGTGGAGACCTTTTTTCATCATGGTAGAAATCTGTTACTCTCTAAAATAAAGAAAGTGTAATTTTGGGAAAACCACATTTGAATTACATTAGATGTTATTTAGTGGGTGTTCAAAGAACTGCCAACAGGAATATCACTAATATTTTTTAGTTCCTTTGGCTAATATATCTTAAGCAAGGAACAGGGAGTCACTAATTCAGGGACATTTTTTTTTTTTTTTTTGTAAATGACCAATGATAAAAGAAAATTTACTTCAAATTGGTTAATATCATGAAAGTTAACAACAGAGTCCAAAGTAAGTACTAAATGTAAAGTCCAGAAAAATTCATAATAAAACAAAATATTCAGGGAACAGAAATAGGACTTCTGCTTCAAAAAGGCCTGAAAATGTACAAATATAAGTGAGAAATATAAGTGAAATATAAGTGAAATAAATACAATTTCCAAGACAAATAAATATACTGGTGATGAATGAAATGAAGAAATATATGCCAATACTTTAAAGTAATTTGCAAATAATCTTATTCTAAGGAACTGTTTGTAGGGCTCAGGGAACTAGGAATACAATACTCTTCCTTGTTACACTAATTAGTTTCATATATATATGAGATGACAGAGAGGAAGGAGAGTCCTCCTTGTTAAATATTTTACCATTCAAGGCCTCAGTGTCTGCATTTAGTAGAGGGTAGTAGACAGCACAGTCATCTTCAGAATTTTGCCAGTGGATGATGTGATGGCCAAGACTATAACAAGGTTAAAAAAAGAATTAGATAAGTTTATGGAGGATAGGTCTGTCAATGATTATTAGTCAGGACAGGCATGGATACAAAACTACACTCTCAAGTGTCCCTAGAGTCTGTTTGCCAGAAGCTAGGAATGGGTGACAGAGGATGGATCACTTGATGACTACATGTTCTGTTCATGTCCTCTGAAGCATCTGGCATTGACCAGTATTGGAAAACAGGATACTAGGCTAGATGGACTATTGGTCTGACCCAGTATGGCCATTCTTATATTCTTATGCAACATGAGCAGTCTCTGTGAATTGTACATTGATGTCATCTATATAAAAGCAGTGTTAAGTTTTTTCCTGATGTTCATTTAAGTCCCTGAGGTAAAACTAAGAAAGAAATATGAAGATCCAAAGAAAGAGCAGTTTGCTGAGCTGGCTGAGAAACAGAAAACAAAATGCCATTAACTCTAGCAATTTCCGAATGATTAGAAAATCCTCAGGGGGAAATGAGAAGTGTGCTTCCTTAGAGATAAGTTATAGTACTATCAAAGTCCCTTATTAAAATAAATGAATGAAACAAAGGTGTAATGAGTAACCTAAGTAATATGGCTGATAATAAAACAAATATGATAAGGAAGAATGTGCTATGGATATTAAAGTTAATCAGTAAGATTTGGAAGGGGCAATTGTTTTTTTTCCCTTGGTAGGAAAGTTACTCTTAAAAAGAGTATGATTCCTATTTTGGGTGTGGAAAAATTAAAAAGTATTACATATAATCCACCAAAACACGTGCTGCCAGCTTGAGAGAACTGCTAGATGAGTATGAGCATGTCTTCTGTCATGAAGCCTTCATAGCTAGTGGTAAGAGTGTTGTTGTTGTGTTATGAATTGGGATGAGGTTTATATAATATATTTTGTGAATACTTATTACTACCCTGACTCCCTCCATATTCATCCCACTGTCAATTGTATGGCTAGTGTTAGCTGATACATTGCTGTCTTCATATAGTCCTATTTAGGCTCCTGCCTTCCAATGGCCTCCATACTGTTTAGTTTTGATAAAACCATTTAATGTGGGGTTGTTTTTTGTTTTTTGTTTTGGTTTATTTAAAAACAATGCTTTGCTCTGCATTAGGGAGAGAATTTTTAAATTTCTAAAGTCCCAGTTCATTTAAACACTTTCATAAGTTCATGCCCTTTAAGCAAAGCACTTCACACTTCAAAGGAAATGTTTTCCTTTAGTTTGGTGAACAGAAATATTTTGATTCAGATTGCAGTTGAAGCTAAACTTTTCATTTTGATTTTCCTGATGGACAATTGAATTTTTTTGACAAAATTGAAACATTCCTGTGGAAAATTTCAATTTCATGTCCAAAACACCACATTTCTTTAGAAATTTCCCAACCAGCTCTATATCTAACATTTTAAATGCTTACTTTATAAGGGGTAAGTGATATATTTTCTTCATTCCTCAACAATATCTTAGATGGCAGCATCTCATTACTTAATTACCTATAGTTGCTATCAAAAAGTGCTAAGAATAACCAAATTGTAGACTCAGTAACAAAACATGCAGAGAATTTTCCACAATGTTATTGTTTTTCAGAAGACAAGGGATGAAGAGAATCATGCAAGAGAACAAACTTCTGACAGGAACATCATGTTCTCATGGGAGCATCCTTTTACTCTTCCTTTTCAGAGCTGATCACTCATTGTCTCTGATATATAGTAAATAATATGAAGAAGATGGATGTTTGCTTCACATCACCAGTGTTGCTATAATTTAGTCTATAAAAATCTATGCTTTCTCCAGGACACACTGCTGCATGCATCTCTCTTCTTTTTTGTTGTGTTGTGAAACAGCCCAGAGCAACAGGTAGATGTGGTTTCAATATAAGATACAAACAGAACCTTTATCTTTATTTGCATTTTGTAAGAATTACACTATTACCAGTTCATTTGAATACTCATTTTTATTGTACTATATTTCACAATATGAAACAGAAAAGTACATATTTCTATAAGAATTTTGTCTGCAAACTAAGTGTGGGACCCAAATGTTGATATTGGCTCAGTCTCACACAAAGCCCAAACAAAGAGGGTTTAAAGTACTAGCAGAGCTCAAGTTTTACTGAATTTTGTTCACCACCAAACTTGATAAAGTTGCTCAGAAAAAGGAGGTCAGTCTCCCGTTCCAACGTATGCAAAGAAGAACAGCTTCAAGAGGAGATATTTATATAGCCCTATAGCAAAATAGCCTACAGGCTGGTGGGTATGCTGCACAACTATTAAAAAAGGGAATGGGGCATGAGTTCAAATCCCTTTCCTGGAAGGAAGTTTTGGACATGAGTCTCTTATATCACAGGTGAATGCAGTAGCGATTGGGCGCAAGGGGTCATCTCCTCCTCAGTTAGTGAATGGCACCAAAGTCCCCATGTGAATCTAGCCCTCCATTTCCTAAAAATACCCAACATCAAAGCAAAACATTTTATTTCAGGTCAAACACACAAAATGTTTTGTTCAGAACTACCAGTGAACTGAAAAATCAATTGTTCACACAGCTCTAAAGACAAATATCATAACTGTAAGAATGCATCTGTTACTGGAAACTATTTTTATAGCTGAGATCGTCAAAAAGAACCTTGCTGGTACAGCACTCCACTTATTTCTGAAGCACACAAAACATAAGGTGACAAAATGTTTGTTTTAGATCTGTGGGAAAAGGCTGACAAGACCTGCAGATGAAAGCTAATATCATGGATTTACTAAGGTCAGACATTCATCACAGTATGGATACATTTGTATCATATCATTTCCCCGTATGCTGACAATTAAGGCTGAATAAGCATTTTTATTTTAAATGGCTCAGAATTCAAATAATCAGTCTGATCTTCATCTCTCTTCCAAGTAACAAAACCGCAGAGTTTATTAATCAAGACAACAAATGGAAGACATATCAGTAGAATTCTCTTCTTCCCTTTTTTGAGGTTCTCTGACATTATCAATGTCATGTTAAAAATGAATTATCGCTGGCAAACACTGTGTAGTGAATTACTGATGCAACATACAAAAACATAGCATCAAGTACACTTTTTTTATGGAAGAAGCTTGACGCACCAGAAGCTGGAGCTGTTTATGTTAGAGTTAATATTTTTGCCATTTTTAATTAACTGAAGTAAAATGTTTATCATTTCCACTGCGGGGAACAAGGTTTATCTATTCAAATAGTGACATTCTAGACTCCCTTGCAACCGGTTGTCTGTGAATTTACACTAGGAGGAGAATTGCCACTTTAAAAAGAAATATTGGTCTTTTAGAGCAATAACAGATATATGTGGCTGAATAACAATTTGCTGTACAAAAATAATTAAGCTTTTTTTTTTTTTTTGCTATTCTGCAAAGAGACATAAGTATGTTTTTTGCTAATTTTGTAGCATTTAAGAATGTTTTACCTTGAATCAATATTATATAAGTGTAAATAATTATTAATTGTTAATGTAAAACTACGCCTGCCAGAATTAGATATTTTTATACAATTTGATGAATAATATTGATACTTATTTTAAGCAATTTTTAAAAATTCTTATCAATATTATTTTGCACAATTGTGGGACATTATAGGGGAATCAGATAATTATTTAATGACAGTAGACATAAAGATTCAAAGAGTTAATGCTTTATAACCATTAAAACACAAATTGTCAACATCACAAGTCAAAATATACTAATATCCTTACATCAAACTTATTAAAGTTTTTGTTTCTTAATTTGCTTATTTAAAGTTCAATTCCTAAATATGTAAATATTTTTACATTGGTTTGTGTGTGTATGGTGAAATTGATGTTTAGTGACACTTTCAGATAAAAATGTAATCATTCCAAACCTATATATAACTAACACTTTTCACATTCTTGAGATTAGAGACAGGCTCTATTCTTGCTTTTAACATTTCCTAAGAAAAGGAAGCAGAACTTAATTGTCCGAAGCAGAGGTTTTTCTTCTGAACTCTGCTCTGACACAAATACACTTACGTGCAAACAGCTGGTAGCAAAGCAAAATTCCTCCAAAACCTGTTCACGCTTACTCAATATAACTGTAATTGTTCACATATGTGCTAGAAATGAGCAATATATTAATAATAAAAGCTTTTCTTGGTAAAAATGCTTATTTACAAGGTTGAGGACATTTTGTGAAAGGAAGTAATTTTGAAAACACTGAGATTCTTTAGCAGGCAGAATTTTCTTGCCCAATATTTTTCTATATGCGATGAGAAAAAAACCCAAAACATACACAAGCATGAAGCATGTTTTTTTCAAATTCTTTCTTTTTTTTATTGTACTGCATTGCAAGGAGAGTTGATTCATTGAGACTGATTATATAAATCACATTGTACAGGTGCAAGTTTCTTGATTGGCTGAACCTGCCTTATGTGGCCAGAAAGGTTGCAAAAGCCATTTTGATTTTTTCTACTTCAGAGTGAGCGGTGGCATTACTGAGCAACTTTTGGAGGTCCTCTGTTAAACGGTAGGCTTTTTTTCCCCTTTGTCTTCCCTGACAATGATCAAGGATTTTAGAGGTAGTTGCTATTCCTGGTAGCCCTTTGAAGCCATAGAATGGGAAATTGGCTTATTTGTGAAAGACATTCACCAATATTCTCTAGCAAGAACCTAACACCAGGAAGAGATGAAAGGGAATTGTAAAGAAAATGTGGACTGATCTGGTAGTAGCCTATCTAGTTTTGGACAGTTTAAATCATCATCCAAATTCTGAATCTTTTAAAGTTCCCCACTGTGTAGAGTTTAGCTTTCTTATTGTAGAAGCGTGTTTGACATGTAGCCTAGCTGCAGTCAGGCTGGTATACTGACTATACATCACTATACTGTGATGTTTCTAACATTGAATTATCTTTTCTGTTTTACTTCTGCTACAGGCTTGCAAAATTGGACTTACATGATTAATGCATCTGAGGACAATGGACTTCTCCTACTTGGGGAGGATCAGGGATATCAATAAGAGCAGGGGGTAGAAGTAGCACAAGTGATGCCATCAGAGTCTGTTTTCTTCAGTTTGCAACCGAGCTTCTTTTAATCAACTCTGTTGATTGACTAATTGTTGTGATTTCCTCCAGATCATACCCCATCGCTCGTTATTCTGCAGCTCCCAGTCCTACTTCCCCTAATATCCAGGCTCATTTCCACCCCCTCTTCCTTCTTGTCTCTTCCTTTTTTCCCTACCCCCGTGTTCCTGCTAATTCATCTCTTCCACCATTTCTATTAGCATGAGGTTTGCCAACCATCACCTGACTTGTACATGGTATCTCTTCCTCATTCCTTGTCTATTTAGACTGTGAGCTTTTCAGGACAGAAACAGTGTTGTCTTGTGTGTTTGCTTGTTCTTAAACTATCTAATGCAATTGGGCTGAGGGCTGCTACCGGAATGTAAGTACTAATAATAATATCTACTGCAATAACAACAATGGGATATTCAAGCGCTTCATCAGGAGCTCAGGAGGGAATAGTGGAAATTGGGAAACTCTCTGTGTTGGCTTAATAGAACTGAGCAAAATAGATAAATATTTATCTGGCAGGTTTTGTTTGGCTTGTTTGAAACAGCTGAGAGGTTTGGAATGTTGGACTCAATGGCTTAATGGGAAAAGGGCAGGCGAGGCTGTCAAAGGTTCATGACAAATTCAGTTTAACACGTGACTTTGCAGTTTCTCACTGATTTCACCACCCAGCAGCTGTCTAGTGCTTACATAATTTAACTGAATGTTTCTTGCAAGGATTACTCACACAGAGTGAAAATCAACCATTGTGCAAAAAGCCAGTTCAAGTTCCTTTGCACCACTTAAACGTCACATAAAGTAGTGCAGCTTTACCACAGACTGAACAACAGCATATGGGTGCCTGAGTATCATCTGTGCACTGCAGAAGTGATCTCCATGCTATGTTTGGCATAGATCAACACAGACGACCAGAAAGTGGATGGGTAAGACAAAGGGTTGAGTCTTCAGTTGTATATACTGCATATGGATTTAGTAGTCCTGTCACCCGTGGAATTTTCTTTTCTTTATAAGAAATCTGAATTAAAGCACATAAGTGCAAGAGCTGTTATAATAGGATCATGGCCAGGGTATTAAAAAAAAAACATAGCAGGTAATATATTTTGATTATGGTGGATTCATGGTGAAAATTTGGCCATTGAGGGAACCCATCTTTATTCACTGATATTTGTTTTTCTTTTTTTTTTTTTTGATTTATAGAAAATGCCATAATCACTTCACCATCAGTTTGTCTGTATGTTGCTAGAAAGTTCTGACTTGTAATCCTACATCTTTTTATTATGTAGTGCATCTGCTAGTACCATAACTGTTAGTATTCCTTTTTCTTTCCTTTGGGTATACAGGTTACTTTTGCTGAACCTTCCATTTGCTGGCATCTATCCTGAACGTATTTTCACTTCTTCAGCCATCTGTTGTTTTTCCTTCTGGTAATGTGTTCGGTTTATTTCCACTTGGTTTTCCTTTATTTTTCAGTGATATCTATTAATTTCATTTGTGCTTGATGTACTTGTAGATTCATTCGTTCCCCTCGTAACTACAGGCATTTCAAAGCAGTGGCATTGGATTGTCTGTGGATTTTTACAGATTTAGGATATTTTGGCAGGGTATTTCTTGATTCTCCAGTGTATAATTTTAAATTAATTTTAACACAAGTTACACAGAAATACTTCCAAGCATAACTAATTTTTTTATTTGTTTGCTATACAGCCCTTTACCCACAAAATAGTGGAACAAAACATTCCAAGTGATAGGACCAGGGTAATATTTGGTTATCTTTTATACTTGTCAATCAGGATTTGAGATATAAAAAAAAAAAATCTTGATTTTTAAAGTCTGTTCAAAATTCTTTTGCTTGGTTGGCTTGATGGTTGTTTTTTTAGTTCATATTTACTAATTCCAATCCACATTGGTAGAGGCCTTGGGTCATCTTTACAAAGGCTTTTATATGCCTGAAATTTCACATAGGTGCTAATTGGATTTACAAAAGCACCTAAGCAGGTTAGTGCTTATCTCCCATTAAAAATCAATGCAACTTCTGAAAATCCTATTAAATAGCTCTCAGTATTTTAGGTGGGTAAATACCTTTGTAAATCCGTCTGTTTATTTTAAAATAATCAAAGAAAGGGTTTAACCTCATACTTACAGCCCTGAAAATCTGAGTATATCCGCAGTCCATTTCTGTGGATCACAGATGGAGGCAGATCCCAATTTTATATCTAAAGCCCTGCAAATTTGAGGATATATGTTTTTTCTCTGTGAATATCTGCATCTGTGGATGCGGATATCCATGGATCATTTTTTGTGGAGTGTGGATCAGAGGTGGATAAAATTTTGTACCCAGGCAGGGCTCTTCTCATCCTGTGGTTATGCCACGGCAGCAGACATTTTCTACAATCACTAAAATATTAGAATGTTTTGTCAGTGTTATCCTAATGAAACTCTTCTTGCAAGTTGTTGTGACTATTTCTTGCAGTCTTATAATTTCATAGTTTGTATAAATGAATGAATAAAACACGTAAAATGAATAGCATCTGCAATACCACTAAGGAAAATAAAAATTACAGGGGCCCTCCATTCCACTGCTTTAGGGTATCTGAGGGAGAGGGAATCCAATATATTATTGTACAATTTACTTTTTGTAGAGGAGATTATGGCAGTACTACTTAAGTATCTGGTGTTGTAGCAAGACAGTGGGTTAGATAGAACTAGATTATAGTGTATGAGCGTGTGTGTGTGCGACGACAAACCAGGCGAAGACAGGGAGTGCGGCAAAGAAGCGTCCCGAGGCTTCTCGGGGTCCTTTATTTATAGAGCATGCATACAAAAGCATTTAGGGGATACATGAGTTACGTGCTTGCATACTACGTGCCTGATGCTTCGAGGAGAGGACTCTGTGCTGAATCACCAGAGGGGAAGAATACTGATAAGACCGGTCTGCTAGGCGAGTGATACCGCACGTTAGCAGACAAGGATTAGGTGGGTCAAAGGGGAGAGGTTAGGGTATGTTGATGTGGCTTGCCAGCATCTGTTCCCAACGTGTGTGTGTGTGTGTATATATATAATTGTTTTTTTTCTGTCCACTGTAGGTTACCTAAGATTCCCCCAACCCTCTACGGACAGCATCTAGTTTTCCCAGTAATAGTTTTCAACCATTAAAAATGTAACTATATGAAAAATAAATTTCAGGAACCCTTTATTTATGCGTGTGATTGGCATTATAATGTTTTATGTCAACAAAGCTGAAGGAAAGGAGAAAGTCCAGATCACATGTATCTCTAAACTTGTATCTCCTTTGCAACCTTCTGTGAGCCAGCAATTTTGCCTACAAAATCAGATTTCTGAATCTACTCAATTTGATATGATTAGAGCAACAGGAAAAAATCTGAACTAGCATTTGGGTTAGTATGTTCAGGGTATAAAGATTCAGGCTAAATTTATATTAAAATATCCTTATTTCATCAATCACGTCTCATATAACAATCTGACAGCGCAGTCTGATCATGCTCTTGAAAAGAGTTTAAATATTTGTTACATAACCTGTCATTGCAGTTTCATTATGCCCAGTTGCCTGATTTATAGGATTTTGTTTGGCTCCACAGCTGATGTTTCTGTTCTCATCATCTATCTGATCTGAGAAGACGCTATCAGAATTGATAAAAACTTTTTGATTTGTGTATACGTATGTTTCACTTTAAATAATTTCCAGTAAAAATATATACTGTTGTAAAGTTGTGCCATTTAAAGGTGTTTTTTTTTACAATTTTCTACCCAAATTTACACATTTATATGACAATGACAATGCATCTGTTTTTATATGTTTCAGAAACTAGAGAACTGCTGAAAAGATTAAAATCTGAGTCATACATGCAAACATATCCATCCACTTAAGCCCCCACAAAAGGATTTGAATTTGTAAGATTTGTACACAATATATTTCTCTTAGTAATATTCAATAGTCTCCATCTACACTCTGGGAATTTATTCTAAATTTCTTTGTCAAAAATTTTCTGCTGCTTTTTTTTTTATTTTGCTTCATTAAATATGTATGTATGAATTTGAAAATTGAAAAATGTTCTACTGACAGGGAAAGGTTTATCCCCACACAGATATCAAAGTGAAAGCATCCATGTACTATGACACAGTGGTGCCCAACGTTACTAGGGCACATAAACCTAAGCACAACCTTGTGTGGGCCACACAGCTTCTACATATCTTAATAAGATTTAAAGTCACCTGTACTTATTAACATTTTTAGTTTAGCTTGTTTTGTATGTGTTTAGCTAGGTTGTTTCTACATACAGTATTGTCTGTTTATACATTTGTGTAAACTAAAATAATGGAAATATGATGACAAAATGCTAATGAATCTGAGAAGATTAGGGTTGCAAGGAGACTCAAGAGGTCATCTTGTCCAACCCCTGATCAAAGCAGGACCAATCTCAACTAAATCAAATCGGCCATTAGTATATTGTGTTGAAACAGGCTGCAAGCCTTATGAAACGTTCCCACATGCCATAAGTTGGACAATCCTATTATAATACATACCTCAACAAGAAACTTGGTCAATATTAAAATAGGGTGATCCTCTAATGATCAGTTATGCCCGCTGTAGGGGCAAAACCCACAAAATTACCACACCAGGATATGAAGTAGATAAATAGAGCCCCAGGTAGCACAAATGAGGAAGGAAGTAGGGGCATGAAATTGCCGTTTGTGACCTCCAAGTCCACTGAACCCATCTGAGCCATAAATTAGAACAGCTTCAACATTGATTTATTTTGTTCTGGCTTTTTGTGATCTCAGCAGGCTGATCCAGAAAGTAGGCATTACTGGGAATGTTCTCTGCTTTGGGTCTAGAAGAAAGTGGTGATGGTATCCTCCGTCTGAGGAGTCCTCTATGTCTCAGTGTCCATTTTAAACTCAGCTACAGCATATAGGAATTTAAGGAGCTTCTAGCTCTATATATCTCTTTCTAAGCACCTATCTCAAGCCCTTGGTGTCTTTCTGAGAAAGAGAGAAGGAAGCTCCTAGCAATGAATAGAGTAATGAATATCAATCAAGACATGTATAGGATGTACATCCAAAGATGTGAAAGAAGAAAAGGTTTGATATCTGTGGAGGAAACAATTGACAATTGAAGAATATAATATCAAAATATATGAGGAATGAAAGATCATCTGGTCACCATAACAAGTGATGGCCAAGAGTGCACCCCAATCCAAGAAAGCTTAAAAGAAAAGAGAAAGCAAATTGCCAAAGAAAGACTTGAAAGATTTACGCCACAATCAATGTGTTGGCAGTGGTGCAGAGAGATCAAACCCATTTGTGACTGAAGATTAACACACTCATGAGGTGTTAGTGCCGTTATATACGGCGCTGGTGAGACCCCACCT
>ML675610.1:65475416-65516191 GCA_007922155.1 Mesoclemmys tuberculata
ATCATATTGGTCCCTTCTGACCTATGAGTCTATGAGTCTATGACTTGTAGAAGGATACCTGAGAAGGGAGAGGGAGCACCTCAATGAGTGTATAAGAGCACTCCTTAAAGCTTAATTATGTTCCAGACAAAACTGACTACAGAACTTCACCCTGAGCTGCAGAATGTGTTCTGAAAAGAAAGAAATGTTGTTTCACTCATGCTGAGTGCCTGAAGAAACCTGGCTGGGACAAAATAATGAACAAATACACTCAGACAGCCAGGTGTCTGCACTGGCGCCTCTGTGGAAAGTTTGGTTTTAAATTCACTATGTGGCATTATGCCCGCCAAATTGAAGCTCTCTAGAATATGAAGAGTCTAAGATTTTACAGGATCTGGCAACTGTCACAGACCAAATGGAACAGTCAAACAGTCTGGACATAGTTGTAGAAAAGAAGATATTGCCATACCAACAGACAAAACCATAAAAAAGCAACGAAAAGAGAAGATGGTGAAATATGAAAGACTCTCACACAAAGTGGAACAATTATGAAAAATTAGAACAAGGACCGTGATTATTTGAGCACTTGGAGCAATCCCTAAGGGTACATTAGAAGTGCAAGACACAACAATCAGTGACCTCCATAAAACAGTGATCTTAGGCAACATGTGAACTTTAAGGAAAGTCAAAGGAGAACAAGTGCATTGAGCACCTACAATGCAGGAATTCTGAATAGGGTTTAACAAAACACCTGATTACCCCGGCCTACAGAGTCAGTTCATGGTCAGGATTTATTGGTGACGCATATAGACAAATTTTAGAAAGCAAATTTCCCCTTTTTTATGTTTAAAGATCTTGCATGTTGTGAAGGCTATTTTTTTTTTAAATCTCAATATAATACTGAGAGTCAATAATGACAATAATAATAATAGTAAATTCTTCTGAGGATCCTGAAGTATTTTAAAGCAAACAAAGTTGATTGGGAATTCTTCTAAGAGAAGCTATTTCATATCCATTGTCAAACCCAAATCACATTCAAGTAGCCTAGAACAGAAACACAATACAGTCAATAATGAAGTCAATGTGATTATAAGATGTTTCTGGCTACAGAAATGCAATATCCAGGGCAAATATAGTTTAAATTATTCTTGGAATCATTATCATTCTAATAATATTATACACCAGTAATTTATTTGGAGAGAAAGCAGATATAAACTGTATCATTCTGATTTAGTTGCATTTTATACACATTTTGCATTGGTGCAAACCATTATATAAGGTGCAGGGTAATGAAAAAATCTTTCGCTTGGTAGGATTTTATAATTTCCCTTTTTTCTCAAGTCTTTTTTAAGCATTATTGAAAATGATTTTACATTTCACTATTAAAAATTGTCCACACATTCTGCATTTTAGAACATAACATGTAAATTTAAAATATGCTAATATTTTAATAATATGTACTAATGCCATTTAATTTATGTGAATATTTTTCAAAATGTTGCATTTTCCAAGTACACACTAAAATTTTTGTAACTGCTATGTAGGTATTTATAACTGATTGACTCTAACAACTCATTTACCAGTTTTATTCATGGGTTAATTAATTAGGTTTATAAGGAAAAAAAATGGGGAAAATCACAATTATTTCTATAACATTGCTTGGACTATTTAAATTTAATAAACATCTGAAGCAGCACTTCTATGACGTTTCACCATGCAGTCTCACAGCTAACATAGACTCTGCTCTACTCAGTACACAGCTGATCTATGCAGGCAAAGCAACTCCCATAAATATTAAACTTCAGCAGGGCTGGAATATGTAGTCTTTGGCTGAAATAATGGCTCTATTGAAGTTAATGGCAAAACTCCCTTTGACTTCAATGGATCCATGATTTCACCCTTTCTTTCTGCTAAATTAAATCTATTTGAGTAAGAAATCCTTCACTGGTATTATACAAAGGCCTGATCTACACTGCTGCCAGCAGTCGATGGGAGATATGCATGCTACATAACCTATTTTGTGTATCTCTTGTCAACATACTTACATTGACATACCGCAGTCTTTCATGGCACTGTGTCAATGGGAGACACCCTCCCATTGACGCAGCATTATTCCTTTCAGGGACATGGATTACTGGTCTCAACCAGAGAGCCCATCTGAATTGACTGCTGTGGAGCCAACAGTGAAGATGTACTCAAAGTCCTTTTAAATAGTTTTACATTTGTACATATCTCTTTTCCATCTCTAAAACTCATTCTCTTGAATAAGCATCATCTGAGAAAGCAGGGGCCTTCCCTTCACTGTTTAGCAAACATGTTTATTTATATGCACATGAGTAGTTCCAATGAAATCTCTCCAGTTGATGAAAGTGATATACATTCACACCAGCCAATACATTACAATGTATTTTTTCAGGAAAGCCTGCATGTATTGTCTCTCCTTTCTAGAATGTTAGACTCTGCACACAGAGAAAGGCAGAGAGAACAAGCAAAGGAAAAGGAGAGAGAGACAGAGAGATTGAAATATATAAATGTATAGATTAAATGCTTTCTTTTCGCTCTGTGGAGATTGTCCAACAAAGTACTTAAGCATGTCCTTAGTACGGCTGATCAAAAAAATTCTAAAGAAATATAGAATCATAGAGTTAGAAGGGACCACCAGGGTCATCTAGTCTAACCCTCTGTCAAGATACAGAATTTGTTGTGTCTAAACCATCCAACATAGATAGTATCCAGCCTCCTTTTTTTTGAAAACGTCCAATAAAGGAGCTTCCACAACCTCCGCAGGCAGTCTGTTTCATTGTCCTACTGTTCTTACAGTTAGGAAGGTTTTTCCTGAGATTTAATCTAAATCTGCTATTTTCCTGTAATAAAAATTGAGATTAATCAAAATCAGAATTTTCTGTGGTTAAAGTCTGATTTCAGAAGAATTTTGCTTGAGGAAAATTGAAATGAAATACTTCTTTTTTGGTCAATTTGGCATTCTCACAAGGCACTACGATGCACTGTGGTGGCTGAGCCACACAAACTGCAGTGCATTATAGGAAATAAAGTCCAGGCAAGGACCAGTGCCTGTATGGGAAAATGGGGGCATGAGGGGCTCAGAACTACAACAGTGATTGAGGCTGTCACAGAAATGTCAATAGTGCAATCTGAGGTATGATTGTAGCCTGTGCCATTGTGCCTATACTTCTGTTTTTAGCTGTGCTAGTGCATATGTCTACCCATGCTGCAGTCAAACCTTGGATTCCAATGTAATCAGAAATTCATGTCAATGTGACTCAAACAAACCAATGCTGAAACAAAAAGTTTCAAGATTTCTGATACAAAATGTTTCAGAACTTTTAGTTCACGAAAGTTTCAATATCTTGATATTTTGTCCCAATTAATTATGAAAAGAAATGTCAGCACATCTGAATTTCAAATGGAACAGAAATTCCATTCTTCAATCATCTGCAGTGCTTGGAGATTTAAGCATATGCCTAAGTGCTTTGATGAATCAGTGATTACTATTTTACAGTTTACTCTCACAGCCAATTCATGGATAGAACACTTTCCACTGAAGTAGCAGGACTGCTTATTTTTCTTGTAAGAGTCTTACAATAAAAGATCGGACTTTCCTTGGATTGCGACAGACAAAAATGAGCAGGCAAAATTGACACATATATAGGAGATACACTTAGAGCCAATTTATCTTAATGTAAAGAGCATCTATTATCTAAAACACACCAAGATAGGAAAGACTATGTACCGAGTCTAAGAATCCTTCACAAGACTTGGTGTTTGATCCTGTAAATTACATTTTGGCAGTGAAGAACAAATCCCAGTATCTGATTCTATTTTTCACAGTGAGGCAAAATAATTTCCCATATCAAGAGTCTCCCTTGTCAAAGAACAAGGGTCAGTGCTATCTGTTCACCGGTCAATGGGTGTTTCATTTATTTCACTGGGAAAACTTGAGTTCCAATGCCAGGAAGGAAAGATCCACAAGAAGTTCACGGAAACAGGCAGGAAATGAAGGATATCTGATCATCAGTCTCCTAAATGTTTCTGAAAGAATGAGAATACATTTTGGATACAGAATGCAGCTGTAAATATGTAATAGCAAAATTATTCTCAATCTAAATAAATAATGCTGGACAACAAAGATTTTGCTTCCTGAATACTTTTGGATGTATCCTATGGATTTTGGGCTGCTGATTACGAAAATCACCATGAAATTTCCCTATCATGTACCGTTTTTTTGGAATCACCTATATTTTTTATTTCAGTTCATAATTTAAGTCTATTAAAATGTTGCCCACAGTGTAAGCTGAAAAGTTTTCTATCTTGTGTCCAACCATGCCTGGGCATCCAGTGACACTGCACCTAGTGTAAGCCACACAATATGCAGTGGGAATGCTAAGGTGTAGGCAGGGCGGATGCTGGCAGTACAAGATTTAGAAAGGCTATAAAAGCATTTTGCACACACCATTCCATGCATTGCATTTATATCAGTTTGCATTCATGTTGCTGCGCATGCTCTATGCGCATAGCATATTGTGTGTACTCACGATAATAAAGCAATTGTATTTTCAGGAGGATTCTTGATAGCAAAATGTCTTGCCTATATCGCAACAGCCTCAATACATTTCTTGGCAACTACAGAGCACCAAACAACGTGCAGCTGTTTGACAACATGCTTCAAGCATACAAAACCAGGAAGTGCAACAGGTCACTAAAGATTCATTTTCTGCATTCGCATCTAGACTTCTTCCCTGCAAATCTTGGTGCAGTCAGTGACGAGCATGGTGAAAGGTTTCACCAGCACATTGCGATCATGGAAAAACGGTATCAGGGCAACTGGAATCCATCAGTGTTGGACGATTATTGTTAGACACTTAAACGAGGAGCCTCAGACATTGAGTACAAATGAAAATCATCAACAAAACATTGTTGAACTATTGCAAAGATCAGCACCTTTGTGCGATTAAATGCATTATATTCAATAAAAGTCCATTTCTTATTTCTCCAAATTCCTACATGATACAAGTAGTCTGAAATTATATTTGTGTTCAGCTTCAAGCAGTCTAGCATAATCTAAAAAAATTTCTGAGGAAGCAACACTTTTGAAAAAATGTGTTGTCCAGTGATTCGGGGCTTTGTCTTATATAGACGCCTAATACCTTCCCTCACATCCTGATTTTTCACACTTGCTATCTGGTCACTCTACTGCCCTACCTCCATCCTTCCTCTCCTTAACTAGAGTATCTTCACTGATTTCAATAGGAGTTATTTTTAAGCTCTTAGAAAGCTTATGATTAAATAAAGACATTTCAGGAGAAATTCTATTAAAAGATGAAACGCACACAATAATTTACCTGACAATTTCTATAAAAGCAAACAAAAATTAATAACATTCAGCTATGAAAACCATAATTCAGCAGTTTTAAACAAAATTGTGTTAATGGCACATTAAAGTGTTCCCCTACCCCGTTTAATTCTTTGCAATCATACATTAATGTTAGTGAATCAAGCCATTGTTCTCCAGTGGAATCTCAAAGTCATATGTATAGGTGAGGCATTATAATTTATCTTGGCTCAAGTTGGGTCCCATTGTGTCTTAAATGACTTGGGACATATCCACTTGAGAGACATCATCTCTCCCTGTGCAATACTACTGCATTAAAGTTTAAAAAAGAGGAAGAATGCATGGCCTCTTCTAGTGTCATCTCCAAACATAGTGACCCGAGGAGATATTTATATGGTGAAAATGGGCACTGCTTTTCTAAAAGGGTGGGGAGGGGAGCAGGCTAGTGGTGGGGGATTTTCCAAGAAGGGCTCTCTGGAATTCAAAAATGCAAACACACACAGTCTGAAATTGCCTGTTATTTTTTGAGGAAAGCTGGTCAAAACATTGAGTTTCACTGAAATTTCAAATTTTGTCACTAACACCTGGGTGCAAAAAGGTCATGAAATTTTCATGCAACTTGTCTTTTCCCCATTTTTGTCCAGCTCTCTTATTGATTCGGTTGCACTTTTGAAGGTCCATCTGTTTTCCTAGAAGCTAGGCGTGTGTTGAGAAATTTCAGGGTGGTTGAGCATTTTAGAAAGTAAAGAGTAAAGAGCTTCTATGTCTTTGGAAGCCCTTTTTGGGAATGTGAAGATGTTTGGGAGTAGATTCTCTATAGCACAAGTGCTTCAATCAATGCTGTAGAGAGCAGGGCCAACCCCACTACTTCTGGACAACTCTATGATGAACTGCTGAAGTGAAGTCCTTAGTGGAGTACCACAGTGGAAGACAGGCTTAGCATAGCCACAGGCTTCTGGGCAAGAATTGCAAGCAGGGAGTTCCCCCATACCAGAAGAATTCTCCACTGGCACATTTTGGCCAGACTATGGGCCCTAAATGCCACCTGTATGGTGGAAAGAGGTTGATTCTCAAAAGAGAATCTGTGACAGTATGGCCACTGTAGAAGGTCTTATTTAAATATGCTCTTCACTGCTTTGCTGGTGCTGGTGCACAATTCCTGGTATTTGCCCCATGATTTAGAGACCCTTGGAATTAACAAATGAAAGGCATTGAAGCAGCTGCCCCTGGCTGGATCTTTCATGTGGAAGAGCTAGTCTATTAAATAAATAGCAGCACAGACTGCATAGACTATAGGATGAAAGTACATATATTTTACTATGAATATATTTTCTCATTTTTCAGAATGCCCCAGGTATATCAACTATGGTGCCTCTTTTTCTTGCTTGAGCACTCACATTCAGTACATGGAGAGATGTTTCTACTAGAGGGATCAGCATAAATATGCCCTTATAATAAAGTAATGCAAACACGTTATCAGCATAGGATTAGTATGACAGCAAAAAGAAATATTTGTATTAGTGCTAAGCCCCAAAACATCTATATGCGTGTAAGCTCTGTGGACTGAAGCTATAGAGGGTAGGGAGTTCACTACTACCATCTGAACAGGGGAAGGAGCACCAAGAGCTGCTTTACAAACTATTTACCCAGAAGGTAGGGTGGTGAAGCACTGGAATGGGTTACCTAGGGAGGTGGTGAAATCGCCATATGTAGTGGTTTTTAAGATGTGGCTTGAAAAAGCCCTGGCTGTGCTGATTTAGTTGTGGTTGGTCCTTCTTTGAGCAGGGGATTGGACTAGATGATCTCCTAAGGTCCCTTCCAACCCTAATCTTCTATGATTCTATGAACTCTAGATGGATAGAAGCACCACAGGAAAAGGAGCTCTTTGCTGTCATTTGTTAATGAATTGGGGAAAGTAGAGATACCAAGAGACTTTGCGTAAATTTTCTACCTAGACATCCTTCAAATGACACTTTGGGGACCTACTAGAACTTTGCACATACTCCAAATTAATGAGATAGTTAGACTGAAGTGAACGAGGAGGAGGGAAAAGGGGTTCCTACCTTGTGTCATGGAACAAATCCTTGGTAGTAATGACTCTGCACAGGAGTTCTGTATGCTACTGATCCTCCTAGGCTGAAGATTTAAGAAGAGAAAATATAAAGATGGCTTTGTGCTGAGAAATGACTCAGAGGTGATGGCACAGAGGTGGTTTAATAGTGAGAAGTATCAGTGATGCACACTTCACTGAAAGTTGCAGAACAAAGCAACACAGCTGAGTGAACTCCAGTGATGGCCGTCCAGCCAGGTTTAATAAAGCTGAAATCACTATAGCTGAGTTAGGTGGTGAAGCTTCAGGACCAAACAAGGCAAAACTCCTTTAAGGACTTTGGTTAAGTGAACGCCTGGACACTGGAACTGCCTTAAGCACTGACACAAAACCCTGAGAGGGATGTAGTGGAGGGGAAAGGGTCAAGTGATAGGTTAATAGTGATAAGTTAAGTGATATCCTTGCTTATTGGATGTTCACACTAGCAGGTAGGGAACTTAGTTAAAACATTATTGGCAAAGATATTATCAGGATTTACCTATTCATTTATGTACATTGTGTGGTAAAGTCAGGCCAGATGGCTACAGAAGGGTATGCCAGGGCCAATATGTGAGCCCCAGGATGCGGAAAGCACTTTTCCCTGCAGACAGGGGATAAGTTACTCCAAGTCAATTGGAGGCACCTGGACCCTATTAAGAGCCTAACCCAGGTGTATTTAAACCCTGCCTTCCCTAAAGGCTGGGAGGAGGATAGGAGAAGGAGAGGAAGGAGCAGGTAGAAGGTTGTGGCACTCAGAGGAGGATCGCCTGGGACCGGTAGTAGTGTTTTCCCCTACAGCTGGAGAGGTGGAGCAGGAGAGACTTGGACCCCAGCCTGCAGGAAGGACTGGTGGCCCTCTGAGCCTCCAAGGCTCCACCACATACCCTGAAGCTCCTGGAGGGGCCCACAGAGAGGTACCTCCTTGGGCCCGGGGTCAGATACATGGACTGGGACTACCCACCCTCCCCTTTGGGTTGAAGGGCAGCTCTCAGGCCTGAGGTAAGGCCTGCACCCCACCGCTCTGTGAGACAGGCGCTGGGGGTGGAATCACCTCAGACCCCCAGCCAAAAGAGATTGTGACTGGCTGGTGAGACCCAGAGGGGACTTGATGTACCACACTGGTGTCAGAAGTGGGATAGCCCTGACCGTCCTGGGGGCAAAGTAACCCAGCCCCAAAATGGAAGATGTTGTGCGAGCTCTGGTGCAGGCCACTGCGGCCCAACAAGAGGCTATGTGGGTCCAAGTGGCTGCCCAGCAAGAGTCAGTATGCCTGCAACAAGAGACGAACCAGTTGTTGATCAGTCAGGCAGCCCAGGACCGAGCCCTCCTACAGGAGATAATGGGCCAGCTGAAAGCCCTGACCCATGGCCAGGAGGGGTCATGTTCCCTAAAGGCCAGCAGCTATCTACAGAAGTTGACCCTAGATGAAGACATGGAGGCATACCTGCTCGTCTTCAAGAGGACAGCCATACAGGAGGCCTGGCCACAAGATCAACGGGCCAGCATCCTCGCCCAATTTCTGGGTGGGGATGCCCAGAGGGCCTACTATGACCTACTATGACGAAGTGAGGCCACTTCGAACTACCCTCAGCTGAAGCCAAAGATCCTTGACAGCTCTGGAGTGATGACAGCCAGAAGGGCCCAGAGGTTCCATGGGTGGAGATACCAGGAGGGCCAAGCATCGAGGTCCCAGCTTTTCGACCTGATTCACCTAGCACGGAGATGGCTGCACCCAGAAGTCCACAGTGCAGACCAGGTTACTGAGACCCTTGTCCTGGACAGGTTCATGAGGGGGATGCCGCCAGACCTGCAGGGTGGTTAGTCAGAATGACCCCACCTAGTATGATGACTTGATTGCCCTTGTCGAGAGGCAATTGGCAGCCAGGGAACTAGTCCCCGTCCCAAAGGCTCAAACCCCTGAGACAGAGGGCAAGCCCATTCTGAGGAGGAGGGGAACTAGAGAGTGGTCTGAGTCTGCAAGGGCGTGTGGAGGTCACAGAGAGGAAGGTCCTGGCCTGAAGCCTGGCAGCCCAAAGGATAGGGGGCTGTCCCAACCAGGGTACCAGTGCTATGCCTGTGGGAAACTAGGGCACATAGCCGCCCACTGCCCAAATGCAGGGGAGCCCATGCAATATGGGCTGGGTGAGTTCACTGGTCCCTGCAGCCTGGTCTACCTTGTGGAAGTGGCGGAGACCACCCATAGGTACACCCAGCCAGTCGAACTAAATGGCATAGCGACCACTGCTCTAGTGGACTCCGGGAGTGCTGTCACTCTGGTTTCAGGGAAGGTGATAGGCCACGACCAGCTGACCCGGACCAAGCGCACTGGGATAACCTGTGTGCATGGAACGGTCAATATTTACCCGACCATTCCAGTCTGCATTGGGATACAGGGGTGGACCACGAAGATAAAAGTGGGCATTGTCCCAAAACTTCCCTACCCCATTCTCCTAGGCTGGGACATCCCAGGGTTTGGGTGCCTGCTCCCTGTAGGAGACTCCCAGAGAGGTGATGACCCTGAAATCAGTGGTGGGTCCTCCATAGGTTGTCCTCCCCCCAAGTTCGCTGAGTTCGCCCAAGACTTGCTTCCTGTCACAGAGAAACAGCAAAAGACACAGCGGGAGAGGCGAGCGGACAAAAGGCTAGGAACCCGGATTTTGACCCAGAATCAGAGGGCCGCCCTAATGGGGATGCGATCTCACCCCATCGACAGGGGAGCCTCAATCCTGATGGTTGAGGAGCCAGAGGCGGGTCCTAGTACTGATGGGACCTGGCCAAGCAAGGAGCTGGAAGAGGGTCCCCTGGAACTTGAAGACATTTGGGCCCCCCTTGGGGACTTTGCATGCGACCAAGCTAACGACCCACTGTACACCAATATTCGTAAAGACACGGTGGAAGTAAATGGTGTTCCGGTGGAAGGGAAGACCAAGGGCCTGGGGCCATACTTCGTGATCAGAAGGGACTTGTTGTACCAGGTGTTCCGAGTACAGGAAGAAGAGGTAGAGCAGCTGCTAGTGCCACGATGACACCAGAGGGCGGTGCTAGACCTGGCACATAGCCATTTGTCAAAACCCTGGATCGGATCCTGCAGAGGTTCTTCTGGCCAGGGGACTATGCGGACGTCTGCTGATACTGTGCCTCCTGTCCAGAGTGTCAACTCCACAGCCCTCGACCACACTTACAGGCCCCACTTGTGCCCCTGCCAATCATTGAGGTCCCGTTTGAAAGGGTCGCAATGGACTTAATAGGTCTACTAGAAAAGTCAGCCGAGGGTCACCAGTATGTGCTTGTAGTCCTGGACTATGCTACCCAATACCCTGAAGCTGTACCACTCCGTAATACGACCTCCAAAACAATAGCAAGGGAATTGCTACAAATCTTCTCTAGGGTAGGAATACCAAGGGAGATCCTGACTGATCAGGGGATCCCCTTCGTATCCAGGCTGATGAAGGAGATGTGCACCCTGCTCCACATCCATACCTTACGTACATCAGTCTATCATCCCCAGACGGATGGTCTTGTGGAGTGATTCAACAGAACCCTAAAGAGTATGGTGAGGAAGGTGGTGAGCCGGCACGGGAAGGATTGGGACACCCTAATTTCCTATTTAATGTTAGTGGTCAGGGAGGTCCCCCAGACATCCACAGGGTTCTCCCCCTTCGAATTGATATATGGTCGCCACCACCGTGGCATACTGGACATTGCCAGGGAGGGCTGGGAGGAGCAGCCCCTCCAGGGGTGAAGCGTCATCGAGCACGTGCTCCGGATGTGGGACCAAATTGCCTGAGTTACCTCCATCATGCGGGAACACCTTGAGAAGGCCCAGGAGATCCAGCGGGCCTACTACAATCACCGGGCAAGAGTCTGGAGGTTCTAGGCTGGTGACCAAGTAATGGTGTTAATACCCAAAGCTGAAAGAAAGCTCTTAGTCAGGTGGTAAGGGCCGTATTAGGTAGTAGAGGCCATTGGGGATGTCGACTATAAGGTGAGACAACTTGACCACAGAAAACCTGAACAGATCTATCACGTCAACCTTTTAAAGCCCTGGCATGAAAGGGACACCTGTGCCATTGCACTAGGCATGATGCCCCAGGAAGACGAAACCCAGGGGCAAGTGAAAATATCCCCAGACTTGACCCCGGTACAGCGGGCCAAGGTACTGGAGATGATCGAGAGAAACCGGGTTGTGTTCTCAGTTAAGCCTGGGCGGACCACGCAGGTGGTCCACCAAATCATCACTGACCCAGGGGCTAAAGTAAACATTAAGCCATACCAGATCCCAGAGGAGAAAAGGGAGGAAATTAAGGCTGAGGTCCAGAGGATGCTGGAACTGGGAGTCATCGAGGATTTCCACATCCAGTGGTCCAGTCCAATTGTTCTGGTGCTCAAACCAGATGGCAGCATCATGTTCTGCAAAGACTTCCGAAAGCTAAATGAAGTGTCCCAGTTTGACGCTTATCCAATACCTCGGATCAACAAGCTGATTGACCGTTTGGGGAAAGGAAGGTTTTTGTCCACCCTGGACCTGACCAAAGGGTACTGGAAGATCTTTGGCCAAGGACCAAAGGACGCCAAAGAGAAGACTGCCTTCACGACCCCAGAAGGGCTCTACCAATATACTGTCCTCCCTTTCAGACTGCATGGAGCACCTGTCATCTTCCAGCGGCTCATGGACAGGTTGTTACGCCCCCATGTTAAGAATGCGGCCGCCTACCTCGATGATGTAGTGATACACAACCCAGACTGGGATACCCACCTGGGACAAGTAGAGGCAGTGTTAAATACCTTGAGGAAATCAGGCCTCACTGCGAATCCCCCTAAGTGCGCAACTGGACTGGCGGAGGCCAAGTACCTTGGGTATGTTGTAGGGAGAGGCATGGTGAAACCACAGCTGAACAAGCTAGAGGCAATACAAAAGTGGCTCCAGCCAATCCGGAAAGCAGGTCCAAGCATTCTTGGGGATAGCTGGGTACTACGGACGGTTCATCTCCCACTTTGCCACCCGTGCCTAACCGCTGATGGACCTGACGAAAAGCAGTGGCCCCGACATAGTGAAGTGGTCTATCACGGCGGAGGAGGCCTTCATGGATTTGAAAATTGCCCTCTGTCATAGTCCCATACCGATAGCCCCAGATTTTACGAATAAGTTCATCTTACAGACAGATGCCTCGGGGGTCGGGTTGGGCGCTCTACTATCCCAGATGCTGGGAGATGAAGAACATCTGATCTTATTCCTCAGCAGAAAACTCCTGCCCCAGGAGCAACGGTATGCAGTAGTAGAGAGGGAGTGCCCATCCGTGAAATGGGCCATGGAAACCCTACAGCATTACCTGCTGGGGCAGAAGTTTACCCTCGTTACAGACCATGCCCCTGTAGTGGATGCACCGCAACAAGGACCGGAACGCATGGGTCACACCCTGGTTCCTGGCATTACAGCCATTCCATTTCAATGTGCAACATAGGCTGGGGGCCAAACATGGCAATGCGGACAGTCTTTCATGGGTCCACCGTTGTTCGACCAAAGTAGCCCAACCCTATGGTGTTGAGCAGGGGTTGGGGGGGGATTTTGTGGTAAAGTCAGACCAGATGGCTACAGAAGGGTATGCCAGGGCTGATATGTGACCCCCAAGATGCTGAAAGCCCTTTTCCCAGCAGACAAGGTATAGGTTACTCCAGGTCAATTGGAGGCACCTGGACCCTATTAAGAGCCTAACCCAGGTGTATTTAAACCCTGCCTTCCCTAAAGGCTGGGAGGAGGATAGGAGAAGGAGAGGAAGGAGCAGGTAGAAGGTTGTGGCACTTAGAGGAGAATCACCCGGGACCGGTAGTAGTGTTTTCCCCTACATTTGGAGAGGTGGAGCAGGAGAGACTTGGACCCCAGCCTCCAGGAAGGACTGGTGGCCCTCTGAGCCTCCAAGGCTCCACCACATACCTGCAGCTCCTGGAGGGGCCCACAGAGAGGTACCTCCCTAGGTCTGGGGTCAGATACATGGACTGGGACTACCCACCCTCCCCTTTGGGTTGAAGGGCAGCCCCCAGGCCTGAGGTAAGGCCTGCACCCCGCTGCTCTGTGAGAGAGGCGCCGGGGGTGGAATCACCGCAGATCCCCGGCCAGAAGAGACTGTGCCTGGCCAGTGAGACCCAGAGGGGACTTAATGTACCACAATTGTTGCTGTGTTTCCCCAAGGCTAGGCTGTGTTCCTTTGTTCCCTAATAAAGTCATTTCTTGTTTTCTATTCAGATCCAGTGCTTGCTAATGGGGAAGTATTCCTTGTTAAGGATGCTCAAGGGAAGTGCTAAGTTTTTTTGCAGGTTTCTGGATGAGGGTTCGAACCACTGGTGTTTGTTAATTTTAAGAGGAAACTCTAGATAATTGAACGTGGCCCTTGTTGCTGCCAACAAAACTCAGCAGAAGGGTTACACCAGCAGATATCCAAGATGATTTATATTGATAGTACAGTGAATAAACATGGGTTTTTTCTGCATTATATACGTAGAATGACTACATTAGATCAACCATAACTGTCAACCACAGTCAGATTTCCCCCCAATTAAGCACTTCCCCGATCAATAAGACTGACAGCTAACTACACCTGTCCAGACTTACATTTACATTTTGAAAGACTGACCTTTTCCACCATCTTTGATTTTCTCTTAATGGACCAAGTTTCAAAGTGTAGAAAGAAAGAATGAATCTCTTCTGGCCATTACAAAAGCAATACAAAAGCTATGCCACGTCTCTGAACATGATATAAACCGCAAATGAAAGATGAAACAGAAAACAGCATAAATAAACCCTCCATTTCTCAACCTGTCAGCTACATGAAAGAGACCTATTATAGTAGCAGTAAGTGGCACACAAAAAAGCAGCTGCTGCTACAAGAAAACTCCATTACAAATATACAATAAGTCACAGACTTTTTTTATTATTAATTTAAAAATACATCCACTGAGCACGCTAGATCAATCAAACTTACTCCTGCAGTCAGGTGCCCCAAACAACAACAGCTTATTGGGTCCAAAAGGCTGTCAGTCAATATGACTGTGAGCTGGCAGCAATCCTTATAGTCATTTACATTGTAAAGCCCTTTTTTCTTTACCATATTGAATTTCTAACAGGACATACATTTCTAGGGTGAGGTGACTAATTCATAGCAATTAGCTTATTACACAATTTTGCCTCCTTTTCAGCTGATGAATTGTGCATGAAAAGATCAAGATTCTCCTGAATTTGTAACTGTTCAAAACTATTTGCTGAATAATTTCTGTAAATAATTATTCTAACCTGGCTATTCCCTTCTATGGACAACCCTAGGAAGGAGAGATCTGTGGGATGAAATGTCTCCAAGAATTCCCCTGCAGAGATCTCCCATATTTCCCCTTGGGGGTAAAGGACAGGGCTCAGTCAAATGTGGTAAATGACTCAGAGCTTGCACCCAAACCTGTCATGAGGGAGATCAGAATCATTTGTTTGGAGGCCCTATGCCTCTGCACTGGCTCTGACTACCTACATCCCTCTCTGGGTTCCTGGCAGTATGGTTCCTTAGGAACAGGGTAGAAAAGATAATACCTATCTGGGCTGTATCATCTTCTTTGTGTAATGACCTTGGATCTAGAGTGGGGACAATGTGCACATCTCTATCTCCAACGCTAGCCCATCCACTCTCTTCACTCAATTTACACAGTCTCCACCTCTTTCCCACTGTAGATTCTGGAAAGATCTGTAAGGTGTGGAGGATGGAGGTTCTGGGGTGGATTTTGCCAAGGTAGGCATCTGAGTTCCCTTTCTATTTTCAGAACTGACAGCAAAAATTCTGCATTCACATAGCTGTAGAAAGGAACTCAATCTAAAAATTGTGTCTCTCTCTAAAGCACCAGGTAAATTTACAAGAGCAGATAAATGATGCAGTTCTATAAGTAGTTTATAGATTGTTATGAGAGTAATGGAAATTATCTTTGAAATGAGTATTTTAGAGGGTCAAAAGCTCATGAATTAAGATGATTGTTCTAAGGGTCATTAATATGACTCCAGAAGCATCCAGATAACAAACACAGTATAATTCAAATAAGTTAACGTCTGACTTAGGCTCTACTCAGGCTGATGTAAAAATATAGATTTTATATAACAATACCAACATGCTTTTGTGATTACTGACATATTTTCAATTTTTTTTCCAGCTGACTTACTTTTCCAGCAAAATGAATAAAACAAAGAATAGGAGAGAACAAAGAAATAGAATATCTCAGTATGTAAGGACACCAGTGCATACAATGTGCTCCAACAATAAGCTCACCCTGAAGTCCAACCTCTCAGATGGGTCAAGAACTTTACCAATTAACAATTTACTGTTTGACAGTGGAGAAAAAGTAAGTGAAGGGTAATCTGAAAGCAATCAAACACTGCTTCTTAAATGCTGGGTCAGATGAAATGTCAACTTCAAGAAGAAAAGCCTCCAATACTATAATAGCCATAATATTTTCATGCAGTTAGTGAGATCAATTTTATCAGGCACTCATACACTACAGTGAGGAGCATCTTCTAGGTAAGAAGACATCTTTCTATCTATTGATCTGGCTATGGCATGCCAAATACATATATACATAAATACAAATATACTCAGTATATAATCTGCCCTGAATAAGGTGTAGCAGAAGAACTCAGGCAAGTGACTGGGACTCATACCATTGGAAGAGTGCTCCCATAAAAAAGACATATCTATATCTATATCTATAAATACTTAGTTAAGAGGTAAGATGTAAATAGACAGCACTCAAGGTTGAAGATTGTTCCTGGTGTTTGTAGGACCAATCAAACTTCCTGTTGTGTACTGCAAATGGCTTCTTGAATGCAGCTCTTTACAGTAGGCTCTTAACATCTGCTGTTCTAGGGTGGAGCAAACTGTGCTGGGTGAATACATGCTACAGCACATGTTCCTTGGCACAAGTTGGCTAGTATATTAAGGGAGCGAAGCCTTGGCCCCCGCTCCCTTCCATTCGCCAAAGAGAGGGGAGAAGACGGTGACTCTGTGTAGACTAATGCTCCTTAGCACTGCTATTCATACTGTAAGCAGCTGTCATGCTCTGTCTCCATTGTAACCCTTCCATGCCTAGGGTAGCCACCTGAAAATGCCAGTCAGGGCAGGCTGTAAAAGGACAGCAGATTCTCCCAGCACAGGTGGGTGACACTGAAATCAAGCTTCTCAGCCAGCCACAAACAGTGCTTCTGATTCCCCCACACTGATTATCAAGAAGTCAATAAAAATATACACAGCCCCCTTTCCTGCATTTCAGTCTCTGGCTCCCAATCAGCCTCTAGGTCCAGTAAAGAAACCAGTTATTTAAAACTCTATGCTCTTTACCAAAAAGATTTCTCCTGACCCCAAAGGGCTAGCCACAGTACCAGATCAATATAAGTTTGGATCTTACCCAGAATACCACACTGCCAGCCAATCCTTTAGTAACTAAAACTAAAGGTTTATCATAAAAAGAAACAAACTAAAAGAGTAATTTTAAAGTATTAAAGCAATCAGATACATAGAAATGATTTGAAATTCCATACACATCAGGTTTCTAAAAGAATTGTGGCATTTGTAGGCTTGTATAATCCATCGTGTATGCATCCAGTACCTGGATGGGTCTCAGTCCTTTGTTTCACAGCTTCAGTTCAGTAACGTTGTAGTAGATAAGTTGATCCAGAGGTAGGTTGGAGACTAAAGACTGGAAGACAAAATGGATCCCAGGCAACTGCCTTTTATGTCCTCTGGTCCTTGCCATGCTGCTTGTGGAATTTCACAGTAACCAAAATGGAGTCCAGAGTCACATGAGCAATTCCTGTTGACTTGTCAGGTATATCCCTGGCTTCTCCCCCAGGGCCGTTTGCACCTGTGAGTCTCTTAATGTGCCATTAAGCAGGCTATTGCTGCCACCATCCTGTCTGGGGTGTTACCCAGACACAGCACAATTTGAAATACAGATATATTAACCATATCCATAACTTCCATTACACATATAACACATGAACATAAACATTATCATCTTACTCAGCACATTATAGCCTTTCTAGCAGTACCTGACATGGCGTATCTCACATGGATTACTATGATTTTGACATACTGATGTTAAATAATATAATAAATGCCCCCCATTCCAGCCAGCATGACACCCCCAATGCGAGATTGGTGTAGAAGGGAGCAATCAGAGCTCCTGAGTACACCTCAGGGGACCCCTTAATCGAGCCAGAGTCACATCCATATGCCTTTATGATATTTGGGTCACACATTTTGGATCATTACAAATTATAATAGAAAATTTCCCATCCAAAGCTCTGGGCATCCTTGAAAACCCTTTGAAAATAAACAGAATAAGATTTACAGTTTTAGCAAAGGTGATGCTCTTAGTGCTTCCCCAAGAGGCATTGTGACATAGAGCAGAGGTTCTCAAACTGGGGCCACAAACAGGTGACACAAAGTTGTGACCATACTGTCCTTTCCTTCTTGCTACATGGGATGGAGGTTCTGGGTAGACAGTTGCTAAATGAAAGGGGAGTTCCTGGGTGGTCACAGTGAGGAAACTGATATTGTAATATGGGAAATTTTGAGAACTACTGCTTTGAACTGTTTTATTATAATGGCCCCTGTGATCTGCTCCCCAGAACTGCTCAATCTCATAGGCAGTGCAATTTGACCTTCACTATCGAGCAATTGTAAAAGTACATTTCCTTGCTTTTAATGTATACAATCAATAGTAATATATAAATTGGTGTTTATATTTTAATAAGAAAACAGCAGTAGTTTAGGCTCAACAGTTGATCTTTCTTAAAATTGGTCTCAGCTTGATGCATTCTCAAGGTAAATTTTTAAGTCAAATGCATTGCTATGTGATAGAAAACAAAAAAAAGGATCTCTCTCCCTTTTTTCATGAAGGATGTTACATATGGACCATATTTCAGAAAAGGTCTCTAAAACTGAGCCCACAAGTTTTGTGTACACACACATTCCTTTGTTTGTAAGGGAAACTGACTTCTTTGCCATCTAACTACTCCATAGAGATACACAGATTTTTACATGCACAAGTAATGGCTTTCCAGGCATAACCAGCTATACTCTCGGAACATGTGCATACAAAATTAGGTTCAGTTGAGGAAAAAGGCCTCCTTTTAGCCTCCAGTATTTATAGGCACTATTAAATTTGGATGTAATTATTTGCAAGAGTAAATATTAGAACTTTCATTAGAGATGGGACTTTCAAAAGGGTTCTGTGTTGGCCACACTCTTCTCCCACTGAAATCAGTGGTAAAACTCTTCTTGACTTTAGTTAGGTCAGAGGAGAGCCCTTTTGAGAATCCCTCTCTATTTGTCTAACAATTTGATTTGTGGGCACAGTTGGGAAGTTACGTGTCTAAATGGTAGCATTTTTTTTTACAATACATTTTCGATGATTTTCAAAAGGTGAGTCCTTAGAGACTGAACTGGGGCCACTATGACACTTAATCCAATAATGCCTTGAACTCTGCTGCTGCAGAGCCAGCAATAAAATAAAATAAAATACATTTACAACCTCTTTTACAAAAGATGTACTGACATAATAATGTTGGATTGCATTCTGTCAAAAAACAAAAGGGAATTAAAAAATCAATCACTTTGTTGTCCAATGAAAACTGGTAAGAAAAGAAATTGCATCCCAAAAGTTCTAAAAAAATTACAAATATCAGAGGGAAAGCACTGAAAAAATATATAAATAGTAATATGATATTGTTGCTTTAAGAACAGCTTTAAAAAACAACCATAATTTGGCACTGTTGCATTGTTCTTTAATAATTCATGTTGATCAATGCTTCCTGTGTGGACCATGAAAGTGAAACTATTCTCATCTTGGAGAGGAATGTGTTTTTCAAGTAGACACAAGACAAACAGTGCAAGTATTTGTTACCTGGAAACATTGTTTTATGTTGTTTAATGGAAAATAATAAATCAATGGAAATTTTACTGACTTCAGAGAATTCCTCTTCAGCGGCTTCTTTTTTACTGGTTCACTGCAAAAATTGATAAATCCCAAATTATCAACGCCTTCCTGTTTTCCTAAATTTGACTGTATGAAAGCTCAGGACATTAAAGAACAAATGAGAACTGAAATAAAAAAATATATGAATATTATATTTTACTATCATAGACTTGTCTCAGTGTAACTAGATGTGTTGAGTATTTTGCCTGTTTCTATACAGGATCTAAAATGGAAAGTTCCAGAAAGCAATACACAATGGAAGTTATGAACTCATACTAATAATAGCAACAGGATCCCCTGGGAGGCTAATATGAGGGGGAAGGGAATCCAAGAGGGCTGGCTGTATTTTAAAGAAACCTTATTGAGGGCTCAGGAACAAACCATCCCGATGTGCAGAAAGAATAGCAAGTGTGGTAGGTGACCAGCTTGGCTTAACAAAGAAGTAATTGGTGAGCTCAAACACAAAAAAGAAGCTTATAAGAAGTGTAAGTTTGGTCAGATGACTAGGGAGGATTATAAAAATATTGCTCGAACATGCAGGAATAAAATCAGGAAGGCCAAAGCGCAATTGGAGTTGCAGCTAGCAAGGGATTTGAAGGGGAACAAGAAGGGTTTCTACAGGTATGTTAGCAACAAGAGGAAGATTAGGGAAAGTGTGGGCCCCTTACAGAATGGGGGAGGCAACCTAGTGATAGAGGATGTGGAGAAAGCTGAAGTACTCAATGCCTTTTTTGCCTCTGTCTTCACAGACATGGTCAGCGCCCAGACTATTGAACTGAATGTGTGTGGGGGTGAACACCCCACAGTAATGAAGGAACAGGTCCAGGGCTATTTAGAAAGATTGGAAATACACAAGTCCATGAGGCCAGATGCAATGCACTCGAGGGTGCTGAGGGAGTTGGCTGACGTGATTTCAGAGCCATTGGCTATTATCTTTGAAAGCGCGTGGCAACTGGGGGAGGTCCCTGATGACTGGAAAAAAGCAAATATAGTGCCCATCTTCAAGAAAGGGAAGAAAGAGGATCCAGGGAACTATAGGCCGGTAAGCCTCACCTCAGTCCTTGGAAAAATCATGGAGCAGGTCCTCCAGGAATCCAGCCGGTCACAAGTGGAGTGCCCCAGGGGTCGATCCAGGGGCCGGTTTTGTTCAACATCTTCATTAATGATCTGGAGGATGGCATAGATTGCACCCTGAGCAAGTTTGCAGATGACACTAAGCTAGAGGGAGTGGTAAATACCCTGGAAGGGAGGGATAGAATACATAAGGATCTAAACAAATAGGAAGATTGGGCCAAAAGATATCTGATGAGGTTCAACAAGGACAAGTGCACAGTCCTGCACTTAGGATGGAAGAATCCCATGCACAGCTACAGACTGGGGACTGACAAGCTAGGCAGCAGTTCTTCAGAAAAGGATCTGGGGTTACAGTGGATAAGAAGCTGGATATGAGTCAGCAGTGTGCCCCGGTTGTCAAGAAGGCTAATGGCATATTGGGCTGCATTAGTAAGAGAATTGCCAGCAGATCACGGGAAGTGATTATTCCCCTCTATTCGGCATTGGTGAGACCGCATTTGGAGTATTGTGTTCAGTTTTGGGCTCCCCGCTACAAAAAGCATGTGGACAAGTTGGAGAGAGTCCAGCGGAGGGCAACAAAAATGATAAGGGGGCTGGAGCACAGGACTGATGAGGAGAGGCTGAAAGAACTAGGCCTGTACAGTCTGCAAAAGAGAAGAATGAGGGGGGATTTGATAGCAGCCTTTAACTACCTGAAAGGGGGTTCCAGGAAGGATGGAGCTAGGCTGTTTTCAGTGGTGGCAGATGACAGAACAAGGAGCAATGGTCTCAAGTTGCAGTGGGGGAGGTCTAGGTTGGACATTAGGAAAAAGTTTTTCACTAGGAGGGTGGTGAAGCATTGGAATGGGTTACTTAGGGAGGTGGTGGCATCTCCATCTCTAGAGGTTTTTAAGCTGCGGCTTGACAAAACCCTTGCCGGGATGATTTAGCTGAGGAGAGTCCTTCTTTGAGCAGGAGGTTGGACTAGATGACTTCCCGAGGTCCCTTCCAACTCTAATATTCTATGATTCTATGATAGGAGAAGCATTCCTTATGATTGATTTTTAATACCAGATTAGACCCTAATCCTCCAAACATTTATATTCATGCTTGATTTAAAGCATGAGTAGTCCAGCTGAAGTCAATAGGTCTATTCATTTGCTTAAAATTAAGCATTTAGGGCATATGAACTTTATACTTTGGTGTTCATGAGTTGTCAAGAATAAACCTATTTATATAAAACATATTCATAATTCATAGGTATGTTTCAAATATTCTGGATGAACAATTTTCAGATTCTAGATTGTTTGTGACAGAGTTGTGATAATTAAATTAAATGTAGTATGTTTGTACTGTGTGTTGATGAGATTACACTGGGGCTGCCCCAGAGATTACAATAGGCTGCACTTCCATTTGCTCAAAAGAAGGCTATTATGAGGCCTTCCAGACAGCTGCCCTATCCAGGAAAGGCATTTGACACTTCATTGAAGGACCATTACCCAGAGCCATCAAGACTGCAGTCTTGGACCATTAATGTCCAGTGACTGAATTAGAGGCCACTCTCCATGGAACAATGGTCATTCTATAGAAGAAACTGCAAAAGAGAGAGGGAAAGCATGTTTCTTTAAACTGGGAGTTTGAGCAGCTTGCACAGAGACAAAAGTCCTATTTAAGAGTGAGGTCCTGCTCTCTGCAGGGAGTGGTGTTCAAAGGTGATGATCACCACCACACATAAGGAGGACTTTCAGAAGAGAGCTAGAAAGGCTCAGTGAAGGGTTGAGCTCAGACTAGCAGAGGGTGCAGCTCAGGACTTTTGTTATTTTCAAAGATCTGTAACTTTAAAAGTAAAATGACTATCTAAGAAATTCCTTTGATAAGCCTGGGTTCCTTGCTTACCTGCCATGTTGTTTCTTGAAATGGTGAAATTAGTAAGACCAGAGCATCAACAGCCTAGATGGGACTCTGAGGGAGTGTGTTTAAGTTACTAGGGGCCATGAAGAGGGTCTGAAACTACTTTCAGGTGGACAGCATTGTCCCAGAAAAGATTGTCAGCCAAGAAGTCTGAACCTGGGAGAGTGCTTTAGAGTAAGAAATGGTAACGACTGTAACCAGATCCACTTGACCTGTAAGCATGAGAGACCCAATGACTGGGTCCACTCACAACAAATTGATGACCTTGTCTGTGTTACAAGGCAATGTGTAATACTGTTCACTTCAGCTATTCATTATTAATGGTGTATGATTGCTTACCTCTGTCACATGGTATCATTTCTAGAAACTAAATAGACAATAACATCTAACAAATGGAAAAGATAGCATGGGATCATTTTTCAGATGAATAATCATTGGTTCCAAAATCTGTGAAATTTTTGAGATTAACAAATATGTTCACAAATCCCTGGTGGACATCAGAATACCTGGGAACCGTATGACACCAGTAATAATAATGAATCAGACTTAGTGTAAAATTTTCACACACAAATAAATTAATAAGTTGTGAATTAAATAAAAATGCAAACAACTCTAACAATTAGCTCCATCATATAAGAGAATGTAGTTCATTTTGTGGTTCAGAACATACAGAGGCATATCACCAAAGTTAAAATTGTATTTCTTTGACTTATGCATCAGCATGGAAAGTGGTGTCCAAAACGTGGGAAGTTCACGCTTCCTACATATTCAAATCACTGCAGAGGACAAGGCCTCAAGGCAAGAGTATGGACAATGCATATATTCTATGATTCACACA
The DNA here is from genome assembly GCA_007922155.1 of Mesoclemmys tuberculata. NCBI lineage: Eukaryota > Metazoa > Chordata > Testudines > Chelidae > Mesoclemmys > Mesoclemmys tuberculata. The sequence continues at coordinate 65,498,637 of ML675610.1, forward strand.
CTTTCATATTATGCAGATGGGGTTGCCTCATGATTATGTGGCAGGGCAGAATATCTGCCTATGTTATTTCTGGTTTTGCTGTATTAATGAACAACACCAAAAAACTGAATAGGGCTAAATTAATTTGGTCATGTGTTTGAATGTTCTGTAATGAATTTCAGATTTAATTGTTATTTTTAGGACAAAACAGGGTAGCTGAACATCAAAATATCAGTGATCACATTTTTTTTCTGTTTTGTTACAAAGTAAATTCCCCCTTCCTAGTTCTGTGAGAAACTCATTTCCAAAATAAAAGCAAAGTTCTAGTTCCTTTCTTTTCAGAGATATAAATGAGTCCTTCCTTTTTTTATTCTATAAACAAGATCCATTCTAAACAGAACTCTCTTCAGGCCGGACATAAACACATGGGCCTTTGGGATTTGGCTGACCCACTGAAGCAGCAGTCCAACTACTCAAGGACTATTCAGGTCCTGAAGTGTTGCATACACAATCACAGGTTAGCTTTTGAGGATATCACAGGGTAAAAAAATAATTAAATGTCAAATTCATAGAACCATAGGTTTTGGCTCTTAATGGATTCCCATAATTAATATTTTCCTATGAAGTTCAGAGAGAAGAATTGAATAGAAAATAGACTGCAGTTACATTCTAGTAGACATTAAAGTGATCTGGGAAGTAAATAGTTCAATCAATATATCATATCTGCCCTGTTTGAAAAGTTTTGGAAATGTGCTTAAAATATGTGGGTCTGGAGTTTAGCTTTCTTTCTGTTACTTTTAAGTGGTCCACGATGCTCACCAGTGCTGCATGCTAGAATGGTATCAGTAACAATATTGTATTGGTATTGTATTGGTAGTTTCAGTTCTATTTCTACAGCCTGATCCAAAGCCTATTGAATATCTGTGTATCTCAAAACTACCCTCAAAATTTACCAGGAAAGCCAAGAATTGACTAGGCATGAAAATTCATCTATCCTTTCACCTTTCTATGTCAGGGCTGAGACTGTTGCTTAGAAAATGTGAATATTACATGGAAAATTTTGACAAATTTCATTTTCATCAACATTTTCTGCAGAAAATTTTAAATTTTAGTGAAAAAAACAAAATCAAGGTGGTGGTGTTGGTTTTTGCCAAACACCAGATGTTTATGGTTTTCTGATCAAACAATGTAAAATTTCCATGGAAGTCAGACACTTCTTGTGACAATTTCATTGAGCTGAAAACACAGATTTCCATTAAAACATTTTAATGGAAATCTTTTGAACAACCCTAATTGAAGTATATTCACAGGACAATGGAAAAAGAAACAGGGAGGAGTATATTTTATTACCAGTGCTTGAGCTTTCCCTGGTCTGTGTATAAACAAATAACTTCAGTAATCTTCAGGGCTTTTAGTCCAGAACCTTCCACAAACATTATATTCACTAGAATAAAAAGATCCCCAAATAAAAACAAATCTCATTTATTTGTGAAATTATGTTTAAGACATTCTAATGATCTACTGCTAATAGTCTTTTGGTGATAGTGTTGCTATTCACACTGTACTAAAATGTTTAGCAAAATCAAAATAACATTGCTGCAATTTTAACTTTCTTTCAACTCTGGAGCAAAATTAATTTAGAAAATAAATTACTCACCTCTAAAAAAGAGCAGTCAATATGAAAACTCAGGTATCCTTTCCCTCTTTAATACATTTTACTGCATTGACTTATTTTCCTTGACCTTTTTTTGGTATCCTACACATGTTCTTTAGATAATATCATTTATATTTCATATATTGCTAATAGTTCAGGGTTACTGAATGGCAATTCTAATTCAGTTAGCTTTTTTGTGTGCTTGACATACTATTTATAAAGGTAAATTTTAAGCATTTCAAAACCTGTGCCTCTATTCAGGAAGGTATTGATACCAGTACCATAGCAGTCAATTTCGGTATATTAGATTGATGGTTAATATTCCACACAGTTCATGGGGATTTGGTTGACTGACTCCAATTAACATTAATGAGGGTTTCTGAGGTTAGACTTCTACATATCACACTGAAAAATTACAACAGAATACCAAGTGATGTTTACTCATTCCAGACTGGTAGGTATTGCACAGCAGTTTTATTTTCCCATTTGGTATATATGGAATTCCTTATTAATACATATAATGGATACAAATTTAAATGACCTGTTCAAAGAGATGACAACTGCTGATCAATGACACCCCATAGCATCAGCCATTGATATAAACTGTAAATATACTTTTCAGCAATTGTTGGTGCTAATAATCGGTTAAGCATGTCTTCATGCCACTGAACATTTGGTGATGATGCTGTAAGAGGCCATACTTTCCCAAACTACTTCAGTTTTTTCCACTAAATCCCAGATTCCTGTGAGAGTAGAACTCCAAGGAAGGAGGATACTGGGCTGTCAATGTAACTATATAGAGGCAACACTCTCAACAAACCATGAGTACTGGTAAGTAAAGCTTTCATTCTCATAGGTGATCTTTGCATATTCCTGCTGGTAAAAATCAAGCAAATAGCACAGCATCCAGCAAGAAGGTGGACTGAGAAGTTCTAGTAAAACAAGAACTGCAGAACTGTCCTCCCACAGCGAGCATCTGATCTAGGTGCCATGTCAACAGGATGGTCCAGTGTAAATGTGTTGTATAGAAAGCCTGGTAGCAGCCATGCAGATTTCTAAGGGCTAGATACTGACACACCTTCTCATGATAAGTAGTACCTTACTCCACAAATAGTCTCACTGATTGCAGTAGGACTTTTTTCAGAGCAAGGTATGATTCAATGCAAGTAAGAGTGTCAGAAGCTAAGCCTAACATGGAAATATTAAGAAGGCAGGCCATTGATGGCACCTTAGTCCTAGCAGACAAAGTCCTGAGAGCCTCAAGTACTGTCATTCTAGCTGAGGCATAGCAGGATTCTATGCATAATCTTGCTGACTTCTTAACGGTCTTAGTAATAACTAAATGAGAAGTCAGAGCCCCTCTTGACATCTAGAGCCTGATTGCTACTGCTGGGCAAATGAGGCTTTGGAAAGAAAACTAGCCAATAAATGGTTTAATTTAGGTGGAACTTTACACTATTTTTAGCAAAATTTAGTTTAGGATTCAGGATAGCTTTTACCCTGTGGAATTATAGTGAAAGGAGGATCAGTCATCAGGACCTTCAATCTAAACTGCACAACAGCTTTAATACTGGCTAAAATCACTTAAATCAGCCTAAACCATCTGCTCTATCAATAACTACAATAACTAATAGAATCTAGTAGCCTATTGATTAAAAATAATATGAAATTCATTGAGCAGGGAAGCAAGAGTCCTATCCCTGCAGATACAGCAGAACCACAAAGATACAAACACCAGAGTTACAAACTGACTGGTCAACTGAACAGCCCTGTGAAACTGGAATTAAGCAATCAAGTAGCAGCAGAGGGGAAAAAAATAAAGAAAACAAAACAAATACCATGCCTGCATTGCAGAGTCAGCATGAAGAGCAGAAACGGTCTGGGATCTGTGTTGTTCCTGTCAGCCAAGGGTGATGTTTCACTCCCTCCCACCTCACCCCATTGGGAGAGGGAAACTGTTTTCACAAACACATCTCCCTTCAGAGCCCTAGAAAGAAAGCTCCCTGATGATGCTGCAAGGAACTGAAGGTTGCAGCCGAAGCCTGGCCTGGAGCTCGAGTGGGTGTCAGTTGTACTCTGGAGGTGTTTTAAAGACCACAGCCGGTGCACGAATGTGGCCCAAGCTTTGCCCGTGGCTTCACTCCTGGATCTTGCCAGCACCTCTAGGAGCGCAAGGGGCAGGGGAGGGAGGGGCACTGGCAGCTGGCTGGAACCAACCACCTGCTATGTGCTGCCTCTGGAGCATGGCAAGCAGTGCACTGAGCTGGGTGAGGCCTGGCGAGAGGTGGCTGAGGGCTGTGGCTTGTAGTGCCAAGGGTGTGGGGCAGGTCCCCCCCCAGTTCAACCCAAAGGCAAGAAACAGGAAAAGGGCAGGGAGTTGCTTGCAAACCAGGCAGTGCTGCCAGGGGCCACTTTTGCAGAGATCTCTCTTAGCCTCAGCCGGAAGACGCTGACTGCAGGGTCCTGGGCCATAATGTTTTGTTCAGAGTTGCGAACATTTCAGAGTTACAAACAACCTCAATTCCTCTTTGAGGTTCTACAGTGGCTACAGAAAGAAAGGACTGATGGCAGAGCCTGCATGGACTCCCATAACTTTGACTCTGAATGCTTGTTATCACAAATCATCCAATCAAGGATATCCTGGATAAGATGGGTAGATCCTTCTGGCATACCTCTCCATCACGAACTCCACCAAACTAACTCTTTTACTACACAACATGTGCCTTCACAAGTCCAAAGACCATGCCTGATTGCTGTCTCTTTTCTTTCAGCTACCCAAGGATAGTTTGTAGAGTGAACAGTTGTACTCCTTGTTAGCATAAATCCATAGTGACCCTTCCAAATTTCAACTGTTTTATGCAGATTCTTTTCAATAATCTTTTCCCATACTTTCATATCACGCAATACTATCTTAATTAGGTGATATTTAGCATACAATGTAATCTCTGTTAGGCTAAAAATTGGGTATCACAAAGCTTTTAAGCCATTCATCCAGTATATACTTTTTCCTAAGAATATCACTGAACATACTTCACTTCCCAATGACTTGAGAGCACCCACCGTTACTTCATCTGGCTCACATGCTTTCAGAAAATTTTAGTTTCCTAAGTGCACCTACAACCTCCTCCTCCTCTATGCAATCTATCACATCCTGGTTCAGCTTACATGTTCTCAGTTCCTCCCCTGGGTTCTTATCATTCATTACTCTTTAAAAATAACCATTCCAAACATTATTCATTGATTGACTATTACTTTGCAGCATATACCATAGTAGTTTCCAATGTAAGCAAACTTGTTTACATCCCTCATCATTTTCTCCTTTGCCTTAGCAAGTTTGTGGATATATTTTTTCTCCCTCATGTCCTCCCAGTTGGAATCACAGACCACATTTTAGCTGTCATAGCATTTCTTTGAGCCTCCTTTTTTTCCCTCCACATATGCTGTAGTATCACTGCTCAAGCCATGGGACTGCTCTGTGTTAAAAGTTTACCTTTTTCTTCCACCTCCAAGGCCAGGTCTACACTTACCTTCCAGATTTGGCAGCAGTTGATGGGAGATATGCAAGTGATGTAAATCACTTGCGTATCTCCTGTCCACTTTGCTGCATCTTCTCCACGCGCCATCCACACTGCGCTGTGCCACTTACCAGGGTGGTTTTCCTATATCGATTGCTGGATCGACTGAGTGGGTCTACACAGACCTCTGAGTCAATCCAGAGCAATTGATATGACGGCAGCAAATTTGCTGCTGTCAGTGTAGACCCAGCCCAAGTCTCTCTTCTGATTCTCTTTGGCACTTGTTTCATCAATCTGAGGACTTCAGGAACCATTTCCAGCAACTTTAACTTTAGTTTGGAACCAGCTGTCCTCCACTCATCCATGTGTGTAGTCAGGGAAGTCCACACACTATTTCTTATTTAAAGATTTTTCATTCCCATCTTTAAGTTTCCACTGCTTAGGCCTTTCCAATACTCAGAGATTCCTACATTTCTGAGGTCTTTACATTCTCAACTGGTTCACAAAAAACACACTGGGTATTATCTTACAATTGATGGTTTGTGATCCTTCACTTGTTATTATTAAAAATAAATCAATGTGTGACTTGTCTCCTCCACTCGCATAAATTATGAGATGGCTTTTCCTTTTCTGAAGATGTGTATGTGTATCACCATGTCCAGTGCCAGTCAAATCTATAGGATCATTTCCCCCTCAGAGTTTCAGGTGCCAATGCTGTACCCTCCATGGCTTGTTTCAGATCCAGCCTTAGCAGTTCCTTTGAACTGCTCCAATAATTATCTTCTCATGTATTCAATAATGCACAGCAACCCATTGAAAAACTACTCTTTAGGTTCTCTCCTCATTGTGGTACATACCCACTTAGTGCATGGATAGTTACCTCTTCCAAACACAGTTTAACATTCATCAGTCAGTCCAACTTTCTGATAATCTCTGTCACATGCCTTTGTGAAGTCCAACACAGTTTTGGGATGTTGAACTCCCTGAATAATAGATTTTGTAAATCTGCACCATCCTCTTAATTTTACAACCTTTCAATTTAGTTCCTTGTACACATGCCACATTACTGTTCTATGCTGTAAGATCTCACAGAACTCTAAGCTTTTCCAGTCAGTGTTGCTACATTATGTGACTAAGCTAGAGGGCTGTCACTGTTTTTTTTCCTTGTTCTTTTTTTTTTTAAGTTGTTTTGGGTTTTCCAGGTAACTTTCCTGATTTTTTTTCTTCCAGTGTGTGGGAGCATGCCATGGTTTCTTGTTTGAGGTGGTCCTTCTGGAGTATATAATGTGCAATAAGTGATTTATCTGTGTGACAGATGGTACCTGGGATTCCCCTGAAGTGGGGGTGTTGGTGTAACTCCCATCCCATTCAGGCTCCAAAGTGTCATGCATTGCCTCTGGCTGCCTACCATGCCTCTGTTTGAACTCCTTTGGTGTGGTGGGGTCCAGCAATCCACCTGGCTGCACAGGAGGCAGCCCTGAAACCTCTCTGGGTATGGCAGGGCCCCAAAACAGTAATGCTGGGCAGTAAGACAACCCTGAAGCCTCTCTAGTCATGAAAGGGCTCAACAAACATACTCTCTGGGCACTACATCCATCCTGAGGCCCCTCTGGGGGTGGCAGGGCTCAGCAGAAGAGCAGTGCAGAGCAGTCAGCAGTCCTGAAGCCCCTCTGGGGATAGCAGGGGCTGTATCCCTTCTGGCAGGCTCTGGGAGTGAGTCTCACTCCTCTATTACCCACCCTGCTCTGGGGCCTCTGCTAGGCTTTTAACCCCCACTTCCTGCCAAAGAGTGTGCAGTGTGCATGATGAGGAGAGGCCTCTCTGTCCCTTGAGGAAGCTGAGGGCTCCCTCTCTGGCTGGAGGGGCAGGTACACCCCGTCACATTCTGTTGGTTTCTGAAGTCCTTCTGCAGAGCTGTTCAGCATATTGGTAGTGTTTAGAGGGTTATAGATAGTGAGGCTTCTTGGTATGGGAAGTAGATGTAGCTGTTAAATTTTGCTTCCTTTTTATTTCATGTTGTGGAATTTCCATTTCAGATAGAAAAACTCAATATCTTCCACTGTTGTATGCAGCATTGTTGTAGCCATGTTGGTCCGAAGATATTAGGAAGGCAAGGTAGGTGAAGTAATATGTACACCGGATTTATGGCTTACTACAACTACCTATAATCCACTTACAACCCCTCTCAGCTGTTTCTCCCCCTTTCTTTCCTCCCTATGACTGGAGGTGTGTTTATGGGCCACTTAACCTTGAATGGTCCCTTCAAATATGCGGTAACTACTTATGCTAAACAATCTGTTCCATCTTGTATTTAGCTGTGACACCCTACACTACAAAATTAAGGAGGGGTAGCCATGTTAGTCAGAGGAAATGGGCTATAGCCCACGAAAGTTTATGCCTGCAGAAAGTAAATTTGTTAATCTTTAAAGTGCCACAGGACTCTTGTTATTTTTACTACAAAATGAAGTCTACCTAAGTTACATCAGCTTACAGCCACTGCAATAATTGAATCAGTTTTACACATTCACACTATGCTTCTTGGGTCGGCGGTGTGTGTCCTCACCAGGAATGCTTTCACCAATTCAACTATCAGTGTGAGGCATTGTGGGATGATTTCTGAAAGGTAGCAATAGTGTAAGCAACAGAATGTCTACACTGACACTGTGGCTATGTCTAGACATATGGCAGCAAATTCTCCACCATCAGATCAAATTAGCTGGATCAACTGAGAGGAGATGGAGACCCATTCAATCGACCCAGAAATTGATGATATTAATCCACTTCCTTCAGGTGGAGTAACACTGCATCAATGGGTGCGCAATTCCCATGAGGGCAGCAAATTGAAGACACCATAGTAAGTAGAAGTTAGGAAGTCAATGGGAGATACACAAGCTACTCTACCTAATTTTATATCTCCCACCAACTGTGGCTGAATTTGACAGCAAGTGTAGACATAGTCTAGGTCAACCAAACTACATCAGCTTAAGGGCTATGCCTCTTACGAAGGTGGAGATATTAAGTCGGTGTAGTGAGTGAGTTACGTTATTGGGAACTATATTTTAGTGTAGATACTTAGAGTTAGATCAGAGTAAGTGACCTTATGTTGACCATAGACCAGGTCTGTAGTGTAGACCAGGTTTGAGTATGTTTCCCATCTTTCTTTCCAAGAAGAGCTCTGTGTAAGTTTGAAAGCTTTTCTCTCTTACCAACAGGCTGGTACTATAAAAGATGTTACCTCACATGCCTTGTCTCTCCAGGGACTGACAAAGCTGCAACAACACTGTATACAATACTAAAAATGTACAGATCGACAAAATAAGAAAAACGTTTCTTGAGAAAGTTTAAGAGTTTGATTTAATGCTATCTATTTTATATATTTTGACATGCAATGTAAACAAATTGTGTTTTAATGGTTATAAAGCTTTAACTTTCTGAATCTCAATGTGTACTGTCATCAAATAAGTATTGTCTAATCACCCATAATTACTTCAACTGCGAAAAGTTAAATTGATAACAATTATAAAAATGCTTACAAATAAACATTCATATCCGTTAAAATATAAAATACAAAAAAATTGAATTCCACGTCTCGAGAATTGACACATTTGCTGGATTTTTTGCTGGGACAAGAATGAGTGGATATTTTTCCAGTTCACTATCTATTACAGTGGTCTAATATAACCTGCTCTCTGTAAATAGTATAAATAGCTAGTATTGGGTCACCTTTTTTACACATTAGCCTAGTACCACTAACTCATGTCATTTGAGAAAATAAATGTCTATAACATGGCTAATGTGAAAAATAACTTCAATTAGACACCAGAAGCAAAACTTGGTAGAAAAATCATCAGGAGCATGCATTGTAGAAATATTCTTCCTTTCTATTGTTTGTTTGTGGGTTTTTTCACATTTTTACGTTGGCTAATAAAACAGAATTAAGTTATCAGGAGCTCATGAATGAAAAGCTGTTATTGCTTCAGAATATGCCCATATCTCTCAGAACAGCTTTTTGGGACTGTTGTAGCATAAGGTGGAATTTAACTTACTGTGTCTATTGTGGTTTGTCAGTGAAATGGAAAGAGTGGTGTGTGTATATAGGCTGTTTACATGCAAAGTGGATAGTTAAATGTAAGGCAGGCAGCTAATCAAACATCTTTAAAGCCCTCATTTTATCTGATTGAGTCAACACTCATAGCAGAGAGTTTGGCAGGTGAAAATTAGGGAGAATAGCTAGCTAGCCCAAGAAAATTACTTTTCAATTCCCCATAAATTGTTGTGATCTAGAACAGCTTTATAAGCAAATACTCAAGTGGAATATAAAAGAGATTTGAGTTGAAAAAAAAAGAGGTGAGAATGAAACAAGATCCTCATACAATGGTAGTTTGCATTACTAAATACTATATAATTCATGAAAAGAACTACAGAATCTGTCACAAAACATAAAAAATTACAGTGTATCAGTTTTACCAGTGTCATTGGTCTAACCTGCATGTCTTTTTTTGTTGTATGTAGTGTTGTTGTGTAGTGTTGTATGTCAGTCCCAGGAGACAAGGAAACCTGCACAACACTTTCAAAATGCAAGTGTGCAAGCTTAAATTCATAATTTTGCTTGGCACTAAAAATCATGGTCTTAATAAAGACACTACATTTATGGCTTACTACAGCAATCTGTAACCCACTAAGCCCTCTTTTTGATTTATGACTAAAGGGATGCTAACAGACTACTTGCACCTTGAATGATTCCTTAGAATATACACTAACTACTTATGCTAAGCTGTCTGTTTGATCTTGATTTAGCTGTGACACTCTGAGTACCTTTCTCAGACCTAAGGAAGAACTTTGTGTAGCTCAGAAGAATGTTTCTGTAACCAATAGAATTTGGTTCAATAAAAGATATTACCTCACACTCTTATCTTTTCTTTTAAATAAATTCACTCCTATTATATGCTACTCCCATGCAAATATTCCTGTTAGCATTCATGCCTTAAGCTAGGAACCCAGTTAGTTATGCCTGCATTGTCAGCCTTGATATGTAAAACACTCAAATAATATTTGTAAGAAGATAATACCTGTCTACATTATTGATCTGAACTTTATCTAGAAAAAATTGGCATAGTTCTATTAAAGTAAATGGAGTTATGTCACTTTACGCTAGTGGAGGATCTGACTCTATGATATTCTATTACCTATCCATATTCAGAATGTTTTTTATGACTATGGGATAAGTCACTCTGCACTCTAGTTTTAAAATATGTCAGAGATATTGCTTCTGCCATATACACTTTCTATGAATCAGAATGTCTAATGAATCCAAGCAGCCTTTATTGATGGGCATATTTAAAAATTGCTGGATTGTATATTTAAACCATGCTAATGAAGCCCTTATCAAATGACTTCTTGCCCTTTGCTTGCTTTACATCGAAGATAACTATATATTTGAGAATATTAATGATAACATAGTGCAAAATAGGTTAACTTCTTTCACAAATGGCTGTTGAATTCTCTTGATAACAAAATTATTTTAATTAATATTTTATTTTTACAAGGAATGTAAAAGTTATATGAATATGTCATAAAAAGCTTATCTGGAAGTTGGGGGGAATGGAGGTGGTGAGTACCAAGAATGTGTTAGGTGCTATAAAATACACATAAATATAAAGAGTAACTATCTCAAGAGCTTGATATACACATTTAAGACAAGTCACATGAGGAAATGCAGATGTAAGAATAACGTAGGTTATTATAGAAAAGGTTGGTAGCACTGCCTATTATTCAGATTGCCTGATATTTCTTCCTTGTTTTCTACTGATAACTTTGCCAAACTTCAACCATTTGGGCTGAAATTTCCCATAATGCAAGTCTACTCTGGCTATTTTATGCTTCTTTTATTATTATAAGTATCTATTATTTATTTCAGCCAAAATAGTTTAGCTGTTTCTGAGAACAAGGGTAGGGGAAATGCAGTGTTTTGCCATTAAAAAATTTTGACAACCTTTTCTTTGAACTGTTCTAGTGTCCCCATGCTTTGGAGAAAGGGCTGAAAATTTGGCAGGGGCAGCCTTTATGTCAGGGACATGTCTTTTGTCATCCCCATGCAAATCCACCCAAATAAACCTTTGAAAAATTGCTCTCTGCACATACACAGTAGAGACTTCTGAGATTTGAGCAGCTAAATTCCTTCAAGATTCCCTCCATTTTGAGCAACCTCCACCTCAGAGCTCAACATGGCTTTCCCTACAATTGTAGGCTGTGGGGGGCCATGCTGGGTTCAAGTCCAGGTATCTTAAATCAGAGCACAGAGAATATCTCTCCTATGTTCCCAATGATCCTCTTGCTGGGCTCAGGTAACATTCAGGAAGAAGCTGCCTGATTTGAGTTTATAGGTGATTTTAGAGCCAGGCCTGCAGTTGGGGCAGATGAATTAATTGAGACAAGGAGAATGGCAGGGTGGACTGGGATGGGAGGTTGGCAGAGGGATAGAGGGAAACTTGGTCTGCTGGGAAAGCAGACTGGGACTGGGAATCAGGAGGGTGGGGGACAGGACTGTTTATGGTTGGACAAGTGGGAATTTGGGAAGGATATGGGAGGGAAACCTGAAGCAAGTAGGTGAGAGGGAGACTGAGAGTGGATGCAGTTCTAGGTGGGAGGGTGGGAATGATAACTAGTTGGATGAGGAAAGGATATGAGGGCAAAGGGGAGACAGAACTCCTGATAACTAGGATACAGGGTGAGATATGGCACTAGTTGTGCAAAGAGAATGGACAGGCGGCCATGGGGATTGGGGACATGCAGAGATTGGATGAGAAACCTGAGGCCTGAGGAGGGACATTGGTACTGGGGGCCAGTGGTGATAGAAGATGTGCAGTGTAGGGGTGAGGGGAATACAGAATTGGGGAGCGAATGAGACTGATTAGATGACAAGCCGGGAGGGAGAAACTGGGAGGAGGCAGATCCAGGAGACTGGGACTGAGAGTGTGGTGGAAACTTGGATTAGGATGGGAAATCAGGAGAGATGAAATTAAGATTTGTTGGGAAGGACACTAGGATGGCATTAGAAAGGTAACTAGTAGAGGCTAGGGATTGCCAGGTGAGGAGAACGGGACTAGGAAAAGGAGACAGGGGTGGGGCTTGCTCAGGCAATCTTGATTCTGGCATTTCCTGACTTTTGAGTGCTTGACTCTGTAACCTGAATGATGTCCTCTTAACATGTTTTTGTTTATTTTCTTTTGTGTGTAATTTTGTATGTGTGTGCCCATGTAAATAATATTTAGCTCTTATTCAGCAGTTTCTAGCTGGATATCTTAAAGTATTTTATCATGGAAGATAACAATGTCCACATTTTTCCAATGGGAAACTAAGGCAAGTAGTCCTATCTAGTCAGACTGTAAACCACTTAATTACATAGATAGTTGAATGCAATGAGAGTATGCGGGTAACTTCTCATCAATATGAGCAAAGGATTCACAATCTGGGCTTTGATTTCAACTGGATGAACCTCAGTGTGATAAGGGTATCAGAATCTGGTTCTGCAGGATTAAATGGTGTACAGGGCCTTGTGCATTATCCCTGCCCTGCACTGAGTTTCACCCAAATAATATAACAGAATACACGTATTTTTCATGTAAGGTGATGAAAGGAAGAAAAAAAGAAAACAGGCAGAAAAAAGTGGCAGTGAAAAATGTCCCCAGCTTTTCCTTCTTTTTTCCTGTATAGAGCCAGACAGGGCAAAAAGGATCTACACAGTATGATGGAAATAAACTGAAAACAAAATGGAAGAATTGTGTGTATTAACACAGAGGATATTAAAGAGGCTACACCAACAATAAATAGTCTAGGTAAGAATAGAAAAATATTCTCAATATGAGTAGTCAGAGAACAAATGAAGGAAATGAACTGGGAATGTAGTTAAGAAAGTGATTATCTTGAAAATACGGGTTCATATCGTGCTAGGCATAGTCACATGAGGAGATTCAGTGAAGTTCATTGTGAGTGGATCTACCCCATTCCATATGAAAGGGAAAGGAGAGCTGTATCCTTTAGGCTGCATGTATACCTTACTCCTGGAGCTCTACACAGATACTACACCAAGGAGCTCAGGGCATGGGATATGTAAGTGTTGAAACAGGACTTGTGCTGCGTTATTTGGTACTATATCTGCTCTTATACCCACATTTCTTTATGAAAAGCCAGGTCACCTGTTTCCGGGTCCCCTCTGCTAGTATTACTTAGCAAGTGCATTGTTCTCAGTCAATGGTAACGCAACTATCATTGGACAGAGGAGGAAAGGGGAGTTCAAGAAGCTGTAGCTGTCCATACAGGACAACTCCATGTTCTATGTGATAGGATTTCAGCCTTAAATTTTCTGCCCCAAATCCTCCCACTGGAAAGGAATGTAAAAGGAAGCCACTACAAAAGGAACCTCACTTAGTTTTAGCCATTTGCACATTCAGCCTGAAAGGCAATACGGAAATGGATGAGACAGGTTTCTACCATTGTAGAGCTTGGGTTATATTCCCAGGTCTGCCAGACATTTTGAAACCCTTCAGTTGCCTTATTTGTAAACTCAGGGGAATTAAATTTACTTGCTACAAGGTGAGACCTTGCTTAATAATAAAGGTGAGGTACTGCACAGAAATATTAACATCATTCCATTAAACCGTAAACGGTAACCTCTGGGTGTCCTGAACTGAGGTCCAATTTATCTTCTCCTAGGCTAAAGGGTAAATTATGGTAGAGTATTTCTCTAAGAGCTCGGTCTATAAAGGAAGAATGGCCTATTGGACTGAGTGCTGGTTTGGGACTCAGGAGATATCAGTTCAATTTGCTTGTCTGCTACAGACTTTCTGTATGACTTTGAACAACTCACTAAGTATCTCTGTTCCCCATTTGTAAAATGGCATTACTAATACTGCCCTACTTCACAGATATGTTGTGAGGAAAAATACATTAAAAATGGCGAGGTGCTCAAGTCTAACCAATGAAGGCCATAGAAGTACCATCAGTAGATAGCCAGAAGCCAGCATACTGTGCTGATATTTTCTCCAGAGATTTCATCAATCTTGTATGCCATTCTAGAGAAACAGAAATGAGGTCTGATAACTCCAAAGTTTTCAGATATTGGAGCTCGTTTTTAGTTCCAGACATTAGTTCTCACAGGGACATCCGAGTGATGTAAGTTTCATATATATTCAATCTCTTCAGATAGATCAGTCCTTATCTCAGTTCAATATATGCATACATTAATGGGATATTTTAAAGGTAATTTTGGGGAGGGCTTTTCTCATGAGAACCATGATGAAGTGTATTTACAACACAAATCTGCCTCAGATCTTAAAGTGGCAGCATACATTCCAAGCCAATCGTTGTATATATTCAGGCTTCAGGATAGATTGAAAATATTGTATTAAACAGAAACAATGTTGCAACTGTGCAACCTTAACTATAGGACAGCTATCACTACCCCATAACACAGAGGAAAAGGTCAAAAGTGGTGATTTTCTAGTATTTCAGCAAAATATATGGTGACAGAAGAATGAACTTCAAAAATGTGATGGAAAGGTAAGATAAAGAAATCTAAAATATGATTGTATACGACATCATCAGAAGTACTGAATGAGCAACAAAATGAATAGTTGTAGAATGTTTTATAAAGCAACGTGAACCAGGAAATGTTGTTACAAAGAATTAACGTTCACCTAAGATAAAAGGAAAAAATAATCAAAACATGTAAATAGTGGAGAAGTTTTTATTGTTTGTTCTTTATTGGTATACTGCTTTTAAAGTCTCAGACTGAGTTTTAACCTTTTCCTAGTATTATATAGCTTGGCCAAGCAGTTAATAAGGAGAGCAGATGTGTGCATGTATTTAAAACTTCTCTATGGGCCAGTTCAGATGAAGCAGGTGAGAGTTTTATGAAAAGTGCAAACTTGTCACACAACAATAAAAGAAAAAGAAAGCACTAAGGAGGAAAAGCTAAAGATACAACAGTGCTGAGCGTCTTGAACACTAGAAATATTTCATTTATAAGTGAGAAAAAGTGCCTGAATGCTGAAGAATGAAAATGCAGTCCTGTTTCAGCCTATACAATAGAAGGAAATTGTTAGAAATAATCAAACAGGTTGTCCTGGGCGTGGATTGGGGAGATACAGCCCTTTCTTTCCTGCTTGTTCCACCTCGATGCCGTGAGTGAGCAACGAGGGGGTTACTTTACAATTCTTTTATCCATAACAGTATGTAAATGTATACATTTTCAGCAACTCCCCATAGACCCTTATTTCGTTACATTGACACTTATAATATGAATATTAACAACTACATAATGAATACAATTATACCCACCCCTGTTTGTTGTTTACAGGATTACCATATGGAGGTCAGGCATATCACCTTAAAACCTATAAATTTTACACTAACATTCTATGAAGTAAAAGAAAACCAGAGGGGAAGGAAGATAATGTTTTCTTCCTACCAAGGTCTTGCACAGGAGTGGTGATAGACTTATCCTCTGCGCAGATGGCCAGGAAGGGAGGAGAAGAAGAGAGATAACAAACTCTAACAAACTAACAAACTAAAGAAAACAAACTAAAATTCACACCAACTAGCAGAAACAAGATTTGCCCATGCCTTGAACCTGTTTCCTGTAGCTTAGGCCTGACCATTTGTCCAGCTTTAACTCTTTACTCTTCTACAGAAATAAATAAATAGTGCATGAACCACAAATTTTAAAAGTTAACTACATTCATAGGATATGTGACGGTCTATAGAGTAGGAGAAGATTTGCACATCTGTATCGTGTTTAAACGCTCCCTGATATTTCCTGAAGGGAAGGGTTAACCATCTTACAGAACAGGACTCTGTCTAATCCCCGGCTCTGGAAGTTTAGGATTGCTGTAATGTGCTCTACATGGGGCTGTGCCTTGGAGTGATTCAGAAGCTGAAATCATTGAGAATGTTGCTGCCTGCATATTAAATGATGTTGTATGTTGAGAGCACATTAGATATAATCTTCAGGGGCTTTCAAAAAGTTTGTAAGTGGAATTCAGGGTTTCACCTGTAAATGGTTTGAGACCTGTATCTGCCACGCTTGTGATCAGCAGAGGTGCTCACGCTGGAGATTTCTCATGATAAATTGAAGAGATAGCAACCGTGTTCTCTGTGATCCTGGATTTTCAGATTCATACTCGCCTCTTGATCTGTGTATAAGGGCACCTCGGCTGGCCCCCAGACTGGGAGCCGAGGGAGGGATTGCTGGGAGCCGAGCCGTAGACAAGCAGGGCGAGGCACCCAGTAAATCTGCCTGGCAACAAGCCGGGATTGGGCCAGCACGCCGGGCCGCCTGTCAACCCCGCAGGTCAGGCCGGATAGGCCCACCGGCGACGGCCAATCTGGCCCCGGGAGGCGGGACTTCCCCAGGAAGGGGAAGGATAAAAGCTCAGCCCCAGAGCTCAGTAGGAGGGAGGCAGCAGTGGGAAGCAGACCTGCTGCCCTGGGCTCCGGCCAGGGAAGAGAAGGCCTACCGCCCCGGGCCGAAGCCCCGCCGGTCCCGGGATACATACCGGGAGTGGGTTGGCCCTCCGCCCGCTGGAGACTGGGACTGGCCGACGGGCCCTAAGGGGCAGCCGCCCCTCCCGGCAACCCCAGCCGGACCCGAGGAACCAGACCCCTCCTGGTGGGTCAAGCCGCCCGAGGCCGGGCCCGACCTTGAGGAGCTGCCTGAGGAGTTACCGGCGGCTGCTCCCCCAGAAGCTGGACCGGACCTCGAGGAGTTGCCAGAGGCCACGTTCCCCAGCGAGCATGTGGACCTTGAGGAACTGCCGGCCGCTGAGGACTTGCCCCCGCTGCCGCCTCCGGACGCCGACGGATGGGTGAGCCAGCCGTGGGCCGTGCACCCCGCTCCCGGGTTGCCCGGGGTCAGTTCCTGGGAGGACGGGGAGGAAGTGGCCCAGGGGCAGCCAGGCCTACTGGCCGGAAAAGGGGCACAAGCCCTGCGGCGTGTTGCGGCCGGATCCCCGCTGCACCAGTGGTACTGACGGTGCCACTGGTAGGGCCCTGGGCTGGGACGCAGTGGAGACGGGTGGGCCTGCGTCCCCTTCCCCCCCCCCCCTCCTATACCCGCACTTGTGCCAGCGAGTGAGAGGGAGGGAGAGTCCTACCCCGCCAGCCAGACGGCTGGGAGACGCCCGCCTCAGCCTGCCCTGATGCCCAGGGAGCAGGCCTCATAGACTGCGTTTCTGCCTGCCTGCCCTTGCCCAAGGGACCGGGCGATTGAACTGCTTTTCTGCCTGCCTGCCCTTGCCCAGGGGACCGGGCGATTGAACTGCTTTTCTGCTTGCCTGCCATTGCCCAAGGGGCCGGGGCGCTTAGAGTGTTTGCTTGCCGGCCCCTGCTGCTCAGGGAGCAGGCCCCTA